>WOXC01010260.1:50000-725246 GCA_011680675.1 Gymnobelideus leadbeateri
AAAATAGGAGCAAGCAACAAATTTGTGAGGCAGCATGGGAATAAGGAATAAAAAGGCTTGTACTTAACATTTTCCTGGACAGACAAATCAGTCCCAAACAAAACATGCCATATAAGACTTCTTTCCAGAAAATATCTTCATAGATAAAATGTTTCTTAATATTTTTGTGGTTTGAAAAATATACAAAGGTCTAAAATATTTTTTTCTATTTTATTTTGCTAGACTGAACATTGGTACAATTCCCATAGTAATTAAATTCTCGGTAGGTCTGGATCCAGTAATTTTCTTGAGATCAAGTTACATGGCATTTATAGGTTATGGTACTGTATTTGACCAAGTACAGTTTAAATCTTCTTTTCTCTTGGGTCAATCACAACATTTATGCAAAGTTGGGTTTGCTTATGATTTCATGGACATAAGACTGGAGTAGCTTCCCCCTCCCCCTGCCATTAGCACTTGGTAAACATTGATTCCAGCAATGTGCTAACTGACCTCCATCTGTAACTAGCAAGAAATGAGAGGTAAGAAAAAGATATTCCACCAAAGTTTTGGATTCACTGTTTTTGGTACTTTCAAAGGATCAGAGTGCCAAAGAATAGTTCAAGAAATAATTTGCAGAGCAAATAAACCAAAGCACACCATCCAAATTTCTTTCATTGTTTTAAGCAACATTAAGAAAGAACTCTATTGGTTTAAAATGGTACTTACAAAAAAATGAGTACTCATTTCTTCTTCATCTATTTCTTGACCTAAAGTGATTTTCCTATAAGCCAGACCATGTCACTCCTATACTTAAAACACTGCAGCAATTCCCCATTACCTCTAGGATGAAATATGAATTCCTCAGACTGGCATTTAAAGCTCTTTTCAATTTAGTCCATTCTTATCTTTTCACTCTTACACATTATTCTTCTTATGAACTCTATGGTTTAGCCTTACATGGGGCAGTCCATATTTCATGTCTATCCCTTCTAAGGACTCCCATGAATACCTGACTTGAGCATATTCTTTAAAGTTTTTTCAAAGACTTGACCTCTCTACTCAGAACCATGTAGTGACTATTAATTGCCTTTCTTGTCAAATCAAAAATTTTCATAATATGTGTCAATTTTCTCCACCAATGAACTCTTCATACATCACTGCTCTTCTCTATCACTACTGAACTTGAACTCTGCTGTCTTACAATAATGCCTCCCCCTACCCTACATTTTCTTCACTATAGGTCCCCCTTCCTTCCAAAATATTTTGGAAAAATTTAGCCCTGTGGAGTTTTCCATCATTAATTCCATCCAAATCTGGCTAATTCCAAATATCCCAGTGTGTGTGTGTGTGTGTGTGTGTGTGTGTGTGTGTGTGTGTGTGTGTGTACCCCAGAGTATGTATACAAACATATAACATATATCTATATATACACACATATGTGTATATATGCACGGATATATGTACACAGGCATATACAGATATGTGTTCATGTTATATTATCATAGGTGTGTCTAGTGTATAAATTGAATATGCTAGGACATGCTAGGGTAATCATTACCATTAACTCTTCCCTTTAAGCTCAGCAGGGCCCATCCATCCTTATGTACTTGCTGGCTTTCAGCTGTTTTCATTTGTGTTTTTCTTGTGTGTTCTATATCTACCTTCTAATTATAAGGTCATCAAAAGCAAAGACCATTATATCATCTATCTATTCATATATTTATTCATTCATTCATTAAAAAAAGTTATTTGTAAGAGAAGTGGATTGGCATTTTTTTGGGGGGGGAATAGTCCTTGAAGTATGTGCAAATATTTTCTGCTTAGTTTTACTCAGACCTTCCACTTTTGCTTGGAGTGAAACCAGACAGGGAGTATTTGTGCAGCCTTCAAGGATACTCCCTTCTCCCATGAGCTAGTCTATCTTTATTACACAGTAATTAAGCATCTATTTTTTATAAAACAAGAGATACCAGGGTCTAGTGGATGGTCAGATCACCTAATTGTTGTGTACCCTCAGGAAATTCTCTAAGGCTATATGTTGTAAAGCGGGTTTCCAATCTAGCCTTGGCCCTTTCTCCCCAGCCCACACCCAATTAAAAAAAATAAGGCATTGTGCTAGGTAGGAGGAATAAGGATGAATAAGAGAAGTACTTGTCATCCTAGCAATTAGGGCAAGAACTCATTATTTGACAAAAATGGCTGGCAAAACTAGAAAGTAATCTAAAAGAAACTAGATATATACCATTATCTCTTACCATATACAAAGATAAGCTCCAAATGGGTAGATCACTCAGACAAAAGGGTAAACATCATAAACAGATTAGAAGCAGAAAGGAAAATGCCTTTTAGATATAGGACTGGAGAAAAAGTCACCAAAGGATAGAGATGATCCCAGGAGATAAAATGAACTATTTGAATTATATAAAATTCAAAAGTTTTTGTGCAAACTAATGCAGGGGATAGTAGGCAATTCATTTTCAAACAGGTAAGCAAAAAAAAAATATTTACAGCAAGTTTCTCTAATGAAATTCTCATTTCTGTATGGAACTTATTCAGATTTATAAGTATAAGAACCTTTCCCCAATTGATAAATGGCCAAAGGATATGAATAGGTAGTTCTCAAAGGAAGAAATCCAAGCTATAAACAGTGATATGAAAAAATGCATTAATAATTAATAAATAGAGAAATGAAAATTAAATAAATTCTGAAGTTCCATGTTATACCCACTGGAAAATGACAAATGCTAGAAGGATTGTGGGAAAATGGGTACTTAAATGTACTGTTGGTTAAACTATGAAGTGGTCAAGCCATTCTGGAAGTCACTTTGGAACTATGCACTAAAAATGACTAAACTTTGCATATTCTTTTTTTTTTTTTTTTGGAGGACAATTGGGGTTAAGTAATTTGCCCAAGGTCACACGGCTAGGTTTTTGTTTGTGTGTGTTAAGTGTCTGAGGCCAGATCCGAACTTAGGTCCTTCTGACTCCAGGGCCGATGCTCTACTCACTGCGCCACCTAGCCGCCCCCTACTTTGCATATTCTTTAATCCATCAATACCATTACTAAGGCTATATCCCAAAGAGATCAAAGAAATAGGAAAAGGACATATCTTTATAAAAAATATTTATAGTAACTTTTTTTTTGTAGGGCCAAAGAACTAGAAACTACAGAGGTGCCCATAAATTGGAAGGTAGCTGAACTAATTATGGTATATGAATGTAATGGAATTATATTTTCTTATAGGATATGATGAAGGGAACAATTGCAGAGAAATCTGGAAAGACTAATATGAATTGCTGTAGAAGCACGTGAGCAGAACAAAGGGAAGAAATTATTTTTTTCCTTAATAGTATTTTATTTTTTTCCAATTAGACATAAAAATAGTTTTCAACATTCATTTTTGTAAAATTTTGAGTTCAAATTTTTTCTCCCTCCCTTCCTCTTCCCCCTCCAAGACCGCAAGCAATCTGATACAGGTTATACATGTTTCCACATTAAGCATGATGTGAAAGAAGAATCAGAACAAAATGGAAATACCATAAGAAAGAAAAAAAAAACTGTGAAAATAGAAGGCTTCAATTTGCATTCAGACTTAGAGTTCTTTCTCTGGATGTGGTTAGCATTTTCTGTCGTTAGTCTTTTGGAATTGTCTTGGATCATTTTATTTCTGAGAATAGCTAAGTCTATCATAGTTCATCATCGCACAATTTTGCTGTGTACAATGTTCTCTTGGTTCTGCTCACTTCACTCAGGATCAGTTCATGTAAGTCTTCCTAGGTTTTTCTGAAATGTATGTGCTCATAATTTCTTATAGTACAATAGTATTCCATTACATTCATATACCACAACCTGTTTAAGTCATTCTCCAATTGTTGGGCATCCCCTAAATTTCCAATTCTTTGCCATTACAAAAAGGGCTACTATAAATAATTTTGTACATGTGGTTTCTTTTCCCTTTTTAATGATCACTTTGGGATACAGACCTAGTAGTGGTAATGCTGGATCAAAAAGTATGCACAGTTTGCATAGTTCCAAAATGCTCTCCAGAATGGTTGGATCCGTTCACAACTCCTCCAAAAATTGCATTAGTGTTCCAATTTTCCCACATCTTCTCCAAAATTTATTGTTTTCCTTTTCCGTCATATTAGCCCATCTGATAGGTGTGAGGTGGTACCTCAGAGTTGTTTTAATGTGCATTTCTCAAAGAGAACAATTTAAACAGCAACAACATGAACAAGACAAACATCTTGGAAATATATATAGAACTCTGATCAGAGCAATGACCAACCACAATTCCAGATTGCTCATGATGAAATATGTTACCCATCCCCAGAGAAAGTGGTGGTGGGCTAAGAGGACAGAAAGAAAAATTTTTTGGACATGGCTAATGGAGGTATTTGTTTTGCTTAGCTATATTTGTTGTCAGGGTTTTCTTTTATTTTTCCCAAAAGGTAGGAGGAGATGAGAACAAGAGAAGGTGGATTTTTGTTGACTGAAAAAAAAATAAACTTAAAAAAGAGTCTCCATCCTAAAGGAACTTCCACTTTAGTGGGAGAGGTAAAAGAGACACATAGTAGGTACTGAATAATGCCTGTTGATGGAATGAAAATCTTTGTCACCCATCTGTTCTTTGCCCACATTTCACAGATCATCATCATCTTTCTCCTGGATTATTTTAGTAGTCTCCTAATTGGTTTCCTTGCTTCCAATCTTTCACCTCTTCAATCCTTCCTCCACGTAGCTGGAAACATAATTTTCCTAAGACACACGCCTAACTGTGACACTCTAATGATCAAAGATCTTCAGTAACTCTCTGTTGCCTCTAGGACAAACTATAAGCGCCTTAGGCGATAATTTAAAGTCCTTCATAACCTGGCTCTGGCCTAGCTTTGCCCTGCTTTATATTTTTTGTTGATTAACTCTAAATTTTGGATACTAAATCTTTATCAGCTATATCTTATGCAAAGATTTTCTGAATCAAGTTTTCCTTCTTATTTTTAGATACTTTGATTTTGTTTGTGCAGAAGCTTTTCAGCTTCACATAATCAAAATTATCTATTGTATCTTTTGTGATCTCATCTAGCCCTTGTTTGGTTAGGAATTCTCCCCCTAACCATAGTTGTGAAAGGTACTTCCCATTTTTTCCCAATCTTTTATGATATGATCTTTTATATTTAGGTCACATACACATTTAGAACATGATGCAAGATGCTTGCCTAAAACAATTTTTAAAAATTACTTTCTGGTTTTCTCAGCACTTTCTGTCAAGTAGAGAATCTTTCCCCAAGTAATGTACGTTGTTAAGTTTGTTGGTCATCAGACTTTTGAGTTCAACTGTTTCTAATTCTTGCTTACCTAGTCTGTGTCACTGATCTACTTAATTTTTTTTTTATCAATACCAAATAGTTTTGATGATTACCTTTTAGTGTGGTCTGATGTCTGAAAAATGCCATTTCTCCTTCAGTTCTACTTAAAAAAAATATTTCTCTTGAGGTTCTAGAACAAAAGGTTTAGATTTTCAAAAAAATAATTTGCTTAAATAATTGATTGTAGTTTGATTGGCATAGCACTAAAATCTATAAAGTATTTTATGTAGAATTGTTATCTTAATCATATTGATACAACCATACCACAGTAACTCTCCCTTATGTCCCCAGAACCTATCACATTGCTTTGTAACAGAATAGGCACTTAATAAATGTTCTGATTGAGACTGTGAAACAGAGGCTGGCTAATCACTTGTAAGAGATATTGCTTAGCCTCTCTCAGTCCTGGTTTCCTCATCTATAAAATAGCAATACCTACCTTGCAGGGTTGTTGTGAAGAATAAAGGAGGGAATATATGTAATGTACTTTGAAAACCTTAAAAAGTTACACAAATATGATTGTTGTTGTTGTTGTTATTTTATAGAGAATTTTTTGGGTAGGTGTTGGACCATATGACTTCCTAGGCCCTTTTCAATCCTGTCAAGTCTATGGACATAGATGAAAGTCAAAGTTCCAAAACCTATTTTTGATTCAGTGAATTGATTAGAATAAAAACAACAGTTTCTCAAAAGAATAATATTTGGATCCTTATTCATCATCATGTTTCAGTGTTATTTTTTTTGTCACCTACTTGAGAGAGTCATTTCTGAGAAATGCACTAAACTGGAGAATATGAAAAAAACGGTCTAATTTAAATAAAGCCCCATGTAAAATCCCATTCAGTTAGATTGATGTCCTAAATTGGCCACCTTGGTTAACACAAGAGAACACTTGTATCTTACCAGACATATGATAAGAATTTTAGTGAGACAAAAAGTGTGGCAATAAAGTGAATATGCATGTAGTTCTCTCTTCTGCCTGAATACTAAACCATTACATGCTATATCACAGCTCACTGAGGGTACCTTCCTCTACAAGGCTATAGATAAGGATCAAGGCATCTATATACATTTCCTGTTAAGATTACATAGAATCTAGATATAATTCCAACCCGTCCTCTTGAATAAACATTATCTCTTGTGAAACATTAGTCCCTGCTTCTCTATGAGTCTACCCGATATGTAAAAGACAGATTACTTGAAACTTATTCCGGAATTGTAAAGTCGGCACAAGCTATATCATATACACAAATATTTTTACAGAGACATATCTGAGCATAACAGCATTCATGTCTGGCATAAGTTTGAGCTCAGAAAGCCTGACTAGAGCCCGGTTTGTTTATTTAAATCAGGAAAAACAAAGGGTAAAGCTGGTAGCTATTTGTCTTGTCAATCTTTCATAGCTGCACAGAGATACCATAATTTGGGGTACATGCTGAAGGAATTCAGAAAGAGTTGAATAAGCTACTGTGTGTTCATTATGAATCAGAAGTGAAATATTTAAGATGTCCAGACACACAACAGGAATGGACAATTCATTCTCTTTGTCATTTCAGGGGTTTTTTTTGGGAAGAGCCCTTCTGATATCCAAGTAGGATTTCAGGTTTTGTCATTCTTTCTGAGAGTTCCAGCTCATAATGAAGCAATACATATGCTAGGTTTATCACATAAGCCTTTATTGATCACCTACTGTATGCACAACATTTTTTAAACTTCTATAGTTGGGAAGGGAACCATGGAATGATTCTGCTACCTTTGGATATTGGCCTGCATTTCTAGTGCCATGGAATTCTGCCTGGCCTACTTTGGTGACCTGGTTTAATACTGTTATGGAAGGTCATGAGATTAAAAAGATTTAGAAATAGAAAGGATTTTATTTAAATATATTTAACTAAATGACCAGGGTGGTATAATGGAAATGCAGATTTAAAGATCTTCCCTGCCCCTAGGCCCTTTGATTGGCTTAAGAGACTTTGATTGGCTTTAAGAGACTCTGAAAACCTTCCTTGATTTGAAAATATGCTCTGCCTCCTAATAGGCTGAATGTGGTCACATGGAGCCTGTGGTGGGAGGCTTGGTTTTCAGGAATGACCACACCTTGATGCTGTGTGATTGGGCAGTGGATCAAAAGGGTGGTTACATTCTTTGAGCCAGGAGAAGGCTATATAAACTCTGATGAGGGGCTTTGCTTTGGGGCTCACTTTGAGAAGTGTTGTGTGATTTGACCAGATGAGACTCTGGGGAGCCGTTGTTGAGAGCCCCCAGGCTTTGAAAACCCAGATGTTGATGCTTCCCTCTCTGGTAACTGTGATTTGGTATTGATGCATGTAATGTTGGGACAGTTTGGAAGCCTGTCTGTTTGATCTGTAAGTTCTGTAACTGAAGTTTGGGGTGCTGACCTTTTTCCCCTGAACCTAGGTAATGTGTGTTTGTTTGATTAAAGTAAGCTTGTTAACCCATTTTGAGTTGCTTTCCTTTTGAAAAGCAGATCTAAGAACCTGTGTTGGCAGTCACCCTGGGGATGCTGGGGTGCTTGCCGCTACAGGTGGTCATTTTACAGATAAGGAAAAGGACAATAGAGCCTTACCCTGGTTGCCCACTGTTACTGAATGCCAAGGATTCTCCACTTTCCTTTCATTCTACGTTTTTTTATGTGTATGGAGGGATGGGGGTGTGGAGCCTGATCCCATTGCTGAAACCCAGAACTGTGATTGGGATTGCAGCTGGTGGGTCAGTCAGAGCCTGTGGCTCCTATTCCCTAATATCCCTCCTATGTTTAAAGTTTCATTATCAAGAATCCATAGTGGCTTCATTGTCAGAGGCAAAAGGGAAAACTGAGTTCCTACTGAGTTGCTTGCTTTACCTATTATGCTTAGCTTAGTCATGGTACATTGGGCAGGGTGGAATAGTGTAGAGGTTCCCAAACTTATTTGGCCTACTGGCCCCTTTTCAAAAAGAAAAAAAAATTACTCAGTGACCCCCTGGATATCTACTTTCTTTAACTCTTTAATGTTTTTGAAAAATTTTGTATAATTTCAAAAAACTATAAAATATTTTAAATGATGCATTTTAAATTTAATAATTTATTGTACATTTGTGGGTTTTTTCTCTGCCTTGAAATTTTGATGATGCAATATTGTATCATGTAACCATATAGTATTTTATTGTAAACTAATCATTACATGTACATATTGGGACCTACCAATAATATGTGACATGCTTACCTGCCAACACTTGCTTGTTGAGACCTGTCAGCAGACTTGATCACTGAATAGATTATAACTTGTGTTTTGTGTGTTTATTTGGAAAACAATGTAATCACTACAACTTTAACTCTGTTACACAACAGATGAAACATACATGAATGTGTTTTCAAAATTTTCTTCTTGGGGTGGCTAGGTGGCACAGTGAATAGAGCAGTGGTCCTGGAGTCAGGAGGACCTGAGTTCAAATCCGGCCCCAGACACTTAACACACTTACTAGCCATGTGACTTTGGGCAAGTCACTTAACCCCAGTTACCCTCAACAATTTTTTTCTTCTTTTCTTTCTTTATGCTTCTATTGCTCCCTTATTTTTATTCAATGCCACACAATTGCACCCAAGGCTACTACATGCCCACCACCCCCCATTTGGTATCACCTACTCTGGGAACCTATGAAACCATAAGACCAGATAGAGACATAATTAGTGCAGAGTGAGTGGACTTTACTCTAGGGTACTGACATGGAAGGCTGTGACTGGAATAGGGTTCTTTGTTTCCCTAAAATAGTGCTAAAGTTTTTCCTAAAATGTAACAAAACTCCCCTTGGGAACTGATTGGCCCCTGATTCCCTTGATGCAACCTCTTGGTCATTTAAATGCATACAAAGTTCCACCCATGTGGCATAATACCCTCCTACTTAGAGGATATCTAAAAACCATTTGAGTCATTGTGCCCTGCTAGATACATTTCCATATGGATGCAGCATCTATAGAAGTTATGTGTCACTCTATCCTTGTTGTACATCCTTATGTGTTAGGGCAAAGTAAGCCTCTTTCTTGTAAACTTCTTCGCAGACTGAGAAGTGCCTCATTTTGTCCCAACACTGAACCTGAATTAACAAGATGCTGGTGTTAGTCCTGACTCTAGTAGCATTATCATACTTCCTCCTGCATCCCAACATCTTACCACAAGGTTCCCTAGAGCTGTGAGACACAACTGTTACCATGAGACTGTCTGGGGTTCGGCTACCTCTTGACTTAACTACCGTGTCTTCCTTCTCTGCCCGTTCCCTTACCTGAACTCGCCAAACCTACATTTATTGGTAGCCCTGTCCTTACTGATACCTGCTTTTTGGACTCTGTGATTTCTTTGTAATAATAATAATGATAAATAACAGCAACAATAATTCAGTTTTATATAGTGGCTAAGGGTTTACCAAACCAGTTTGGCACAACAACCCTGAGAAGTAGGTGATGCAAAAATTATCTCCATTTTACCAGTTGTGGAAAATGAGTCATAGGGAGGCAAAAGGGTCACTCAAATCCACAGACCAAGATTCAAACTCAGGACTCCAGCTCCAATACTTTGCTATACCAGATTGCCAAAAAGAGATTGAGGCAGCATAAAGGTTTCATTTTCCTTACACTTGGAAGTGCTTTTTTCCTATGTGTCTTCAATGCCTCCTTCCATATTCATACAAACAAAAACTTACTATGTATAGGAAATGAACAAGACGATTATATATCATTGTCTGAATTGATTTTCCTTTCTAGTTGGAGGAACAACTTCTGGTTTTGTTATTATCAATGTGGATAACTGTAACTTTTGAGACCTGGGTTCCAGTCCTGACACTGACACTAACTGGCTTTGTGACATTTTCCAAGTCATTTGACCCCTCTGGGCCCCAGTTTTTTAATGCAGAAAAGGAAGGTATTGGACTACATTCAATTAAGGTCAGCAAATGTGTATTAAGCACCTGCTATGGGCAAGGCATTCTATTAGGCTTTGGGGACCTAGAAACCATTAGGAAAACAGTCTCAGCCCTCAGAGGGATTACATTCTACTTTGGGATTGCAATATGTATATTAATGAGTAAGTATAGTGCATAGAAGTGAGTATGTATAGTCCAAAGTTATTTAAAGTAGTTTCAGGAAGAAGAGAAAACTCATTACTAGTGGCACTTTCTTTGTATTAGAGAATTTTCATGTAGGAGGGGTCACCTACATTGAGCTTGGAAGAAAGTTAGGAATTCTATAATTCTGTTGTTTCAGTTGTTTTTTAGTCATGCCTGATTCTTTGTGACCCCCTTTGGGATTTTCTTGGCAAAGATACTGTCCAGGGTCACACAGTATCTGAAGCTGGATTTGAACTTAGGTCTTCCTGACTCTAGGCTCAGTGTTCTATGCTACTCCACTTTCTAGATGATTTTTAAGGTCCCTTCCAGTCCTAATGTTCTTTGTAAAGTGAATTTTACTACATGCCATTCATAATGACAAAATGAAGGTGGGTTCCATGTTGAGACCACAGTTTTGAGCTACTGCTCACTGGTGTGTTAATAAATGTTTAGTATAATGATAAATGTTTAACAACTGACTCTCTGTTAAAAAATACATTTTAAGCTTAATTTGCATTGTTCACATTAATTCCATCCCTTTCTTAAGTCTCAACAATCAACACAACAATAACTTAAACCCTGATTTATAGTGTTTGCTGATTTGCAAGGTGTAAATGCTCATATTGAAAATTTAGCAATTGGTTCCCACACATCACTGGCATTGGGCCATTTTCAATCATATAGCCCTATATGCATTTGCTTTACATGTGGTCAGAACTGCCTACAATTCAAAAGATATCACAAGGACCTTTGTATCCACAAATATCTCCCTCATGGATTATCATGGTATCTGGAAGTGATCAACAAAGTCACTGCTTTAGGTTAAGACACTGTCTCCAGAAGGCCCTTGTTAAAAAATGCAAACATGTTACTTGAGAAGAGTAATGAATTAAATGATTTGCACATGGGCATGGATTATTTTCTTCATTTCCTAGTACAGGGAATGGAGCACAGGACAGGAGACTTTTGATAGTAGAAAAGGAGGTGGAAAAGATTAGGAGGTGCTATGAATATTTGTGTTGGTGCTACAAGCTCCTTGAGGGCAGGGACTTTTCCCTCTATTTTGTTTTCCCAGCAGTTAGCACAGAGTAGGGTATATAGCAGGTGCTTAATAAATGCTAGTTGTCTGACTGACAAACCAGTCTTAAACACAACATTGGCCTTGCCTGAAAACTATCTTCTCTAATCTGTTTGAAGGCAGAGGTTTCAGAAAATGTCTCTTAATTTTTTGAAACTTGTTTTCTCATTTACAAAATGTGGATAAATTTAGCATCCATCTCACAGGATGGTTGTGAGGCTATGAATATGCTGGCATAATTCTGAATTGCAGAATATAACAGACTCTCCACATGTAAGACAGAACCAAAACATTTATTCAAACAACAGAAAGCCAAATTCCAACATCAGAAACCCGAGTCCATCATAGCAACAAAGAAATCTATACACAATAACAATGTAGGGGACACCACCATCCCCAAATCTTCCCCCTGCTAGGGCCTTCCCACAAACAAACACAGTCCCCTGCCTGCTCTTCTCCTGCTTTCTCTCTCTCCCTCAGCTCGAACTTCTCTGACCAGCTTCCTCTGGGCTCTTCTCTACTCTTCCTGCTCCACCCCTTCCTGTTCCATGTGACTTAGACTCAAGTGACTTAGGCTTCCATGTGACTTAGGCAAGTCACCTGGGTCTATTAAAGGATGGGAAAGATTTTCCCATTTACATTACTATTACAGAGCTTACAGTCCAATGGGGGAGACAATATATGAACAGCTATATGCAAACAAGATATACCCAGGAAAAGCAAGAGATAATCAGTAAAGGGAAGGTACATCCCATTGGTCCTTTGTGAGGTTCACACACTGTGTGTGTGTGAGAGTCTGGGAGTAGAGGACCAGGTAAGAATCTGGTGACATGGCTTGACTCTGGTGGTCTAATATCCCTTTCTGTTCATCCTCTGGGACACCAGTCAGAAGCTCACATGACTACAGTATGGTCTAGTAGAATGCTGGCCTTAGGAAGACTTAAATTCAAATCTTCCCTCAGGTACTTAATATTTGTGTGACCATGGATATATTGGTTAATGACGCTCTGTCTCAGCTTTCTAATCTATAAAATGAGCAAAATAATAGGACCTACTTTGTAGCATTGTTTTGAGAATGAGGTAACATATAAAAAGCATTTGCCAACTTTACATTTCTTTCTCTTTCTCTGTCTCTTCATATATACATACATATATATGTGTGTGTGTGTGTCTGTGTATCTATCCATCCATCTATCTATCTACACACACAAACATGCACATTGGGACTATAGAACTAGAGCTGGAATGAAACCTCAGAGGTTACCTAATCTACCCTCATTTTACAGAAGAAGAAACTTAGGCCCAGAGAATGTGAATGACTTATCCAAGGTCAGTTAGTGTCAAAGGGAGGATTCAAATCCAGGTCCTCTGCCTTCAGAGCCAGAGTCCTTTCTGCTGTTCCATACTACCCACATTCTCCTTGTCCAGTGTTGCTCTGGGACTTTGAATCAAAATACATTACAAAGACTATCACTAGCTATGATGATGGAATCCACAGATCTAACCTAGAATCATATCACTGATTCTACCACTGAGCTTTGTCCCCGTGGCAGAATCTGAATCATGACATACATGCTGTCCTTCAAAGTTCTGTCTTCCCCTTTCCTGAATTCTACGCGAGGGGAACTGCAAGCAATGGACAGGTTTGAGGAGCAATTTTATGAGTTCTAAATGATAACATCCTTGTGCTGGCTCACACAGAATGACTCTTGAAATGATTCTAACAGTTTATAGTACTTACTGGCTGGGTAATCATGGGCAAGTAAGTCACACAATCTCCGTGAATCTCAGTCTTCTTACAGATAAAACAGGGATAAAAATGTGAGTAGTGCCTACCTCAGAGGGTTGTTGTGAGGACCAGATGGAGGCACTTGATGTTAAATGCTATTTAAATAGTAGGTATCCATATTGAGTTTGAAGGCTAACAGCAAGTCAGGATTTTTAGGGAAGACTTAAGCAATGATCTCAAGGATTGGTCAGTAAAGCTCTGGGGACTCCAGGATTTAGCAGGACTGATAGACCTGGTGGTCCAGCTTAGGGTAGTTCAGAGGAATGGATAAAGGGTTGGGGTTTTGCCAGATGGCTCACAACACAGGTGGCCAAAGAAGGAGAGTGCCTGGAAGCCATGCAGCTGAGAATCAGCTGGAGTCCCCAGTCACTTGGCTTATAGGAATTTGAAGTGTATGTTCACCTTATTTCAAGTAGAACATCAGGCTTGGACCTGTGATTTCACAGGCATAGGAGATTCTTGGATAAGAAAATTCACTCTACTCATGAAGTCTGGCACTTTCTTTGTATTAGAGAATTTTCTGAGACACTGAGTGGGAGGTGAAATTTGAATGTAACACCATGGCTGGTTCTCTGTCCACTATGTCTCCACTCTTGTTATAAGTATATTGAATTTAACAACAGTAGAAATAACACCTTACAAAGTATTTCTCTCATAGTAATCCTGTGAGGTAGAGAAGGTAATTATTATTCTCATTTCATAGGTTAGGAAACTAAGTCTCTGAGAGCTCAGTTAGGTAATTTATCTCCCAACACACAGCTATGGAGTATCTGAGACAGAATTCAAGACCTGCCTTGAAGTCCTAGACTCTCCACTATTCCATATTGCCTCTGAGAAATATATTGTTTGGCTGTGCAGGCACAGGCCATACAGTGGTCAGGAGTCAGGGAAACCAACCCAGTGGAGAAAGTAGAAATTCTTAGGGAGCCAGACCTGAACAAAAATGGGACCTCAAAGCAAGAAAACAGAAACTTCTCCATCATTTTTATTGTCATGTCTATCTCTGTCTTTGGGGCCCTAGAAAATTGCAGGCCTGAGCAAAAGGGAAAATTCTGATAAATTCTGGGTTACAAGGGAGTAATGCTGTTTGGAGCCTGATCAAGAATGTAAAAAATGGGGCGGCTAGGTGGCACAGTGAGTAGAGCGTAGGCCCTGGAGTCAAAAGGACCTGAGTTCAGATCTGGCCTCAGACACTTAACGCACACACAAACAAAAACCCGTGTGACCTTGGGCAAGTTATTTAACCCCAATTGCCCTCCAAAAAGCAAAAAAAAAAAAAAAAAAGACTGTAAAAAATGTTTCTCTGCTGAAAAATGGCACCTGGGCAGATGGTGGCATTTAACAGGCAGAGGTGGATGGTGGTGGTGTTATTCAACATAAATGAAGCCAGGCAGGTATTTCAGTTATCATAGTTTTGACAGATGGAGGATGACAATGATGGATCATTCTGTCTAGATGACAAATACCAAAGTGTTTGTTGTTGTTATTTGTTGTCATTGCTGACAGATATTGTAATGGCAAGCACAGAAGTAGTTCACACCTTGGTTCAGCCATTGAATTAACATCTTGTTTCAGTTAAGAAACAGAACCTGTGAACTCCACAACTTGTAAAATCTAGAACTTGTGAACTCCCAGGGAGGAGTTAATGACTATATAAGGAGAGTCCCAGGGCTACAGACAGTAGGAACTGAGAAGATTCTTGTGGTGGCAGAGTCAAGAAGAAACCTTGTGGTATCCTGGCATTCTGTTTGTCTGCTCTGTCTTTGTTGATGTTCATTTATGATACTTTGTACAGAAGCCCTGGGACCTTACTGGAAGCCCTGAAAGAAGATTTTCTGGTTGTACGGGTACAGAAGTCCTGGAGGACAGTTTTGGAGGTCCTGGGACTTTCCTGATGATTTGTGCCAACCTTGTGGACTTTGTGGGTCTGTGTTGATTTCTATGTTGATGATTTGTGTTGAGTTCTCAGATCTTGTGGTGGGTCTGACTTAATTTCACAGGCAGATAGTGAATTGATGATGGTGCTGGCAATGTGCATGAATATTATTGTGGTTCTGTTAAGCTTTGTATTCCCAGAAACAGGAACTGTGAAGGACTTGAGGTGGACTGGACACTGTGAACTTCAATATGGAATGGGAACTGGATGAAGAACTGGACAAGGAGCTGGACAAGGAACTGGGAGCTGCCTGCCTTTGAATCCAGGTGACAGTTGGAGCTGGGACCATAGAAAAGGAGCCATGGAAACTGAGAGCCAGCCTTCAGTCAAGCTGAAAGAAGATTTTACTTGGATACTGTATACTGACTGAGAAGATTGTAATTTACTTGTGACCAAGGGGTGGATGGCCTGTGTATTTTCTACTACTCCTTAAGAGAGCATCGAGTAGTGACTAATGACTGATGATTGAATAGTGACTGATTTGTAACTTAGTGTGCCCAATGAGTGGAGAACTTTGACTATTGTATTTTGTGACCTTAAGGAGGCAAGCCTCCTTGGGGATGACTGAATGATTGAGTTACTAAATGATTGTACTTTGTTGAAAACTGTTGTGGCCACTTTGGTGAAAACTATATGGCCATTTTAGTGATAAGTCATTGTGAATGCTATATTTTGATTTTCTGTGATAAGTTGTAACATTGTGAATGCTGTACCTTGATTTTCTGTGAATGTTTTGCTCTGATTTGTTATTGAATAAATAGAATGTTCACTATACTATGTAATCAGAATCTTAAAAGCTGTTCACAGTAGCATTCCTCTGGAAAGTTGCTCTTGTGTGGCTTTACAGATATAGACATTAAAGGCAGAAATGTAGACCAGGAGAGTGAGGGGAAGCAATGAATACTTTCTCTGTTTAGCTTCTCTTGCTAATCTCATTTGGATACCAATTGGAAAGGATTTGGGGAATAAAGTGGACCTTATGACCACAGTTTCTATACACCTGTGTTTTGTCATTGTTGGTTACCAGAGTCTATGGTTTTGGAGGTATAAGATCTACATAAGAAGTTATGCAGGAGTTATAAAGAATTTTCTAATCCTAAACTGACAATTATGTCAGACAAAGGATTTTAAGTCACCAGGCACTGGCAGCCAAGAAAATAGTCTTAATATTTGTCTAGGGAACTTTGTATCTAGTTTTATCTGGCTGAGTTTACTTAGGTTCTGTAATTCATAGACCCAGTGATTATTACAGCAAATGGAGAAATTTTGAATACTGTGGATAAGTTCACCTCTGTTGGTAGTATACTTTCCAGGGATGTACACATTGATAATGAGATTGATGAATGCACTGCCAGAGCTAGTTCAGTGTTTGGGAGACTCCAAAGGAAAGTATGGGAGCGAAGAGGTATTATTAGACTGACTACAAATGGAAGGTCTACAGAGCTGTTGTGCTTACCTCATTGTTGTATGCCTGTGAAACCCGGACAGTGTATTAGTGCCATGTCAGGAAATGGAATTGCTTCCATTTGAATTGTCTTAGGGAGATTCTGAAGATCACCTGGCAGGATAAGATACTAGGCACTGAAGTCCTTTTTTGAGCTAAACTGCCAACCATTCAATCTCTGCTTCAGAGAACACAACTCCAATGCGCTGACTGTGTTGCTCAGTTGTAAAATGTACACTGCCAAAAAGACTATTTTATGGAGAAATCACACAGGGCAAACGCCCACATGGTGGTCAGAAGAGGCGATACAAAGACACTCCCAACGTCTCTCTTGAGAACTTTGGAATTGATTGTGTGATGTGGGAGACACTAGCACGGGACCACTGAATTTGGTGTTCATATCAGAGAAGGTGCTGTGCTCTATGAGCAAATCAGAATTGAAACAACTCAAAGGAAAGGCAGTTTGTGCAAATTTAGAGAATCCAACCCAAATGTTCACAAAGACTATTTGTGCCCAACCTAGAGTAGAGCATTCTGAACTTTTATTGGTTTGATCAGCCATAGTTGTAACTTGATTCTAGCATCGTGATATCATTTTGGTCCTCTTGAAGAATGAAGGACAACCAATTATATATTAAAAGAGCTAAGCCTGCCCATATCAGGGAGAGACTTTCTGGTTATCATACCCCCTCCTGAAGAGAGTATAGGTTGCCGTACTTTCCTAAAGCAGGAAATGTAAGAGCCAGACTTGGAGATACCTTAGGTGATTCCCTTAGCTGTTAGTCACAATTACGGGTAAAAGGGCTAAAATAACTCGAGAGTATAGGGACCAGCAAGATATATTTTGTAAGAAAGATGACAACCAGTTGGTACAATCAAGATGGCCCAAAGAATACATCATAATATTTAGTTCACTAAATTAGAAAAAGGGGACAACTCTGTGGGCATATATCCAGGAAAATGTAAAGAAGTAATTTATCTAACTGTATCAATTTCTAGCAGAAGTGACTGCTTTATCTAAGAAAGGGAAATGAGAGAATTTAGAGCTTAAAGGGACATCAGACAGTATCTTTCAGTGGATAGAATATTAGACTTGGAGTCAGAAAGCCCTGGCATTAAGCTTGCTGCTCCTCTTTACCTGTAAAGTGGTAATGATAATAACTCTTGTAGTGTCTTCTTCCTCACAGGATTGTTATGAGAGTCAAACAGGGTAGTGCGTGTAAACCGAATAAATGTTAGTCACTGCAGTCTCCCCCATCTTACAGATGAGGAAACTCAGGTTCGGAAAAGTGAAGTTTTATATATGTTTATGCATGTATAAGAATGTGTATATACACACACACACATATGCTTGCACACATACATATGTTTATATATATATATATATATATATATAAACATATACACACTGAGATATAGTTAAGTGATGGAGCTATAATTCAAATCTAGATGCTCTGACTTGGATTATTTTGAATTATTTTCTTTATAACATATTTCTTCCTTTTTCTTGCTTTAAAATTTTTTTTTCTACTTTGTAATTTGATTCTCTTCTAAGTCTAATGGATAAGCTTCTTTCACCCTTTTGGACAATGGTTGATTTCTGACTATTTTAATCCATGATTCCATGTACCAAGGAATCTTTTGTTGCTGTTCCTCCATACTTTAATGGGCTCCTGCCCTAAGGCTGACCTCACTAAGGAGGGAAGTCAGACTCTTCACCTCTTAAGCCTATCAGGACCTAAAACAGGGAATAGTCTTGACCAAAGAAAACAATGTACAGTTAATCAAATGGCAACAATTAAGCTCCTGCTATGAGAAAATCTTTACCCTCAAGGAACTTACATTCTAACATGGGTAACTACTTGTACAGATAAAGGTAATTGAAAAACACATACAAAACAGATACAAAGTTAATTGCAAATATAATATATCCAAAGAATTTCTTGTGGGTCAATTCATTTAGCTTTCTCTCCTGGTGATTATAATTAAATAATAGGAATCTGGAAAGGTTGGACCATATGAGACCTCAATGAGTATCAACTTATGTCCATCTACATCAGCTCAGAGGACTGAGATGTCTCTCTGGAGGGAAGCCTAAAGAGGATCTCAATACCACCTCCAGCTCCAGCCTGACCCAGTTACCTAGAGTTAAAAACAGTACAGCTGAGTTGTCTATTGGCTCTGAGTAACCAGGAGCTTATGCCACTTTGTCACTTATATGCCCAGATTGGCCTTCCTGTGCTGTCCTTAATCCCAAGGGTGCCTGGCTGGGCTAACTCTAGACATTGAATTCTTTCCTTGTGACACGAGTGCTTGCTTTAGTTCCTGGGATGATCTGACATTGGCCCATAGAAGATGGAGAATATAATGATGTACGTGTCTTGCTTTTGAGATATTTACTTTGTTCTGTTTGGCTCCTAGGCACAGAACTTAGAGTAAGGGTGGAAATTACAGAGAGCCACATTTTGGTTTGATGTAAGGGGGAAAAACTCTAACAATTAAAACTGCTCAAAAGATTACTAAGCTTTCTCAGGAGGTAGCAGGTCTTCTTTTTGGAATTCTTTAGGTATGGGTTGGGCTAGATACCCTTTCCAACTCCAAAATGCTGTATTTCCAAAGAACACTATCTTCTACATCCCCTCCATTGTTCCATGCCTGGTTTATAACCAGATCCTGAGACCCTCAGTCTGCCATGCTTTTTTTTTTTTTTAACAAAAAATATGAATTCTGTGGCTTGGATAGGTACATAAAATGTGAGGATTTTTGCTCTAAGTTCAAACACAGATTTGGAGTGAAATCCCTTGACACCACAGTCAATTCATTTGCATGCTGTTATCTGATTGGAAGCCTGTAATAACGGTCAGGCTCTAAACATGCTCCAAGACTTTCTTACTTTCACCACAAATTCTAGGCTAGAATGGGATATTGTTTTGACTGTGGCTAGAACACAGGACTAAGAAAGCAAGAAGGCTTGAGATTCTACTTCCTGGCTCAGATACTGACTCATGTGACCTTGCCACATAATCCTAGGGAGCCTCTGGCTGGGAAAACAAAGATAACCTTCTCCACATTTAAAGTAATTGTCCCCAAGAGGTCAGGGATAATATATTAGTTTGTGCTTATTTGTGAAGAGACCACATGACTTTTGTGTTGGTAACACAATGACATACCGGCATCACTGAAGATACAAACACATTCTGTCTGAAATATCTAGAATGATTCCTTTTAAGAGTTAGTTGCTTAACTTAGGGTACAGAGAAATGCATTGAGAGTTGGATATCAGTGAGACACTTACATTCCACAATCTATTGAGTTAATCCCTTATAGAGGTCCCAGAGATATTCCCAAATGAAGCTGATTTCTCTTTTAAATTGGCCATATGAATAGGGTGAATACGAATTTCATCACTCACATTAGACATTCTTTTTGGTATAGCTCTGAAAAATGTGTTAAAAAACATGAACTACAAAGAACAACAACAACAACAAAAAACCAGTTGAGGCTGCACTGTCTAGAATGTAAACAGAACTAAGTGTCTGTAGGTAAAGAAGTTTCCTTTCAATAAATTCTACTAAACAGGAAATACCACTGTATTGTGTTAAGTTAACATAAAGTAATGGAAGTCAAGCTTATGTTTTCAGAAGCTAATGTGTTTTGCTTCTGTGAGGCCCAGAGATTGACAGGATATAGAACCTTTCATTTTAAAAATCGTATCTTACGCAGTCATAATTATCCATTATCATTGAGGAAAATATATAAAGTTTTACAAATAGTGGGCTTGGATTCAGGAATACCTAAGTCCAAAGCTCTCTTCAGATACTTACTAGATCCAAGACACCAGGCAAGTTACTTAACTTCTTAGCCTCAGTTTCCTCATCTCTAAAATGGGAATAATAGCATCTCCCTCAAAATGTTGTTAGGAACAAATAACCACAATATATGTTTTACTGTGTAGCAAATCTCAAAATGCTACATATGTTTCCTATTAGACTTCTTGTTGCATTAAGTTGGCTCTGGGTTCTTAAGACAAGAATAAGATAAGAACAGTCTCTGGCAGGTCTTACCAAGGTGGAAAATTTTTCAGCTTAAGTCCAGGGATGGTTTCTTGTCCCAGGGACAGCCTAGCTACCTAAGCTCACCACCAAAAGTTTGATCATTGGAGGATAGCTTTTTGAGGGTGAGGAGAGTAGAAACGAATGCAATATTTTTCCTAGAGGAGGGGTTTCAGTCTGCATCTGTGGATGCAATGATAGATATTTTGAAGTCCTGAAATGAGTCTTAGGGTCTTTGTTTGTATGTTTTGTTTTGGTTGAAGACCTGTGATTTCAGTGGTGTAAAGGGTTCCCACAGAGGCAAACTATTCTTACCAATGTGAACCAACCACTGTTCTTTAGCTTGTATATGTGTATATATTGTATATACATACATGCATATGTAACACATATATAATATTACTATTATATATTACAAAATAACACACATTTACACATCTATAAACACTAAATATATATCAAATATTAATATATATAATGTATACATACTACTTTAAGTTTAGAAAATATTTCATGTTCATTATTTAAGTCTCAGACCTGTAAGGTATATAATACAAGTATCATCCTTCCCATTTTAGAGATAAGAAACTGTCAGAGATTGGACTCATTCAAGGTCAAATAGCAAATGGCAAAGGCAGAACGCAAACCCATGTGTTTTTTAATAGTATTTTATTTTTTCTAATTACATGTCAATGCAATTTTTAACATTCATTTTTATAAAACAATTTTGAGTTCCAAATTTTCCTTCCTCCCCTGCTCTCTAAGACAGTGGGTAATTTAATATAGGCTATATATGTGCAATCATGAAATACTTATTTTCACATTAGTCTTGTTGTGAAAGAAGAAATGGTTTGCAAAAAATATTACAATCAAGCCCATGCTTTTGACTCCAAGTGCAGTACCCCTCACATTACACTCTTCTGTCTTTTCATGTATCCCAGATGATAGCTGGGCAGTGTTGTGGGAATCTTTGGGAGGGGGGTGGTGGTGAAAAGTGGTAGATGTTGCTTTTTATGCACTTTTGGAGGTAAAAGAGAAGGAACAAGAGTGGGTTGTCACACTTAAGAGAATATGCACTTGGCCAGTCTTATGAAGATTTGCTTAGCTCTCTGCTTAGAGCTGAATCCTGTACCTGTACCACTGTGGTTGTGTATGGGTTGATTTTTATTGCTTTGACATAGATCCATTCCATAAGAGTGGATTAGGTGTAAGAGAAAGAGGACACTGAAGACTTGACCTAAGTTCAAATTCCTGTTCTGGAGCTTATTAGTTGGGTGACCTTGGCAGAGCTATTTAACTTCTCTAACACTCAGCTTGTCCCTGATAGACCATTCTTTAGTATCTTGGAGGCAGACCTCCATCACTGGTAGCTAGTCAGTAAGCATGCATGATCTACCTTGTTATTCACATGAAAGGAATATATTATACTAGTCCTATTGATCTTACACTGTTATGAGGAAAATACTTGCAAATCCTTAAATTGCTATTGAAATGAGAATTATCAATACTATTATTACTTTCACAGAGCATGTCTAGAAATTTCCTATGAAGCCGAGTTCCTTCATGAAATTTCTCAGTGGAAGGGGATAAAACCACAAGAGGGATTTATCTCCCTCTGGGGCAGAATTATAGGCTATAAAAGCTTGATAGGACCTTTAAAATCTATTGATCCCACAGTTCTTAACCTGTTTTGTGTCATGGATCCCTTTGATAGCCTGGTGAAACCTATGCCCCCAGGCCCTTTCTCACTTCTCAGAATGTTTTTAAGTGCATAAAATAAAATATATAGGATTATTAAGGAAGTTAATTATATTAAAACACAGTTATCAAAATAAAAAAAATTCCTGGACCCCATTCCAGTTTCTCTTTTGCAGATAAGGAAAGTGAGACTCCGAGGTAAGGGGACTTGCTTTAAGTCACAGAAAATGGTAGAGCCAATACTTAAAACTGGATCTTCTGACCCTCAAATCAACTCTGTACCAACACTACCTCAAATAGATTTTTGGATGTTTGTACACTTCACTGTGTACAAAGGCATAACAATGCTTTTGGTCTCCATAGCCACATATGCAAATGAAGTGAATAACAGAGTAACCAGTAATAGACTTACAACAACTTCTGGAGACATGGTCTAGTGAGAGGGCTAGATTCTCAGATTACCCCCTTTTTGGTCCTGTGTCCCCAAGAGACTATTATTGGTTATCTTTTGCAAGATTGGTGTTTTTAAGTACAAGAAAAAGAATGTTGTTTCCATAGTCCTTAAATTCCCTTCCTTTTAACATGGCATAAAGCTGGATATAGGGTTGAATTGGTTAGTCACCTCCCAACTTCTTTCAGAGAATAGTAGTATGGCCTCTCCTCCATTAGTAGAGCCCATCTTTTATGGGTATAGAGAAAGCAGAATACAATGACTTAGAAAGTCAGTGATCAGTACATTCCACATTGTTCTTTGACCTTGCCTCTGCCCTATGCTAAGCCATGCCCTCTTCTCTGGCTGATCATCAGTGGGGCTGTGCTATGAATTACTGTGAATTAAATCACACAATTTAATTCAACCCACTGAATGCACAGACACCTGCATGTAGCAGAAGTAACTCATTTGGAATGCTGATCCAATGCACCAAGAATGGTACTTTGTTTTTGAGGTTCATATTTGTTCCATGACACTCCTGTAAGCATCTCTCAAAGAGATCTCTGTCAGTTCTTGGTGATAGGTATGGCCAATAGGAGCCAGAATATTTAGCACATGTGTACAGAAAACAGAGAAATGTCTCGATTCAGCATTTTTATCCATTTGGAGAGAAAACTCTGAAAATCTCTTATGAAAATAGATTTTCTTAAGACAGAGCAACTCTAATCTATTAAACCAAGTAGGAACAGTGAGTGGAAATTTTAAAGAGGCAACTTTAGGCTTGTTGTAAGGGGAAAAAAAAACCTCAACAATGAGAATAATCCCCAAAGAGGAATGGACTGCCTCATTCTATAGGCATTTTAGCTAAGGCCGGAAGACCAATTGTTAAGTATGAGATAAAAGGCACTCCGGTTCGGGTAATGTGACACTGGATAATCTGGGAGACACCTTTCAATCCTGAGAGCTGGTTATTAGAGGATCATAGAGTCACAAATCAGAGGCCATCTATCCTAATCCCCTCATTTGAAGATTCTGAGATCTATGAGGTTAAGTGCTTTTTCCAAGACTGCAGAATAGTAAACATCTAGAGTGGGATTTGAACCTGTGATCTGACTCCAGGGCAGCTAGGTAGCATAGTGGATAGCATACCAAGTCTGCAGCCAGGAAGGCTCATCTTTTTGAGTTCAAATCTGGCCTCAGATACTTGCTAACTGTGTGACCCTGGGCAAGTCACTTGACCTTGTTTGCCTCACTTTCCTCATCTAAGGAATGAGATGAAAAGGGGAATGGCAAGCCACTCTATTGTCTTTGCCAAGAAAATCCCAAATCAAGTCACAAAGAGTTGGACACAATTGAAATGACTAAACAACAACCTCTGATTCTAGACACAGCGGTCTTTCCACTGTTCCATATGTGATTATGAAAGTCATCATGAAAAAATAACTATAGATGCAATAAACAAAAATACATATTCCCATATTCTTTCCAGATTTTAAAGAAACTTTTCATCAAGAGTTCTCAATCTGGATTTCAGGGGATCTGTGACCTTGGATGGGAAAAAAAAATCACATCTTTATTTTCACTAACTTTTTTTTTTTTTTTTGCTTTTTGGAAAGCTACTGGGGTTAAGTAACTTGCCCAAGGTCACATGGCTAGGTTTTTTTTGTTTGTTTGTTTGTGTGTGTTAAGTGTCTGAGGCCAGATCTGAACTCAGGTCCTTCTGACTCCAGGGCTGGCACTCTACTCACTGAGCCACCTAGCCGCCCCATTTTCACTAACTTCTAATGGGAATTTAGCATTTCCTTCAATTATTTTAAAAAAAATTCAGAGAAGTGGTCCATAGTCTTCACCAGCCTGCCAAAGGAATCCATGATACAAAAAGGCTAAGACCTTTTGCTTTATCCTGGAGAATGACTTTTTAAAAATTTCCAATATAATCCAAAGTAAGGCTCTTAACTAAAATTCACAACTCACACTTGCACAGGTTTTAAGGTCTACCACACTTACCTCACAATAAGCCCCAAAGGTAGGTAGTGCCATTGTTACTACCCCTCTTTTAGAGATGAGGAACTTCCATTATAGTCCCATAAAAGCAGCCATAGCCAGCAGGTAGCTCTGGGGCCTGGAAGACTATGGCCATGGAACTCAAGCTTTGGCAGGCCCTGACAAAATGGATGGTCTTTAAGCTGAGCTCACCTTATTGTACTTCCCATCCTTCCTGTCCCTGTGACTCTGTACTGGCTGGTCCTCATCCCAGGATCGCACCCCCTTTTCAACTCCATTAAAAAAAAATCTTAGTTTCTTTCAGCGCAGTGCTCAATTATCAGTTATTAAATACATCTAGCTTCTAATGTTCCCCTTACCAAATTACCTTATATTTTTCATGTAGGTATTCTGTACAACTTCATTTGTGGAAATATCACTTCCTATAGAATGTAAGTTCCTTGAGGGCAGGAAATATTTTATTTTTTTATCTTTGCATTCTTAGCATCTAACATAATGAATGCTTGGCAATAATTAGGTGCTAATAAATTCTTGTTGATTGGAATAAAGGTTTGGCAACAGACCATAGCATGCCTGCATTCAGAGAATTGACCTAGCTAAATGCAGAGAGACTCATCCCCAAAAGTTTGGCTAAGGATCAATAAATTTTGTTTTGTTTTGTCTTGTTCTTGGCCAGAGCAACTCACAAAAACTAGCTCTTAAGGTGAAGAGGGGTTCTGATTTGAGTAGGGTCAAGGAGTACCCACACTGATGAAATTATAGCCTTTTGAAGTACAGATTAGAAAATTGAGTCTCAGAGAGGTCGAGTGATTTGTGATGGTTCACAAAGTAATTAATGTCAGGACGAGGACTCAAAAGGATGTCTTTTGACTTCCAAAGCTGGGACACCACACTGCTTCTCAAGCTGAAATATTTTCTGATATTTATTTAAAGAACAAGCATAGTTAGAAAGATGAAAGTTTATATATATATATATATATGCAGTGGTATGCCTGACTGAACATATCATCACAAAATATCAGTTTTACAAGAAAAGCCAGGGAAAAGATTATGTTCACAATTGCTCATGACTGACCATTAATTCAAATGTCCTTCCTATTGGTGCTATTAAACAGCTTCAAACAGCTCGTCTCCTTTTCTGCAGGAAAACCTGGCCTCATACCAAAAACAACAGCAGTAGCAAGAGGAAGCCAAACTTTACAGAAACATTAGATAACTTGAACTATTCATTTTCCTCCACCAAATCCCCTTTTCATTCTCCATAGATATTCCTTACAGTGTCTGAATCTACACCTTAGACATTCTTAGTCCCGTGAAAGATTTAAAAATGAAAAATGTTTTTTGTCTGATTAGCAGTCTCCTTTTTCCTGCACTGTTCCCCCCCCCCCCGACAGACGAGAAAACTTGTAAGAGATTGGGATCCTGTAAAGGCTGGATCATGAATAGCTTTCTCTGATTTGTGTTATTTACTCAGAACAAGTTGGAGGGAATTTTACTGGAGTCAGCCCAGTGGGTGTATTAGAAAGAACCCAGGACTTGTGGCCAGCAACACTTGAGTTTAAATCCTATCTCTGACCCTTATTACTGATAAGGTGCCTAAGAAAGTCAGCTAACCTCTCTGAAAATCAGGTTTTTATATGTAAAATGGGTATAATAGTGCCTTTTTTGTTGTTCAGTTATTTTTTTTAGTTGTGTTTGACTCTTTGTGACTTCATGGGGTTTTCTTGGCAAGGACATTGGAGTGGTTTGCCACTTCCTGCTCCAGCTCAGTTTTTACAGATGAGGAAACTGAAGCAAAGAGGGTTAAGTGACTTGCTCAGGGTCATACAGGTAGTAGGTATCTGAGGCTGGATTTGAACTCACAATGATAAGTCTTCCTAACTCCAGGCCCGGAACTCTATCCACTGCCCCACCTTGCTGCCATAATGGTACCTAGAGTACAGGATCAAGTGAGATAATACATGCAAATACTTTGTAGACATTAAGATAGCCCATAAATGTCAGCTATTTAAAAAATCATTTATCGGGGGCGGCTAGGTGGCGCAGTGAGTAGAGCGTTGGCCCTGGAGTCAGAAGGACCTGAGTTCGGATCCGACCTCAGACACTTAATGCACAAAACAAAAAAACCTAGCTGTGTGGCCTTGGGCAAGTTACTTAACCCCAATTGCCCTCTAAAAAAAAAAATCATTTATCTCTTATATTAGCCATAGTAGGAACCCTCCTATCCCTTACAGCATAATTGCCAGATAGTCATCTAGATTCTGCTTGAACACTTCCAATGATGAGGGCTCACTCACTACTTTTTGAGATTGCTCATTCCATTTATGGACAGTTTTATATGCTAAAGAATTTTGTCTTCTTCATTTAAATCCTTGTGACATATCTCTTTGTCCTGGTTCTGGTCTCCAGAGCTCTGAAGAACAGAATTATTTCTCTTTCCACAGGGCAGTCCTTGAGATATTTGAAGTCAAAAGTATTTGAGCTATTTGAAAATGCAATGGACTTCCTGAGGAGGTGGTGAGCACCTCTTTACTGTTCAGACAGATGGTCTTTAAGCAAAGGCTATGAGATCACTTAGGTTCTTTTAGCAAAGATTATTTTTGGGGTATAGGTTGGACTAGACGGCCACTTGAGATCTGTTCTACCTTTGAAATGATATAATTCTGTGATGTGCTAAATCATACCTTCTTTAGGCTAAATGTGATACTATGTCCTGATTATCAGTCAGAGAATGGAAAGAAGGGAAAGAGTGCATTAATATTGTCTATTTGAGAGTTAAGGTGATTGTCTTTTTATTTGATACTATCTAAACCTGTAATCCAGAGATCCCTGCTCTGGGGAAATAAGGAAGTGGGAAGGGAACAAGTATTTGTGGATTACCTGCCAGGCACAGTGCTAAACACTTTACAAATATTATCTCATTTGACCCTCACAACACCGGGCAATTGAGGAAACTGAGACCTAGTGTCCTGGGACATGTCTTAGGGCAAGAAAGGAATGATGCCTCCTATATCTTATACTTGTGAGGCTGAGTTTTTTGTATCCAAGTGTAAACACAGGGTCTTCCACCTTCTCTAAATTCAGAGCTTTTCTCCTGGTAGCCCATTTATACTACCTCAACTCAGGACTTCCTACTAAATTCAAAATGCTTTCTCAACATATTTCATGGTTTCCCAACCACAGCTCAGCCCCCTTTTGGTATAGTCTTCGCCTCTTTTAAAACTAAAGAGCACTTATTTTATTCTTTACTAAACCTTTGTGTCTTGAGAACATAACTAAACTCTACGAAGACTCCTCAGAAGGAAGAGAGCAGTGAATATTGCAAAGGCACATATCTGTCCCTACTATGTTTTGTCTTATGAGATCAGTACAGTGCCTGGCACATAGAAAGAGCCAAGTAAATATTAGCTACTACTATTATTATTGTCTTTCAGTCCAGTGCTCTTATATATCCAGGCAAGATTTTTTCTAGATCTCAACTCTCATTCAACAGGTCAATAATGTCTGAAAGTTTTGTGTCCTTTAAAAATTTTGCTAAACATGCCATCATTGCCTCTAAGTCCTAATAAGTCAGAAGGTAAGATTATCATGTGCTTCATGGAAAAGGAAAAGGGAGGCATGCCAGCTGGGGCAACCAGTCTGAAACCAAAAGGTAAGAATCCTTGGGGAGTAGAGAGAAAAATCGTCAATTGTATATCTTCTCCTATGGCCTTCACTTACTTGTTCAGTTGTGTCTGCCTCTTTGTGACCCCATTTGTGGTTTTCTTGGCAAAGATACTGGAGTTGTTTGCCACTTCCTTCTCCATCTCACTTTACAGATGGGAAAACTGAGGCAAACAGGGTTAAGTGACTTGCTCAGGGTTACACAACTAGTAATTATCTAAGCCCAGATTTTAATTCAGGAAGATGAGTCTTCTTAGTTCTAAGTCTGGCACTCTATCTACTGAAGCACCTAGCTGCCCTAATATACTAACCCCTATTAAAAAACCTACATATCCTGGTACATACTCTCTCAAGGATAGAAGAAAATAACTTGTATTCTTCAAGGTTATTGGGATTTAGAGACCAATGAGGCTGTGGTCCAGAAATTTAAACCCTTACCTCGAATACCATATTTTTTTTTTTTTTGCTTTTTGGAGGGCAATTGGGGTTAAGTGACTTGCCCAAGGTCACATGGCTAGTTTTTGTGTTAAGTGTCTGAGGCCAGATTTGAACTTATGTGTTCTTGACTCCAGGGCTGGTGCTCTACTCACTGCTCCACCTAGCCAGCCTCAAACACCATATTCTTAACCAGTATTCTTTCTTATTAGTTGGAAGTAAGTTCATTGTAGTAGCTATTTTATTTCATGTTGTGAGAGATAATTGGCAAGACGATTTTAAAAATAACATTCAATTCAATTAGACATTTATTAAATACCACCTATGTACCAGAGCACTATAGTAGACACTGGGAGAAGAATATTAAATTTATGTAAATTCTTATAGTGCTACAGTATAGTAGAAAGGTAGTACAGATATTGAAAAGAGTGCTGGAGCTAAAATTCAGAGATTTAGATTCAAATCCTGGATCTAAGGTTTCTTAGTTGTGTGACTTTGGACAAGTCCCTTAAGCTCTCCATGCCTCAGTTCTCACATCTGTAAAATGAGAGTAATAATATTTATACAACAGATTTCACTGTTTCGTGGTGAGGAAACCCTTTGTAAACCTTAATAAATTGCTACATAAATTTGGATTATTAGACACATATGCAAATAAATAAAATACAAAATAATACATGATAAATAAATATGCCAATTGCTGTGTTAGATCCCAGGAGAAAAGGTCATTAATTCTTGGGAGACTTAATACCTGAAGACTTCATGGTAGAGGTGATTTTTGAGTTCTATTTTAAAGGATGCATAGAAACTCAACAAGTGGAGGAAAATAGGAAAGGCAAAAGGAAAGAAGAAGCAATGTCCTAGAGGCAAGGGAACTCATGGAAAGCAGTAAGCTAAGGTGAAAGTGGAAAGTCTGGGTAGTTCTAGACTGTATGGGGCGAAAATTCTGAAATTTACTCATAGATAATCAAGAGCTATTCCACACTTTTGAACAGAAGAATTGCTAATCAGATTTGCACATAAGGAAGATCAATTTCCTTCTATTCTGTATTTAACAAGATGAGATTTCCAGTAGCTGTCCAGATAGTTGAAGACATACAATTCAATTAATCAATCACTTATTAAGTACCTTCTGTATATATCAGAAGAGTCTCATTCATCTTTTCTTTTTCCTGGCCAGATAGTCTATAGTATTATCTCACAATGAGTTTAGGCTAGTAGAGTGTTGGACTTGGAGTCAGAAAGAACTGGGTTCAGATCCTGCCTTAGCTGCTCACTAGCTGTGTGTCTACAGGCAAATCACTTTATTTCTTTGACTGATAGTTTTCTCATCTATAAAATGAAGGTACTTGACTCAATGACCCTCTAAGGTGTGTGTGTGTGTGTGTGTGTGTGTGTGTGTGTGTGTGTCTGAATTTATATTTAAAACCATTTAAAACTATTCTTTCAGATACTCTTTACAATGCTACAAACCATGAAGCTGTTTAATATTTTGAAACACAGTGCTATTTCCCCTTCTATCAAATTTGTTTCTTTTAAACAAAGCACAATATTTCCTTTTGGGGTATTATTCAAGCCTCAAAGCAACATGTTGTTTTTGAGGTCACAATGCAGGTTTTTTATGTTGAAGTGTCAAGTTTCCTTTGTTTATTACTCACAACCTGTATGTAGACATTAGAGTCCACAACTATAGTCCTCATCTCTCTTCTATTTTTTTTCCCAGAGAATTGCTAGTTTCCCCTTTAATTGTTGCTTTTCACAGAGATTGAGTTGGAAGGGACATCAGTGACCATCCAGTGCAACCCCCACACAAAAGGAATCCCCTCTTTAATGTATCCAACAAGCTATTCTTTCAATGTCCTACCAGTTTTCTGTAATAACAACCACTTTGCAGTTTTATATAAATATTTTTCTCCTTTATCTCCTAATCTTAAGACCTTCCTGATCAAGTTGATGAGTCTTTTATCAAACAGATTCTTCCTGATCTTTATAAAATGCAATCCCTGGCTTGTCGTCCATTTGTTCTGAGATTAATCCTATTCCTTTACCCCCACAAATCCTAATTTTGGCTTTTGTCTGTATGTAACCAACTGTTTAGTTGGCATACAGAATCATGGACCTAGAAGTGACCTTAAAAATTGCTTCATTCAGATCACTTATTTTATACATGTGCCCATTGAAATACAGAGTCTAGGGATTTATACAGGTTGCCTTGTATTTAGGCACAGAGATGATGCTAAAACTTGGCTATGTGGATTCCTAGCTCAGTGCCTCCTTCCCATGTTACCATCCTTCTTCTATCCTTTTAAAGTTGTGACCTTCAATACAAAGAAGGGATGAAAATGCCGCTTAGGAACCTATCCTTTCAGTTTTTTCCCCCACTATGATTTCAAGAAAACTAGAAATACAGTTTAAGTATCTACTTAACTTGGAAGCATTCATATCTGACATTCAGATTATATATAAAAATAAGTTTGATGTAATAGAATTCCAGAATTGGAAGGGATCTTAGAACTCACTTAATTTAATCCATACCTCAGATCCCCTCTATAAGATACATGACAATTGGTCATCCCATCCCTGCTTTAAGACCTCTGAAGATGGGAAATTCTCCACTATGTCTAGAGACAACCCTGTCTGCTTGGGACAACTCCAATTGTTATGAAGTTTTATCTTATACTGAATTGAAATTTCACACTCTGAAGTTTGTACCCAATTGATTCTAGCTTTACTGTCTAGAGTTTAGTAGATTATAGCAAATTGCTTTCCCATTTAAAAGTCCTTCAAATATTTGAATATTGCTATCACACATTTTTCCCAAAGGAGTAAGTATGGTAGAGATGAAAGGCACTGGCTCTGTACTCACAAGACCTGAGTTCAAATCCTTCTTTTGATACTTACTGTGTGAACTTGGACAAGTCACTTGATTCCCCAGACCTCAGTTTTTTCTGCTGTCAAATGAGGAATAAATCTCTGGGGTTCCTTTCTAGATCAAGATTTTAAGTTTTTTGCTTTTTATTTCTAGGGATCCAAGTGATTTGCTTTTAACACTTTTTTAGTTTCAGTAGTCTCTTCTGTTCAAAGTATTCCATAAGAGTAAGCTAGATTCTAAAGGATGCTTTTTCATATTGCAAACATTATGTTTAAAGCATTTAAAACATATTTAACTTATTTAAAATATAATCTCCAAATCAGGTCTGAAATTTGATTTGTAGGAAAATTAGAGGAAAACACCAGAGTTGTTCAATAAACCATAATTACTTGCATGTGCCAGAGTACCTACTCAGTTTGAGGAATGCAATTAAGCATCTAATTAGGCTGAAAAATGCAATTGCATGCCCCACTACATAAGCACAGACACCATTCTGCTCACACAATAAGAAATAGGGTCTAGTATGAAAGTGATACCAAAGCCTTGTGCAAATTAATCATGTTTTCCAAACCTTATCATCCTTATTCCAGTGCTTCTTTCACCCAAATGATAGAAAAAAAAATTTAGAAGCAGCAAGAAATGCTATTCCTAGAAGTTTAGTATATTAATTTTGGATTAGAGTGGAAGTGCCAATAGAGACCTTGTTTTCTCCTTTGAAGCACAGAGTCTAGCAATCTAGGGCCCTGCCCCTAATAGGGGTCCCATAAAAGAGACTGCCTGACTGTTATTGATTGATTAATGCACCAGATTTTTCAGCCCCTTAGGCATAGTCTCTGTATCACTTTTGTTTTTAATTTAATTTTTAATTTATGGAATAAAACAAGCATTTCCATGACATAGTACAATAAAAAGATGATTGTATATAAAACTGCAAATCTGCTATGCAATAAAATACTACTGATCTACTAATCCAATAAAAAAAAAGATTGTACATAAAACTTCAAATCTACTATGCAATAAAATATTACTGATCTACTAATCCAATAAAAAAGATGATTGTACATAAAACTGCAAATCTACTATGCACAACTTGCTATTTCTTTCAAATATACAGCAAAATTATCATGTAAATCTCTTTTTTTTTCTTCCCTCCTTTTCTCCCTCCCTAGAGATGGCTATTACCTACCATTCGATAGGTGTATGTATAGATAGATAGATAGATAGATAGATAGATAGATAGATATAGATAGATAGATATGGATATGGATACATATATGTAAAATTCTTCTATACATACCTCATTTATCAGTTCTTTTTCTGGATGCACATAGTGTCTTTCCTCATATGTCCTTTATAGTTAATTCAGGTATTTATAATAGACAAAGTAACTTATTCTCTCGAAGTCATTCTTTTGATTTTCAAAATTAGAAGACTCTGCATATGCTGGACAAGTGAGAAGTGACTCCAAGGTACTGTTTTCTTACTAACTATATATGTCACAGGAATGTATTTCTCAATTTCATTGCTAAATGGCACTATAAGTCTTTTGATTCCTTATTATTTCAAAAGTTGATACAAGTTTACATCAATATGACTGGATTGCTATGATCAAAACACTTCCCCTCCAATGTGTTTTAAGTTGTCCTTGTGAATATCCAGTGTAGAGAAGGCTCTGTTGTTCTAGTACCCATAGTCAATTTGTTCTCTAAGGTTTTTGTTGCAGGCCTAGATCACTGGGTCATAGATACAGGTGCCCCCAAAGTCTCAGTGAAATTTTAAGGTACTCACCTCAGCTTTTTAGTGCACTGGATGATTCCACATTGCTTGTTCCCACAAAAGTCTAGCTACTAAACCTTGAAACTATGCTAAGACTTTGGGGATGCCCTATATAAAGCCATTTATGAATACTAGGTATTATTATTGTAACTATCCTAATAAAGGGAAAAAAGACTTTAAAAAGTTGATATAGAGTTATTCAAGATTAAAACTACACTAGTACTTGTGGTAGATCCTGAATAGAGCAGGAAAGGACCTTGAACACCATCCAGTCCAACCTCTTCATTTTATACATGAGGAAATTGAGGCTCAGAGAAACTATATGAGTTTGTACCAGTTAGTAGACATTCATTAAGTGTCTACCACATACATGCCAGGCACTGTACTAAATGCCAGGGATACAAAAAATGGCAAAGGACAATCATTGCCATCAATGAACTTACAGTCTAGTAGGGGAGACAACATGTAAACAGATGTACACAAAGCAAGCTGTCTGCAAGATAAATAGGAAATAATTAAGAGAGGAAGGCACTAGGATTAAGAGAGGTTGGGGAAGTCTTACTATTGAAGATTGGATTTTAGTTGAGACTTGAAGCCAGTGAGGATAGAGTCAAAGGGGAGGAGGAACATATTCCAGGCATGGAAGACAGCCAGAGAGAATACCTGGAACCAAGAGATGGAGTATCTTGTTCATGGAATAGCCAGGAGGCCATAATATGAAATGATAAATATGAAATTATTATCTATAAATAGCTAATATATAGAGTAAGGGGAGCTAGGTGGCCCAGTGGACAGAGTGCTGGGCTTGGAGTCAGGAAGACTCATCTTCTTGAATTCAAATCTGGCCTGACACTTACCTAACCCTGTTTGCCTCAGTTTCCTCATCTGTAAAAAAAAATGAGTTGGAGAAGGATATGGCAAACCACTCCAAGATCTGTGCCAAGAAAACCCCAAATGGAAGTTGGATGTGACTTAAAAAAACAAATCAACAGCAACAGTTAAAGAGTGTTTCAAAGCTTAAAAAACACTTTACATTTATTGTGTCATTTAATCCTTGGGATAACCCTATGAGGTAGATGCTATTATTATCCCCATTTTACAGATGAGGAAATAAAGGCTCAATTATGTGACTTGTCTAAGCTCACACAAAGAATAAGTGGCAGAGCTGCAATTCAAACCTATAGATACTTGGACTCCAAATTCAACAAATTTTTCTGTTGTATCACACAAGTTCTCACAAAATAATGCCTAGGAAGGGATCATTAGGACATATCTTTCACACAGAGTAGAAAGGGAGCATGAAGAATGGGCTGCCTGCCGGATTTGGAGTTAAGAAGACCTACATTCACATTCTGCTTTTGATACTGTGTGACCATGAATAATGCTCTTAAAAAAGAGTCCATAAAACCCCACATAAATTTTAGCAAAGATTTTTTTTTCTTATATCACTGTGACTTTCCAAGGATCCTCTATCTCCTCTCATCCCAATAGAAACGTCCACTTATACATTTAGAACATTTACATACACTTATACATTAAAATATTTAAAAAGCACATTTAAGCTAAACAAACACAATCATTGGCCATGTGTGGCAAAAAATGCCTCACTTCATAACTGTAGCTCACCACCTCTTTTCAGAGAAGAAGGAAGTTTTCTTAACTAATAGTCCTAGAGTTCTGATGACTTTCATTGCTTCCTTATACAACAATTAAGTCAATTAAAGCTTAAAACTAAGGGGTGGCTAGGTGGCAGTGAATAGAGCACTGGCCCTAGAGTCAGGAGGACCTATGTTCAAATCCAGCCTCAGACACTTAACACAAAACTAGCCGTGTGACCTTGGGCAAGTCACTTAACCCCAATTGCCCTACCTTCCCCCCTCCAAAAAAAAAAATAAAACAAAAAGCTTAAAACTGCACTAAGACTTTTGGTACACCCTTTATTATTGTGACCATTGTGCAGATAGTTCTGGTAGTAGCCTGGCTTTCCATAAATCTCCCATAAAGGAGCTTTCCAATTTACTGGATGTGTTCCTCTGGTTTTTTCCCTTTTAATATTATGGGGTTCCTGGTGTAGCACTTGGACTTCCCATCTGTTTTCTCTCACTCACTGTACAACTAGCCCACCATCTTGTTCAATGACACATGTCCTTGATGATCCCTTTCATGTTACTTCTCATATGCCACTCATCACTGGTAATATGTTGCATCCTTGTCTTTCCTTTGCCCTTTGGATCACCTGTAATTTGATTCTTCTGAGATCATGGTATCTTTCATTCACAACGATGTGTGTGTATATATATGCATATCAAATCACTGGGAAAACATTGATGTTAAAAACCTGGACTTTTGTGGGAACTAGCAATGTGGGATCACTGATTATACAGTGCAGTTTAGCAAGCATGAACCAGCCTGCTCTACCTGTTTTATTTAGATCTGGGTCCAGATTATTGTCTTACTACAGTACCTATTCAGTACTCAAGACCTATCATCCATCTCTCTCTCTTCCTCTTCCTCCTTCTCAGTCTCTCTCCATTCTATCTTTTTACATCAAAGAAAACCCATTTATTCAAATTGATAGCAAGACAGAAATCAGAGAAAGCACACATAGGAGAATATATACCAGACACTATGAAGTGAAAGAGCTCTCTCACTGGGAGTGAGATAACTCAGCACAACCAAGTAGTTATCTATTTTTGAGACTAGTCTCCTTATCTCTCCCAGTATGGAAGCACATCAACCACTCATAGCCCCTTTTCTCCTACTGATCAACATGGAAAACCTTTACCTGCTTTGTTTCTAACCTGGTCTGAATTTCCCCTCCCTAGGCAGCCAGGTTCTCTATCTTTCTTCAGTTCACCACACTGCCATACGTACAAGCTCAGTGTTTACCATACTGGTGTTGGATTTAGTGAGGACACCTGATCAACTTTAATCCCACTACAATTCACAACTCCTGAGATCAAGTGATCAGCTGCCTCGGCTTCTCCAGCATCAGTGATTAAAGGCATGTTCTGCTACACTCAAACTCTTGTATGATTTTAGCATATACATGAAAGTCCCCTTCTTTGAGGAAAGTGATTAGGCTGTATTGTGTTCTACTGAATTAAACGCTGAGCCACCCCCACCCCCTACTTCCCAACAAATGGTAGACAAGGCAGGATCTTAGATTTCTACACTTCTGTCAGTTGTATGAGAAGATATGGTTTGTGTAGAAAATCTTATGTGAAAAACATCAATTCTCGTCTCATGTTTTCATCAAAGATAACCTAAATGTAGGCATGGAGAGGGATTTTATAGAGGTAGTAAAGGAGGCAGAGTGGTCTAGAGTTGCTGATGTCCTCTCAGTTGCTTTTTTAAAAAAATTATTATTCATTCAGTAAATTATAATCAAGACAGCTAGCTGATGTAGTGGTCAGGAAGACCAGAGTTCAAATCCTGCCCCAGATACTTACTAGTTACGGGACCCCGGGTAAGTCACTTAATCTTATTTTGCCTCAATTTCCTCATCTTTAAAATGGTGATAATAACAGTACTTACCTCCCAGGGTTATTGTGATGATCAAATAAGATAATCTTTATGAAGTGTTTAACAAAGTGCTTACTATAGTACATATTTCAGTGCTTAAGACCTATCACCTCTCTGTCTCTCCCTCCCCCTCTCATTTTCTGTTTCTCTCCTTCCCTCCCTCCCCCCTCTCCCTCTCTGTCTATCCATTCTATTTTTTTTTTAATAAAAGAAAACCCATTTATTCAAATTGGTTGTACTATAAAGCACTATACAAATGCTAGGGGCAGCTGCTCTTGCTATAACCACCAGTAATCTTGTCCATTCTTTTGGCTTTAAAATTGTGGTGCCTCCAGCATTTGTATGTAGTTGTTCAGGTCCAGCTGCTCTTCCTAACTCCATCCTCCTGTGGATGGAATACTGTGGTGAGCGTTGGCTAAATTTTGTGGTCTACTAGAATTCTTGGTGAGTATAAATCACATTTCCTTGAGATGTGGCATTTTATGAAGGGGCTGGATGACTTCTCAGGTCTTCCAGCACTAAATATATTATCTTATGATTCTGCCTTTATCTACAAACACATTTTGGAAACATCTAGTTTAGATGTTCCTAATTCCCTATTTTCATCTCAATTTTTTGGGTTGCTTTTTTATTTTTTGGTGTGTGGGGGGGAAGAAGGGATATTAATAATGTTTCATCTCCATCCTCCATTGTATATATTAAATGCTTATTAGCTGATTGTTATCACAGTTGTTGTTTTTATTTTGGTTGTTGTTGTTGTTGTTATTATATGTTGCCTCTCCAAATTAAAATGTGAGCTCCTTGAGAGCAGGAAGGAACCTTCTTGCTTACCTATTTTTATCACTAGTTTTTAGTATAGGGCTTGTGCTTGACACACAGTAAGCATCTAATAAATGCTTGTTAACTTATTAATAGGGGGGTGGCTAGGTAGTGCATTGAATAGAGCACTGGCCCTGGAGCCAGGAGGACCTGAGTTCAAATCTGGCCTCAGACACTTGACACACTTACTAGCCGTGTGACTTTGGACAGGTCACTTAACCCCAATTGCCCTCCAAAAAGCAACAAAACAAAACAAAAAAACTTATTAATCTGCCTTTTTTAATTACCACTTCATGATGAATTATTTCTTAATTTAATTTGAATATCTTTAGGTGCCATGGTTTGGCTCTTTACTCTCCTATGGTCAGTTAACAAATATTACATATTGAGAATCAACTTAATTGTTGATTAATTAGTGTTTGGAATGGCCCTTGGAATTTGTGATTCCTAGTACCCTTTTACTCTTCTAGCATCATTGCTGAGGGGAAAGAATAAAGCCAACCAGGGTGTAAGGGCTACCTTGCATTTTTACCTGTTTCACGGTCTTCCAACAGAAAGCACAACTGGTCCCTGGGCTCACCCTTAAAAGGTTTTGTTAGTTATTAGACCCTGTCAGAGTTTATCTTCCTTGGGTGTGGGGAGCCAATGATCCAGGACTTCAGATAATTACCTTGATATCAGTGGACCCAAATATCAAAGACCTCTTTGAGAATGTTAGCTCCTGAGTTCTTTTGATACAGGTTACCCTTATAAGGATGGTGTTTGAGTTCTGAGATCAATGGGCTCTGCCCCAAGACTTAGTTGTTCAAAACCTAAATATTTGAATTCTTAGGTTGGTCAGTTCCTATGCAGATGTACTTGAAGCCAGCTTTCAAGAGCATCCTTTGTAATGTGACTGCATATGAGAGGAGTTTACTGACTTTTCCTAAGACTTTCTGGTACCTAGAGAACAAAAGGCCTTACTGCCATGCTACTTCCAGGATATGACAGACTAAGATAATGATATGAATACTTGAGTCCCCTTCCTTTGTCTCATTGCTCTACAAAAACCTTGTCCTAAGAATCAATAAATGGAGTCCATGGTTCTTCCTTGAACTACCCACATGGCCTGGTCATTTCTTATTCATGTCTCTGAATCATGCCAAGTGCTGGACACTAAGCAGCCCACAGCACCTGGGCATAATCTCAAGAGTCATCTCCATGCCATGACAAGGCCCTGGTAGAGGACTTTCCTCGTATATATGGAAGAAAGTCATAACACTTATTTGCAAAACAACTCAATGAGTGAATAATATCATTTTCCAATATGAAGAACAGAGGTAAAACCTTGGTGCTTATGCGTCATAGCCTTGCAATATACCCAAGGAATTCCATAGCTTATACTTCCAAGATAATGGTGGCAGAAAGGTTGACACAAGAGATATGCCCTCTTGTTTGCTAGTGATAGTGATTGAATTTCACCAAACAAGAACATTTCAGGTCATACGCTTTTAAGTTCTTTTAAACTTGAAATATTTTTTTTTTTAGCCTACACTGTCTTCATTCAAACTCTTTAATCACAGAACACATTAATACTGTATGGTTCTGTAGCACAGGATACATGGGGTGAGGGTGGAGGTGAGGAAGTGGTAGAGCCAAGGGGGAAGCTGGAATTTCATCATACGGAGTCCATTCAGCCAAACTTGAGCTTTTTGACATTCAACTAAACTCAGAGCCAAACATTTCTGTTAGTCTAGCTTCTTACCCAGTTTTAGAAGAGGTGTTCAGATATATTTCCAGAACTTGAAATCAATCCAATCTCCTGAGAAGTTGTAATTAGATCTAGGAAATTTAAAACTCAGAGTATAGCACTATAACTCTACAACAAAAGAAAAAAACAAAAATATCATATTAAGATAATGTTACCATAATCACTGAGGCAGGGCAGTTGAATTATGGGAAAAAGAAGGAAGCAATAGTTTTAAGGAGGGAGTCTGCCTCTCTCTCAGCTCCAGGGATTCCTATAGGTAGCTTATAAAAGCAGACAAAGCCCAGGCCTCTGGCAATGGTGTTCCCTAGCCCAGCTCCTGGAAAGATGATTTTGTTGAAACAAGGGAGAATGAGAATCAAGTGAGACCTGGTTGTGGCAGAATAGTGAAACTCTGGGGAGTCTGGTTACTTGCAAGGTTTTCCCTGTGTGTCTGTTTCCTTACATCTGCACCAGGAAGTCTTATGCAGACTAGTCTGTAAGTTGTTGGAGGAGTCAGGCACAGAATACACCACAGGAATGAGTATTAATGACTCTACAATGTCAGTGAAGTAAGCGCTGGTGATAGTACTTTTGAATTCTTCTCTTATTCTCTTATGTATGTTGCTATCAGAGGCCGTGGAATCCTAACAGTTAAAGACCCCAGTATTGTGATGGAAACATCAGCACCATGGACTCTATACCTTTATAATCTTAGAAGCACTAGTAGAGATTTTCCATGGACTGGATGAGGATTGTGGGTGACAGTTTTAGACAGTTGTGGTACTAGCATGGTCCTTCTAACAACCATTTTTGTTATTGTTTGACTCTTTGTGACTCCATCTGATATTTTCTTTTTTTTTTTTTTTGAGGGGAAAGGTAGGACAGTTGGGGTTAAGTGACTTGCCCAAGGTTACACGGTTAGTTTTTTTGTGTTAAGTGTTTGAGGCAGTATTTGAAATCAGGTCCTCCTGACTCCAGGGCTGTTGTTCTATTCACTGCACCACCTAGCCACCCCAACATTTGGTATTTTCTTGGCAAAGATACTAGAGTGGTTTGGCATTTCTTTCATCAGTTCATGTGATAGATGATGAAACTGAAGATTCTAATGAAGCTCAGTTTCCTCATCTGTAAAATCAGCTAGAGAAGGAAATGGCAAACCAGTCCAGTATCTTTGCCCAAAAAAAACCAAAATGAGGTCATGAAGAGTTGGACAAAACTGAAATGACTGAACAACAACATTAACAACAACAAATGAATCTGACCTTTTTCACATCAGCCTTTGACACTTAAAGCCTCTTCTCCTTGATACTGTTCTTTCCATATGTTTTTATAACCTTACTTCTTCATGGTTTTCCTCTTACCTGTCTGAATGCCCCTCTTTGATCTCCTAGCAACCCTGGATATCCCCCAAGATCTATCCTAGGCCTTCTCTTTTCATTCTATATTATCTCATTTTGGTTCAATTAACATATTTTTTCATGATTCCTAGATCTATATATCTAACCCTTATCTCTCACGAGCTCCAGTCTTGTATTACCAGATGCCTTTTGGACATCTCAAACAGGATGTCCCTCCCATAGATACCTTAAACTTAACATGACCAAAACAAAGTTCGTTTCCTTGTAGACTCTTTTATTTTTCCAGTATTCCTGTTACTATCAAGGGTACCATCATTCTTTGAGATCACTAGATACATTGGTAGACACACACATATATGTATATGTATGCAGAGGGGGAGAGAGAGAGAGAGAGAGAGAGAGAGAGAGAGAGAGAGAGAGAGAGAGAGAGGGAAGAAGAGAGGAGAGTGGCCATTTCCTTGTGAAAATGACCCAATTTTTCCCTTGCCAGGACAAGGAATTGAGAAGAGGCCTAAGTTAGGACAATACATTTGTGAGGACAGAAGGACAGTTGCTGCCAATAGGTCAGATAATGGACGATAGGATCAAGGGACTTCTTAGACCCCTAGACCAAACTCCTCATTTTACAGATGTAGAAACTGAGATACAATTCAAATCATACAGTTGAAGAGTCAGGATTCCAAATTCAATACTTTTTACACTGTATCATCCTTTCCCTTTCCCTTTTGGAAGCTCAGAGAGCTCAAGGCCTCTATGATAGTATTTCCTAGCCTGGCTCCTAATGCAACTATAAAGTTGATTGCATTGGAAGAAGGAAGAACAAGAAAGTCAGGTGAGTTCATTTTGTACACAACTCTGGGAAGTCTTGTTTCTTTGAGGATTTCTATTTATATTCCTAGTAAGGTTTTGTGCTTCATCTTAGGCACAGAGAGCACTAAAGTCTGGATAACAATGACCTTGTGTTATCAGTGATTGCTATATCCCTGACAAAACTTTCTGAACCCTCCCCTTCTTTCGGACATGCTTGGATTAGAATTTGTAGGAACCTAGTAGTCAGTAGTTATAGAACCCTGATGGAAAGCTTGCAAACGTGAGCCAAAAAGACACATTGAAAAATTGAGGATTAAATTGGATTTCCCCTACATTAAAATATGTAAAGAATGGGAGGCTCTAAGATATGTTTTGATTTCTCACGAGTATTACCCTCCTACAGTGCAGACTTCTTTTTAAAGCCTCAATACTGTATCTGAATAGGTGGTGCTCATCCTTTCTGCAGCAAAAAGTTGGCAATGTTCTTTTTTCATGTTCATCAGAAGTGATACTAAAGTTCACCTCTGTTATAGAGGTGTCAGACACCCCTTGGGCTTGAGATAGAACAACCTGAAAGTTCCCTAACATAAGTGCATTGAATTAAGTGACCAGAAGAGAATGAGGCCTGCCTAGTGAGCTGGGATGCCCACAACACCCACTAAGTTCCTAACTCCTTGCTTGTTGTTATACACATACCCTGCCAGGTCTCCTTTTTATGCCCTGCTGACTCTGTGCATGGTTGAATTTCCCCTCGTGGAACAGAGCCTGTGCTCTATTGATGTGGTTCACTGAGTCCCAGGCAACCAAACAAACCCTCTGCAGACTGACCTGCTTCATTCCAGTCAGTGTGAGCTTGGCCTTGTCCGAAGGAAAAGGGGCTTTGTTGTGGTGTTGGCAAAGCCAGCCCCAACTTTCAGTACACAAGGATGCACTTTGGTCCATGGTCACTAACTACATAAATACACATTTTCTGTGTTCATTAGCGGAAACCCACGTTTGGTTTGATCAGTTTCTTGTCTGTTCATACTTTCAGTTCTTTCTTGACATCCTCATCCTTCTCCTGGTTTTCTTCTTCTCTACCCCACATTTTTCATCTCTATTTATCTCCATTCTCTAAGGTTTTCTTTTCCATAACTGTCTCTCGCTGCTTCTAGGCTTTATCTTTCATGACATGTATTTCTCAGCCCCTGTCTCCATGTTGGTCTTTCCCAAAGTGCTTTGCCTACTGGGACCCTACACTTTATTACTCAAGCCACCATTGTTTTATTTTGGATTCTCCTGTGCTCTGCTTTTGTCTTACTCTCCCAAACAGGAAGAGACCAACGTTGTCTCATTATAGAGGTTCTTTCTCCATGGGGTCCCCAGTGCATTTTGCAAGCAAGGCCTGGAGGCCCCCCACCAACACACACATATTTTTTCTCCCTTTTTTGCTCCCTTCCGTTGCTGAACTAATTGGCCACAGCTATCTGAAGGGTTTTCTTACTTCTTAGTGGCTAGTGTGACTGTATTATCACTCAGGGACTCTTAAATTGAATGAATTTAAAAGGCTGTTTTAGAAGGAAAATTTTTACACAAGCTTAAAAATATTTTTTTTAAATTCATTTTTGTTTCTTGTCATGCCAGAGTGCGTAGTGCTCTCCTCGGTCAGAGGCCAGGCCCTCAATCCTTAGGGGGCCAAATCATTAGGTGTTCCCTGCTTACTCTGCAAATATATCAGGCTTATCACGTAGACCTCTGTCTCCAGCTGGTTTAAAATGTAGGTGGTGCCAGTGGGCAGCAGCTGTTACAAATTGGAGCAAGAGGAGACAGTGGGGAAGCTTTATTTTTTTTTTTCCAAATGGTGAGAGCAGGTCACGGTGGACTCCTTTCTTAAAGGTTAATGTCCCCTTCCATTCTTAAGCCCTGGGAGACTGCATGTTTCTTAGGGGTCCCCAAAGGGCAGCCTGACTCTAGGCTCCTCTGAGACTTCCCTTCTCTTCCATTGCCAGGTCACAGACCGAGGCAACATTAGCTTCTAACACCTGGGGGCCAACAGCCTGAGTCACACTGCAAATAATGAATAATTCATCCCCCTTCCCAGCAATGCAGAATTCAAATGAAGAGTTGTTATTGTAATGGGGAACGTGGTTTCTTTTCCTGGCTGTTGGTAGAACCCAGATAATTATTTGTTTCAACCTTCTTCTACCCACTGCCCTCCAAATGGGCAAGGATTTGATCTGTAGCTGTGATGTGGGTAATGACTTTGGCTCAATACTCATCAGATAGAAGCAATACTTAGGGTTGATCCATTTGCATTCATAACAGGACGTTGATTTACTCTTTTCATTCTAATAAGTGAGACTGGTTCAGGCTTTATTTTTGCATCCTTCTGTCTCTCTGGTTTTGCTGGTTTCCTTCCAAATTATGGCATTTGCTATCAGCTTTTCCTGAAGTTTAGGAAGAGACAGGCCATAAGCCAGTATCTGGCCTAAAGTAGAGAAACCCTTCTCCTGGTTTCCCTGGGGGATAGCCTGATACTTTTCTAGAAGGGAATGAGAGAGCTTCACTGGCCAATTATTGAGCTCTTCCATTGTCCCCCTCCCCTATGGCATCACATAGGACACCAATCCCTGGAAGTCTTGTCCTATGAATTCTCCCCAACCCCCCAGGAGTTCCACCCCTTGGAAGTTCCACTCAGGGGCCTGGCATCATGGGAATTTGCCTTGTCTGCTTGTCTGAGGTAATCTGACTCTGCCTCTAAGACCATATCAGATTTTTTGGTTCTCTGGTCTCCAGTAGGCTAGGACTGGAACATCAAGGGGGTTATAGTGAAACCCAAATTTTTTTCACAAGCTAATGTTCCTGGTTTTCCATATTTCCAACACAGTGTAGAAGACAAACAATGTGGCCAAGATAATCACAGCATTGATACCCTACGTCAGTTTTTAAAACGATCCTGGCCAAGTCCTCAGAGGAGAGGTCAGAAGAATTTGTTTTCTATTTACAATTTCTATGATTCAGATAACACTCTGGTATTGGATGAGGCTATGATTTCATCAGAGAATTCTGATTTCATCTCTATGGATGGAGCCTACTACCCTACCTCTTCTCATTCTGTGGGATTTGATTCAAATAATAATAAAGTGGGGAAAAACTCTCAAATTCTGATCTCTGAAGACTGTGGTATGAGAAGGGCACTGGATGGAGTTAGGAGATTTGGGTTCAAGTTCTGACTCTGTTCCTTATTAGAAGTGCCACCTTGGGGAAGGTATATAATCTCTTTGAGACTCTTCATCTTTAAACTGAGGATACTTGTGTTACCACTTTGTAGAGTTCTTGTGAAGAAAGGACTTTATTCATCGTAAAGCTCTCTGTATGAAGAATAGAAGGATATGAGTTGTTACACCAGTATGATATTGTTTCTACTTATGCCTGGCTACATATAATAAATATGTTTCAGTGGAAGTTTACAAACAAAAGTAGGGTCCTAGGACTTCACATCTGGAGGTGGCCTTACAGATTATCTAATTCAACCTTCTTATTTTACAGATGGGGAAGGTGTGGTCCTGAGAAGTTAACTAATTTGCCTAAGTTCGAACAGAAAATAAAGAAGAACCAGGATTCCAGCCCACACTCTGACTCCAAATCTAGTACCCTTTTCTTTTTTTTCTTTTTTTGCTTTTTGGAAGGCAATTGGGGTTAAGTAACTTGCCTAAGGTCACATGGCTAGGTTTTTGTTTGTGTGTGCGTTAAGTGTCTGAGGCGGGATCCGAACTCAGGTCCTTCTGACTCCAGGGTTGACCCTCTACTCACCTCGCCACCTAGCCGCCCCTCTAGTACCCTTTTCAATAGACTGTGCTGCCTTACCTGTTATTCATCTTTCTGTAAAATGGCTGTCTGCGTTGTCACAGGGACTACTATAAAAGACATCACTGAAATAAAAGTACATTAATATTATGAAAAGAATCAATCCTCAGAGGGCTGTTGTGATTAGTGTCTTACACAGAACCAGCCGTACTAGCTGATGAAGTAAGCTGATGCTTGTTTAGTATGAGTTGAGGGGCACCCAAGTGTCTCCCACCTGGTCTGAGAAAATACCTGAAATTCCCATGAGTGAGTGTTTTTAGGATGCCTTGTTAAAATGTAAGTATTTGACCTGAGATATGAAATACATTACCTTATATGAGCACCTGCTTAACACATTAGCAATCTTAAATTTAGCCTTAGAGAGCAAAGGCGTTGAAGAAATAAGGAAAAACACATATCTGGGCTCAAAGGGGCAGGTGTATTCATCTTGGTGGGGAGGTGATGAGATAGGTCAGGAGGAGGAGGGGCTGGGCAATGTCATGGTTAGAATCTTTGAGTAGCCAGAGGAAAAAAAGTAGGACATTAGCAGATCAATTGGGGAAGGAAGTATATTAGTAAAAATTATAGTACTTGAAAATGATTATTAAAGGATTTGAAATTATTAACAAAAATTCTAGGATGTCAGAGGCTTTGTGAGTGGATTCATTTTTTTTTTTTGCTTTTTTTTTCGGGGGGGAGGGCAGTTGGGGTTAAGTGACTTTCCCAAGGTCACAAGGCTCGTTTTTGTGTTAAGTATCTGAGGCTGCATTTGAACTAAGGTTCTCCTGACTCCAGGGCTGGTGCTATATTCATTGTGCCACCTACCCGCCCCTGTGGATTCATTTTTGCTAACACTTTTAAAGCACTTACCATATAAAATGAGCTGGGGTGGCTAGGTGGCACAGTGAATGGAGCACCGGCCCTGGAGTCAGGAGGACCTGGGTTCAGATCCCGCCTCAGACACTTAACACAAAAAGTAGCCATGTGACCTTGGGTAAGTTGCTTAACCCCAATTGCCCTCCGAAAGGCAAAAAACAAACAAACAAACAAAAAAAACAACACAAAAATAAAATGAGCTGAGCTAGGAGATGTACATATAAGCCAGGTAAGTTCCTGCCTTTGAGAACGCTATATACTAATAGGAATGATTTAGAGTCATAAACAAATAACTTCAGATTTTGTTGTTGTCATTCAGTTGTGTCTGAGTCTTTGGGGTTTTCTTGGAACTGGGGTGCTATTTCCTCCTCCAGCTCATTTTACAGATGAGGAGACTGAGGCACATGCTTCAGATTAGAATAAGATTAAAGGCATAAGTACACGTAAGGGATATAGTTCTGGCAGTGGTGTCTAGGAGCTTCTAATGATTCTTCCTCAGTTTATTCTCACCTCTCTCCTCTAGGCTGTAAGAAAGTGTCAGGACAATTCTTTGACACTCTTAATTGAGGGAGTAGATTTGTCTGGAAGCTGTTCTTAGGTGTCTAGGAAAGAAGGTGTTGAGAGTAAGGGCATATAGAATCTGAAGAAAAGAGTGTGGACAAATGGATTAAGTATTAAGATTGGAGTAATTAGTGGTGTGAGTTAGAGGGAGAGTGATTAGTGGTGCCATTTTATGAAAACAGTGAGACTATTAAAAAATGTTTGGCGAGGTGTTTGGGTACAGCCCTCTGGGTAATTAGCGAGGTTATATTTTGGAACTTTCAGTGAAAATATGCAGGATGGGCCTCAATTTAGAGGGGATAGTGAGATTTAAGGAAGTATATGCAAACAGGATGTCCTGGTCAATGTGTCCATATTTAATGTACACCAAGATGCAGTACCGAACCCCACAGAAAGGTTCTGGGGTCTGGGGATGCTGATCAGATGTGAAATATCTGAATGGCCCAGGAGTCTCTATTTGGGAAAAGACAATGTACTTCAAGGGCACTTGAAGAATGTTTCAGAGCAGTGTATAAGTGAGTGAGCCTGAGTTAAAAAGGAGTTAAAAGGCCTATGAGTTCAGAGGGAATAGAGATCACTTTTGGCAAAGGAATTAGGGAAGTCTTCACAGAAGAAATGGCATTTGAGTTGGATTTTGAAATATAGGTAGGCTTCAGAATTATGTAGTGAGCATTTTCTTTTCTTTTTTTGGAAGGGGGAAGGCAGGGCAATTGGGGTTAAGTGACTTGCCCAAGGCCACACAGCTAGTAAGTGTTTAAGTATCTGAGGCGGTATTTGAACTCAGGTCCTCCTGACTCCAGGGCCAATGCCCTATTCACTGCACCACCTAGCTGCTCCAAAAGTGAGCATTTTCAATGAAGTATTCATGGGGCAAACCTTTCAATCTAGGGTCCCTCTGCCTTATGTGAACTCTCCCTTTTTGAACCTTTCTTTCTTGGTTTACTCTTCCTTCCTTGTGCCCCTCAGAGGCTTGTACCCCCAAACAGAAAAACAAAACAGTGTGGTTTTTAAAGGCCTATACATGAAGTCTATCTGACTGTAAGTCCTACTAATTAACAAAGTACCATGGTCAGATTCAGATACTTATTCCCTCATACTTTTCGCCATTTAAAGCTCTTCACAATAACACTTCCTTCTTATCTTTCCAGTTTACTGAACACACTGGGCCCCTCCATACTCTCTACAACCCAGCCATATTGATACCCTTGTTTTTCCTCAAACATCTATCTCCCATCTCCCTACTTTTGCATTAGATGTCCCCCATTCCTGAAATACCCTTCTTCAATTCCACCACCTAGAATTTCTGATTTCCTTGAAAGTTCAGCTCAAGCACCATGGGCTGGTTTCTCTCCTTCACTTCACTCTCCCATCCCTAGCTGCTAGTTCCTCCCTCTCCAAGATAACTTTACAATTGGTTTATACTTGTCTTGAAAATGTCTATATGTACATGTTGTCCACCCAATTAGAATGTAAGCCCCTTGAGGGCAGGTTACAATGGCAGGCACATAGACATTTGACAAATTCTTGTTGATAGTTTGACTTTAAAAAATATATTACATATAATATACATATATCTCTATCTATCTATCTAGTATGGCCTTAATTCTCTCTGTGGCCTATAATCTTTTTACCCATTAGCATCCATCCTCTACCTGATAATTTTTCTCTATGTATTCACTTAGATTGTGAGATCTAGACATGACCTTAGAAATTGCATTTTAGGGGCGGCTAGGTGGCACAGTGAGTAAGAGCGCCGGCCTCAGAGTTGGGATGACCTGGGATCGAAACCGGCCTCAGAAAATGAGCACCCACACATAAATCATGACTGGCTATTTAACCTTGAGCAAGTTAATTAACCCCAATTGCTTAAAAAAAAGGGGGAAATTGCATTTTAGAGATGAGGGAAGGTAAAGAGCTTGGAAAAATTCCAATAGCTAATAAGTGGCAGAGCTGGAGACTTAAACTTAGATCTCAAGACTAGGGCTTTTGTCATTATCTCACACTACTATTGAATACACACTAGGTATTCTTTGTTGTTGTTGTTTCAGTCATGTCTGACTCTTCATGACCCCATTTGGGGTTTTCTTGGCAAAGATGGTTTGCCATTTCCTTCTCTAGCTCATTTTACAGATGAGAAAACTGAGGCAAACAGGATTAAGTGATTTGCCCAGGGCCACACAGCTAGAGGCCAGATTTGAACTCAGCTCCTCCTGACTCTCTATCCACTTTACCACCTAATGCCTGACTTTGAGAAGGTAATATTTCATCTAGAAGACAACACATGACCACATAGGCAAGGTACAAAATATGTTGGCTGTAACACACGTACCCACCATGTATCTTTCCATCAACCTCTGGGTGTTACTCCTTATTCTATGGATACTGTTGTATCTCATGTCTTGCTGCCACAAAGCAACACTGGGGAAAATATTGGTATTTAGAGACAGATCTTTGTTTACATAGAAAGCTTAGGGTGATAAAAGGAAGCTGACAATCTAGCGGATGGATCTGAGAAATTAGAGGTAGAAACAACAACCTTTGGCAACTGATTGATTAGGGACCAGAGTTAGGGGTAAAGGATGACCTAAAGTTTGGTAGCTGGGTGATTGGAAGGATGGTGGCACTCTTGACAGAAATAGGGAAGTCTGGAAAAGGAATAGGTTTGGGGGAAAAAACAGGATGTGTTCTGTTTTAGCCATGATGAGTTTGCAATGTCTCTGGGATGTGCAGTTTGAAATGGTCACTGGTGATGTGGGACTGGAGCTTAGGAGATGGACTGATACTAATGTCCACGAGTAATAAGTAAATTGTTAGATTATGGTTTTTTTTATCCTGATTTTGAAACTAACATATTGTTTAACTGTCATTGGGGAAGTTACCTAGAGTATGTTTAAAAACTCAATAGGTACTGAAAACATAGTAGGTGCTTTAATGATATTGGTTTGACTTAACTTTGGTGGCCAAATGGTTAATACATTCGTAATTAATATTTTAATGAGTTTAGTAAACATACTAGCTAGCCCAGATAAAGACAGCATTTATTATTTATATAGGAAGATTAATAGGAATTGATACTTGAAGGTATCCTGAGTAAGTGACGTGAAGTTCTTGACTAACTGTAAACTTAATGTAAAGAGTAACAGGGAAATTCAAGAGAAAAGTGGGATCAGGATAGAGAGAGCCTTGGCCTGAGGTTGGTCTGCCCTTGACTACACTCCATCTTTCATAGAGAACAAGCTAGAAAGAGTAAAACCGAAGAACAGCATAGTAGGAGGCAGCTGGAAACCTCCATTGTTCCTGGGTGAGGAGGCCCTAGCCACTGAGGGAAATGTGAGGATGAGGTGGCATGGTTTGGAAGTCTGGGAGCCAGGAACAGGGCTGGAAGGGCATACCATTCTTCTAGTCACCCAGGCTTATGATCTCAGGCTCATCTTTGGCTTCTCACTTTCAGTCACCCTGCATAGCCAATCAAGCTAACTTTGTTATTTCTACCTGCGGGACCTCTCCACTCAAAGCCGCTATCCTTTGGCCCTCACCACTCTCACTTGGACTATCACAGTAGTCTTCTAATTGGTCTCCCTGTCTCAAGTCTCTCCCCACTCTAATCCATCTTCTGCTCATGCTTAGAAAAATCGTCTTGGCAAGGGAGCAGAGGATTCCATTTCTCCCCCTCCTTCAATAGACTGCAGTGGCTCCTTACTACCTCCAGGATCAAATACAAAGTTCTTTATCTGACATTTAAATTTTACTTCTTTCCACGCCCTCTACAATCCAGGGAGACCGGTCAACTTGCCATTCCTTGCACATGACACACTATCTCTAGACTCTGTGACTTTGCGAAACTGGTTGTGCCCAGTACCTGGAATTTTCTACACCCTCATCAGCCTCTTCATTTCCTTGGCTTCCTTCAAGACTTGGCTGAAATTCTATCTTTTGTAGGAGGATTTTGCTAATTCCTCCAGATGCTAGTGCCTTTCCCTCTGAGATGACCTATCTATGCTTATATATCTGGTATGAACTTAATTATTTATCTGTTGTCTCCCCCATTAGAATCTGAATTCCTTGAGTGAGAGAACTATTTTTGTTTTTTTATGACTTTCTTTGTATTACCAGTGCTCAGTACAATGCTTGCCATACATAGCAAGTATTTCATAGATATTTGTTGACTGACTGGTTTTTAACATTACTATGCATTCTATGTTCCCATTCTTTATGCTATAAATCACCTAGAGATCAAAACTGTATCTTGTTTACATTCTATTTTGTTTTAAGGCACCTAGCCTGTTGTTTATCTTAAATAGATACCAATTGCTAATCTAATTTTTAAGCTCTGATACAAATTACAGGGGTATAATTTTAAGACAATTCCCAGAGTATTCTAGGAACTCTTAATGAACATTCTATTAAATATATTAATTATATAATTATATAAATATATTAATACATTCTATTAAACTGCTCTATTGGTAAAAATACACATATGAATAGTTAACGTTTGCAGATATCTCCCCAAAAGTACTTACAAAAGGGAAAAAACTTAATTCCTCTGTCAATTCTCCTTTACTTTTTCAATTATTTCATTGACTCCCATGAGTATGTGGGGCAGCATTTATAGTTGTCTTAATGTATTCACTATTCAGGATGGAAAAAACAAGCCAAATCACCGTCTTATCCAAGCATTTTTCAGCTCAGTTTTCCCTGGTTGCTCCTCTATGCCTGCCTTCAGCTATCTGTGTTCTCCCTCAACCTTTAGTATACTGTAGCTGGCAGCCTGGCCTGGAAGTGTACCAGATTCTAACAGGATGAATATTTCCTTCATGTAATTTGAGTGAGAACCACAGTAAGTGGTCTTGCAAGTTATGCTACAACCGAAGATTACCAGGGGCAGAGGGAAAATGGGATCCATCATTCCATAGCTCAGTCCAATCATCACTGACACACATGTCAACATTTGAGAGTAGAGATGAAAAAAAAAGATTTAGAGGGGGCATAAAGGTAAAAACTATTCTACTTGCCTTGTTTTTGGAGGCAAAGGGAGCAAAAAATAGTTGGTATTTTGCTAAAAATAGAATGTGCCTTCTAAAAGGGGAGGCTTGGCACGCGCACGGTTACTTCTAAAATTATTGGGTCACCATAGTGTAAGGTAATACAGTAATGCAATTAGCTGTCTTGTACCATCCCAAGTGCCTGCCAGCAATACATAAGTACATCCCATTCATTATCGCCTTTCCCAGCTCATGGACCTTTATAAACATTGTTTGCTTTTGCAGTCAGCTGTAGCTGTAGCCCTGAGAACTGTCTAGGTATATTTAACCCTGGGTATCGTTCCAACATGCTACTTTAAAAGAAGATCATATTGTTTTTCCTGCTTTCCATTTCTGAAAAGGCTAGGCTTTGGCCACGAAATACTCTACATATCTGGCTGCAAACAGCTTACCAGGAGCCAAGAAATGCAGTGCCTTGCCTAATTTCAGCATTCACTCAAGTGAAATTATTTATGACACTCATTCTCTGCTCTTTTTTTCCCTTTTTCTTCTTTTATTTCTTCCCCACCCTGTTCCTTCTTTCTCCCTTCCCTTCCCCTTCCCCTTCCCCTTCCCCTTCCCCTTTCCCTTTCCCTTTCCCTTCTTTTAGTGTTCAGTATCAACCAGATTAAAAGAATATTTGCATTCAGTCTCAGCTACTGATGGAGCTATAGCATGGCTTTGGAAGCTCCTGTCAGGTATGATACAATAAGCATCTGACTCGAATGTCCAGAAAGGAGAATTTAGTCATTTTAAACGTCAGTAAATCAAGTCCTCAAATGGTGAGATAGCTTAACATTTTTTACATCAGCAGCTGAAACAACATCAATAGGCCTTTCTAAAATGACACAGCCAGTCGCTCCACAGCAAACACTTAACCACCTCAGCTGCAGCAAACTTGATTTATGGAGATTTGAGCTAAGAAAATTGCCGTTTCTAACCATCCAAGTTTGCATTACAAATTGAAAGTATTTTCCAATGGATTATGGGGGGAAAGTCTGGATCAGGCTTTATAAAAATGCAAAACAATGAGTATCAAGAAATAAAGTCTCCAATTTGGAAACCGGTGGCATTTTCAATTGCCTTCTAGTTTTTTTTTTTCCTTTCCCATGGGCAAGGCTAAAACTAATGAAAGAAGGTACAGAAAAATATCACCTAAGGTGGACTCCTTGCTGACAGATTAGAAAGCTCTGGAACACCAAGCCCTGTAGCAAGAACAGAAGGCAGGCACTCTGTCCCAAGTGGTAAAATGGAGCAAGCTGTTTCCTGCCTCCCCTTCCCAAAAGCTGTCTGGGAGAAAAACATAGGATCATAAATTTAGAGCTGGAAGAGACTTTAGAGATTCATTTGTCCAACCCCTTCATTTTATAGTTGGGGAAACTGAGGCCTAGAGAATTGACTTGCCTAAGGTCACCCAGGTAAGAGTGAAAGAGTAAGAATCTGAACCCAGGAACCAAGACTCTAAATCCAGTTCTTTCTTTGCTAGACTATGAATAAAAACATTTCTAAAACACTCCCTCAGAATAACCCTTTGAGGTAGGGAATGCTAGTTGTACTATCCCTATATTGCTGATGAGGAACTAGGCTTATAGAAATTGTGACTGGCCCACAGTCAAAGTGCTCAAAAGGTTGGAGCTGGATCTTAAACCCGAGTTCTTCTGACTCTGGGACCAGTTGTCTTTTTGCTACACCATGCTGTCTTTCAGAGTTTTCTACTTGATTGTCTCTAACTTCCTAACTATTCCAAGGACTGCTCAGTTAAAAAGAATTAATTATTTGAAAGTTGCTTTTAAGGAAAATTAAATGAAGTAGAAATAATGAATAATGGGGTCAAGATGATTTCTTCTCAGCATGATGGGTATTTCTTCACTATCAATCAACCAGTAGGCATTTAATATGGGGCAGTGAGGTGGCACAGTGGATAGAGTGCTGGCCTTGGAGTCAGCAAGACCTGAGTTTTAAACCTACTTCAGAGACCTTGGGTAAGTCAAGTTAACACCTCTCATCAATAGTTTCCTCAACTGGAAAATGGGGATAATAATGGCATCTATATCCCAAGGTAAGGGTCAAATGAGATAACATATGTAAAGTGTTTTGCAAAATCTTAAAGTCTCTATATAAATATATATGTAGGGGCGGCTAGGTGGTGCAGTGAATAGAGCGCCGGCCCTGGAGTCAGAAGGACCTGAGTTCGGAGCCGGCCTCAGACTCTTAATCCACACAAACAAAAACCTAGCCGGGTAACCTTGGGCAAGTTACTTAACCCCAATTGCCCTAAAGGGGCGGCTAGGTGGCGCAATGAGTAAGAGCGCCGGCCTCGGAGTTGGATTGACCCAAGATCAAATCCGGCCTCAGAAAATGAGCACCCACGCATAAATAATGACTAGCTGTAACCTTGAGCAAGTTACTTAACCCCAATTGCTTTAAAAAATATATATGTAAATATATAAAAAATATCTATATAAATATAAATTATTATTTACTAAACAACTATCATGTCAGGTACTATGCTAGGCACTAGAAGAAAGTTAAAAGTGAATCTCTGTCCTTAGGAGCTTACATTTTTTTGAGAGGAGCATCGAGAGGAGATAGATTCACAGATATAAGTAAGTTCTGGATGTATACAACATAATTATATATATTATATATAAAATGCACTTATAGGGGTGGCTAGGTGGCTCAGTGAATAGAGCACCAGCCCTGGAGTCAGGAGGACTTGAGTTCAAATCCAGCCTCAGACGCTTAACACAAAAACTAGCCAGGTGACCTTGGGCAAGTCACTTAACCCCAATTGCCCTCCGAAAAGCAAAAAACCAAACAAACAACAACAAAACCAAATAAAATATACTTATGCATTTTAAAGTTTACAAAGTACTTTACAAATATTATTTCAGTTGATCCTCACAATTATAGGAGGGAGGTACTAGGAAACTGAAGTTAAAGTGATATGCTCAAGTCACACAACTAGTAAGTGTCTGAGGCAACTTTTGAACGGACTTCAAGCCCATGCTTTATCTACTTTACCACCTAGCTATTTGTAGGTGAGTTTGGTTGTGTGTAGGAGTATAGAATGCCCCCAAAGCATCTAGAAGTCTTATAAACTTGGGGAATGAAGAAAGGTGTCTGAAAGGAGGTGTTTCCCAGTAACCTCAGTCTATCTTGGTAACCCCCAATGTATACATTTTGCTCATGCAAGATTTCACCAAAGATATGTTTCTCATTCCCCAAATTCACAGATAATCTGAACAAAGCAAAAAGCCTCCTCTGCTACATACTGTTACCTTTCCAAATATAACTCAGATTTAAGGAGCACTTAACTTTAGGATTGCTTCTTTTTATAAACAATTCCAAGGACTAAATATTCCTATCATTAATGTGACTCTTCAGTTATCTCCCAGTTCCATATTTTTTCTTTCCTTGCCATCTTTGGTAACATTCCTAGGCACAAAGCCTTTCCAGCCAGAATTTAGCCCATTGTCTTCCCATCTACCCTCAATCCCATCTACCCCTTCCAATAGCCCCCTTTCATTGAACATTATGGGATATATAATACTGTGTGAGCAAACTCCCCTACAATTTAGACCATAAAATCATAGACTTGGAAGGCAGTGAGAGGTTAAGACTCTCTGGGGACTCTAGGCACCAAGACTCTAGGGACCTTTCCTTAACATTTTCAATTTAAAAAACAAAACAAAGCTATGATAATGTATAGGAGAACATTTTCTTTTGTGAAGGAAACTACAACACTTAAGAAAAGGAAAATAGGCTTATTTCCCTGTCATTTTAACACTTTTATTTCTATTTTAACATTAATAAGTAATGAGAAGTCTCTCCTTGGCGATAAGGAAGTGGGCCATTCATTCCTATCTGCCCTTCTCAGTCACGTTTTTTCATACTCTTGATGTTTTTGAGTATCACAGTGTATGTGTCTGCCTCCTAATTCGGACCCAATGGACTTAGTGCTTAGTCAGCTCTTTTTCTGTTCTATGTGAGGGGATCCAGGTCTTAGAAGAAAGAAAGGTAGAAAAAAAGAGATGATGTTTTGGTTCCTAGTATATTTATCTAACCTTTGCCCATCCTCTTCCCCCTTAAAAGGAAGATTTCTTTAGTCTCTTCTCCAAGAAGAAAGAGATCAGGCTTAACCGCTTTACTTCCTCTAACCTTGGTGTCACTGCTGTATGTTCTTAGTCTATTTGATAAACCAACACTTTGAATGAATGAATGAATGATGAAGCATTTTATTAATCGTATACTATGCACAAAGCATTGGGGCTACAAATGAAAAAGTAGGATAGCACCTGCTCTCAAATAGCTCATTCTAATAGGGGGAAACAAAACATCTATGAGATTTCAGTTGTGAATTGGATGGAATAGCACCATGATCCTCTGGGTGAAGTGGTGAGGAAGATAACAGGCAACACGTTTTTAAATGTCATTTCCATGGATAGAATTGCTATACATTTCTGGTGCTGAAGCATTTGATGGTGCCAAGGACTTTGGTGGTAAGAACTTTTTAAAAAAATAACCTTTTTTACTTTTTCCCACAAATTCCCCTCTCTATTTCCTTGCCCTAAACAAAAACTATTTTTTCTTTTCTTTCTGTCTTCATCTTATCCAATACAGATGATTCTTTTCTTGACTCAGCTTGACTTATTAGAGGAAGGATCTGCACACCTTTGTTCATTTCTAGACTATTCTGTCACTTGTCCAACTTTGAAATCTGCACTGTCCATTTATGTTATCCTATCCAAGTAACCTCTAGGGCCATCTTCTACTTTTCTCTATGACTTTGGTAACCTCTTCTTATTCCTTATCTCTGTCATTTTCTTTCCTACCAAAATCTTCATTAATGGCCCTTCCAACTCATTGGCCTATACTGCCTCAGCTCTAATGAGATTCATTTCCATTCTACTCCTGGTAGATATTACATAATTCAAATCTATAGACACTTATTAAGTGCCTACTATGTACAAGGTGCTATTCCAGGCAAAGGAGATAAAGACTGAAGAACAAAAATTCTTTCCTTCTGAGAGTTAAGTGGTTTAGTTGGACTTGGAGTCAAGAAAGGTTGAATTCAAATTCTGCCTCTGTTGTTGACTGGCTGTGTGACCCTCTGCAAATCACTTAGCTTCTCTCAGACTCAGGTTCTTTTTTTTTTTTTTGAAGGGATAAGGTAGGGCAATTGGGGTTAAGTCACTTGTCTAAAGGGACATGGCTAGTTTTGTGTTAAGTGTTTGAGGCTGGATTTGAACTCAGGTTCTCCTGACTCCAGGGCTGGTGCTCTATTCTCTGCACCATCTAGCCGCCCCCAGACTCAGGTTCTTTGTGTAATGTGGATGATGAAAGTACCCATTTCCTAGAATTATTGTGAGGATCAAATGAATGGTCAAACTTGCATGTTAGGAAGATCATTTTGACTGTTGAATGGAGGATGAACTGGAGTGGGGAGAGGCCTGAAGCAGGGAGACCAACCAGCAAGCTATGGCAACAGTCCAGGTGTGAGGTGATAAGCTTCCATACCAGGTGGTATCAGTGTCAGAGGAGGGAAGGAGCTGTATAGGAGAAATGTAAAGGTAGAAATGACAAATGACTAGACATGAGATATAAGAGAGAGAGTGAGGAATCAGGATGAAATATAGATCGTGAGTCTAGATAACTGGGAGAATGATGTTACCCTCAATAGTAGTAGGGAAGTTAGGAAGATAGATTCTTAGGGAAAAGATAATGAGATAATTTTTTAATACATTGAGCTTAAGATTTTTATGAGACATCCAGTTTGAAGTGTCCAATAGGCAATTGGAGGTGTGGGGCTGGAGGTCAGGAGAGAGGTTAAATTTGGGCAGATAAATCTTAGAATCATCTGTGTAGAGGTAATAATTGAATCATGGGAACTGATGAGTTTAACCAAGTTAAATATTATAGAGGGAAATAAGAAAAGGGATCAGGACAGAGCCTTGGTGATCATTCATAGTCAACAGGAATTATCTGGATAAAGATCTAGCCATATCATGAAAACCTAGAGAGAAAAGAGACAGAAGAGGATAACTGACAGGTTCAAAGGCTACAGAGAGGTCAAGAAAGATGCTAGGGGTTAGGTCAGGCATCTTTCATGTATGAAGGAAAGTTACTACTTTCTGGTACTGCCTCATAGCCAATGTCCTCAGGATGCAATAGAACCCTGAACCTTCCATTTCCTGTTAGGCATGGTGTGTTCCCTAAGGAAAAGCTACTAGGGGGCAGGCTAGGCATCTTCCATATGCCCCAAAGCAATCACTTCCCTCTGTACCAGCCCAAGGCATCTGCCACTTCCTTCTGCCAGCTCAGACTTCCATATGGGATGTGGACAACCTCCTATGAAAAGAACACTTTCTATTCAACCTCAAGTCCCCCATCTCCTACTTTGTTCATCTTTTGAGGGCACATGAGTGTGCTCTCCACTCTTTGATGACAATTCTTTTACCTGGTCATATCTGTCCCGTTCCAATGACTCCAGACTCCTAAAGGTCACCATCCAAAGTTCATTCATCACCCCTACCACCTGATGCCTCATTCCCATTCCCTATCCTTTCTACTCCGAAACTTCATCCTAACACCACTCTTCTACTGTGACCTCTGGAATGCCTGTTCCATAGGCAACAAATTTCCCTTTATCTTATATCTATTCTTTCCTATTCCTTCCATCTCCAGCTTTTACTGAAACCTGACTTCCTCTGATGACACAGCCCCCCTGGCCACCCTTCCCAGTATTGGCTGCACCTTCATTCATTCTCCTCAACTCACTGGTTGAGATGGTAGAGTTGGAATACTCTTAGCTCATCACTGCCACTTACAGACTTGCCTCTTCTTCCATCACTCAGGAACCTCTCTTTCTTAAATTTCATGCCCAATCAAAATCCTGACAGCTATTGTCTACAGACCCCAGGTCACTCCTCTTCACTTCCTCAATGAGTTTGATACATGGCTTATAATTTTTCTTTTCTCCTCAACTCCTGCCCTTATACTAAGTGACTTCACCATACATTTTGACTTTCCTTCAAATATATAAAGCTAAGTGCTCTTGAAGACACTGAGCAAAGAAAGGGCTATATTTGTGAGCCAGTTGAATTTTAGATAGAATGCTTTTTGACCCAAGTCAAATAGTAGCCAAATGTAAATTTGGGGTTAGAATGCCAACATTTCTAAACCTATCCTCATATAGGGGAAACAGTCTCTCATGTCTCATTTACCTTAATCTGTGTTCCCCTCCCCACCCCCACTTCTCCAAGAAGATCTGGTTCACTTTAGTTTTAAATGGGCAAATTTAAATCATGTAATTAGTATTTATTTAGAAGCGAGTTTCTTTACATGTATCTGCTGTTCTTAGCCAGAGACTGTCATAAACCTAAAGAGAGAAGAAGAATGAGCTTATTCTTGTGAATGGAACAGAATGATGAGGTGAGGAAGGGGAAGGCATGGGAGCAGGAGGAAAGGAATTTGCCTATTTGAGGGAACAGGGTAGATTTCTTTGCGACAACTCTGTCTTAACCACCTTTGACTTGCTCAGAGGGGCCTAGAAATTCTTCTGCAGATGCAGTGAAATTCCTTCATTCTCAGTCCTATTGCAATCCCCCTTAGTCTAATGCCATTTCACAGGAAAGTGATAGAAACAGATTAAAGGCAATGGGTGAATGTTGCCTAGGGTGTGTTTTATTTGGAATCTTGTGTAGGCTTGATTCTGGGATAGACTTGAGGAAGAGGTATGGATGATATATCTTTCCTCCCATACACCCAGGGAATAGACAGGACTTGGGATTCAGAGGATAATCAAGTTCAATATTACAAAAAAGATGGCAGAAAATAGGACTATATTTTAAAATGGAATGGAGGTGACAATAGACCCTTGAAGGTTATATTAGTGGAATGATCACTGTTACAAGTTTTATCACACTAGGAAAGCTTTGAGTATGATCCCAGTAATAAGACAGTGTAGTACAGTGGAAAAAACACTGGATTCAGGGTCAGAGAATATGGGTTCAAATTCCTCCTTCATCATTTAGTACCTGCGTGACCTTGACCAAGTCACTTAAACTCTTTGTTCCTTGGTTTCCTCATCTATAAAACAAGGGGCTCAAGCTAGATGGTCTCTAAGGTCCTTTCCAGCTATACATCTTTGAGCCACTAGCTGTGTCTGAGGACCAGCCTAGCTAAGAATAGAAAACAATGCACCGAGAAGACCAGTAGATTGGTCACTAGGGTATTAATTCTTTTGGCCTTAGAAAACGTGAAAAAAATACAAAATGGGCCTTACTCCCATGCAGTGATCCCCTTTAATTTATACAATGATAGTGGTAGAGAGGCATAAAGGGGATAGGGCAGAAGGTCCTATGAATCCCATATTTCACAGTCTATAAATATTAATAGACATTTTGGTATTCTAAATGAAAGACTCTTGTCCAATGACCAAAGTACTGATACATTCCTGGAATAACTGAACTCTACTCATTGACCTTCTCTTTAGAAATGAAACCAAAATATATAATGAATTCTCAGTTAAATAGAAAGATGCCTCCAAGGCAAATAGAGGAATCAGTGGGGTTGGTTTTATCAAGCTCACAAAGGGTAACAATAAACACCATCTTACTGGGTACTTGGTCATCTTGTGATGCAGAGTTCATGATAAGGATAAGCAAACAGGTCATCAGGAAGGTAATTACAGCTTATGCTCCAACATCTGTCACAGAGAATGAAGAAGTGGAAAAATTTTGTGAAGAATTCAACTAAGTCTTCCAAATCAAGTCAATATGTACTTTGATATTCAGTGATGTCAATGCAGAAGGTGAACAGGCAGGGCTGGGGGAGAGGACAAAATACGTTGGGGAATGTCATGATTTAGGGAGAGGATGCGAACTATGACAAAAACCTCATCCCTGATTATTTTTCTAGCTTAGTACTTCTAAGGATTTGTGATTTTATTCATTTATTCATTTTTATTCATATTCATCCCTTATTCATAGGGATATTTCTTATGCCCATGTAGATTGTAATCTCTCTGTGAGTTACTAGGCATTTTCTGAGAGTTATCAGCCTATAGTCAAACTAGTGATGAGCCTTTATAAACTTAGCTCATCTGGTCGTCAGACAGCAGCTTATAGAATCATAGGTTTAGGGGATATCTAGTCAACTCACCTCCCATTTTACAGTAAGGAAACTGAATCCCAGAGAGATAATGGGATTACTTAAAGTCACAATATAGTTAGTAATAGCTAGACTTGGAGGTTGAACTTAGATCCTCTAATAACAAATCTATTGCTCTTTCCATTGTTTCATATATACAATTTATCACTGGGACCACATGTGAAGTCTTTTTAAGTTTGTATATTGGCTCCCTCATTAGACTCTAAGCTTCTTGAGAGTGTGACCTGTGTTTATATATATATATCTATATATCTATATATATATCTATATATATATATCTATATATATATATATCTTCAGTGTTTAGTGTCTTGAATATAGTAACTACTTAACAAATGTTTATTTACTTGACTCTTCACTTTTAATAATGAACATTTTATTCAAAGGTGCTAGACACAGAGAATGACAACATCACCGAGAATGAAATCAGCTATATTATGCTAGCTGACAGGAAACAACTGGTAACTGGTGGGGGTCTTGTTTCACGATCACTTGAGCTATATGTGTAGTCAGACATTGCTTGGATAGGGCAAAGGTAAAAATCAATACTAAATAAGAAGAGAGGGATAAAGGTGAGGAGAAAAACTATAATTACAATAGTTTTAACTGAATCTTTTTTAAACAAGCAATTGACCCCAAAAATGGAAAATGGATGAAAGTAAAGACATGAACTCATTTCTTAGGGAAATTTAGCCAATATAAAAATAAAATCATAATTGTAATTGGATTTTTGGTACTTAGGGGAAATTCATTTGCAAGATAGTGGCTGGGGGTACGGAATATGAGAAACTTGGTTGTGAGGAAAGCCTTAAGATTGTATTTCAGCCAGTATTTGCCCAAGTATCCCATATGAAAAGCATAGGACACAGGTTCTCAGGTCCATTAGAGCACCAATGTGACCCTGGTAGAGTGTATTTGAGCTCAGAAGTGGGAGATGGCTTGTTTGTTTGATAGTTCAGTCTTGACTCTATGGCACAGTCAATGGTTCTTGACCTTTGACTACACAGGGAAGGAGATAGGGGAGGTAGGTCTCAGAAGAAGTTTGTATAATGGGGATCAGACCCCAGGGATGGCAGCCTGAGTCTGGCAATCCAGAATACTACTTTTTCTCTGAGAACTGCTATTCTTCTGAGAATAACTGGCTAGTATGATCCTAGGCAAATCAATTAACCTTTCTTGGCCTCAGTTTCCTTTTCTGTAAAATGGGGATAATGATAGCACCTACCTCCTAGAGTTGTTGTGAGGACAAAATAACACAAATCACCTGATCACTGTCAAATGGTGAGACATAGTATCCAAAGGTACATAGAACAAGCTCATTTATGAAACACTGTGGAGAAGACAGATTACAAGTTGTATGTGACTATGACCTGGTCTGCTATTTACTATCTTGTGACTTTAGGCATGATGCTTCATTTTTCTAAGATTTCGATTTCTATTTAAAAAGCGTTATGGAATGCTTCTAGCTTGGTCAGGCATTAAAGGTGCCAAGGTCATCCATTGCATCCTGGGCCATCGTCAGTTATCCTGACTTTTGTCCTGCCACTGGACTTCAGTGACTCAGGAAGGGAGAGTGAGGCTGATGCAAATCTGCCTCACTTAAATCCAAATCACATGAAAGTCAAGACATCACCCTTGTGAGGAATATAAATAAATATGAAATAAAAAACCACCAAGATTCTCATAGTAATTATATCACAGATTTTGAGCTAAAAGCTTAAAAGGTTACTTAGCTCAATACTTAACTTTACAGATGGAGAAACTGAGACCCAGAGAGGCCATCCTAAGAAATTTGGCAAAGGTTAGCCAGGTAATAAAGATAGAGGGAGGATTTAAATCTAGATCTTCTGACTCCAATTCCAACACATTTATGACCTACTATCTCAGTGCATGGTATATACCACATATTCTTCAGTCAGGTCCAATTCTTTGTGACCCCATTTGGGGTTTCCTTGGCAAAGATACTGGAATGGTTTGCCATTTCCTTCTTCAGTCCATTTTACAGATGAGGAAATTGAGGCAAACAGGGTAAAGTGACTTGCTCGGGGTCACACAGCTAGTAAGTGTCTGAGGTTGGATTTGAACTCAGAAGATGAGGCTTCCTGATGCCAGGCCCAATATTTTATCTATTGTGTCCCATAGTTACCCATATACCACACAAAGAAGTGTCAATGGTGCAGAAGATAAACTTGGGAAGAGTTGGTGGCCTTGACTAAATATATGAAAAAGAAATTCATGCTAGAGTCAACACAATTTTAAAGGCCCTCAAGGGCTGGTTTTAGCATATTTCAACAAGGGGAAAATTCTTAAAAGACTGGGAAAGTTCACTACCAAAAATGGTGACTGAGAAGAAATCAGCAACTACAGACCCACAGGGCTATTTTTGGATCTCTATAAAACCTGAATAAGAAGGATCTAGGCATGGAACATGATCTCTTCCTAGAGTTGGAATGGACCTTAGAAGTCTTAGAAAGGTCTAAGCCTTTCCTTTTACAGATAGCGAAACTGAGACCAGGGGGGTTAAGTGATTTATCTAAGGTCATATGTATAGTAAGTGTTCAAGCTAGGATTTGAATTCAGGATCTGAACCATGTTAGATTATTTTGGATAAAACGTGAGAAAAGAATGATCAAGCTTTTGTCAATTACGTCCCATGGCAGATATTAGCTTTACAGTCACACAGTTGACAGAGAAACTTAGAGAATATAAGTGTGTTATAAAAATCCCTTTGCCCCATTTGGTCTTAAAACTAAATCAACAAACAAACCTAACCTTTTCCCCTTCCTGAAAATAATCTTACTTAAAATGAAGCAATGATCTTAACCAACAGAAAGCAAAAGATAAAACATTTGGAAAAACAGGAGTTAACATTTAGAAACAGAGCCCAGGGAACCATGACAGACTGTGACCCTGCCATCTGGCACACAAGATTTCTAACTAAGAGGCTTCTGGGCTTTAGTATTTTGCATTCCCAGAGGAATTGAGGACTGCTTTCATAGGCCTGTGTCAGCCACTGACATTTTCTCTGGGGACCTACTGTGATCAGTGAATGAGGACAAGTGGCAAAGAATGAACCAAAAGATTTATCAGGAGAAGAAGAGGGTCAGAAAGAACTCAGAATGTGAAAAAGAAAGTTCACAAGTTTCCTGGAACAGTACTTTCCTTTCAAAATCTCTGGCAGGGCCCTAACAACAAACTCTTTCCTTTGTAGTCAGGGATTTTAATGCTAATGTTTTTTCAAAGCACTAGATTGTCCTTCTGTATTCATTAACTAGTGTTCATTCTTTTTAAAAAGTTTTGTGGATGTTCTTTTTTTTAAATATACCGTGTTATTTCCAAATGATTTTCCACCCCTATTCTTTTTGCAACTGAACACAACTTCTTTGTAATAAACTAGGAGAATCAAGCAAAACAAATGAATACATTGTATGAAAATATATGAATCATTCTACACCTAGAGTTCACCACCTCTGGAGAGAGGCAAAAGGCATAGTTCATTCTGAAGTCCTGAGTGAGCATTTCTCAGGCTAATCTCCCCAAATTTCACAGAAAGAGTCTGTGACATGTAGTCACTGTCTACAATCATTTCCCTGGAAACATCACTCCATTGTAGTAGTGGTAGTTTGAATTCTAGTTCTGTTAGTAGCTGTATGATCTTGGACAAAGTCATTTAAACTCTGATCCTTTGCCTTGCCATATATAAAATGGGAATAATACTAATATTGTCATATATATATATATGTGTGTGTGTGTGTGTGTGTGTATATGTATATATATATATATAGTGTTAATAATCACTCTTAAATTTTTTGTTGTCACAAGTGCTGCTATAAATGTTTTGATATGTATGAAGCTTTTCTTGTTATATATATATATACATAATACATATATGGTGTTATAGTGAAGAAAACCCTTTGTAAATGTTACTGCTAAAATGGCATGAAGAGGATCAACTTTTCTTTTTGCCAGTGTTGTACCCCAATAAAACGAGACAGAAGATCCCCAAGATTAAGTTTAAAAAGTGGATTTTATTACCGCAGGACTATCAGGGTACATGGTCACCCAAATCAGACAGTGCTTTGGCACAAACATTGTGCTGGTTTTATAGAGGTTCCATAAGCTGAAATTACAGTGATGTAAGCTGAAACTACAGTGATTGGTCAGTGTACATTTGAAACTACAATCAGTGATTGGTCAGTATACATTTGAATTTCCCACCTTCGAGAAACCCTAGGCTGGGACTCCCACCCATAGATCAATCAAGGGAAAGCAAGGGGGTGGAGGTCCTGCCTGTTTACAGATCAATTAAGGGAGAGGAAGGTGGAGTTCTCTGCTTTACAAATCAATGAAGGGAAGGGAAGGTTGAGTTGCCTGCTTTACAAATCAATGAAGGAAAGGGCAAAGTAGAGTAGTGTCCAACACCAGACCTATGCAAACCCTCCTCCAAAAACAAACAATCCCATTCCATCCCTTCTTCTTCAGCAGATTGCTCCTTTATCATTTTCATTTCCTCACTAATCTTCAATCTCTTTGTCTACTGGCTGCTTCCAGGAGGACTGGCACCTCTGGTGAGAGGGTTGGCCTCATTTCCCTTTGGTGTCCACTTTTCACCCAAATCTCACCTGTGGCTCTAAGAAGCTGTAGCAGGCACATTGACCACACCCTAGTAAAAGCATCTCAGGAAACAGGCTAAACCAGGTTGAGGCCTCAAACCCGTTGCTGAGTTAGGGGGATATTTACCTCAAACATGAAAATATCCTATCGTGGAACAGGCAGATGAGAATAATTTGTTCCAATGTCCATGAAGGCAGCTGGAGCAAGCACAATGCAGCACTTAGAGCTTGGTCAGACATTAAAGAAAGCAAGGTTATTCACTGCATACTGGGTCTCTTGACTTTTGTGCTGCTGAAGAGGGTCACCATAAAATGCTCAGGTATAGGGTTAGGGGTGCTCAAGACCCCAAAATACCAACATGCTGGGTCCTGCTGAATGCATTTGACTCAAGTCTTCTCTCAGCCAAAGAAAAGCAAAGTTTATTAAAAGTTTGCTATAATGGGTAGACTCTTAAGGAGCCTAGGTATCTGTGACTCTTACATTAGGCAAGTGTCCAGAATCATCTGACAGGGTGAGTATATGCTAAATCATTCTCTGGCCTTCCTCATCTTATGGAGGGGAGATAAAATTCTATGGCACTCTCATACCACATGGAGACAAGATGGGATCTTAGGTACAGAAAGGTTGTGGGAGGAATCTAGGGGTGATCTAGTGGAGGAGTTTGGGGAGGATCTTCAGGAGGAGTTAATGAGGTCAGAGTCCAGTAAATGAGTGAAATTGCTGGAGGCTACCTGGAGACTGACAAAGGTGGGCTAGGCCAGTTCAAGGGTGTAACCTTGAGGATCCAGGATGGGGGCTAGCTGGATAATGGAGGGCCAAGCTAGTAACAAAGGTTTGGGCAGAGCCACAATGAAAGGCTTATGGCCTCAGGGCAAATGCCTCATCAAATGGGAAAATTCAATCAGCCTTCAAGGGGATTCCCAGAGTCCTTACCTCATCATTGCCACTAGACTTTGATGACTCTGGAAGAGAGAGAGTGAGGCTGCTGGCTTTGTGCAACTCTACCTCACTTAAATCCAATTCCAGTCAAGAAATCACCCAAGATATCATTGGTCTCTTAAAAAATGAAGGACAAACAGCAATTGGCCTCTTCCCTATTGCCTACAAACATGCTGATGTCTCTCCCATCCTCAAAAAACTCTTACTTGATCCATCCATCGCCAGTAGTTGATGCTCTTTCCTCTTTCATGGCCAAACTCCTTGAGAAGTCTGTCTGTAACCAATGGGACCACTTCCTTCCTCTTACTCTCTTCTTGACCCTGCAGTTTGGCCACTGACCTCATGGTTCAACCAAAACAACTTTCTCCAAAGGTACTGATGGCTTAGCTGCCAAATGTATTGGTTTTTATCAATTCCATCCTTCTTGACCTCTCAGTTTTTGGTACTTCTCTTTAATGCTCTCCTCTCTTTAGGTTTTTATGATACTTCTCTCTCCTAGGTCTCTTATTATGTAATCACTCTTTTCAATACTTTGCTGTCACAAAAGGTGTTGCTATAAATACTTTGGTACGTAAGAGGACTTTCTTTTTATCAATGGACTCCTTGGGGTATAAGCCTAGTAATAGAATCTTAGGGTCAAAGGGTATGGACATTTTAGGTACTTTATTTGCATAGTTACAAATTGCTTTCCCAAGTACTTGTACTTATTCACAACCCTGAATGTAATCAAAGCAACTGTTTTATGTTTTGCAATTGCTTCTTTCTCGTTTTGGTTAAGAATACAGCATATCTTTATTAGGTAATTGAGTTTCCATGGTTTCTGATTTTAACTTGTCTAGTCTGTTCCCTCCTATCCCTTTTAACTAATACTGGATGATTTTGATGACTGATGCTTTATAATAAAGTTTGATGTCTGGAAGTTACATTCTCCCTTCATCCCTACTTTCCATCATTTCCGTTGATATTCTAGATCTTTTGCTTTTCCAAATGAATTTTCTTATGATTAATACCATATTCTATACATATAACCCCTATGGTAATTCATTTAGCATCACCTCTAAAGTTTAAATTAACTTTGGTAGTATTGTCACTTTTATTCTATTGGCATGGCCCAATTGTGAGTTATTTAATATTCTTCTAGGTTTTAAAATTTGTATTCTATTTCTTTGGACAGTCAGGTGGTTCAACGTATAGAGTATTGGACCTGGAGTCAGGAAGCCTCACCTTCATGAGTTCATGTCTGGAATAAAGTAAGGATGCTCACTCTTCACACTATTATTTAATATCGTTCTGGAAATACTAGCAGTAGTAGTAGTAAGACAAGGGGAAGAAATTAAAATATAAAAACGAGTAAAGAGGAGATAAAACATCATTTGTTAATGATGTGATAATTTTTGTGGAACATTTAGGGATTCTTCAAAGATACTATGATGCTTACTAGCTGTGTGAGCCTGGGGAAGTTACTTAACCCTGTTTGCCTCACTTTTCCTCATCTGTAAAATGAGCCAGAGAAGGAAATTGTAATAGAGATAACGTCCTTCAAGGAAGGAGAGGATAATAAGATCAGAGGTATGGACTTTTGGATTTTAGCGCAAGGATTGTATAAGATAGTGGTAAGGGTAAAGCTAATGTTAATTTATTAATGCATCTGTCTGATAATTTTACAAGGGGAAGATGAAATAAATTTTTAAAAAAGGTTTTTCATATTTTAAAGCATTCCTATACCTGGTACAGGATTTAGGAAAGGTAGAAATAACAAAAAATAAATAAACTGAAAATTCTCTGTAGTTTCAAAATATGGAACTAATCTTAAGTAATTGTACTAATTTATATTAAGTCAAAATTATCTGGTCACCTCTAGATCTGAAATGGAGAAACAAAACTACTTTTTAAATTCTGTACCTATAGAATTAATTCTGTAACTACATGAGGCACCTAGGATTTAAAAGTGTTGCTTAAATGAAATAGGTCACTGGAATACAAGGAATTGTATGTTAATTATGATTCTTATATAATTTGTATGTGTTTTCTTGGTTATCTTGGTGACATGTACCTGACTTAATGTAATTATGTCATTTTGTAAAATTGTGAGAAAAACCTCAGTGTATGAACTGAGCCTAGCCCTATGTGGCTAAGAAAACTGAACTATTTGTTTGAACCTAGTCTTGCATGGCTAGAAAACTGGACCTTTATATGAAAAATCATGTTTTCATATATATATATATATATATATATATATATATATATGTGTGTGTGTGTGTGTGTGTGTGTATATATATATATATATATTCATTTATTTGGCCTTGAATATTACTTCTCAGTGAATTTGCTATAGAATAAAAAGAGGGACAATGTCATAAACCTTGCCAGAAGGAAAACTTCCTTAGCCTTGTTTGATTCCAGGCATGAGTCATCTCCTCTAGTCATTCAGATAGTCACCAGGTACTGAAAGCAAGGCTTAGGCATAAATAGGTGGGAAGTTTCCTTTTCAGAAAGAAAAGGCACAATTGGGAAATAAAGTCAGAGAGATCCCACCTGGGCAGTGTCCGAGGTTGTCCCCAAACTTTTCCAAACACAGACTTCCATCTTGAACAGTTCACAGCCTGCAGCCTCTGCCATCCCATTATCAGTTTTAATGATGACTCTTGTAATCAAGGCTTCAGAGAAATAGTAAAATTTACAGTTCCCCAAATTATTAAATAGCAAATAAATATGGACTAGTGTCCTTCAGATAGGGCCATCTAAAATTTGATTGAGCTATTAATTACAAACTCAAGTTACAAATCTTTCTGCCTTCCCAAAACTTCCTCATGCTCTCTCAACATATATCTAAAACTGATATCAACTATCTGGAAACAGGAGGGGCTGGATGAACCCCATTTGTCCCAAACCTTCTTATCTGCTTTGTTCACCTCTTTATAAATAGACTTTAAAGACAGTTTGAATTAACCTAGTGTTAAAAATAATATCTTTCTTTTCTCTCAACTAAAGTATCTCTGATTAAACTAAATATCAGGCACCCAAGTACCCCATCATTCCAAGCAACTGATCATTCCCCCCTTAAACAGCTGGGACCCAAAATCATTTGGGTAGATCTGTCTCTGTTTCATAGGGGGCTGGGTCTATAGCCAATGGCAAAAATGTAGCTGAAGCCAGGTCCTGGCCATGGTCTTGGGACAGTGGGTATTCAGCCTGAGATGACATCTGCAAGTGAAGAGTGATGAGTTTAGAATAAACAAATCTGGCAAAGAGATTAAACAAGGGCCAAAAAGGAGTAGGAGGAAAGTGACCAGAAGTGGGGTTAGGATGGGTTAGTGTAATCCATTACTGAGACTATGTCACTTTCCTTTATATTTCTACAAACTACATAAACAAGATACTTCATAAGTTAGTATTCTTTTACTACATAACTATACTGCCTCAAACAATAGAGGTTCTTGACTTGAACCTCATGACTGAATAGTAGACATACATCCTTGTTTCACAGAGTTTGTTTACCCTCTGATTATATTCACTCTGGAAGAAAGAGATAATTCAGAAATTAAGTCTTTAACATACATTCAGTTACAAGTGTTAACTTTTGCTTAGAGCATGAAATAACTACAAATTCAGATCAAAACAGCTAGCTCTCTTCTGCTTTTACAATCTCATTAAACCTTGATGAAGAAACTTAATTGAAAACTGTTAAATGATCTTAAGCAGTTTGTATAACTTTTTGCACATGTTCTAATTCTAGATGAGAAATAATATTAGACTTTCCACTAAGCTGACAAAAAAACCTCACAAATGTAGAGATTCCATTCTTAGGGGTGTGTGAGTGAGATTGGATCTTGAAGCCTGGACTTGATCAATGACCTGAAGGCAATTGGGAGTTCTTGAAACCCTAGGGCAGACCTGTTTAGGTTAACTGGCTGGAATACCCACCTTCAGGGTCTATCCAGGTGAAAGCAAAAAGGGGTTTAGTAGCGGTGCCAGGGGGATAGTGAAGAAAGCATCTTTGAGATCCAGGACAGTGTAGACACTATGAGAAGAGGAAAGGAGGCTAAGGAGAGTATAGGGATTTGGAAGGGTTGGGTGAATATTCTCCACCCGCTTGTTTATTTCCCACAGATCCTGAACGGGCCCAAAGTCAGAGGTGCTGGGTTTTCGGGTTTTCAGATGGCTACAAAGGGAGAGTTCCATGCAGATTGGCAAGGTATTAGAATTCCTGCCTCTTGCAGCTGTGAACCGAGATGCCTCCATGGGCCTTGGAGGACATGGGATATTGGTAGACAGAGATAGGGGAGGTGGTAGCAAGGAGCTGCACGACCACAGGAGGATGATGAGAGGCTAGGCCAGAGGGGCTGGTCTCTGCCCACACCCCAGGGTGTGATTCAAGGAGGCTTGCTAACAAAGGGGATGCATTAGAAGGAGAGGTGGTTTTGTGGAGTAGAAACTTGGAAGAGAGTGGTTAAGAGCTGTAGACAGTCCTTCCATGTGGGATGATGCATTTGGAAGACAGACTCAAGGAGGTTAATAAGAGCCTGAGGTTTTTCTGAAAAAGAGGATTTTTGAGTTTTCCAATTGTAAATATCTGAAGTGGAGAAGGGGACTAGGAGGGGGACTCCCTCTGGGTTAATGGATTCTCTGAGGGGAAGGATGGCTGAAGCAGAAAAGGGTTCTTCTGGGGACTGATAGTTTGCCCCAGTCCAGGTGTGTGTGTGTGTGTGTGTGTGTGTGTGTGTGTGTGTGTGTGTGTGTGTGTGTGTGTGTGTGTGTGTGTGTGTGTGTGTGGTGGGGGAGGGGAATGCGAAAGGGGACTTGAGGAGGTTGGAAGCTCTGAGGAGTTAGGAGAAGAGGCGGAGGGAGGGGATTGAGGGTTGTAAGGTGGTGGGGAATTATGTTCCTCGATATGATAAACAAATATATCTTCCCAGTGGAAATCAGAAAAGCTCCCTTGGAGGTACTCATCTGATAGCCACTTGAATACCTGCTTTGCAGAATAAAAACAGGGAGGTTTTAAACAAATGAGTTCAAGACAAAACTTTACAAACACACAGAAAAATTACAGTCCATATCCACTTATTTGCCTCCTGCAGATTCTGAACAGGAAGCAAATGAGCTCAAGTATGCGTAGGACACCTACAAACAACCATATAACCAGATCATTTATGGGCAAGAGGGACAACATCTCGTGCTTTGCCTGGGGAGGAGGTGCCCCCTGCACAAATGGCTATGTCTAGCCCTACCCCCTCTACAACAGAAGAGATTTTAAACCAGAACCTGGGTGGTAACCACAGGAAATGGACAATCCTGGACTTTCCAGAACCTGGAGCACATACGGCTCCCCCTCAACTTCCTTTTCCCTGAACTGGACTATTTGGGCACCCACTAGCAGATGCATGCTACCTGCCTTGTTCAGACACAGGATACCTGTGCACCTTGGCTTGTGTCACAGCTTACCACCTCCCCTCTCCTGTCTCTGATGCCTCCCTGTGCTACAGGGCAGGGGGTAGTGGGGGATTGGACCCATTGTTCCCAATCCATACAATTGGGTCCGACCTCTGGCAACCCACGCTCAATCTCACCATTTAAAACCCCTCTGACCCTGCCTGGGGAGTCCCAGTTTCTCGGATCCTGGGAATCATAGTCCCTGAGGAGGAGGAGGAGGAGGGGCAGGTGGGAAAGATGGTAGTACTGACTGTAACCTAGAAGCCTCCTGTGCCCCTACCCGATCATCATCCCATGGCTTAGCTATCCCTGCCCCAATAGGGAACTCTGATGTCTAAATCACAATACCAGCTGTCACCAGATGGGTCCTGGTCAGGTCATAGTGTCCCCCTGCCCCCCATCTTAAAAGATTCAGGAATCTTGGAATTATCAGGTCCCCTTACTCAGCGTTCATAAAACACTTAACAGCACTAACCAGAAGTTGGGAAAAGATGTCTAGATCTGTGTTGAACCCCAGCCTCCTCACTATGTAGGGGTGGCACTAAATGCCTCAGTGACGCCTACTTGCAACACAGAGAATTGTGAGTGGGACCACCCAAGGCTCTCCCTTGGGGATGTACAGGGAACAGGTTTCTGGTTCATATCATCCAGCACTCCTTTATCCAGATCTTGGTATATAGCTCAATTTGTGGACAAATCCATGAGATTCAGGCCTCTAACTCAGACTACTTCACCGCCCCTCTAGGAGCCTGGTGGGCATACCATGATGGCCTTACCCAGTGCATCTCTGCTACAGTGTTCCTCAGAAGACAACAACACTCTGGGGGCCCCCTGTGTATCCTAGTGGCCATAATTCCCCGGGCCACCCTTCTCCCGGGTGAACAAAGTTGGCATTACTTTTCCCCAGAAGGGCAACTGAGCCACCACTGAAGGCAGGCAGTACCACTCCTCATTCCCATATCAGTGGGCTTGGGCCTTGTGGGTTCTGCAGCGACCAGGTGGCAGCCTTGATTAAGGGGTAGGCCAACTATCAGGCCTTAAGCACACAGGTAAATATCAACCTCTCCCACATAGAGCAGTCCATCTCAGCCCTGGAAAGACAGGTAGACTCTCTGGCAGAGGTGGTTCTCTAGAACCTCAGAGGCCTTGACCCTCTTTCTCTTAAACAGGGTGGCCTGTGTGCAGCCCTTGGTGAGGCTTGTTGCTTCTATGCAAACAACTCTGGAGTGGTGAGGGAGAGTCTGAAGTTGGTATGCCAGAATATTGCCAATAGACAGAAGGAGCTGGAAAATTCTGAGAATGGGTATCAGTCCCTATTCCCCTGGAACATCCCCCTGGCTCACTACATTGGTATCAGCCTTGGTATTAGTATTGGTATTAGCCTCTCCTCCTCCTGACCATAGCCCAAATTGTAGGACCCTATCTCATTAATCAATTTCTACAATTTGTCAAGTCCTGTGTTAACTCCGTTAAAATGTTAATTATCAGGGATACCTGCTACCATCCTTTAGGAACAGAATTGGGTAACCTAGGTGATGTGACCCCAGCCATGTCAAAGCTTTGACATACCTACAAGGAAAAGTAGGGAATGTTGGGCAGAACTTCCCCTTCCCCTTCCCCTAATTGATCTGTAAAGCAGACAACTCCACCCTCCCCTTCCCCTAATTGATCTGTAAACAGGCAACTCCACCCTTCCCCTCCCCTAATTGATCTGTGGGTGGGAGTTTCAGTCTAGGGTATACTTCCAGCAGGTAGGAAATTCAAATGTACACTGACCAATCACTGATTGTAGTTTCAGCTTAAGTCACCTGGCTATGGAATCTCTTTTAAAACGGCATGCTGTCCATGCCAGTACTGTCTGATTTGGGCATGTTACCCCAACACTCCCACAGTAATAAATCCACTTCCAAATTTCAGTCTCAGGGATCTTCTGTCTTCTTCCTTTAAGCTCAACAACCATATTTACTTTATTCCAGTTTTTACTGAAAAATATTCTAATGTAATCTTAATGCATTACAATGCTTACAAAGCTTCAAATAGATTAGATGAATACTTTTTAATGATTTTTTTAAAAAAGGCCTTTCAATGATTGTGCTTTGCAGATTTTAAAAAATTAGCATAAGTGAGTGTTTTACCTTGTCAAAGGCTTTTCCACATCTATTGATCCAATCATGTAGTATTCAATATCTTTTGTTTTTAATATGATTAATATTAATTAATAAATATTATCATAATTATGTTAATAGTTTTCCATTAATTATGTTGATAGGTGTTAAACCATCCTTGTATCCTTGGTATAAATCTGAGTTGGTCATAATAATTAATTTATTAAATAAATACCTGCTTAACAAGATTTTATTAAAAAATTTTGAATCACTGTTCCTAAATGATATTGTTCTACGATAAGGAATGGGCTCTGGGAGCCCCCTCTGACTACCCTTGAATCTTTGAGGTATAGGCTCTGGGAAACCCCCCTTGAACTCTGATTAAATCCTCTCATTTGATGAGGCATTTGCATGAGGCAATAAGCCTTACATTGTGTCTGAGCCCAAGCCTCTGTTACTAGACTTCTCACCCTTGAGCCTATCAAAATATCAATCCACCCTTGAACTGGCCTAGCCCACCATTGTCTGTAGTCTCCAGGTGGCCTCCAGCAACTTCCCACCCTTAATCACTCATTGACCTCATTAACTCCTCCTGAAGACCCTCCCCAAACTCCTCCTCTAGTCCACCCCTAGATTCCTCCCACAACTTTCTGTATATAAGACATCTTGTCCCCATGTTTCTGAGAGTGCCACAGAATAGTGAGAGCACCATAGAATCACCTAGCACAGACTTACTCTGTGTCTAATGCAAGCGAACTTTTAATAAACTTTGCTTTTCTTTGGCTGAGAGAAGACTTGAGTTGAATTCATTCAGCAGGACCCAGAATGTTGGTATTTTGGGGTCTCCAGAGCAACCCTAACCCTCTTTATGGGTAACCTCTTAAGTCTATAGGTCTTCTGTACTTTGTTCTTCTCTGGTTTATATAGTAGGACTAGATTCCTTCCATTATTCTCTCTCTCTCTCTCTCTCTCTCTCTCTCTCTCTCTCTCTCAGAAAAGCGCAGTTCTCTCTAAAGTTCATACATTGGACCACAATAGGTCCCCGCATTCCACTTAATGGCTGTGTTTTGGGCCCTCCTGGCTTAGAGTGTCAATGGCTACTCTTTCTCTTTGGAACAGTAACCCTGAGGGTCTCCCCCACCCAGCTTGATTTTTTTTGCTTCTTTTTATAATTAAAGGAGCTGTCCCTTGACTCACTTTTTTTTTTTTTAATCAGGGAATTTTTTTTTTTAAGCAATTGGGGTTAAGTAACTTGCTCAAGGTTACACAGCTAGTCATTATTTATGTGTGGGTGCTCATTTTCTGAAGCTGGATTCGATCCCAGGTCATCCCAACTCTGAGGCCGGTGCTCTTAAAATCACTGCGCCACCAGGGCCCCCCGCCTTCTTAAAGAAGCCTATTCACTGAATGGGTGTTACCTCACTCTCAGTGAGTACATGCAAAGGCCTTAGCCTAAAAAGGTCAGGGTCTCCCATTGGTCCTGGATCATCCTGATGAATATCAGGTCGCTGGATCCAGATGACTCTGGAGGAGAAAGTGAGGTTAGTGACTTTGCACAGCCCTCCCTCACCCAAAGTCAATGGCAAATCATGTTATTGAAGTCAGGGAACCATAAAATCTTGAGGTTTAAGGCTTAGGGGTATGTGAGACCCCAAAGTACCAATATGCTGGGTCCTGCCGAATGAATTCGACTAAAGATTTGCCATATTGGTAGACTCTTAAGGAGTCTCAGTATCTGCAGTGCTTATGTTGGACAAGCAGGCCAGAATAATCTGACACAGAGTCAGTCTGCCCTAGATAATTCTCAGCTCCTTGGAGGCAAGAAGGGTCTTACATATAGAAAGGTTGTGGAGGATTCTAGCAGTGGTCTAGAGGAAGAGTTTGGGGAGCCTCTTTAGGAAGAGTCAAATGAAGTCAGACCCCAGTAATGAGAGATTAAGGGTAGGAAATAGCTGGGGGCTACCTGGAAGGATAGGCTAGTTTAAGGGTAATAGATTTGGGCATAGATATTTTCAGAGGATCAAGGGTGGGGAGTAGCTGGACAATGGAGGGCTAGGCTAGTAACAGAGATTTGGACCTAGCTATAATGAAAGGCTTATGGCCTCAGGTAAATGCTTCATGTGGGAAGATTCAAGCAGAGCTCAAGGGGGTTCCCAGAGCCTGTACTTCATCAACATCACTTCCCTGATGCCATGTTCCTCTTTGAAGGACAAACACAACAATTAGGACTATATTTGTTTCATAGAAGGATTCTGGTAGGGTGCTTTTTTTTCTCAATTTTTCAGAATGATTCGTGTAATATTGGTACTATAGTTCTTTAAAAAATTATGAGAGTTCTTCTAGAAATCCATCAAGACCAGAAGTTATTTGTTGTTGTTATTAGTTCCTTCACAGCTAGTTATATTTCCTTTTCCAAGATTAGGTTGTTTAAGATCTCTGTTTGGTCTTCTGTTAGTTTTGTTATTTTATATTTTTGAAGTTATTCTCTATTTCTTTTGTTAGCATATAGCAATGTATACTAGGTTTTGATTATCCTTTTATTTCTTCTGTGATTTTGTGTGATTTTGTCTTGCTCATTTGCTATTTTTTAAACTGAATTTTCTTCCCTCTTCTTTAAAAAAAAATAATTGGCTAAATATTTATCAATTTTATTAGTCTTTTCAAAGAGTTAATTTTTAGTTTTATCATTTATTTATTTCAATTTATCTATTTCTCCTCTAATTTTTAGCCTCTTTATGCCTATTTTAGATTTGTTTATTTATTGACTTTCTATTTCAAAAATATGCATTCAGTTCATTAACCTTTTTTTTCTTTCCATTTTCTTAAGATAAGTTTGTAGAGTCATGATTTTTCCTCTGAGGACTGCTTTAGCTGTATCTCAGAAATTTTTATATGTTTTTTCATCAATTATAATTTTCTTTCACAAATTATTAATACTTTCTATAATTTATGCTTTGATTTACTCATTATTTAGGACTTCATTGTTGTCTGCATTTAAGTCTATGTCTTGTTTGTAATTTCCAAACCAAACTTCCTTTTGTTAAAATCTACAAAAGATGTATTTACTATTTCTGCCATTTTACATTTGTTTGTGCTATCTCTGTTTCCTTTACAAGTTGTATAAAAGTTCCACATGGTTCTAAAATTACATGTATTCTTTAGAAGTCCAATTCATAAGATGGCATATGTCTTTTAGCTTTAATTTCTCCAGTAATATGTTCAGTTTCATATTTTCCCTTTTGTTTAAACTTATCTAAAACTGAGAGAGGGATATTAAGGTTCCCTGACACTGTCTTTCCACCTGTTTTCTTTTAGTTCATTTCTTTTATGAATTTAGATGTTATGACATTTGAGCAATATAAATTTATTACCAATATTGGTTAGTTGTCTATGGTTCTTTTCAGCATAATGTACTTTTCTTGTTTATCCTTTTTTATATTTTGAATGCTTGTTTTTGCTCTGTTTGATAAAATGATTCTGAGTCTTGCTTTTCTGGATTCACTTGATGCATAGTAAATTTTTTTCCCAACTTCTCATTTTTTATTTTGTGTATGTGTTTTTAAAAATGTGCTTTTTGCAGACAACAGATTGTAGGGTTTTGTTTTCTTAGCCAATCTGTCACTCTTTTCTGTTTTATGGTATTGTTAAGTTCACCCATATTTATAGTCATGAGTTAGATTTATATTTTCCTCCATTTCTCTCTAATATTTTTTCCACATTAGTATTTCTGCTTTTTTTCTTTGTAAATATAGTATTATTTCTCTTCAGATATTTTAGCTTAATCTGTTTTAAGGCAATCCTATCCTCTTTGGCTCTCTTCCTCTCATCTTTAAACCCCTCCTTTGTTTGTTATCCTTACCCTAGTTTTATTTATTAGTTCCTTTTTCTTGCTTGCTTTTATCTAATTGTTTAATTTTCCTTTCTTAAGTAGTCCTTTGCTCTTCCCTTTGCACTTGGTTTTTTGTTTTTAGTTAATTTTTATAATTTCATTTTCTGTGCCTTTTTGTAAAAAGGGATTTCTTTCCCTCATTTTCTTCATTATTTATCTTTCTTTTCTGTCTATTCTATATTCATTTAATCCTCATGGAATTAAAGCCTCTAAAATACCTATTTGGGCTTTCTTCTAAATGGTTTCTATGTCACTGCCTGGTAGAACTTGTCCTTGGCCCCTTTTTGTATGTTGTCCCTCACTCTTAGAAATACCAATTCCCGCAGGAATTTCTAGAAGGAATTTTCCTTTTCCCTGATTGTGCAGTTCACTATTGATCTTTGTCCTCCCCTTGGTCTTTTCTTTTTTTTTTTTTAACTTGCCTCAAAATCTCTTCCCTAGATTCATGCCTTCTCTTCTGGCTGCCAGTTGCCCACAGAAGCTCTGATTGTACTTCTCCTGATGCAAGATGAGTGGCTTCTCTTAAATATCAAATCTCTGTAGATCATACCTGTTTTAAAGTTCCCTTCTCATTTTATGGAAGATCTCCCTCCAAAAGAAAAACACAATCCTTGTAACAAATAAGCCTAGTCAAGCAAAACAAATCCCTGTTTGTGATGTCTAAAAATGTCTTGTTCTGTACCTTGAGTTCATTGTCTCTCTGTTAGGAGGTGGATAGCATGCCTTTATCTTCAGTCCTCTGAAGTTGTGGTTGTTCATTGCATTGACCAGAATTCTGAAGTCTTTTGAAATTGGTTTTTCTTTTTAAAAAATATTTTTATTGCTCTCTTTTGCTTTCATATTACCTAGATTTCTTCCTTTATACCTTCCCCTCATCCTCCCAGGGAGCTATCCCTTAGAAAAAGAGGAGAAAAAGAAAAGAAATCTCAGCAAACTGATTAATATGTTGAAAAAATCTGATATCATATGTACATTTTCTCACTCATAGACCTTATACTTCTTCAGAGGAATATGGGGAAGTGTCTTCTGTAGCAGCAAGCACCCCAACATCCCCAGGGTAGCTGCCAATATAGGTTCTTAGATCTGCTTTTGTAAAGGAAAGCAACTCAAAATCAGTTAATAAGCTTACTTTAATCAGACAAACATATATTACCTAGCTCAAGGGGAAAAGGTCAGTAGCCCGAACTTCAGAGTTTACAGACAGTAGTTTCAAAACAGAGAAACAAACAGATCAAGCAGACAGGCTTCCAAACTGTCCAACCATTACATCAATACCAAATCACAGTTACCAGATAGGGAAACATCAACATCTGGGTTGGGGGGCTCTCAACAATGGCTTCCCAGAGTCTCATCTGGTCAAATCACACAACACTTCTCAAAGTGAGCCCCCAAGCAAAGCCTCAAATCAGGGATTATATAGTCTTCTCCTGGCTCAGAGAATATAACCACCCTCTTGACCCACTGCCCAATCACACAGCATCAAGGTGTGGTCATTCCTGAAAACCAAGCCTCCTACCCATGTGACCACATTCAGCCTATTAGGGAGCAGAGTATACTTTCAAATTAAAGAAGGTTCTCAGTGTCACTTAAGTCAATCAAAGTCTCTTAAGCCAATCAAAGGACCTAGGGGCAGGGAAGATCTTCAAATCTGCATTTCCATTACATCTTCTCATATCCCTTCTGTGGTTCCATGTTTGATATTTATTATTTGTGGTGCTTGTTCTTCAACTTTTGCACTGATGTAGTTATTGTGTATATTGTTTTCCTGATTCTGTTAACTTCACTTTACATCAATTCATACAATTCTTTGTATGTTTCTCTGTATTTATCCATTTTATTGTTTCTTACAGCTTGGCAATATTCCATTGCATTCATGTACCATAATTTGTTTAGTCATTCCTGAATAATGGGCACATCCTTTCCTTCCAATTCTTTGATACCATAAAAATATGCTACTATATAATGTTTGGTATATATGGATCCTTCCTTCCCTCCCTCCTTCCTTCCTTCCTTCCTTCCTTCTTTCCTTCCTTCCTTCCTTCCTTCCTTCCTTCCTTCCTTCCTTCCTTCCTTCCTTCCTCCTGATTTATACTAAGTAATGGGATCTCTGGGACAAAGGATACAAATTGTTTTTCTGTATAAATGGCTCTGCTTTTTCTTACTTCACTCTGTATCGGTGTATACAAGTCTTCTCAAGTTTTTCTGAAACTGTCTTTCTGATAATTTCTTATAGCTCATTACATTCATGAACCATAATTTGCTTAGATATTCCCCAACTGATTATCACTACTTCTTCCAGTTCTTGACTATTACAAAAGACTTGTAATAGATATTTGCATACCTATGGATCTTTTTTCTATCTTTTTGGATAACCATATGCACGCATTAATGACTTTTGGGGTATATTTTTAAAGAGCTTTCTAGAATGACTAGATCAATTATAACATCATCAACTATAAACTTCTATGTATATCTTTCTTCAGCCCCTTCAACAACTATCATTTTCCTTTTTTTGTTCAATTCATTTCAATAAACTTTTATTAAGGGCCTTGTACCTGTGGGACACAGTACTAAGCATTGGCAATATAAATAAGAAAAAGAAAGACAATTCCTGCCTTCAAAGGAATTTACAGTTGAATGGGGAAGGTAACAGACAAAAAGAAGCTGGAAGGGGAGGAGAGAAGCTTGGGATACTTGGATGAGGTGGGGATGTTTAGTGGATTTGAACCCTATCAGCTACAAGGTCCAGGTTCTGCCCCCTATAAAGGAAAGCTTTGGGTGGAATAATTACCCCTCCTAGCCCATCCCCAGCCCTCCAGTCTGAAAGGAATAGAGGCTGAGGGAAGTGGAAAGGTCTTGCTATCTTTGCCACTCTAATGGATAAAAATTGGAATCTCTGAGTGTTTTGATATGCATTTCTTTAATTATTAGTGATCTGGAATATTTTGGACATGATTGTTGATAATCTTGGATTTCTTCCATTTGAAAATTATCTCTCTGTATCCTTTAATCATTTATTTATTGGAGAATGACTGGTAGTCTTACAAATTTGAATTAGTTCCTTATATATTTTGGATGTTAGGCCTTTATCAGAAAAATTTACCCAGTGAAAGTTTTTATCATCATGTTGCTAGCCTAGAACAATTCAGTTCAGTAAACTTTTTAGTAAGCATCCACCATGTTCAAGAAACTATGTTAGTTACTGGGGATATAAAGACATATGTGCCACAAATCCTGCTCCCAAAGTGCTTATGACCTAATAAGGGAGAAAAGGTCTATGCACAAACAACCAGGATGCAAGGGGGAAGGGAAGGGGAGAGGGTCAGAGGATAGCACAGAGAGGATAGTACCTTAGTAATAATAAAAACTGACATTTATATGGTGCATTAAGGTTTGCCAAGCACTTTATATACTGTCCTCAAGTATTTCAAAAGTTGTCATGTGAAAGAGGAATGCAACTTGTCCTGAGCCCCTAGAACCCAGAATGAGGAGCGATACATCAAAGCTTCAAAGTGGCAAATGCAGGTTTAATGTTAGGAAGAACTTACAAGCAATTGGAGAAATTCCTTAAGCAGACTTTGATGCCGCAGGAGATAGCAGTTTTCTCTTCATTTTTCCTGGAAGCAAAGTTAACTACTTGACCATTTGTTAATATCTTTTAAAGCCTTTTCCCCTTTCTCTCTCTCTCTCTCTCTCTCTCTCTCTTTCTTTTTCTTCCTTCCTTCCTTCCTCCCTTCCTTCCTTCCTTCCTTCCTTCCTTCCTTCCTTCCTTCCTTCCTTCCTTCCTTCCTTTCTTTTTTTCCTTCCTTCTTTCTTTGTCTGAGGCAGAATTTGAACTCAGGTCCTCCTGACTCCAGCCCTGCTCTATTTACTGTGCCACCTAGTTGCCCCTATTTGCTGGGTATATTGCAGAAGGGAGTCTTGTTCATGGACAGGTTAGATTGAAAGGTCTCTCTCTGAAGTCCTTTCTAATTTTGAAATTCTCTGAATATATGTATCACTTTTGGACCTCAGAAAAAACTCCATGAGGTTAATAGTTATTAGTTTCATTTTATCAATTAGAAAACAAAACCTAGGAGACTTGCCTGAATTGCCCATATTCATACAGATCAGAATCAGCATTCACGACTCAGCTCTTTATAACTCCAAATCTAACATTTCATGCATTATGCCATATTGACCTTATTCAGCCTTAAAGGCAGTAAGGAATTTATGCAATGTTATGATATTTGGGTTCTTTCTCTTGGGGGGGAAAAAAGCTTAAATTAATTTAATTTAAAACAAATAAATTAATTTTTAATCGATTAATTAAAATATAGAAATAGCATTTGGGTGTCCATGAAGTGTATATTTCGGAGTTAGCAGGGTATATCTTACAGATCTATTGGCACCTTGCTGTAACGCTCTTAAGGAATTTGTATAAGGCAGGTCATTGTTTTGGATTGTAGCCAGGGAGTTTTAATTACTGCAATACCCAAAGGATCTCATTATCAAGTGAATTTGACTATGAGGCAGTCCCATGACAAGGAAACACACTTAGTCTTTTTTGAGGCCACTGACTATGTAATTTACTCATTAAGATGTAATTTTCAATTAACAACATTTATTAAGTACCTACTATATGTATGTAAAGTATTTTTACTTTATTCCTCTCATTTTATTTAATTACTTCAGTATATAATACTTTACTCTTGGCTTGGAATTAATATAAGCAATTAAAATGTATAATAAAATCAAATCTGGTTTTGCTAGACTGCCTGCATCCTCTCAGCTCTTTTTCTTAATTTAATTTTTAAAATTTAATTTAATTTAAATCTGCCTTATTCTGAATTAATGATAAAAATTCTATATTACTCCACTACAAGCATTCTCCAATCCTATCAGAGTGTCCTTACTGCTCCTCACTCATGATCTTCCATTTCCAGTCTCCATACCCTTAATGCATTTCTTCATCACTTCTGCATCTTAGAAACCCTAGTTTTCTTTAGAACTCAGCCCAAGGGCCAGTTCCTTCAGAAAGTTTTCCCCTGGTTCCTCTAACTCTCAGTGCCTCCCAGCAAAATTACCTCATATTTATTTTGTGTATACTTACATATGTTTTTGTTTTTGTTTTTTGGAGGGGGGAAGGCAGGGCACTCAGGTTAAGTGACTTGCCCAAGGTCACATGGCTAGTAAGTGTTAAGTGTCTGAGGCCAGATTTGAACTCAGGTCCTCCTGACTCCAGGGCCGGGGCTCTATCCACTGTACTAACCACTTGTCCCCATTTCAGCTTCACTTAAGGAAAGTAGGCATTCCACATACAATTATCTTCATTTTACAGAAGATACAGCAGGAACCAGGAGAAGTTAGATGACTTGCTCAGGGTCACAAAGCTATTAAGAAAAGGGAGGGGCAAGATTTGAACCTAGGTCATCTTTTCTCCAAATCCAGGTACGTCAGTCCCTATACCATACAATAGTAATAGACTTAGTATGTTCTTTCATAGCTTGAAAAAGCAAATGTCACTTGTCTCTTTCTCCCACCAAACCAATGAACCCAATTCAGTTCCAGAGGACAATTTCATTCAGCACTGGGTAGAATACAGGCTATTAAGTGTATTTTCTGTAGTGTACCAGACAGGTTAAAATACTATTCATATTAGACTCACTGTCTGGAGTGAGTCATGTATGCTAATCCGGAAAAGGGTCAAGGGGAAAGTGAATATGGACCCAACTGTGCATGAACAGACGGGAGTTGTTGGTTTGCTCTGGTTTTCTGGTGGTAGTGGGTTAAGAAATGTGTCCATATCATATACATATATATGTACATGCATACATACACAGGCGTCATTATATACAAATATATATGTACACATATTGTGCACATATGATACATATATGTGTGTGTATATAACATATATTATCTATTATACATATTATATTACATAATACACACATAAATATTTTTGCCTCTTTTTGTAGGAAAAAAAAGCCTTCTTGCTTATATCAGAGGCAAATGAAGATATTTGGAAATGTTATGGGTCAGGCAAGAGAATGTGGAGAAACGAATGACCCCTAGGGAAAGGATGTAGGTTAACAGAGTAGAGTGAGCTAGAAAAGCAGGGATAACTTGGGTGGGTGAGACAGAAAGCCAGGTCTTGAGTCAATGGCAACCTAGATGGGACCAGAGGGGGTCAGTCTGGAAGCAAAGAGAGTCCTTTCTGGATGTGAGGTCCACGGAAAAACAGAGCACCCAGTTTGGGCTATTAGGTTGCTGCTTGGAGCTGTAGTTTGGCCTGCCGTGTGTTGTGCCTGAAGAACCAGCAGAAAGGTTTTGTTTTCCTAAGGATCAGGGGTGCCAAGGGAAATATTTCTAGGGGAGTGGGGGTGGGGTAGGGTAGAAGCCTGGTGGAACTAGGAAGAAAAACCAGACTTTTCAGAGGCCCTGCAAGGGGTAACCTGGACCAGGTAGGGGCAGGACTTAGCCACACTGTTTACATGGCATTTGCCAGCTTGTCTGGAGTTTGTATTCTGAGATTCCTCACACTCTAGAAAACTAGTTTCTTGTACTCTCCACAGCTGGCTGAGGAGACATGGTATGTATGAGGCAGTTGTCAAGCAGGAATAGGGCAGAGACGTAAAGAGTAAGACTGTATTCTTAAGGCTTTCACCTGGGGAGCTCAGAGATGGAAAATGGGGGCATTCCTGCCCTGGTTGCTCTTGGGATTTTGTTACAAATTGGGGTAGTTGGAAAGACAGTAAACAGGGAATTGACAGTAAAAGTGTTTTTGTTTCTGTAGATTTTATATTGGCCTTTCTATCATCATCCTGATCATATCACAGGGATAAAATAGATGGGAAAGGAGTAAGATTTACAAGGAGGAGGCCATATGGTATTGTAAAAAGAGCTTCTATACAGCTCTCGTCCTTGCTTAGCTGGGTGTAGACTGTCTAAATCAATTAGCTCAGGGAGGTTACTTTGCTGACTAGCTCCCCTCTCCCCCATACCTTGTTTCTTCCTGCTCTCTTTTTCGTACCAATTCAATCATTCTCTTCCACTCACAAAACCATTCATTCATGCAATATCTTATAAACACCTTTTATGTGTAAGGCAGGCACTATGGTAGATGTAGAGGTGAAGATGTAGAGTTGGCAGAACATTTTATATCTATTAGCTCATTTGATCTTCATAACAAACCTTTGAGGCAGATGCTCTTATTATCCCCATTTTACAGATGAGAGAAATCAAGTACCTTGGCCAGAGTCATGCTACTAAGAAATATCCGAGGTGGCATTTTGAATTCAGGTCTTCCTGATTCCAAGTCCAACCCCAACACTCACAAAGACAGGGATTCTTCATGTTCTTTTCCTTTCATTTTTTCACTCTTGCTTTATCATTTCTTTCCCTAATCCTAGGTGCCACTTCAGCTTATTTCTTTCTACTCATTTGCATAATGCTCTCTTTCTTTCTCTTTAAAATATTTCAGTTTAAGTGCCAATGTGCACATATATGAGCATGTGTACACATATGACCAGCACACGCATGTACATGCCCATGTGTATACATGCACATGTGTATGTATACATATATACAAGGTTTCCCAAAAATCTTAGTGCAGTTTAAAGGGTTTTTGTTTTTCGTTCATAGCTTAAAACCACACTAAGACTTCTGGGACACACTGTGTACATGTGTGTCTACAGAGAGGAAGGACTGTGTATGTATGAGTATGAACCTGGATCTGGATTATTGACTGTAGTCAGGACCACCTGAGGTGAATGTTCTATGACATTTGCTGGCTATATTATCCTGGATAAGTCACTTAATCTTTCAGTGACCCAAGTGACCCTAGAAGAGTCTAAGTTGTTGAACAGGTACTCAGCTGAATGGGTAGAGGGGGTTTCCTCACTGGGAGGTCTGTACACAAATAACCATAGGTCTGGACTTACAACAAAGACATGGCGACCCAAATGGGTGAACTCAGCCACTGTTGTGACCATTAAGTCTAAAAGGTTATTGGACTCGCTTTGTTCTTGTTTACTCTTCAAGGGTCTCTGTTTTAAGGAAAAGCATGGCTAATATAGCTAAGAACAGAATCATACAAAAACAAATTCCCCTTTCTTGCCTGCTCCTCTGACCCTCCTCCATATCCACAATCTTTCTAGTTCATAGTGGTGGCACTGTGCCAGTCTCTGTCAACAGAAAGATAAAAGCTCCAAGGAGATAACTAAGAGCAATGAGACAGAGTCAGAACAGCAGTTCTCAAAATCTTTGGTCTCAGGACCCCTTGACATTCTTTTTTTGTTAATTTTAAATTTTATTTATTTTATTCTGAACTTAAGAAATAAAACAAACACCTTCATAATATAGTAGAATAGAAAAAAAGATGATTTTGTATGAAACTGCAAATCTATCATGTACAACTTGCTATTCTATTCCTTTGAAATATAATAAAGTTATCATCTAACTTTCTTTTTTTAAACTTTTTTTCTTCTTACTTTTTTTTCTCTCCCTCCCTCTTCCCTGCCTTCGAGATGGCTACCATTAGACACAAATATGTATATAGATGTCAAGCCATTCTATACATACTCCTATTTATCAGTTCTTTCTCTGGATGACCCCTTGACATTCTGAAAAATTATTGAGGGCACCAAAGAACTTATGTTTTTATCTATTGATATTTACTGTATTAGAAATTAAAACTTATAAAAATAAAAAATCTATTCATTTAAAAATAACAGTAATAAACATATTACATGCCAATATAAACATCATACTTTTAAAATAAAAAGTAATTCTATTTTCCAAAACAAAAACAATTTAGTGAGAAGAGGGTAGTGTTTTACATTTTTTTGGCGGGGCGGGGGGGGGGGGAGGGAGGTAAATCTCTTTAATGTCTAGCTTAGGAGACAGTTGGCTTCTTATATTTGTTTCTTCATTCAATCTATTGTGATATAGAGTAATACTGGGGATAAAATGAGAATATTTGTTAAGCATTTTGCATAGTGCCTGACATAGTAGTTGCTATGTGAACATTAGTTATTATTTTTATGTTGTTGTTGTTACTGTTTTGGTTGAACTATTTAATGAAAATCCGGTCTCATGCAGATATGTAGTTTGAAAAGGGAAGAATATTTTTAATAGGCAAATGATGTTTTGGTGTTATTATGAAAGTAGTTTTAACTTCCAACATGCTCTGAAAGAGTTTCAAGAATACCCAGGGGTCCTCAGACTACACTTTGAAAATTGCTGATGTTGAATAAGGTTCAGGACAAAACTTCATACTATCTAGAGCTGGAAGGCATCACAGAGCCATCCAGACCATTTTACAAATGAGGAAACCGAGTCCCAGGAAAGTTAAGTGCTACAGATAGAATTTGAACTCAGGTCCTCTGACTTCAGAGCTAGAACTCTTTCTACTGTGTGACAGAGTCGGTAGCTTGTCATTATCACCACCCTGCTTCCCCTTTCATTATTACTATTAATATTAAGGTATCTGTTCCTTTACTGAAGTCACTGCTGACTATCTATGGACCTATGATAATATTCTCAACCTGCTGGATTCTATTTACTAAATATAGTCACTCCCCTAGATTCTGTCTTGTCCCATCTTTTACTCCATCTTTCTTTTTCCTCCTCCCTTCCCCTCTCCTCTTAATCCCCTTCCCTCCCCTCCCCTCTTCTTCCTTTGTTCCTCTCTGTCTGCATCAACAATTACTTGATGGACGTTTCTGTCTGGATGTTTTGTAGGCATTGCAAACTCAATATATTCAAAACAAAACTCATTCTGTTTCTTCCGAAGACCATCACTCTTCCAAACTTGAGAATACGATGTATTGTTTCGATTTCTTTTCGTCTATCTGACTAATAAATTTGCTTCTCCCCACCTAACCCCTACCTTAACCATTGGAGAAAGTATTTCCAGGTTGCTTCCTTGGAAGATTCCTGTTGGCATTTTAGCCTTCCATCCAGAACTACCCAAGTCCACAGAAAGGGCATAAGAGAGAAAGAGAAAGAAGGGGAAAGTTTTTTTTTCCAAGACAAGGGTTTATTTAACTTCCTTGAATTTTCATGATGTTCTGTTTCTTATCCTTTCTGATGGAAGGAGTCCTGACTTATAGAGCCAGTTCTATAGGTTTAATGTATACAGAGAAAGAATATGCTTTCTCTCAAGGTCACATAGTGAGAACTCAAAATAGAACCTGTGAAGCTTGCCTTCCCTTCTTCTAAGCTGCATTTCAATTTAGGCCTATCAGACTCCAAGCTCTTGAATTTCATTTAGGGCTTCAGCTCAGGTCAGTTGATTGTTTAATTGGCTTCAGTCTGTAGAGCTGACTAGCTCTCAGCCTTCCATTAGAACTTTGATGAGACTGGATTGGGACCGGAGTTCCCGTGGTGACACCTTAGCATACAGGCCTGAGAAGTTTGTCAGACAATCTCTCTCATTGCCACCCTTCAGATGGAGATTATCAAGCCAGTGAGTGTTCCTCCCGATCTTCTTTGGTAGCTGTCCAGAAAGAAATCAAAGTTCCCTTTGCTTTTCCCACAAAGAGTAATGGGGAGCCCTCGTGTTCCAGCCAACAATCCCTCTTCTCAATAAAACTAATAGGTCTGAACGTTGGCAGTTAGCTGAGCCTTTGCTTAAGACATAAAGGCAGTTCTGTCTGCCTTCAGGGTAAATATACAGCAAGCATTTAACTCCTTACTAGATAAGTCACACTGAGATGCCTTGAGAATAAGATATATTCAGTTTCAGTTTATTTTTGTTTATCTGATTAATAAATTTGCTCCCCGCCAACTCACTCAGCCCTTGGAGGGGGTACAGAATGAAAATGCTTCACAGAAAGCATTTGAAATAACGATCCAATTAAAGAAGTATACATTTTAAAAAAGAAATGAGGGGGTGGGGTTGAAATGCATCCTAAAATTTAGCCTACCAGGAAAGGTAGGTTACTAAGAAAAGTCATGTACCAGCTCCTGGTTCAATTCAATAGACCTTTAGGTGACACCTAGTATGTGCTGGGCTTTGTGCAGATTCTGGGAAATACAGAGGGGAAAAGAGTATAATTCCTGTACTCAAGGAGCTTTTCTTTCTATTAGTGGTTTAAAAAAAATTTTTTTTTTGCTTTTTGGAGGGCAATTGGGTTAAGTGACTTGCCCAAGGTCACCCGGCTAGTTTTTGTGTTAAGTGTCTGAGGTCAGATCTGAACTCACGTCTAAACTCAGGTCCTCCTGACTCCAGGGCCAGTGCCATTCATTGTGCCATCCAGTCGCCCCTATAATACACATTTAAACATATATGTATACACAGATTATCTTTTCTTTCTTTTTCCCTCAAATGTAATTTTTAACATTAATTTAAAAATTTAAAAAAAGTTTGAGTACACATGGATATATTTTCAATTAATAAACATTTATTTTCTCTTCTTTGCAACTGGATAAAAAAAAGAAAAACAGCTTCATTAAGACTAAGCATAGTCAAGCAAACCAAATTCTCATTTTAACCAGCTTCAAAACTACGTCTCTATTCTGCATTCTGAGTCTCTCTTTTCTCTGTTGGGAAGTGAGTACTATTCATTCACCCATCAGTCCTCTGGAATCATGGTTAGTCATTGCCTCGATGTTAAATCTTTCAAAGTAATTTCCTCCCCCTTCTCCCATTTTGTCATACAAATTGTTCTCTTATTGTTGATACTACTTGTACAGTGGTAGGTAGAGTCTGACCAGGATAAAGGAGAGATACAGACAAATTGCACTAGGAAAATTAGCAGACCAGGCTCAGCGGAACTGAATAGGGCCAGGGAGAGAAGTTCACACATCACTGCCCTCCAGGGAATAACTTATCTCCAATTGTGCAATCTGTACTTCTATGCTGGTCTCCATTAGTCACTACATTTGCAAATTGTGGTGAATTCTGCAAAGATTTTCTCCCAAGGGCCACACTCAGACATAAGCAATTGCCAAATGAGCAGAGAGTATATTTCTACGCCATTTCACCTATCATTCACGCCTTCCTGCATATTCAGGCAGTTTTCTCTCTTTTATATTTGCCCTAAGACTAGGTCTCTCCCAGCTACAAGTGAAGTGGCCACTAAGTGCATCAACCAGTCCCAGTGCTGATTTGCTTGGAACTTTGACCTGCTCTGTTTTTGTGAGCTGGGCTTTGTGAGTGCTGAGTATGAGGGAAGCTTGGAAATCTAAGAGGCAGAGGAGAGGCAGGAACACATTCTATGTGTGCAGGCCTGCCTGTGTGAAGCTACAGCTATGAATGAGAGAGAATATCATTTGGGAAGAATATCGAGGTCAGTCTGGCTGGACTGAGTCTTCACAAAGAGAATAGATTTGTGTAATAATAACAGTGCTAAGCTAGCATCTCTCTCTCCCCTCCTCCCTCGCCCTCTCTCTCCCTTTCTGCTTCCTTCTCTCTCTCCCTCTCTCTCCCTCCCTCTCTCTCCCTTTCTGCTTCCTTCTCTCTCTCTGTCTCTCTGTCTCTCTCTCTGTCTCTCTGTCTCTGTCTCTGTCTCTGTCTCTGTCTCTGTCTCTGTCTCTCTCTCTTTCCTTCTCTCTCTGCTTCCTTCTCTCTCTCTCTCTTTCTCTTCCCCCTTCCCTCCCTCTCTGTCTTTCTCTCTCTCTCTCCCCCTCTTTCTCTCTCTCCCCCTTTCTCTCTCTCTGTGTCTCTGTGTCTGTGTCTGTCTCTCTCTTCCCCCACTTCCCTCTTCTTCCTCTCCCTCTCTGCTTCCTTCTCTCTCTCTCCCTCCCTCTCTCTCTCTCCCCCTTCCCTCTTCTTCCTCTCCCTTTCTCCCTCCCTCCCTTTTTGTGGTTTGCAAGATGCCTCACTATATTATCTCATCTGATCCTCCTATGAGGTAGCTGCTACTATTATTACTATTTTTCAGAGAAGGAAACTGAGGCTGAGCAAACTTAAGTGAATTTGTCACTGCGGACCCACATAGGTCGTAGGTATCCGAGTTGGAATTTGAATTCAGGTCTTTTTGACATGTCCAACACTCTACTTCAATGTCCATCTTGCTATCTTATGTGTCTTATAAGAAATGCCATTCATTTATTACTTCTGCTTCTTGGATTTCTGAGACTAATACTGTTAAAGGGTGATTGTACATAAACTCCATGCAAACATTTGAAAGGCATGCCCAGTCCCAGAGTGTGTCATTCCTTCCTATTTTACTAGTTACCAAGATCTCAGGGTTTCCAGAATTAAACAAAGCTGGAGCTTATTATTATCATTATTATTAAAATAATCCTAGGGTACTGGTACTTTGAGAAGACCACTGGCAAGGAGAAAAATTGCCAGTTCTAAGTCCACAGACCTCCCAGCTTTAAAGAGGTTGTGGAGCCGCATGATTTAAAGAAACCCCACATGTTCTTATCGGGGGGTACTGAATCAGCTGTTTGGTAATTATCTCAGCTATTCTTGTCTGATGGGAAAAGTAAAAGTGAGTTTCTGATATTTGAACTGTTCACTTGAAATGACTAATACCGAGGATATGGGGAATATTAAAATCATTATTTTGGATGGCACTCTTACATAGGTCTGTGGTACAAAGTGCATGGTTTTATGGTCTTTAAAAAAAGATATCCAGATGCACTTTTTGTATGTTTTAAATTATTTCTCACCACCTCCATGGCAGTAAAGTGAAATCTGATGGAAAAACTCTATGCAAGATCACATCTAACTTGTGTGTTTGATTTCGTTTGTGGAGGGGTGGAGGTGGGAAATGGTTTCTCCATGTAAGAGTTGATTAAAAGACCCTCCGTATTAAGATTGCAAGTTGTAGTGACACAGTACCTTATATACATCATCTTGTTTGTTAATGATATAGCATCTTGTTAATCTAGAGAGCATTGGTATTATCCCCACTTCTCAACTGAGGAAACTGAGGCTTCAAGAGGTAAAATGGTTTGCTCAAGATAATGTAGCTGTCAATCAATTGACAAGTATCAATTAAGCATTACTGTATACTAGGCATTGAACTAGACTGGGGTGAGGAAGCTGCAACCTCAAGGACACATGTGGCCTTCTAGGTCCTTGGGTGTGATCGTTTGACTGAGTCCAAGTTTTACAGAAACCTCTTATCTCTCCCCTTCCCCCATCTTCTTGCACATTCCATCCTGCACCCATATCTGGTAACAATGCATCAGAATGTCTCAGCCAAAATGGAGTCTCAGGCAGGACTCAGTCATGGGACATTTTCAAGTTCTCTTCCCTGCTCAGACCAGAGGTTTCTTTGAGCTCTTTTGGCCCCTGAAGAATCAAGTTGTTTCACTTCTTATTTCCTGGTGTCTTACAGTCATTTGAACTTTGATTTTGAGGTTTCCAGAGATTTTGCCCACATAGTGTTCTGTTTCAAGACTTCCCAGGCCATGGGCCTAAGCTTAGGTTTTGTGAGAAACTTCTGCTTTCCAGACATTTGTAGCTATGCTTTGCACTGAGCCCCTCCAACTCTAAAACTTCCTGAATCATTGAGTCAAGAAATATTTGTTACAGGTTTACTATGCTGACTGTACAAGGCCTAATGTAGCTTACTGTTGTTGTTCAGTCATTTTTCAGTTCCGTCTGACTCTGTGTCTCCATTTGCAGTTTCCTTGGCAAAGACACTGGAGTGGTTTGCCTTTTTCTTCTCTAGCTCATTTTGCAGATGACAAACTGAGGCAAACAGGGTTAAGTGACTTGCTCCAGATCACACAGTTAAACTGAGGCTAGATTTGAACTCACAAAGGGGAGTCTTGATTCCAGGTCCAGCATTCTGTCCACCACGCTGCCTAGCTGCTCCCCAGAAGCTCACACTCAAAACAAATTAGCAAATGCTTAATGAGCTATCACTATTTAGTTGGGGAAGATAAGATGGATAAATGTTTTAGGGTTTTTTTTTTTTTTTTTGCTTTTTGGAGGGCAGTTGGGGTTAAGTGACTTGCCCAAGGTCACATGGCTAGTTTTTGTGTTAAGTGTCTGAGGCCAGATTTGAACTCAGGTCCTCCTGACTCCAGGGCCGGCGCTCTATTCGCTGCACCACCTAGCTGCCCCTAGGTTTTTTTTTTTTTAATGGAACAGTAAAGCACTGTATCTTGAATGCCAAGAGAATGGTGTAGACAGTCAGAGCTCCTAGTGCTCAGAGGAGAGGAGAGGCAAGGAATAGTCAGGAAAGACTTCCTGGATGTAGGCATTCAATCTGGGCCTTGAAGGATGGGTAGAACTTTGATAAATGACAAATAAGGAGGGATTCTTAATCTGGAAAATTGTATATTGTTTTCAGTTACCCCAACCTGCTTCTTGCTGCCAAATCCTATATTTTTAATATTTATATTCTCTCAGTGCTACTATACATAAAGTGAGTGCTGGGAGGATCAGCTCACTCTGGGGAAACATTCTCATTGGCCCTTTTCCTTCTGCTCAAGGGTGTTAGTTCCTGAGTGAAAAGAGAAGGGCCAGTAGAATACCCTCCCAGGATGCTCTGGGACATTCAACCCAGGCTTTGTGTAGGCCTGTGTCTTTCAGTGATGCTATGTGGCTATGAATCATACACACCATAATCTGTGAAGAATCCAAATTGTAATTGACCCAAGGGACAACACAATAGCCAAGTTAACCTGTGTATATAACAAAGATAACCTGTGTAAAGAAGTAGTATAAAAAAGAAATGGAATAAAAGACATCATGAACGTCATCTAGGACTAGAAAAGGAGGTCAAGCGAGCTCTAGTAAGCTTTGTTTTGCTGATAGAACCTATTAGAACCCTATCAGGGGTAATGGTCAAAATGTGGACCTATCCTTCTTCCTGCCAGTACAGAAGGATGCTTCGCTAGGGTCCTCTTGTCTGTAGTGGAGACAGTAAAGGCTGACAGACACAACTGTCAAGTCATCCCTAGTACCCATCAAGTAGAATAAAGATACCGAAACACATAAGAGACAGACGGCAGCCATCACTTATGGTCACCCACCATTTTAAGGTTTTCAAAGTACCTTTCTCCCAATAAAGCTGAGAGGGCAATGATGATATATTTCCCCATTTTGCAAGTGAGGAAGCAGGGACCTTGAGAGGTGAAGTTACATAGTTGCTGAGGGGTCAGAGGAAGCGTCCAGGTCCATCCAACACTTTCGGTTACATTATTCTGCCTTCTGTCCCACTCAGTTTGTCTTAGTCAGGATGAATGATTTTGTAATAAGAAAAGGAGGACACAGACTTGATTTTTATAACTGACTCAACCAGTTTGCAACTAATTGATACTCATTGTTTATGTAATTGAAACTTTAATGCAAACCAAACCAAACCAAACCCAAGCAAACAAACCCCAAACAGTAAAGACAAAGAAATCAATGAAAATGATGCAAATGATATCATGGTCACAAAATAATGTGAGGAGACAGGGAGGAGAGTTTCCATACCATTTGGTGTTTTCCTCTTCATAATACTTTGCCAGAAAAACTGAGAATTGAAAAGATACTTTGTTGTTGAGTTGTTCTTTAGTCATGTCTGACTCTCCATGACCCCATTTGGGGTTTTCTTGGCAAAGATACTGGAGTGGTTTGCCATTCCCTTCTCTAGCTCATTTTACAGATGAGGAACTGAGACAAACAGGGTTAAGTGACTTGCCCAGGGTCACATTGAACTCATCAAGAGGAGTCTTCTTGTGACACAGTGAGTAGAGTGTCGGCCCTGGAGTCAGAAGGACCTGAGTTCGGATCCAGCCTCAGGCACTTAACGCACACACAAACAAAAACCTAGCCGTGTGACCTTGGGCAAGTTACTTAACTCCAATTGCCCTCCAAAAAGCAAAAAAACAAAACAAAACAAAACAAAAAAACCAAAATAACAAAAAAGAGGAGTCTTCTTGACGTCAGGCCTAGGACTTCATCCACTGTACCACCCAGCTACCCTACATTACCCTAAATATACTTAGGAATATTGTCTCTTATGTTTACCATCCTAGTGAATAGCTACTGTATTTTCAATGATGCTAAATCATTAAGTGCAGTTGCTGTTATAATTAATCTCAGCACCTTACTTTGACTTCATTTGGAGGATAAATTAATCTTTCTCAGGGAAAAGAAGAACATTGCCATTAAGCCACTGGGGAAGGGAGTATAGAGAGAGACTTCAGATGCCTCATATACATTGCTCTGACACCAGAATGATTTTTTTCTTTAAACCTACATTCAGTGCCCCTGGGCTACCTGTCCTTGCTTCTCTCCTCCCTTTTATCCCCACACCAAAACTTGTACTAGTGGTTTGTATAACTTTTAAGCCCTTTATTAGTTTTATGGATGGAGTCTGGACTCTGGCAAGTGATTTGCTTTCTATACCAATGTTTGCTGAAAACCTATGGGTTGGAGAATCTGGCAGGGCTCACTGCCTGAGAAGGGGCATACTGTCTGTCTCTCTCTCTCTCTGGGCCCTCGCTCTGCACAGCCAGCCATAGAAGCAGGAGGAACACTGGAAGGGAGGCCCCCAAAATGCTGATATTGGCTCTACAGTTGTTTTGAAAGACAATAATATAGTAGGAAGGAAGAAGGAGATTTCATTCCCTGAGAACTTTTCTGTTCAGCTCTGGAAACAATAGCAGCAAAGTGCATTTCTCAGGGATGGTTTTGGACTAGGTCGATAATGGTGGGGTTAACATTGAAAGTAGGTTGAAAAGACACTCCTCTTTCCCCTTGATCAAACTGCTTTATTTTGTAACTTTCCCATAGAATTCAGGAAAGCATCGTTGCTATATTTTGGATATGTATGCTTGTTAAAGTTTTTATCAGAAAACCATTCTTCCTACGAACATGTGGTTAGTTGCATTTTTTGGTATGATTTTATTGCAGTTAGGGGAGATGAGATTTTTCATCTTTCTCCAGCAGGCTGTAGCTTGGGCCTCATAATGGAAGCTTGTGTGAAAACAGGATTCATGAGCAGAAAATTACATGAAGCAAACGCTCATGAATCTACAACAGCTCCCTACTGCCTACTGCATCAACCCTAATCCTTTCTGTCTGTATTTTAAGAACTTTCTTAGACTGAGTCTCTTCTCCTGAACCAGCCTTCCATTCTATTCTTCTCTAGCATGAAATCTGCATGTTAATGAGAACCTACCCACAGCCCCTTCCAGCTAAACCAGACTAGATTTCTGGGTTCCTTCTTCATGCCAGACCGTGTGTGTATGTGTGTGTGTGTGTGTGTGTGTGTGTGTGTGTGTGTGTGTGTGTGTGTGTGTGTGTGTGTGTGTATGAGTGATCATGGAGCTGTTGGAAAGGGTCCATGAATCTATCAGTAAACAACGATTCTTCCTGTCAATTGAATAAATGGCATGTCACAAATATGTTTTACTAGTTTTCAAATAGGGCTGTTGAGTGGCACAGTGAATAAAGAGTTGGACCTGGAGTCAGGAAGACTCATTTTCCTGAGACCTGGAGTGCAGAAGACTCATTTTACTGAATTCAAATCTGGCCTCAGACACTTACTAGATGTGTGAACCTGGGCAAGTCACTTCACCCTGCTTGCCTCATTTTCCTCATCTGTAAAATGAGCTGGAGAAAGAAATGGCAAACCACTCAAGTATCTCTGCCACGACAACCCCAAATGGGGTCACAAAGAATTGGACATGACTGAAATGATTGAACAACAAGTTTCCAAATGAATGTAGATATTGTTGGTATACTATAGATACCACTTTAAAAAAACTTTTTTTTTTGCTTTTTGGAGGGCAATTGGGGTTAAGGAACTTGCCCAAGGTCACATGGCTAGGTTTTTGTTTGTTTGTGCATTTAGTGTCAGTCAGAGGCTGGGATCCAAACTCAGGTCCTTCTGACTCCAGGGCCGACACTCTACTCACTGCGCCGCCTAGCTGCCTATAGATACCACTTATATGAATAAAATTTAAATTTACTTAAAAGTGTTCCTTTTAAGGAACCACTGTTCACAGTGATTTTTTTTTTCTTATCAGTCATTGAATACAACTACTCTTATGTGGGTGGGTGTGGTCCACACTTGGGTGTAGCCAGCTCAGGCTGGCCAAATATTAAATTTTCAGTGTGAACATCTACACCTAGAAAATCTGCAAATGTTACAAATCAGGGCTTGATTTATTGTTTTGTTGATTTTTTTTAGGCTTACGAAAGTTATGGAGAAGGGCTGCTAGGTGGCACAGTGAATGGAGCACTGGCCCTGGAGTTAGGAGGACCTGAGTTCAATTCCCAGCCTCAGACACTTACCACAAAACTAAGCTGTGTAAACTTGGGCAAGTCACTTAACTCCAATTGCCCCTCCAAAAACAACAACAACAACAACAATAAAAAAGCAAGTGATGGAGAAAATGTTAATGATGGAGGTTAAATTTAAAAGTATGTCTTCCATTTTTTGTTTAGTCATTACCCAACATACCCTTGGGACCATGAATGTTTCTGATTTTAAAAGGGGTCCTTTTACTAAAAAAGGTTGAGAATCCCTATGCTGTTTCCATGTCTTCACTTTCACTCATGCTTTTCTCATTGGCTGTCTCTTCTCTTCTCCAAGTCCCATCGTCCTTTAAGGACCAGTTAAGGTCATAAGATCAAAGATCCAGGACTGGGTGGGAACTTGGAAACCATATGTCATTGTATCTATGGAGAAACTGAGCCTTACTTCTTCCAGGAAGCTTTTCCTAAGTACTCCAGCTGACACTGCTTACTTTTTCCTCTGAGCTTTGACAACCTTTAGACTATACTAAATAATTTCATACTAAGATATATATATATATATGTATATATATATATGTGTGTGTGTATGTCTATATATCTATAGATATATACACACATATAAGTATATAGAAAAAAGATATACATATACATACATATATGCCTATGAAATGGTTTGCCAGAAACCACACATCTTTAAGTAAACCACACATCAGTAAATAATAGAACCAGGACTGAAACCCAGTTACCCCTAATTCAGATCCATGTTTTTTTTCTTTATATCATACCACTTCTATCTTAGGACTCACTCACTCTGTGCCAAATATTCTGGAGGATATAAGAAAAGGGAAACAGGGACTAAAGAAACCATATACATGTTCTTATCTTGTAATTAGGGGTTGCTGTTGTCTTTCAGTCCTGTCTGACTCCATGTGACTACATGGACTTTGTCCATGGGTTTTTTTTGTGGGGGGCAAAGATACTGGAGTGGTTTTTGCCATTTTCTTCTCCAGTGTGGCCCTATTTTACAGATCTGAAATTGAGGTAAATAGGGGTTAAGTGATTTGCCCAGAGTCACATAGCTAGCAAATATTTGAAACTGGATCTGAACTCAGATCTTATCTCCAGTGCTAGTGCTCTATTCATTGCACCATCTAGCTGCCCCATCTAAATTGGGGAGATAAAACTAATAAAACACACACTCTCTCTTTTAATCTCTCTGTCTCTGTGTCAGTCTCTCTCTCTGTATATATATCTGTATTTTGTATACGTTTGTTAAAGTTTTATGAGAAAATCATTCTTCCTACAAACATGTGGTTAGTTGCATTCTTTTTTTTTTTGAGAGGGAGGGCAGGGGAATTGGGGTTAAGTGACTTGCCCAAGGTCACACAGCTAGTAAGTGTTAAGTGTCTGAGGCCGATTTTGAACTCGGGTCCTCCTGACTCCAGGTCTGGTGCTCTATTTACTGAGCCACTTAACCTCCCCTGGTTAGTTGCATTCTTGGTATGATTTTATTGCAGTTTGATGGGACAAGATTTTTTATCTTTCTCCAGCAGAATGTAGTTCAGGCCTCATAATGGAATACACACACATGCATGCATGCATGCACATACACACACAAACATATATATATAGAGTTATGTGTATATAACTCTCTCTAAATATACGCATACACACATGTTTACATTGTGTGTATGTTGTTTAGTTGTTTTGGTTGTGTTCGATTCTTTATGACTTGATGACTCCATTTGGGGTTTTCTTGGCAAAGATACTTGAGTGGTTTGTCATTTCCTTCTCTAACTCATTTTACAAATGAGGAAACCGAGGCAAACAGGGTTAAGTGACTTGCCCAGGGACGCACAGTTAGTAAATGTCCAAGGCCAAATTTGAGCTCAGGAAGATCTGTATTCCTGACTTCAGGCCTGGGCCTATGTACTGGGCTACCAAGTTGCCCCCTCGCCCCTATCTACCTATCTAGCTGTATGTCTGTCTATATCTATCTACATCTATATCTATTCATCCTTCCTTCCTTCCTTCCTTTCTTTCCTACCTTCTTTCCTTCTTTCTTTCCTTCCTTCCTTCCTTCTTTCCTTCTTTCCTTCCTTCCTTCCTTCCTTCCTTCCTTCCTTCCTTCCTTCCTTCCTTCCTTCCTTCCTTCCTTCCTTCTCTCTCTCTCTTTCTTTCTTTATTGTTTGTAGCTCAGATTCTTGGATACTTCTGCTCCTAGGAAGCAACCACATCACGGGTGGCTAGGGGACAATTTGGCCTGCCTGCTGGGTTTTTTGCACCAGCTTTCTATAGCCCACCCTTCTGCCTGAGTGCTCACTACTCAGTAACTCCTTGTATAGTCTGCTTACAGGCCTTCTCTGTGTGTGTTCAGCCAAGCTCAGTGGAACTGAGTTTGCTTCAGTAATGGTAGACTGGCTGTGTTCCAGACCCACACTTCATTTGGATTATTGTAGCTCTTTGAGGTGCCAGAGTGCTGGAATGACCATTGTCTGTTGTTCTCTAAGCTCTTAGCACTACAACCAGTCTGGTGTAAGGGGTCATCCAGGCAGCTCTTTGCCTGGGGCCTAGCATATATCAAATGTACAATGTGCATTTCTTGAGCAAAGACATCTACAAAGCAGTTTTTTCTACAAAACATGGCCGTCCTCTCAAAAACATTGAATCTCAGTTTCAAGGACTAGTAATAAATACCGAGGGGGCACTTCTATGAGTAGCCGTGTGTCAGATGGCAGGAATCAGAAATATTGTGGGCATCAAAGCCAACCTCAGAGAAACTATCTCTGAAATTACCCAAGCCAGGTACTTGATACACAGCAAGTAGTGTATCATCAAGGTTTTGCAGCTCTCCCAGATTCCAGGGACACTGACTGTCTTTCTTTGAATCTCCATTGTTTAGCACAGTGCCCGGCAGATTGTAGGCTCTTAATAAATGCTTATATACTGACCCAAGTGAATGACCATCCTCCATGTCTGGAATGTACGCCATGGTCATTTCTGCCTTTTGAGATTCTTTTCTTTCTTTTAAGGCCCAACTCAGGTGGCACTTCTGGAGCCTTATCTTACTTGATAGTGATTTTTGCTGCCTTGTATTAATGAGGGAAGGGTAATAGGTTCTACCAGGGACCCTGATCCTTATCAGTGACCAGAAACCCTGCAATTCAGTCTGGAAAGAATTCACCAGGCTCGAGCAAACTTGGAAGCTGAGATTGTAAAAGTTTATTGTTATGCTGTACAGCACAGCAGGCAAGAGTTCTCAGGGAACCTGCAAACTTACAGAAATCACAGGTATAGTTTTAAGGAGTCAAGACAGTAAATCAGGTGTCAATTATGCTAACTAGCTGAGTAAGGGTGGGATTAGGGAGGAGTTAAGGAGTGGTCAGTGCTTAAAGGAACATGCACTTTTAATATCAACTGCACATGCGTATTACCCATAATTCACTGGGAAATAGCCCAAGGTGGGGTTACCTGGAGGTGTGGTTTTAGGTCTGAAACGTCACTAAATCAGGCAGCAGTCAAGGACAACTGAGGAGTGCCCAGTCTGCCACCCATCAGTGTCATGTTTGACAAGATGGAACCAAGGCTAACAGAGACTCAGTATGGGTATAATTGGCTAAGGAGTTAACCTATAGATAGGGCACTGAAGGTCATGGTGCAGCTGGCCACTCTACTAAGGGAGATAACATTTGCCTAAGCTAAAATGTTTATAGATGGTGTAGTGAAGGATAAGTGTAGCTTGTTATTGTTTCAAGCGGAGATAAACAGTTCATGAGTTGTTGCTGGGCAGAGTGCTGGCAGGGAGAAGGGGCAGAGTTAATGCTCTGGGTCTGGGGAGGGGAAATGTGATTTTACAGACTGCTTTTACAAATTGATTTTACAGACATAGATCCCAAAGCACCCCATTTACAAACTGATGTTACAAACTGATATTACAGACTGATATTACAAATATATATCCCAAGCACCCCATCAGTATAGTGGTGAGAGGAGAAGCTAGATGGCTCAGAGGAGAGAGCGCTGGGCTTGGGGTCAGGAAGTCTCATCTTCCTAAGTTCAAATTCAGCCTTAGACACTAGTTGTGTGACTTTGGCCAAGTCAATTAATATCTGTTTTCCTTAATCCGCTGGAGAAGGAAATGGCAAACCACCCCAGTATCTTTGCCAAGAAACCCCATGGTTGGTGTGCTGTGGTCCATAGGGTCATGAAGAGTCAGACACGACTAAACTACCACATAGTAGTGAGAGTACTGGATTGATTCAGAGGATGGGGTTTGAAGCCTCTCTTCTCCATACTACTTATGTGACTTTGGACAATTTCATTCCCTTTTCTAGGTTGCAGCTTCCTCATTCATTGGGTTGGACCAACCAATAAATCAACAAGGATTTATTAAGCACCTATTAGGTACTTTGGGGCATTGCATTCTAGGCTCTGAGGAGACGAAGACATGAATGTAGTGGCCCTGGCCCTGAAGGAGCTTGTGTTCCTTTGTCAGGGACAACAGGTATATGCAAAGTGATTTCCCAGGAGAGGTACTATCTAACCACTGGGGGTATGATGGAGATAGGATCAGGAAAGGTTCATGAGCTGAGGTTTGAAGGAGACTTGGATTCTAAAGGGCAGAGGGAAAGAAATAATATGTCTTAGAAACAGATTAGAACTGGGCTAAGGCTCAGGTGGGAGACGGAGCCTTTTGTGTGAGGAATAGCACAGATGGAATAGAGTGTTTAGAATGAGACTAATGTGTGATAAGCCTGGAAAGCTAGGGTAGAGTAGGTTAGAGTCAGGTCTCTTTCAATTCTAAAGAAGAAATGATCTGTAATAGAATTGTAGATACCCCTTCCTCAACAAATAGATATCTTAATATTGTGATTTAGTAGATTTATCCTGGAGAATTGCCTGAGGTATGCAAAGGTAAGGATTTTCCCAAGGGCACATACCAAGAGATAAAATTAGAATTTGAACTCAAGTATTTAGACTCCAGGCCCAACACTCAATCCACTAAGGAGACTTTTTTTTAGTTTAAGTTCTATAATTTTTTTTAAATTAAATTAATTTTTTTGTTGCATTTTAAGTTTTAAACTGTCTCCCTCATTCCCTCCCCAATAGAGAAGGCCACCCTTTGACACAGATACATTTATAGCTCTGTCTATATCTGTATCTATCAAAAAACATAAGCTTATTTCTATTTATCAGTTTTTTCTCTGGAGGTGGATAGCATCTTCCTTCATGGGCCCTTTGTAGTTTATTTGAATATTTATAGCACTCAAAATAACTTAGTTATTCACACTCATACTCTGAACAATATTGCTGTTACCATATAACATTCTCTTGGTTCTGCTCCTTTTCCTCATTATTTCCTGCAAATCTTTCCATGTTTTTCTAAAAATCAATCTGCTTATCATTTTTTACAGAACAGTAGTATTCCATCACATAACCTTTCCTTTGCCTTTATCACATTCTACCATGTACCATACTTATTCATGTATATGTATTATTAGGGTTGCCCCTAGGGTTAAGGACTTGGAGAAGAGAAAGGGGTAGGGCACACTTTGTTTTTGAAGAGGACCAATGACATCATGGGGTAATGCTTTGACTTGCCTGTGAATTGGATTTAAGTGAGGCTGAGTTGTACAAAGTCATCAGCCTTATCCTCTCTTCCAGAGTCAGGGCAGTACCAGGACAAAAGTCAAGATGACTGGAGATAGCCTGGGATACAGTGGATGACATTGGCATCTTTGATGTCTGACTAAGCTCTAAGAACTTTTCAGTGCTTGCTTTAGCCACTGTAATGGTCATTGGAACAAATTGTTCTCATCTACCCATTCCATGGGGAGAAGTCTTCACATCTTTGGAGTAGACATCCCCTATCTCACCAATGGGTTTGAGGCCTGTAGATTAACCTCAATTTGATTTAGACTCTTGCAGAGATGGTTTTAACAGGGTGCTTGGAGCCACAGGTGAGAATTGCATACCAGGTGGACACCAAAGGTGGATGAACAGCCCTGAAAAGGGCTGGCCAAGCCCTCACAGGAGAGGTGCTACTCCTCTCTGAACATCCTATAATTCTACTTTTCAGTGACTTGTGACAGTTAAATGAGCAATAAATCTATGGGAACTTAAGGGATTTGATGAAAATGTAGGGTGAATGAAGGGAGGTTAAATGCAGAACATTTTTGAGAACTCTTTGCCAAATCCATGTTTATTAGAATTTAGAACTATCCCTCCTAATTCAAGACCATTGACTTGCTTATTTTAGATATATTCAGATGTCCCCATAACCCATATGGTATATCCTGCACAAGTAACATTTGCTTGGCTATACAGATGATTTAAAATGATTTTGTTTTATTCTGCATATTTCAGTTTTATCTTGTATGTGACTGTACGTGTGTGTGTGTGTGTGTGTGTGTGTGTATGACAAGTAGAGTTCTCTGAAACCAGTTCAGTTGAAGGAACTGGGAATATTTAACCTGGAGAAGACTTTGATTGCATGTGATTGCTAAGCCATATCAAAAAAAATATTTATTAAATGCCTACAATATAAAAAAGATCAAAAAGTAGCCTCTCCCCTCAAGAAGCTTACAGTCTAAGGGAGGAGACAACTTGCAAACAACTATGCCCAAACAAGATATATGTGGGACAAATTAGGAAGGAAAGAACATTAAGGGGGAATCAGGAAAGGCTTCTCACAGAAAATGAGATTTTTATTTGGGATCTTGAAGAAGCCAGGGAAGCCAGGAGGTAGAGAAGAGGAGAGAGAGAGAGATATACAGGCCTGGAGGAAAGCCAGTGAAAACCCACAGAGGGGGGCGGCTAGGTGGCGCAGTGAGTAAGAGCGCCGGCCTCGGAGTTGGGATGACCCGAGATCAGATCCAGCCTCAGAAAATGAGCCCCCACGCATAAATAATGACTAGCCGTGTAACCTTGGGCAAGTTACTTAACCCCAATTGCCCTAAAGGGGCGGCTAGGTGGCGCAGTGAGTAAGAGCGCCGGCCTCGGAGTTTGGATGACCCAGGATCGGACCCCGCCTCAGAAAAGAGCACCCACGCATAAATAATGACTAGCCGTGTAACCTTGAGCAAGTTACTTAACCCCAATTGCTTTAAAAAAAAAAAAAGAAAAGAAAACCCACAGAGGAGGGAGATGGAGTGTCATGTGTGAGGAATAGCAAAGAGGCCAGTGTCACTGGGTCACACAGGACACAGAGAAGAGGAAGGTTTAAGCAGTACCTGGAAAGGTAGAAAGGGGCCAGGTTATGAAGGGCTAAGCCCAAAAGAGGATTCTGTATTTGATACATGAGCTACTGCAGTGGCCGAGCACCTGTAATGGGAATGGGAATCTGAAGATCTTCCGGGCCCTTTGATAGGCTTAAGTGAATCTGAGAACCTTCCCTGATTTGAAAATATATTCTGCCCCCTAATAGGATGAATGTAGTCACCTGCAGCCTGTGGTGGGAGGCTTGTTTTTTCAGAAATGCCTATATCTTGTTACTTTGTGATTGGGCAGTGGGCCAAGAGGGTTGTGACATTCTCTGATCCAGGAGAAGGCTATATATACCCTGATGTGAGGTTTTGCTTTGGGGCTCACTTTGGGAAGAGTTGTGTGATTTGACCAGATGAGACTTTGGGCAGACGTTGAGCCCCCCAGCTTTGAAAACCCAGATGTTGGTGCTTCCCTCTCTGGTAACTGACTAGGTATGGATGTAATGGTCAGACAGCTGGAAGCCCTGTTTGTGGATCTGTTTCTCTCTATTTTTTTGTCTGCTTGTAACTTCTGTTTGTATTCTCTGGAGTTCAGGGTGCTGACTTTTTCCCCTGAACTAGGTAAATGATATATGTTTGATTAAAGTAAGATTGTTAACCCATTTTGAGGTGCTTTCCTTGAGAAAAGCAGATCTAAGAATCTGTACTAGCAGCCATCCTGGGTATGCTAGGGTGCTTGCTGCAATACCACTCCAGACCTGTGCTTTCCTATAATATATTCATTTAACAGTTAATTGGAGGATTGACTAGAATAGGGAGGGATTTGAGGTAGGGAGACTGACCAGAAGCTATAGTTAGAGTCTAGGTATGAGGTGATTATGGCCCATATCAGGGTGCTTGGTGGTCTTAGAGGAGAGAAGAGGACATATATGGGAGATGTTACTAAAGTAGAACTGAGGAGATCGGGAGGTCTTAGATAATACCTAAGTTGTGAACCTGGGAGACTGAGAGGATAATGATATCTCTGACAGTAATAGGTAAGTAGAAAAAAAGGTGAGGGTTTGGGGGGAAGTAATAATGATTTCAACATTGGACATGTTGATCTAGTTCCTATAGAGCACAGTCCCAGTTCCAAGTCCAAACACCCTCAGGCTCAAGTCCTAGGTCTTGTATCTTCTCAGGGCTTTCCTCCCTGGCTGGCTGGCTGTACTATGTCTTTATCTGGAATACTGGATCCAAGATTATCATGTTTTGAGATTCTGAGGATTTCAGCTGGCACCCAAAACAGAATTACAAATAAAATTGAATAAAAGCATCTCTAGGCCCATTTTTAGAAGTGGGGTAAAAGAGGGAATAGGGGAAGGAAGTTCTTCCCTTTCTCCCTAGGTCTGCAGGTGAACTGGAGACTTTACCCTTTGGATTGTAGCAGCAAGCACCCCAACATCCCCAGGGTGGCTGCCAACACAGGTTCTTAGATCTGCTTTTCAAAAGGAAAGCAACTCAAAATGGGTTAACAAGCTTACTTTAATCAAACAAACATATATTACCTAGTTCAGGGGGAAGAGGTCAGCACCCCAAACTTCAGAGTATACAGACAGATCAAACAGACAGGCTTCCAAACTGTCCAACCATTATATCAATACCAAATCACAGTTACCAGAGAGGGAAGCATCAACATCTGGGTTTTCAAAGCCATGGGGCTCTCACCGGCTGCCCAGTCTCATCTGGTCAAATCACACAACACTTCTCAAAGTGAGCCCCAAAGCAAAGCCTCCCATCAGGGATTATATAGCCTTATCCTGGGTCAGAGAATGTAACCACCCTCTTGACCCACTGCCCAATCACACAGCATCAAGGTGTGGTCATTCCTGAAAACCAAGCCTTCTACCACAGGCTCCATGTGACCACATTCAGCCTATTAGGGGAGCAGAGTATATTTTCAAATTAAAGAAGGTTCTCAGAGTCTCTTAAGTGAATCAAAGGGCCTAGGGGCAGGGAAGATCTTCAAATCTGCATTTCCATTACATGGATGCAGCAGAAAAGTATGTGAGTCAGAAAGAGATTTAGCAAGAGTGACCAGCTTAGTCTTGCAAGTTTTAAAGATTCAGCTCCTTTCACTTATGTGGTAGGGGATGCTATGGACTCCTAGTTAGGCAATCTGGATATGCTCCAAAGGCCCCTCAGGGTGCCTTTATGTTAGGCAATCTGGGCATGCCCAAACAAGCCCTGGTTATAGTTTATTATTCCCACACACTGCCTAGTCTAGGGGTGGGGAACCTGTGGCCTCAAGGACATATATGGTCCTCTAGGTCCTCAAGTGTGGCCCTATGAATCCAAACTTCACAAAACAAGTCCCCTTTATAAAACAATTTGTTCTGTAAAACTTGAACTCAGTTGAAATACCCAACCCAAGGACCTAGAAGACCACATGTGGCCTCTGGGCGGCAGGTTCCCCACCCCTTGGATCCAGTATTCCCTAGTCCATGAAACTTAAAATATCTTCTGCATGAATAAAGTTGGAGTCAGCAAGGCCTGGGTTCAAGTCCTGTCTCTGGAACATATAGGCTGCATGACCATAAGTGAATCACTTAATTTCTCAGTGCCTTAGTCAACTCTCTAAGATGATCAGTCTCAGCAGAGCTGCTGATCTGTATGATTGAAGTAGTTTCTACATGGGGTGTTCTCTAAATAGATGAAGTCACAGGTTTGAACAAAAATAAAATGGAACAACCCCCCTGGCTTATTTTTTTTAAAGAAAAATATTGGGACAGCTAGGGGGCGAAGTGAGTAGAGTGCTGGCCCTGGAGTCAGAAGGACCTGAGTTTGGATCCAGCCTCAGACACTTAACACACACAAACAAAAAAAAACCTAGCCATGTGACCTTGGGCAAGTTACTTAATCCCAATTGCCCTCCAAAAAGCAAAAAAAAAAAAAAATATATATATATATATTAAGTCTAATTTCATTTCCTACTACTTAAGCTTTAGTTTCCCTGATACATTATATCTCTCTGGGATTATAAAACAACTTTTCTAATTTTATCCATAAGCAGGCTGCACATAAGAATATTCATGCTGTTTTCCTGCAGCCTTGTTTGGCTGGTTGCCAGACTGCTTCTCTGAACTGTATACTCTTTAAAAATTAAGACTTGGAGTCCACCTAATAATCAGGCTGATTTTATTTTGAACTATTTGTAATGAAATATAAAACCTTTGGCTATGTATAACTTTAAGGAGAGTCTCAGTCTTCCTTTACCAATGTGAATCTTGCCCTCTTATTATGAGTATGACCAGTTAGATCTCATGCATGTTCACAATAGAACAGTGTTCACCCTATTTCTTCTAACAAAAGGATTATTATTTTCTTAATTCCTTGGTACTTAAATTATACCATTCAATTATTTGGTTATCTCTGTTCTTAAAAGAAAATACTTCAGGTGGAGGAAGGACTGGAAACCTTGGAGTTTGAAAAGGTCTTTGCCCCATGGTGCTGGCAATTTGGAGGGGCATTTCCTCTCTGAGTTGACTCCTATTTGTCTCGCCTCGATGGCCCATGCTCTCATATGGCACAGATGCCCACAGGCTGCTTCCGCAAGGCTTCTGCCACTGAGGGCTCTGCATTATTGTTTCACCCCCTTTCCCCCTCCCTCTTCATCTCCCCTTTCTGCCCTCCACACCCCACATTCCCCACAATCAGACTATTTTTACTCCAGGTAAAAATTTTTCTGGTTATATCTCTGACTAGTTATATGACTGGTTATATCTCTGACACTGAGGTGGGGTTGTAGGTTCTCTTACCAGTGTGATGGGCAAGATGATTTCCTGCTCACGTAGATAAATTTTAATAGAGTAAGAAGTACTCCACTGCTTTGTATAAAAGTTGTGTCCTTGACTGATCTGTTGTTACTGTTGTTGTTTGTCCTTTGTTCCAGAGTCAAGCAGAAGCAGAAGTAGCTTTGCTTAGGCACTAACTTTGGTTCTTGATCTATAGTGTCTAAAAATTCATTTCTCATTAAAATGTGTGAGAAACTGGTCATTAAGAGTCATTCATGTGTGGAGCTGTGTTATCAGTTGAATCTGCAATTAGGTTTTTTTTTTAAATGATTGTTAAGAAATGAACATATTTACAAGCATATTAGTTGTTTTAACCTTGACCTCATGAGAGGCAGAATGGGATAGTGGGCAGAACTCTGTCTCTGAAACTTGGAAGACTTGAATTCTATTTAGTGCTACTTCTCACATACTGGTTATGTGACCTTGGACAAGTCACTCAGCCTCTCAGTGATCTAGGCAAATCTCTAAGATTATAAATTTTAGGAAATGTGTCAATTTACAATGTCAGAAGGAACTACTTTTCCAGGGGAGTTCCCTGTTTCATTGAAATCACAGGTCCAGTGTCTATCCCTAAACTCAACCTCACTGTGCAATGTAAAGTCAACTTCTAATGAATCCAACTGTGGTTTTCTTATAGAAAGTGACTATTAACTTGCTTTTTGATGAATCTATATTAGTAATATTATTTCTATTTGTGACAATTATGATAATAATTGTGGTTCCCAAGATAATTAAGGGGCTACTTCATTCAATTCAATTAAAAAAAAGAAAGATCATTTATTTGGCACCTACTACATGGAAGGCATTGTGGGGGGAAAAGATAATGAATACAAAGTACCAACCTTTAAGGAGCTTAACAATCTAGTAAACAAGATAAATCAAGCATATTTTATTCTGTTCTCATTTATATTATTCAGATGATGGAGGAGGAAAGACAGGAAGGGAAGGGGAAAGGGAAAAGTGTCTATTATGGACCTACTATGTGCAAGGCATTGTACTAGGGAAGAGTGGTAGGAGTTCATTTCATTTCAGAAAAGCATTATTCAGGCTTCTTTGGGTATGCCCAGTTGTCCTTACATGGAGATGTTCTTGAGGGGCCTTTGAAGCATACCCAGTGTACCCAATATGGAGCCTACTGTGCCCCCTACCACTTAGTTGATGGTAGCTTCCTTTGATTGGCTACCTGTATCTTTAAAACTGGTGGTACCAAGTCAGTTTTGCTCCTTTTCAAGCTGCTCTTTTCCATTTCCTTTTCTGCTTGCACTCTTATCAACATCTTTCATATCCCTGCAACTAGAGAATAAAGTAAATTGGTGAGAGTGGAAGGACTTTCCTTCACTTGCTTCCTCCCTTTTACCTGGGCTCCTATAAGCAAACCTGGGGGTCATTTGTTTCTGTTCTATATTGTTTGTTCTCCTAAGTTTCAGGTGTCAGAGATGATCTTCACAGAACCAGGAGTTCAAGTCATGGTGACCTTGGCGCTGGGATTGCAGATGGGGTGGTGGAATCAGCCAATCCTGTGTGGAAGCTCTAAAAAGTCAGGGTAACTAGGCCTTGAACCTAAGAAGGGTTTGGGAGTTGGAATGGGCACTGTGCTCTATGGGAACCAGTCTAAACAATGAGCTTAATTCCTTGCCCCCTCAAGAGACTGAAGGTGGTGTAGGGATAGAGGAGGAGAATTATGCCTCTTATGTGTTGGGGGAGTAAATTTGTATATTTGGTTGTTTTAGTTTTTTTTGAGGGGGAAGGCAGGGCATTTGGGGTTAAATGACTTGCCCAAGGTCGCACAGTTAAGTGTTAAGTGTTTGACCCTGGATTTGAACTCAAGTCCTCCTTACTCAAGGTCCAGTGCTCTATTTACTGGGCTACCTAGCTGCCCCATATATTTGTGATTAAAGCTTTTAAAATGAGGATTCCTTTGTAAAAGCTAATCTGACTAGTAAGTGACTAATGGAACTGGGGTACAAGTGATCTGCACCCCTCCTACATTTGGAAGAGTGCCATTGGTGGGGTCCGGAGCCATTGGCAGAGAGTTTAATACCAACACCCACCTCTAGTCTCCTTAAGGGTATGAGAGTGGGGAAGAGGATTGGAATCTAACCTACTTAACCTTCAGGCAAGGTGGACCAATGTGGCCTATGTTACGTGGCTACAGGAAAAGTTTGAACTCAGGTCCTCCTAACTCTAGGCTGGTGCTCTATCCACTCTGCTACTTAACTGCCCCTAATTCTGCTCTTTGTGGACAAGATAAAAAAGTCTAATCTTTTTTTCATATGACAACCCTTCAAATATTTGAAATTAGCTACCACATCTCTGCTCATAACCATCCTTGATTCCTTCAGAAGATCTAGCTTCAGAGCATCACCTTGAAGCCTTTCATTATTCTTACATTCAAATGCCTTATCAAAATTTGATAAGATAAAAAAAAATGGATACCTTATCAAAATCCTTTCTTAGAATAATTACATCCAATGCTCCAGGTGTGGTCTAATCAGGGCAGGCGCATACTGTGCCTTCGTCAATGATCTCTAAGGCCATGTTAAATTTTGTTTTTGCTTTTGATTTCCATATTACATTGCTGACATTGCAGTCCACTAATATCCTTCTTAGACAAGCTGCTGTCATTGTCATGATTCTTCCAGTAAAGTTGATTTTTTGAAGCTAAGGGTGATATCCCCATCATGTTTTCTCTTATCTGTTTCTGTCCAGTGTTCTATCCTATAGAGATCTTTTTTAGAATTTGGCTGTCCTCCAAAGTATTAGCTACCCCCCCCCCCCCCGTATGCTTTGCTATGTCTGTAAGATAAGCTGGAATGCCTTTTTCTAAGTCAATGATAAAAATATTAAGAGCACAGGCTACGGACAAATTCTCAGAGACAGAGGGGGTAGAGGGGATAGAAATCTACTCTAGGGGTAGTGGACGATATGAACAAATGCATAGAGCTGTGCCAGAGGAGGTCATGCGAGAAGAGGAGATGAAGAACAGTCCAGATTGTATTCAAAAAAGTATGTCAAAGGGAGTGGAATGAGTTAAGATTGAACAGAAAGGTGGGGGCTAGATCATAGTGGGCCTTGAATTTCAGGTTAAAGAGTTTATGCTTCAAATCTAGCCTCAGACATTTAACACAAAAACTAGCCTTGTGACCTTGGGCAAGTCACTTAACCCCAATTGCCCTCCAACAAAAAAACAACAGAAAAAGAAGAGTTTATGCTTCATTTGCTAGGCAATTAAGGTTTTCAGAAACCTGCTCTCAGGAATAGAAGTGACAAAATCAGAGCAGTTCATTAGGAAGATTTATTTCAGTAATATCTAATATAATGTAAGTTCTTTGAAGGCAGGAACTATCTCATTTTTGTATTTGTGTCCCAAGCACCCAGCATGGTGTCTGGCACTTAGTAGGCACTAAACAAATGTTTATTGATTATTAATTAGAGGGATAAACAAGATAGAGGGAGACACATAATATAGAAAAAATTTATTGGGAAGATCTTTGCATAAACATGCTATAAAAATGTGGTAGTTTGTTATTATAAAGAACCCAATTTACGTTTTATAACACTTTAAACATCCTAGCTATTAATAGCAATTATTTCACTGCTTTTTGGTGGTATATGGTTTTTTCCCCATTGAATTACGTAGTAGAAATCATTCTGAATTTCTTTGGTCGTAGCTGTCTTTTGGACTGTTCTCAGAATCGGATGCCTGCCCTGCAGAATATCCTGAGAGCTGGAGAGTGAAACTAACTTGAGACCATATTCCAAACTGAAACTCATCTGTCTTTTCTCCTTAGCTTCTTGACAGAAGGAAAACTTAAGTAAGCAGAAAAGATGGTGAAAATTAAGATGGACCGATACCTTAGAGAATGATCTTAGTTAAGATAATGAAAGGCAGTGGAACTGCTGAAGGTATTTATGGTTTTAAAAAAACATTATGGTGTTTGTTTATCTGGACGACATCTGCCCAACTAGAACTATAATAGCAGATGACAATTAAGAATACTTCACATTTAGTTTTCATCACAAATAAATGACACATTGTGAAGGAGATGCTTAGGGTTACCAGCTACGCTTAGATACAATCACTTCTGCCTTTGTACAAGACCCCCTATTTATAAAGCAAATTGAATTAAGGTATTAGTAGGTAGGCCTTGATATGAATTACATATAGAAAGTATTTTCCCCTGGACTTTAAAATAATAAACATAACTTAACAGAACTGAAAGCTGGGCAGGAATTCCCTTAAGATCTGAAATAAAACCTCAAACCACAATAGAAAGAAAACAGGCCTTAAGACAAAGACTGTGTGTGTCTACTGCATACTATAGAGCTTTTATTCACATCCACATCAATGCCAGTTCTGGCCTATTAAAAGATGACTGGTTTGCATATATACTCTCCACCAATAAATCAAGGGACCTGAGGGATCATCCAATCCAGTCTCCTCATTTGACACGAGTTGACAGTTCCTAGTGTCTGAGAGGATGCTGCTGCCTAATGGCCTCCTCCTGGCAAACAGACATTCCAGAATACATTTTTCCTATGGGAAAAATGTTATAATTTATGGTTAGGTATAGGTGCAACTAAGTGGTTCAGTGAATAGAGTGCTGGGCCTGGAGTCAGGAAGACTCATTTTCCAGAGTTCAAATCTGACCTCAGGCACTACTGGCTGTGTGACCTTGGGCAAGTCATTTAACCCTGGTTGCTTCTTTTTCCTCATCTGTAAAATGAGCTGGAGAAAAATGGCAAACCACTCTACTGTCTGTGCCAAGAAAAGCCAAAATGGAGTCATGAAGAGTCAGACATGCCTGAAATGACTGAACCACAAAAAATAGAGGAGATAACAATAATAATTGATATAGAGCTTTAAGATTAACAAATAAATTTCCCCGTAACAAACCTTAGAGGTTTAATAGGGCAAGAATTATTATATCCATTTTATGGATGAAGAAACTGAGGCTAAGCGAATTAATTACCTAGAGTTTCATAGCAACTAAGAGTTGGAGCTAGCATTCATACTCAGACTTTCTGACCCTAAATCTAACTCTTTTTTTTTTTTTAAATTTTTTTGCTTGGGGGGAGGGGAGTTGGGGTTAAATGACTTGCCCAAGGTCACACCTCTAGGTTTTTTTCTTTTTTTTTTTTTTTTTGTTAAGTGTCTAAGGCTGGATTTGAATCCAGGTCCTCCTGACTCCAGGGCCAATGCTCTATTCACTGCGCCACCTAGCTGCCCCTTCTAACTCTATTTTCCTTGTACCATGCTGTTACTTAATATTGCGCTTCAGGTGTGTTAGGGCAAGTCACTTAGCTTATCCGTAAAATCATGATAAACCAATAACAACGATAATAATGTAACTCTTCTATACTAGCCTTGGGACCCAGCTTTGCTTATGATATTACTTTGATGGGAAAATAGTATCTAATATCCAAACCACTGATTTAGAGATAAACTTCTGAGACATAAACCTCTTGTAAGTTGAGGATTGTATATACACTGCATTTTTTTTTATTAGCTTTGATGGGAATCTGTGTTGGTGCATGCATGGGCTTCTATTGTCTTAGATACAGACCAGAAGCCTGGAGGTTTTAAGATCTAATAATTACTTATATTTCAGTAGTATTTTAAGGTTTTCAAAGCACTTTCCTTACAGTAGTCTTGAGAAATACTTGGTGAAAGTATTGTTTTCATTGTCAATTTACAGATCTGTGGTTTAGATGGATAAGGTGGCTTGGTCAAGGTCACACAGTTACTAGGAGTCTGAATCAAGGTCTCTTTCCACTATATCATATTGCTACTCCACGGTCTTCAAAGGACAGAACACTAGCTCTAGGTTGGGGGGCCCTGTCTCAGACTAATGAGGAGAATTAGGAGGGGGAGGGAGCTGTATTGGTAAAAGAGGGTGAGGTTAAGGCTGATAGAGAGAGACCTCATGGCATACTTGAAGGATCAACGAATCTGGGGTCAGGAGACTGGGTTTCAATCCTGGCTCTGACGCTTATCAAATTTGTGACCCCTGGTCAAACCACTTAAACTTTCTGAGCTTCAATGACCTCGTCTGTAAAATGGGGACAATATTACTGGCACTCATTACTTCATAGCCTTCCTGTGAACAAAGTGCTCAGTAAACTTTAAAATCTTATAGAAAAGTGAGTGGTTTATTATGACTAAAACGTTGGATGACTCTTTCAATGGACTATTTGTACATTCATCTCAAAGGGCAAAGTTAGGCTGAGTCTATATTATACTAAAATGACTAGTTGAAGACTGAAAAATCCAGTAGCCCAATGGTTGCTTTGCCTACATGATGGCTGAACAAGCCCCCCCTCCCTTTTTTTTCCACCCACTGAATTGACCCATTGTTTCCTGGGCCTGGCTTTTGAGCACACTTGCTAAGTAGTACAAGCTGCCAATTTATGGCAACATCTAGGGCTGTATTGATTACAACACTCTGAAGGACTGTGAAAAAGGGCAGCCCTCTGGCATGATTTGAAACTAAAGTAAATATGGCGGGCCGATTCTTCGGTGAATGAAAAGAAAAAACACTGACTCAGCTGGGAGGTGATTTAACTATTTAGGGGAGCAAGTTAGTATTTCATTCATAGGATCAGAGATCAAGAGTTGGAAGGGACCTAGAGGTTACCCTCATTTGACAGATGAAGAAACCTAGGACAAGAGAAGTTAGATGACTTGTCCAAGGTCACCTGAGTGGTAAGCAGCAGAGCCAGGATTCTGCCTCGGTCCTGTGACTGCAGGTTCAACATTTTCTCTTTTCCCTGTACCACATTGCCTCATTGTTCATGTATTTCTTTATCTAAAACATAGACCGTTTCCCAAGGGTCTTGGAAAGGTTTATTCATTTTCCAGAAATGAACAAGACTATTATTCCATTATTAAGATATTTCAATTCATTCTTATTTTGCCTTAAAAGCATCTGCTCACAGAGGAGAGGTAGATATCAATAATAGACTGCTTCCACACTAGTTTGTAAAGGGATGGGAGCAGTTATGTTTAATTACTTGAACATGGACATTCTGACCTAGGAAAAGACACTCAGAGGCAAATACCAACCCAAAAGAGCCTTTTGTATGTGTATCTGCCTCAGGAAGTCTCACCTTTAAGCTCTCTGCCATAGAGGGCCTGAAATAGGTCACCTAACTCTGGTACAGTTTTATCTCATTGTGGCCCCAGAGCGATTCTCTGCTCAGAAAGCCTCACACACAGTCTCCTTATCAACACAAACTCAAGCGCCTGTCCTCTTAATCTCCCTCACATGTGAAAAGGAACCCACTGGGCAGCCAAAAGAACTGTGTGTGTCCTGACCAAGAGATTATGAAAACTGGGAACCACTTTCCACAGTCCTGATTTAAACTGGGCAAAGGGCAGGAATAATTAAAGAAAATACACACCCCATTTTGAGACTGGTCTTGGATCCCTCCACCCAGCCTATAAACTGCAGGAACATCGGTGTTACTCAGAGTTACTCACCAGGGCTCTCCTGTTTGGATTGCACAGCTATTCTGAACCCTCAGAACAAGGCCTTGCCCTGTTAGAGGGAGCCACAGACCAGCTTGCTCATGAATAGTTGAACTGGCAAGGTTGGAAGCTAGAAGAGAGCTCAGGGCTAAAGCTGGGCTTGGTGTTCACACCACAGACACAGATGCAGTATTTCCACAGCCTTCTGAATAGAGGTAAACACCAGGAGTGGGATGAATAGCTTTTGATAAAGTTTTAATTAGAGATAGGCTAGGAAGGCAATTGCCAAGGGTATGATACACAAGGAGATGAAGAAGAGACAATTTTGGGGGGTCTTTATTAGTTTGTTTACTTTGAATTTACAAAATTCAGTTCCCCAGTTCTTTGAGTTTCAAATTTTCTCCCCCTCTCTCCCCGCCAGGGCAGTATACAGTCAGGTATAGGATCTGCAGATGCTCTCACATTAAACATTGGTCAGGTTATAATGAAGGATTGTATCAGATGGAATGAACAATGGGAAAGAGGAAACCAAACCAAACAAGAAGAAAGAGAGCAGGTAATTTGCTTCAATCTGCATTCAAACTCTGTTCCTTCTAGTTCTTTCTCTGGATGTGGATATCTCTCTCCATCCTGAGTCTTTTGGAGTTGACTTATAGCCCTGCATTGCTGAGAAGAGTCCAGTCTATCAAAGTTGGTCATCACACATACATTGTATCTGTAATTGTGTACAATTTTTTCCTGGTTCTGTTCAAGAAAAGACATTTAAAAAATATGGCTTAAAAAGAAATGCAGTTAGGGGGTGCAGTGAATAGAGCACTGGCCCTGGAGTCAGGAGGACCTGAGTTCAAATATGGCCTCAGACACTTACCACTTACTAGCTGTGTGACCTTAGGCAAGTCACTTAACCCGAACTGCCCTACTCTTCCCCCTCCAAAAAGCAACCCCCCCCAAACAAAAATAAATGCACATATGAAATTCCAAGAAAATTTCCCCTCTCTGCAACTCAGTTATTTATTTTGTGGTAAGTCAAATCTTGTGTTTCATACCTTCTGGTGGGCCATAAGACACAGGGAGCATAATTTTCAGATCTTACCTAGGGCTGTCTTGACTATACCTTTGCCTTTTGATCATCAATCTGTATTATATAACTGGACATTCAGGAGCCTGAGACCAGGGTTGGTCTCCGGTACAACTGTGAAATCAAAGAAAAAACATTGTCTCAGAATCAAAAGGGGGGTAGCTTAGGTGGCTCAGTTGTTAGAGTACTGGACCTGGAGTCAGGAAGACCTGAGTTCAAATTTGGCCTCAGATATTTACTAGCTGTGTGACCCTGGACAAATCACTTAATCCTGTTTGCCTTAGTTTCCTTATCTATAAGATGAAAAGAAAAGGGCAAACCATTCCAGTATCTTTGCCAAGAAAACGCCAAATGGGGTCACAAAGATTTGGACATGACTGAAAACAACCAAACAGCAACAATTCTGAACCAAGAGACTTGGGAGCAGGGGAAGGAGGTTCTAGTCCTGGTGTAGACACTAGCTACATGGCTTGGAGCATAGTTTTTTTTTATCTGAAAAAATAAGGGGATCAAACTGGACCAGGGATTCTTAACCTAGGGCCTGTGAACTTTTTTTTTTTTTTGCTTTTTGGAGGACATTTGGGGTTAAGTGACTTGTCCAAGGTCACACAGCTAGTTTTTGTGTTAAGTGTCTGAGGCCAGATTTGAACTCAGGTCCTCCTGACTCCAGGGCCGGTGCTCTATTCACTGTGCCACCTAGCCGCCCCTATGAACTTGTTTTTAAAAAATATTTTGAAAGCTGTATTTCAATATAATTGATTCCCTTTGTAAACTAATGCATTTTATTATAGGTATTTAAAAACATTATTTTTTGCTTTTTGCAGGGGCAATTGTGGTTAAATGACTTGCCCAAGGTCACACAGCTAGTATGTGTTAAGTGTCTAAGGCCAGATTTGAACTCAGGTCCTGCTGACACCAGGGCTGGTGCTCTATTCACTGTACCACCTAAACTCCTTGTAAAAACATTAGTTTGAGAAAGAAGCCATGGGCTTCACTAGACTGACCACCAACAGGGTCCATGGCACAAAAAAAACTATAAAGGAGTGCTTGACTACATGATCTCAAAAACCCTGCTCAGCTCTAAATTTCCTCTTTCTGGAACTATTGCATCTGGGTCATGTGGTGTGAACACCAAGCCCAGTTTTAGCCTTGAGCTTCCTTCTAGCTTCCAACCTTGCCAGTTCAACTATTCATGAGCAAGCTGTCTATGGCTCCCTTTCACAGGGCAAGGCCTTGTTCTGAGGGTTCAGAAGGGGCTATGCTCCTATCCAGCAGATCTTTGGAAAGTTAGGATACCATTCACAACAAAGTGAAGTGTGTCATAGATGTTGCCTCCCAGAGGTATCTGTATCTGCTGGGAGATACACTGAAGAGACCAAAGGGAGATTAGTGGTGGAATGTGAGGCACCACTTATAGGCTGCTAGGAGAGATATTTGGGAACAACTGGGATTTTCTGATAACTTTCAAAGCATATCATATAGGCTGACACTTATTCCATCTATGCCTTAGGTCTTAGCACAATGTAGTGAGTTTGAAAAAGTGGTCATTTGTCAAAGTTATTCTTCTTTGAAAGGTCTTTGAAAGGTTTCTTTTCTAATACTCTGTGGCAAGTGTTGATTTTAATAAGTGGTACCCTAAAGTGGAAAGAATCCTGGCATTTACTGTCTATGACCTTGGGTCAGTTACTTAACCACTTTGGGCCTCAGTTTTTTCACCTATAAAATGAGGGGGTTAGGTTGTACTAGGTGAAATTGGAGGGCTGTTTGGCTATAAATCTATGATTCTATGGTCCCAGAGAATTTTGATCTTTCAAGTGGCTATAGATCTGATAGTGAAATTTGGTGGCAAAGTATTGTAAAATGGTCTTAAAGGACTCAGGTATGAGACCAGTGAAATTCTGGCTTCAATAGACTTGGGGCCAGAAGCAACTGAAAATGTCCGGATCAAAGGCTGGAATTCAGTTAATTCAGTATTTACTCTGAGTTCTTTTTCTCAGTATCTAGGTAATAGAATATCCAGGTTTCCATGGTCGTCTCCTTGGTTGCCATTTGGCTTAGGTTGCAAAAGCTCATAGCTGGAAGGGAATTCAGAGGACATTTGTTCTAACACATACTAAAAAATATCTTCTACCATGTCTCCTACAAGCCGCAGCTCTTAGGTGTAGACTTCCAGGGAGGGGGAATTCCTTTCTTTGTGAGGCAGTCAATACCACTTTGGAAAGCTATGGTTATAAGGAAGGTTTACCTACCATCAAGTCTAAATTTACTTTGCAAGTTTTACTCAATGATCCTAATTTTGCCACCTGAAGTCAAGTTGAAAAACTATCATTCTCTCCCATGATAACCCTTCAACTTGCTTGAAGTTTTTTTTTAGACTAAATATTTCCATCAAGTCCATCTCTTTTTGAGTTTCATATGACAAGAACTTTATTTCCTCATCCTGATTATGTGGGGTGGCAAGGTGAAGTAGGGTAGCTAGGTGGCACAGTAATTAGAGTGCCAGGCCTGAAGTCAGGAAGACTCATCTTTCTGAGTTCAAATCTGGCCTCAGATACTTACTAGCTGGGTGAGTCTGGGCAAGTCACTTAACCCTATTTGCCTCAGTCCCTCATCTGTAAAATGAGCCAGAGAAGGAAATGGCAAACCACTCCAATATCTTTGCCAAGAAAACCCCAAATGGGGTCATGAACTCATGACTCAAACAACTGAACAAGAGCAAGGGTGAAATAGACAGAAAGTAGGCCTCAGATCCAGAAAGGTCTGGGTTTAAGTCTCATCTCTGATATACAACTATGTGACTCTGAGGAAGCTTCTGATTGTTTTAGGCAACCCTCTAAGACTGGAAGTTAGCAAAGACATTGGTAGAGGGAGATCCCTCCCCTGGGAATTCCTTATACTCATGTAATCATAGGTACAATCCCTATCCCTTTTTGTCCTGATTATCCTGCACTAGATTCTTACCACCTTAGCAATATCTTTTTGAAAAAGTGGCTTTCAGAATTGAGTACAATACTCCAGTGTGGTCTGGCCAGGATAAAGTACAGTGGGACTATTTCCTACCTTAATACAGCCTCTCTTAATTTATCCTAAGATTTCATTGGCTTTCTTGGCTACCATATTCACAGTTAACTCATTGAGCTTACATTCCACTAAAGCCCTCCAGATCTTTTTCAGATGAACTACAATCAGGTTGTGCCTCCTCCACCTTGTTTGTACCTGTCAGGTTGTTTTTGAACTTGAGTGTTGCACGTATATTTATTCCTTAAAATTTAGATTATTAAAATCACTTCAGTATTCTAGAAGAAAATTGAAAGGGTTTGGAAGGGACCAATGATTGGATTTTGGAGCCAAATGTGACTTTGGAATCCCAATTGGTGATGTTAGGTGTGGAGATCAATTGATGTCTTGTTGGGGGGAAATCTGCTACTACCACTGATATTGCAAAATCAGTTTTTGTTAGATTCCTCACTCCCCTACCTCCTCCCAGGTAAGAGTGATGGGGTTCTTGGGATGTATATATGTTTGTAACATCAGTTTGTAATATCAATCTGTAACATCAGTTTGTAAATGGGGTGCTTTGGGATCTATGTCTGTAAAATCGATTTGTAAAAGCAGTCTGTAAAATCACATTTCCCCCCACCCAGTTTCAAAGCATTAACTCTGCCCCTTCCCCCTGCCAGCACTCTGCCCAGCAACAACTCATGAACTCTTTATCTCTGCTTGAAACAATATAAGCTACCTATGAATCCTTCACAAAACTATCTATAAACATTTTTAGCTTAGGCAAATGTTATCTCCCTTAGTTAGAGTGGCCAGGTGCACCATGAATTCTTCAGTACCCTATCTATAGGGTAACTCCTTAGTCAATTATACCCATACTGTGTCTCTGATGGCCTTGGTTCCCAACATCTATCTTGTCAAGCTTGACATTGATGGGTGGCAGACTGAGCACTCCTTAGTAGCCATGACCCAGGATTGACTTTAGTGATGTGTCAGGCCTAAAACCACACCTCCAGGTAGCCCCTCCTTGGGCTATTTCCCAGTGAATCATGGGCAATACGCCTGCGCAGTTGATATTAAAAGTGCATGGTCCTTTAAGCACTGACCACTCCTTAACTCCTCCCTGATCCCACCCTTACTCACCTAGTTAGCATAATTGGCACCTGATTTACTGTCTTGACTCCATAAAACTATGCCTGTTACCCCTGGAAGTTTGCAGGTTCCATAAGAATCTAGCCCGCTGTCCTTGTGCAGCGTAACAATAAACTTTACAATTTCGACTTCAAAGTTTGCTTGAGCCTTCCAGACTGGATGCCAGGGTGGGTCCCTGGCAGACCCTCTTACCCTTCCCTACCCTTATCACCCTTTTCCTCTTCATTTTTGGCACCCAACGTGGGGCCCACAGTCTGAGGTTTCAAGCTTTTATTTGGAGTCCAAGGTAAGCTCCTTTCAACTCCCCCCTCTCCCTGTAGTTGGGTTCACCTCCACAAGCCCTAAGAAGGCTTGTGGGGACGCTCCAGTCTGGGCCAGGCCGGTGTGGGTCTGTTAGAGCCTGGGTTTGCTCCCCTTTCGGGACAGAGGATGCTCTTGTCCCCGGGATGCTTTAGGTATTCGCTTACTTTGTAAAAGTAGGCTAGAGCTTCTCCCTGGATGCAGGGCTGAAGCTGGACTACAGGGATTTTGGTGTCAGGGCAGGAAAAAGGATGGGTCAGTCTCCCTCCATACCCCGAGACTCCCCCTTGGGATGTCTCTTGAGCAACTGGAAAAAACTCCGTCTTCAGGACCCCATCAAGAGGGCCAGTGTGTGTTGGTAATGGGCAATTAAGAGTCTTTGAACAAACTTGAGGATGAGGAGGAAGTGTATAGTCCAGTCTTTTATCAGAGAACAGCCAAGATGTTTAAAGATGTCGATCCAGGGGGCCAGATAGAAGAAGCTTTGAGACAGGCAACTCAGTGGCACAGTGGATAGAGTGCCAAGCCTGGAGATAGGAGGACCTGAGTTCATATCTATCTACTAGCTGTGTGATCCTGGCTGAGTTATTTAATCCTGTTTGCCTCAGTTTCCTCATCTGTAAAATGAACAGGAGAAGAAAATGGCAAACCACTCCAGTATCTTTGCCAAGAAATGGGGTCACAAAGAGTCAGACATGATTGAACACAGGAGACAAGTTAGTGTAGAGGCAGGTGGGAACTTGTGAGGTCAGGTAACATTATGCAGGGGTTCTTAACCTAGAGTTCATTAATTTTTTAAATAACTGCATTTCAGTGTAATTGCTTTCCTTTGTAATACAATGCATTTAATTTTATGTATTTATAAACATTCTGAATAGAGGTCCAAAGACTTTACCACATTGCCAGAAGGGTCCATTATGCAAAAAAAAGGGTGAAGAACTCCTAATGTAAAGGCAGTAGTCCAAGCCATCAGCAAATCTAATGTCTTCCACCTGAGAAAGCATTCTTTTCCAGAGGTGGGCACTCATCCTCACTCAGCTGTATCAGCATTGCTATGGCTTAGGCATGTTCTTTCTTGGGGTAGAAAGCTATATTGGTCCCTAGGATCTTCACTGCAGCACTTTGCTCAGGCATGAAATCCATTATAATCTGTTTTAAAGGAAAGTTGTTGAAAAGCAGACTCTATTCCTTAGTGAGGGATAACTTGAGTGAAACAAAAGAAAATCCTACAGAAAAAAAAAAGGCAGCCAACATATGGCTCCTAGGCCTTGTTTGTTGAGCTCTTTCCAGCTCTGAAAGGTAAGTGGAAACAAACCCCCTTGCTTGTGAAATTGGGGATTTAAGTACCACTCAGGTCTGGTTTCAAGTCTGGCAAGGAAGCAAAAATCTTTCTCACCATTTTTCAGATGGGGACTTCCTTATATATTTCAAATTAGCTGCGCTTAACTGAAGCCCTTAATGGTTCTGGGTCTGAAATGAATAGGGGTAATTCATTCAGACAGGGCATGTGGCCTCCTGTGTCTCCTCAGCTTAATTGTAGTTGTAGAAAGGTTCATGCCTTCTCTGGGTTCACAAAGAAACCTGATTACGAAAGGATGTCCTGCCTTCATTATCTCAGGATGAAGACACAACCTAGCAGCAGTTGAAAAAGGAATTTGGCTTTAGCTGTTAAAACCAAAGTGAAGTGTCCCTCTTAAAGTAAATTTTTTTTTTTGGAGGGCTATTGGGGTTAAGTAACTTGCCCAAGGTCACACGGCTAGGTTTTTGTTTTTGTGTGTGTTAAGTGTCTGAGGCCAGATCTGAACTCAGGTCCTTCTGACTCCAGGGCCAGCGCTCTACTCACTGTGCCACCTAGCCACCCCCCTCTTAAAGTAAATTGATAGAAATGAGATTACCTCCGGGTCTTCCTCGCTCATAAAAACAAAAACAAAAACAAAATTTATTCCTGATGCCAATTGCCTGATCCTTCGATAATAAAGAAACTTGGTTAGGGTACAGTTTGTATGGGTTCCACCTTCCAGAATAAATATGGCAGGTGGTGTCAGAGCACTAGCCAAGGTCAAGTCAAATAGAGCTATGTAAGTCACTGTGCTAGGCCCCTTGAGGGATTCAAAGCAGTGGAGAGAGACCATGCTTCTGTATGAGCCAGAATGCTAACCAGGCCCCTGTTTTCTTGTTGGCAGCTCTACATATTAAAGGCAGAACTGTAGAACAATGGCCAAGGATTAGCTCTTAGCCCAGTTGGATTTCATGTTGAGGAGCTGAGTTCAAATCCCAGCTCTGGTGCTTATTAATTGTGGAATCTTGGACAAATCATTTAACCTCACTTGGCTCCAGTTTCCTTTACCTTTAAAATCAGGAGTTTGGACTAAATGACCTCCGAGGTCTTTTCCAGCTTTCAGTCTCTGATTCTGAGATCCTTTTGTTCTTGTTTCTAGGTTTCTTTGTATGCCAATCAGGGAGAAGGGTGGGAGCTGAAAAGAACCCTTTTGGCCAGGTCCCCACACAGTTCCTGTGGGGTTTAGATGGGTGGAGTACTTGAAGGGGATTTTGGGAACACAGGCTGACAATCAAAGCTTTAACCTGAATTAAAAAAAATTTTTTTAACCCCAAACCAGATGATTGGCTGGAGACAGGAACTTTGAATAGACACTGGGAGAAAGGAAATGAAAAAAATATACTTAATTTTAGCCTGAAGGCTTCTAATAGCTTTTGCTTGTTGCCTGGTAGGTATGGAGGCTCATAGCCCTGGATTATACTGAAAGAGCTTTAGCTCCCCTTATCAGGGAGACATTTAAGAGCAACGTCATCATAACCGGGTATTCCAACAACCATGAAACCAATGGACAATTCTAGCAGACAAAAAGTAAAGATACCATGCCTAGCAGTTTGTATGTCAGACAGTAACATGATGACATCGGTAAATTATGTCAAAGTATGGTCATGTCAAAGGCATGAGTTGCCTTTGGCCATGAGTGTATCCTGGCTACATTTGTTTCTATGGTTCCCTCCACTTAACTGACCTGTTCACATGTGTACTTGATTTATTGATATTCCTTCAAACACCATAAACTGAGAGTTCCTCAGTTTACTCATTTCACAGGATGTAATCCTCCACCTCATCTCATTTACCCTCAAAAATGGCCATACCTTTGATCTTGTTACCACCCACAAACTCTACACTTCTGTTTTCATAAATTCCGAAATTCCCATATCTGATCACAAACTATGGTTGTTCTACTTCTTTCTTTGCCTACCAACCCCCCCAAACCCATTCTTTGTCTATACTGTAACCTTCAATCCCTTAACCCCTCAGTTCTCTTCCAGGCCAGCACCCCTACATCAATTATATTCTCCTCCTTTCCCCATCTTGACCCTTTGGTGAACCAGTTCAACTCCATACTGTCTTCTTTTCTTGAGTCCCTTTCCCCCATCCTATCAAAGATCTTGCCCTGTCAAGTTTCAGCTTTGGATCACTCCCACCATCTGTTGAAGCTAGAAAGAAATCACAATACTGCTGAGTTCAATACAAATTTATGTTACAGAACCTCCACTGGGTCCTCACTTCTGCAAGGCAGTCTTTTTTACACATCCCTAATTAACTCACTCCAATATTTTTTGCCAAGAAAATCTCACAATGGGGTCACAGAATTGCACATGACTGAAATGCCTGGACTACAAAAAATTAACTCACCGTTCCACTTACCACAGCAATTCTGAACCTTTTCATCCTTCTTTAAACACCCCATGGCTCACCTTTCCCCCACACTCTCACCTGAGAACTCTGCCTCATATTTTACTGAAAAAATTGAGGTCATTCATTGAGTGTTTCCTCTTCTTGCCTTCTCCTCATCCCATACCATCCACATGCCTTTTGCTATTATTTCTGTCTTCACCCTTCTTCTTGCTAAGACAATAAACCCTATGTGGATAAGTAATTCTATTCCATCCCATTTCCAGCAAATTACCCCTTCTATCATCTTCACTCTCTTACTGATCTTCAAACTCTCTCTGTTTAGTGGTTGTTTTCCTACTGCCTACAAACATGCCTATGCCTCCTCCATCCTAAAAAGTCCTCTCTTGTGCTATCCAGCGCTGTTAGTTATTTCCCCATGTCTATTCTATGTTTTGGGGCTAAACTCCTTGAGTAGTTAATTTACGATGTGTGCCTCCATTTTCTTTCCTTTCACTCTCTTCTTAGTGATCTATAATCTGGCCTCTGACCTCATCATTCAAACGAACCTATTTTCTCCAAAATTACTATTGATTTCTCAATTATCAGATCTAACGACCTTTTCTCAGTCCTCATTCTTATTAACTGCCTTGCAGCTTTTGACACTGTTGTAACTTTTTTTTAATACTCTACTTTCTAGGTTTTTGTGTATCACAAAAACTATTCTCTCCTACTTACTGACTGCTCCTTCTCAGTTTCCTTTGCTGGACCTTCATCCAGATCATGCCCCCTAACCATGAGTATCTGTACTGGGTCCCCTTCTCTTCTTCCTCTAAATTATTTAATATGATGGTCTCATCAGCATTTTTATGATGATGATTCTCAAATCTACTTATCCAGCCTCAACCTCTCTCCTAATCACCAGTCTCACATCTCTAACTGCCTTTAAGATATCTCAAAGTGGATGTCCTGCAGACATCTTAAATTCAGTATATCTAAAACTGAATTCACTTTCTTTTTCCCCCAAACACCTTTCCCTTCTAGGCTTCCCTGTTACTTTTGAGGGTACCACCATATCCTCTCAATCACTGAGGCTTGCCAACTAGGTGTCATCTTCAGCTCCTCACTATCTTTCAACCCTCATGTCCAACCCATGAATTTTTACCTTTGTAACATCTTTTGCATAGATCCCGTTATCTCCCCGGACACTGCCACCACTCTGGTGAAGGCCATTGTCAGCTGACACCTGGATTATTTCCTAGCCTTCTGGTTGGTCTCCTTGCCCAGGTCTCTCCTGACTCCAATTCATTTTCCACTTAACTGTCAAAAAAGCACAGATCTGACCATGCCACCCTTTATTCAATAAACTCTAGTGGTTCCCTATCACCTCCAGCATCAAATAGAAATTCTTCTGCTTGATAACTCAGTCACCTCCTCCCCACCCCCCCATGTACTTTGTAACCCAGTGATACCGGCCTCCTTGATGTTCCTTGAAACAAGGGATTCCCTCTCTTGACTCCAGGCATTTTCTTTTCTTTTCTAATTACTTTTTAATTTATGGAATAAAGCAAGCATTTCTATAACGTAGTATAATAAAAAAAAGATTGCACGTGAAATTGCATATCTATTATGTACAGCTTGTTATTCCTTTTAAATATATAATAAAGTTAACTAAATTTCTTTTTTGTTCTTTTTTTCTTCCTTCCCCCTCCACCCTAGAGATGGCTACCATTAGACGCAAATAGGTATATCATATATATACATATATACATACATGCACATATATATAAAATTATTCTATACATACATCTATTTATCAGTTCTTTCTCTAGATATAGATAGTGCCTTTCTTCATATGTCCTTTGTTTTGAATTTGTGTATGTAGAATAGTTAAAATGATGTAATCACTCAAAGTCATTCTTAAAACAATATTACTGTTACTGTATATAGTGTTCTCTTGGTTCTGCTTACTTTAACATTTCATACCTCTACCTCTCTACCTCCCAGTTTTCCTGGTTTCCTTCAAGTCCCAGCTAAAATCCCGCCTTCTGTAGGAAGCCTTTCCCAACAATCCCCCTTAATTCTAGTACCTTCCCTTTCATGATTGCATTTCAAAGTTATCCTGTCTATAGATCACTTGTGTATGGTTGTTCACATGGTCACCCCTTAGAATGTGAACTCCTTGAGTCCTCTCCCACTGGTGGTGTGGTAACCTGTGGGAAAATACACTTCATATGTGCATGGTAGAAACATTTCCTTTCTCTGAATATGTTACACTATTTAACTAAATGTCTTCTGCTTTGAACAGTTGTCTGGCAAAGGCAAACAAATTGAGAGCTTGTGAGCTAGGGTTCTGAGTATGTGCTGATCCACAAAGTATTTCAAATGTGGGCTAGCATTCACGGGAACTGAAAGGGGCAAGGTGATATTATAGGCCCCTGCCTTTAGGAACTTATTGTCAACTTAGGAAGGTAAGATAGAAGCATGTAAAAAAAATTAGTATGTTTTAAATAAAAGTGCAAGACAACAATAGGAAAGACAACACAGTGCAGTATAGAATTCGTTGCTAAATGAAATATTCAGAAGATGTAATTGCTGCAAAAATGCAAAGGAGGGAGAGAATGCCTCAGACTGGGGTGGCCAGAAAGGCCTTTTGGAGGAGATAGGATTTTTGCCTTTACAGACAGGATTTCTATAGGTAGAGATGAAAGGGGTGTGCATTCCAAGGATAAAGTCAAAGCAGATTTGTTTGGAGACCTCTGAGTGATAATAACTTGGGCAGATGAGAGGCTACTGGGAGGGAAATCGTTGTATATCAGTTTGAAACAGATTGAACAAAAGCTCAGAGAAGGGCAATTGGAAGATGGGCCCAAAACACAACACTTGGATAGGTGTGTTCAGGGCTGGTCCAAGATAAACATGTGAGGTAGAATGAAGAAACAGGACAGTATATTGAACAGAGTTCTGGTTTAAAGTCAGCAAACCCTGAATTCAAATCTTTCCTCTCATGCTTATTAGCTGTGTGATCATTGGCAAGACAACCTCCTTGAGCCTCAGTGTCTTCATCTGTAACATCAGGATGAGAATAGACTCATTCATCTTCCACAGCTTTTTATACAGTTTCATGAAGAATGTGTATGAGAAACTCTTTGCAGGTTTGAAGGGGGTAGATAAATCCTTTGAAGGGATAAATAAGGGATAAATAAACTATTATTTTCCTTTCTCATTGTCTTATTTCCCTTCTGGGGCTACCTTCCTATAAGTTTCCAGTACCTGTATGCTACACCAAATCTTTTGGTGTCTTGTCTGCCAGAATAATTCCTCATCATCTCCGGAGCTGCACAAGTAACAAGAAAGTCATTTGATATAACTGACTAGCATGAAAGTATGGCTAGTTTTGCTACAGCTCCTAGGGGTATTTTAAGAACAGTTTGTTAATATGGTCCCTGTAGCTTAAAAAAAAAAAAAGATCCCCCAGTAGTCTGGGGGATGAGGCTCTTAATATTTTTTTTTAATAGCAGACATTGTCTGTAGAAAACTTGGAAAGCAGTACAGTTCTGTGTAAAGATTATAGGATCATAACACCAATATGATACCCATAGTAGCTGCTATGAATATGCATACATATTCCCAGGGTTTTTTTTCACAGAGTATAAAAAACCCTCCTCCTTCAAGACAAAACCAAAATATTCATTTGGAACACTGCTATTAGGATACCACAAAGCAATGTTAAATAAGATACTTATCACCAATCCAGAGAGCACCTCCATCACAAGTGTTCTCTCTGTCAAGTCTCCCCACAAGCAAGTTCCCTTAGACAAGTTAAGCTCTTCCCTCAGTCTGCTTCTCTGTCAGCCCAAGGCTCTCTCCACCCACACCTCTCCCTCCAAGAAAAACAATATATATATATATACTGTTTCCAATCAAAGACATGATTGGCTTAATTGGTAAGGTGGGGGGATCCCTGTAGCCCAGAGTCTAATTGGTTCTTCATCAGGGCTCCATTTGAGGCCTATTAATAGGCAGGGAAGATCTTATATCTCATTAACCTAAGAAAGATATGAAACAGAGGACCTGAGTTTGAATGATCTTTCTGATGCTTACGATGTCTATGATTTTGGGCATCTGATCAACTTAGTCTTGCTGGGCCTTATTTGTAAAATGATTAAGTTGAACCAGATGAGTGCTGAAGTATCTTCCATCTCTAATCTGAGGCAACTAGTGCCATGGAGGATAAAGCTTTGGGCCTGGAGTTCAGGAAGACCTGGGTTCAGATCTGGCCTCGGGCCTTCCTAGTTCTGTGATTCGGGGCAAGTGACTTACCCTTTGTCTACCTCAGTTTCCTCACCTGTAAAATGAGAGTAACAATAGCATCTGCTTCCAAGGGTGGTTATGAGATGATATTGATAGACTTCAGAATAATGCTAATGATGGTTTGTTCAAGAGAAGTGGCATAAATGAGATCATCAAGGCTGTGCACGAAATGAACAGGAGGTAGGTCAGCTCCATAGTAAGAGCGAAAGAATAACAGATGGATAGCTTAAAATGTTATACTTTCAATCAGTGAACATTATGAAGTGTCTACTCTGTGCCAGGCACTGAGAAGCCATGAAGTATTTTAAAATCTCCACAAAAATCTTCAGTTAATTGGGTAGGATTTATGGAAAGACATGGATGAGAATCATGTAAGATGAAAGGAGAATGAGATGTCATGTGGGGTGGAGAGAATACCCACACCAGGAAGATCACAGAGCTAGTGGAAGAGCCAGGAATGTTCGATAGGAACCCAGATCTAGATAGATGGGGTCTCTGAATACACCTAGATTGACCTAAATTTGTTTGTTTGTTCGTTCATTCATTCATTGCTTTTTGGAGGGGCAATTGGAGTTAAGTGACTTGCCCAAGGTCACATGTCCAGTAAGTGTTAAGTGTCTGAGGCCAGATTTGAACTCAGGTCCTCCTGACTCCAGGGCTGGTGCTCTATTCACTGTGCCACCTGCCGCCCCTGATTGACCTAAATCTAACAGGTAAAGAAACTGAGGCCCAAGGACATTAAATAACTCAGGTTGTATGTATCAGGTCCTTTGGTACCAGTCAGTACTTTTCCTACTGTGAAACTGGTTACCATAGATTTCTCAGAAAACTGGATGGAAAAATCAAGGAGATAATATATTATATAACTCCTAAGCCAGGGGTTCTTAACTTGGGGTCTGTATATACATATGTGAGTGTGGATGACACACAGAGCCTGTATATGTTATATATCTATTATTTATACATATACAAACATATGTATATGTGTATATCTGCATATGTATGTGTGTGTATATGTGTGTGTGTGTGTGTGTGTGTGTGTGTGTGTGTGTGTGTGTGTATAATGTCAGGCAGGTAAATCTGTTGTTTTGCCCACATTTAATCCTCTAGGATAATGGTTCTTAAACTTCTTGGTCTCAGAACCCCTTTACATTCTTTTTTTTTTTGCCTTTTGGAGGGCAATTGGGGTTAAGTAACTTGCCCAAGGTCACACAGCTAGGTTTTTGTCTGTGTGTGCGTTAAGTGTCTGAGGCTGGAACCAAACTCAGATCCTTCTGACTCCAGGGCCGACGCTCTACTCACTGCGCCACCTAGCCGCCCCTTCCCTTTACATTCTTAAAAATTATTGTGCCTTTTCCCCAAACCAAGAGCTTTTGTTTATGTGGGTTATATTTATAGGTATTTACCATTAATAATTGACCATGTTAGAAATGAAAACATTTTAGCATTATTATAAAAACAGTTTTGATTTCACAAACACCCTTCCAGCCCTATCCCAAAAGGGTTTTGATTCAATTGAGGCAATATTGGTAAAGAGCTTAACACAGTCCCCAGGACATAGTAGGTGCCTAACAAATGTTTCTTCCCTTCCCCGCCCCTCCCCCAGACCACACTTTGAGAACCACTGCTTTAGAAGATCAAAGATAGGAGACTTTCGATTTACACTTCCTTGCCAAGTAATCACTCTGATTGACCCAGCAGGTTGTAACTCCAACATTCAGCAAAAATGAAAGTGCATATGCTTACTAAAATAGAACTTGGAATGAATCTGAGTCACATTAAAGTGACTTCAGAGATAAAAATCATCTTTCTCTGCATTTAAGCCAAATTGCATGTGGACTCTCTGAACCCTAACTGCTCCCTATTATAAAGGTCATTTCATAAAAATATTCCCCTACAAATTCCATCTGTCCTGAGACCACCCAGTGATGTCCACATTTTTATTATCAGTATGACTACAATCAACCTTGATTAGATCTTTTGAAAACATTTCTATAGTTTTCTTTGAGCTCTGCTACATGGTAGTGTGTGTGTGTGTGTGTGTGTGTGTGTGTGTGTGTGTGTGTGTGTGTGTGTGTTTGTGTAAGAGAATCTCGGTTAATTGACTGTGGGCTTTTGTTTTATATATATGATTAGTCCACAGCCAATGGGAGAAGGCTGTTAACCACCTTGCCATATACATTTGGGGATACACTCTGGAAATCTGATGAACTCTGCCAGAAATGTAGTTGGTTTTCTCTCTTTCTCTTTGTCTCTTTATTTCTCTGTCTCTTTCTCTCCTTCCTTCCTCCCTCCCTCCCTCCTTCCTTCCCTTCCCTTCCCTTTCCTTCCTTCCTTCCTTCCTTCCTTCCTTCCTTCCTTCCTTCCTTCCTTCCTTCCTTCCTTCCTTCCTTCCTTCCTTCCTATGTGTTCACAACATAAGCCTCAAGACTTCAAGTATCAATTGCAAGCAATTTTTCTAAAGACAAAAACTGCCACATTTTAAAATTGATAAATAAGATAAAATTTTATTACACCACTACCAGTGATCCACTCTATAATAAATTAAATTACCCTAAATGGGAATGACTAATAAATTCAGATTTTTCTAGGGAAGTCACTGGATCTTTTAAAATGCTAGCTTTTCATTAAGCAGAAGGTGACTAGTTTCATCTGCATTCATTATAAGTAGGAATACAGAGGACAGAGGAGTCTGAAGCTTTATGGATAAAGCCAGTAATTTGCATGGCAGGCTAACAGCATTCGCCTCAGTTTCAACTGACTCTTGACATCCCCACTTAGAGGTCAGGCCACCCTTTCCAACCCATTTAGGACATTCCACACAAATGGTTTTTGGGGTTTTAAGTGATTTCTGTTTAAACTCTGCCTTCCTAAGACAACTTGGAAAGAACTTGGAAAGAACACGAGGCTTAGGAATCAGGAGAAGCGGGTGCAAGTCCGGGCTGGGCTGCTTTTTAAAAAGAGTTCAACATAAGTTTAAGAATAAATTAGTTACTGAGTTTCTTTTTTTTTTTTTTGTAGTTTCTTTTTTTTATTTTTTAGTTTACATTCATTTCCACAAGATTTTGAGTTACAAATTTTTTCTCCATTTTTCTCCTACACACCACCCCAAAATATCGATCCATTTGAATATACCCTCCCCTAATCTGTTCTGTCCCATATCTTCCTCCATCCCCACTCCAACTTTCCAGTAGGGTGCAGTGGGTCTCTATGCCCCAGTGCCTGTATATCTTGTTTCCCAGTTACATGTAAAATAATAATAATAAAAACAAATATTTTAAATATTTGATTTTAAACCTTTTAATTCCAGATTCATTCGCTACCTCCCTCATCACCCACTCTTACTGGGAAGATAAGCAATTCAATATAGGTTGTACATGTGTAGCTATGCAAAACATTTCCATAGTGTGTATATTGTGAAAGACTGACTATATTTCCCTCCATCCTATCCCTCCCCCAACTTGTTCTATTCTCTACTTTGATCCTGTCCCTTTTCAAAAGTGGGTGCTTCCAACTTCCCTCCCCCAGCCTGCCCTCCCTTCCATCATTCCCCCTCTCATCTCTTTCCCCCCTACTCTCCTGTAGGGTGAGATACCCTATTTAGTGTGTATGTCATTTCCTCCCTAAGCCAAATTCAATGAGAATAAAGTTGACTCATTCCCTTTTGCCTTCCTGTTCTTCCCCTCCATTGTAACCATTTTCCCTTGCCTCTTCTATATGAGATAATTTACCCCATTCTGTCTCTGCCCATCTCCTCTCATTACATTCCTCTCACCTCTTAATTTCACCTTTTAAGTATCATGTCTTGCTATTCAACTGGTCCTGTACACTCTGTCTATGTATACCTGTACAAATATATACGCATACTCACATATGTATTCATACACCCATATACCCTCCTATATAGACATATGTGTATGTATACATATATATACACATATACACACACACACACATAGACACACATTTCTTTTCTATTCCCTTCAACTATTCTCATATTAAGAAAAGTTTCATAAGTTACAATTATTGTTTTTCCATGTAGGAATGTAAGTAGTTCAACTTTGATAAGTATGTGATGATTTCTTTTCCTTGTTTACCTTCTCATGCTTCTCTTGCTTCTTGTATTTGAATGTCAAATTTTCTGTTCAACTTTGGTTTTTAAATCAAGAATGCTTGAAAGTCCTCTGTTCCATTGAAGGACCATATTTTCTCCTGAAACATGATAATCAGTTTTCCTGGGTAGGTAATTCTTGGTTTTAATCCCAGCTCCTTTGACTGATGGAATATCATATTCCAAGCCCTTTGATCCCTCAGTGTAGAAGCTGCCAGATCCTGTGTTATCCTGATTGTTTCCACAATATTCAAATTGTTTCTTCCTGGCTGCTTGTAATATTTTCTCCTTGATCTGGGAATTCCAGAACCTGGCTATAATATTCCTAGGAGTTTTCTTTTTGGGATCTTTTTTTAGGAGGTGATGGGTGGATTCTTTCAACTTCTATTTTGCCCCCCTGGTTCTAAGACATCAGGGCAATTTTCCTTGAAAATTTCTTGGAGTTTGATTCCTAGGTAACCATTTTCCCTTGCCTCTTCTATATGAGATAATTTACCCCATTCTGTCTCTGCCCATCTCCTCTCATTACATTCCTCTCACCTCTTAATTTCACCTTTTAAGTATCATGTTTTCCTATTCAACTGGTCCTGTACACTCTGTCTATGTATACCTGTACAAATATATACGCATACTCACATATGTATTTTTTGATCATGGCTTTCAGGTAGTCTAATAATGTATAAATTATCTCTCCTGGATCTGTTTTCCAGGTCAGTGGTTTTTCCAATGAGGTATTTCATATTGTCTTCTATTCTTTCATTTGTTTGGATCTGTTTTATAGTATCTTGATTTCTCATAAAGTCATTAGCTTCCATTGCTCCAATCTAATTCTGAAGAAATGATTCTCTTCAGTGAGCTTTTGAGATTCTTTTTCCATCTGGCAAATTTGACTTTTTAAGGCATTCATTGGCTTTTTGGGTCTCTTTTGCCATTTGAGTTAGTCTATTTTTTAAGGTATTATTTTCTTCAGTCAGGTTGTTGGCTCTCATTCCATAATTTTCTTGCATCATTCTCATTTCTCTTCCCAATTTTTCCCCCACTTCTCTTATTTGGTTTTCAAAATCTTTCTTAAGGTCCTCTATGGCCTGTAACCAGCTCATATTTTTCTTGGAAGCTTTTGATGCAGGAGTTCTGACTTAACTGTCTTCCTCCTGTTCCATGCTTTAATCCTTTTTGTCCCCAAAAAAGGAATCCAGAGTTGGACCGACCTCTGTGCTTGCCTTGCTTCCCTCATTTGCTCATGTTGCCACTCAGTTACTTGACTTCTGAGCTTTTTGCCACCGTAGAACTCTGCTACCAGAGGGGAGGGAAGCTTTGTCCCAAATTGCTGGGGTTTTCTCAGCTGCCAGAGCTATTAGTTGGGTGCCTTCTCTGAAGCCTCCACACTCTCTGGCAAACTGGTCACACACTTCAGGACCTCTACCCTAGACAGCAATCCAGATCCAAGCAGGTTAAATCAAGAGCAATTACCCCTCAGACTGGACACTTGGTCCCCCTACAATCTGCAGATCAGGAGCTCTGAAGCAGCCATGTGGTGGCGGCTGCAAGGCCGCAGGGCCTCAGCTGCTTCTCTCTCCAGGAGGTAAAGGCCTGACCATACTCCTGAACTCCTGATTCACAAAGTCCACACTGCACTGACCTCTCACTTTGTCCTTAGCATCTATGGGTTGATAATTCTGGAAACTGCCACAGTTACTGGGTGATATGAAGTCCCTCCAGCCAGTGGCTGGTTGTGGCCTCCCTGAGGCTAAGACCTCTGGCTAGCATGAGGCTAGCTCAGGGCTGTGCTCAGCTCCCAACATGCTGAGCTGGCTGCTCCCTTCTGGGCTGCTGGGCTGTCTTCAGCGGGAGGTTAGCTTCTCTGTGTCATTTTGTAGGCTCTGTAGCTCCAAAGTTTGTTCAGAGTCATGTTTTACATGAATTGGAGAAGGTGGAAGGGAGAGCCCCACAGAAGTCCTGTTTCTACTCCTCCATCTTGACTCTACCCCCCATAATTCAGTTTCTTTTGTTAATAGACAATAGGAAGTACTTTTTCTATGCTATGGTTCCCCCAAAGTAATTATAATGATTATGCTAATATCACTCTGGGTCTCAGTTTCTTTACCTGTAAAATGAGAGAGTTGGGATTAGATTACCTCTCAGGTCCCTTACAGCTCTAAATTCTGTGATCCTTTAGCCCTGGGCAAGTTACGTAAGCTTTCTCAGCCTCAGTTTCCTCATAACACTTGTACTACCTATTTCACTAAACTGTTGTGAGGAAAGTTCTCTTTGAACTGTAAGGGTGAAACCTATTTAAAATACTGGCTTAATTAACTCTGGGGGTGGCCTTAGCTTTCAAAAAGTACTAACCTGCCTTGGACAATAAAACTGTGAGCTCCTTGAGAACAGGGACTGTTTTTTGCTTTTCCAAAGAACCAAGCATAGAGCCTAGTGCAGAATAGGCACTAACTAAATGCTTGTTGCCTGATTGACTGATTAATGGAAACAAAAGCAAAAAAAATCCAATATCACCAAGCCTAAATCATATTAAAACTAATATATATATAAAGCAAAATATAAATGAAATCTGGGGAAAGGTTTGGACAACAAGGTTTGCTGGTCACATAGGACCCTGAACTTTTAGGACCAATATTTCTTCCCAGAATCCTTGACAAATTTTTCTACTACTTTTCCTTTATACCTAGTTTGCTTTCCTTGAAAGAAAAACCAAAGATTAACTCTATTTCTGTGGAAACTAGATGAAAGCATTCCATCCCACTTTCCCTATTACTTTTTCCTAACTTGTATCCAAGGCCCTGGTAGTTAATTCCCTTTCTTTTGTATTTTTATTTTCATCTATCTTTTAAAATTTCTTTTAAATTTTATTTTTCTCAATTACATGTGAAAACAATTTTTGATATTTGTTAAAAAAATATGAGTTCCAAATCTCTCCCTCCTTCTCTTCCCCCCTCCCTGAGATGACAAGCAATTGGATATAGGTTATACATGTTCAGTTATGCAAAATATATTTCCATATTAGTCATGTTGTGAAAGAAAACAGACCAAAAAAAAAAACCCATAAAAAAATAAACAAAAGAATGGTATGCATTGATCTGCATTCAGACTTCATCAGTTCTTTCCCTGGAAGTGGATAGCATTTTTTATCCCGAGTCCTATGGAATTGTCCTAGATCTGTGCAAAGTCCCAGAGGCAGGAGAAGAATGTTGTGTTCTGGGAACAGCAAGTAGACCTTGTTGGTTGGAATATAAAGTACTCGAAAGGGAATAATATGAAATAAGTTTGAAAAGTTCGGCTAGAGGCAGATTATGAAGATCCTCTAGTCAAAAATTAGCAAGTACTATTTTCATTTATGTCTTCCTATCATCAGTGACTAGCAAAGTGCCTGACATACTGATTGACATTATATAAATACTTAAAGTGAATTGAAGGGTTTTAAATGGCAAACAGAGACATTTGTATTTAATTCTAGAGGCAATCTGGAGCTGCTGAAGCTTCTCAAGAAGAAATGACATGATCATACCTGTGCCTCAGAAATATCAGTTTGGCAGTTGAGAGGAGAATGCATTAGACAGAGGAGAGAGTGGAAGCAGGGAGACTGACTAGGGGTAGTCTGTGGTCACAAGCATTTACGTAAGATGTGCTGAGGGTTGTCAAATGAGGATGAAACAGGAACAGAGGGGTAGGCTGCTTTGAAATGTACAGCCACCCCACTAGCAATGGATGTTTTGGAAGGCCTATGTGTGCATCTGTCAGGAATACTTTGCAGAAAATTTTGAAAAAAGATTCCAGAAGAAGAAATGGAAGAAATACAATGTGTGTGTCAGTGTGTGTGTATGCGTGTGTGCACACACACACACACACACACACACACATACACCATTTTGAGAACATATGGGGAGAAGCTGATGCCCAGGTTTGGCCTAGTTCTTTCATTCACTCTAAGGACAGTTGACTGTTTCTGTGCTAAAGGCATGGGACTGGGGGTAGTAGTCTAGGCCCATGAGGAACTATGGTATGGAATGAACCTGGTCATTCCTCAGACACATTCTTCATATGCCCCATGACTAAGCTGTGGAGGAAGCCACTGTTTCAACAGATGCCTCCATTGTCTTAGCAGGAAAGCTATTTCATATCTCTGTGGTCACAAGCATTTAGCACTCACTGCAGTATTTCCAGTGGACTGTGCTAGCCAAGACTTCTAACTCTCTCTTTTTTTGGCCCATTCATTTTTGCTTTTGGATATCCTACTACAAGATAATAAGGAAAAGAATATATTAACCGTTTTTGTGTTTTTCAATGGGCAAAGGGTAAGAACAAAAAAAAAAAAGGAGTCTGTGTAATGCAATAGACTCATCTAGCACCCATTATAGAGAAGTGACTAAATGATGTTCTCCCCATCAAGAATTCACAGTGGGGAAAAAAAAAAAAGAATTCACGATGGGTAGGGAGGCAGGGTGTGTATGTGTGTGCTGCCAGAGACCTTGCTAAACCAGTCCAAGGTGATAAGAAGGAGAAAGGCAAAGATGAAGATTTAAAGCCATTATTTACCTGGACTAGTAGTGCTATTTGGCCAGAAGACCCAGGATGAATGTGGAGGGAAGGAAGAATCTGGGAGTGCCCTTGTTAGTCCCTTCAAGAAAGAAGCAAGATGTTGGGAAGAAGTGTTATTGGGAGTCCATGGAGAAAAAGTAAGGGGAGAGTGGAAGGAATGCCCTTTAGGCAGCTAGGTGACTCAGTGGATAGAGTGTTAGGTATGGATTCAAGAAGACTTGCTTTCTAAGCTTGAATCAGCCTTTAATGAACTGTGTAGTCCTAATCAAATTACTCAACCTCTATTGATTTTCTGTAAAATGGGAATAATTATATCACTTCTTCACAGGGTTGTTGTGAAGATCAAATGAAATATCGTATGAAGTATTTCATAAACCTTAAAGAACATCTATTGTTATTTGTGGGCAGCTGAGTGGTGAAGTGGATAAAGCACTGGCCCTGGAATCAGGAAGACCTGAGTTTAAATCTGATCTTAGATACTTAATAGCTGTGTGACCCTGGGCAAGTCACATAACCCTGTTTGCCTCAGTTTCCTCATCTGTAAAATGAGCTAGAGAAGGAAATGGCAAACCACTCGTATTTTTGTCAAGAAAACTCCAAATGAGGTCCTGAAGAGTTGATACAACCGAACAACAACAATAACAATTGTCAATGTTGTTAGCCATTGCCATGAGAAGCCAATTGTACCTTCTCATCCGATGACTCTTTGTTCATATGCTCCTGTATGTGCTCCAAAGTATTATGGACGACTTCAGGAGGTAGTGATTTCTCATCGAATAGGAATATCAAGGGGAAGCTAGATAACCTCTTGCCCAGCATTTTGTAGAGGAGAGTCCTACCTCAAATATAATTTAGACTAGATAAATCAGTCCACAAGCACTACTTCTTTTTTCTTTTCTTTTCTTTTTGTCTTTTTGGAGGGAGGAAGGCAGGGCAATTGGGTTAAGTGACTTGCCCAAGGTCACACAGCAAGTAATTGTTAAGTGTCTGAGACTGGATTTGAATTCAGATCCTCCTGACTTCATGCCTGGTGCTTTATTCACTGTGCCACCTAGCTGCCCCTCCACAAGCACTTCTTAAACACCTACTATATGCCAGGCACTTTCCTAAGTGCTAGGGGTACAAAGAACAGTTAAAACACCATCCCTCAATTAGCTTGCATTTAAATAGAGAAACAGCATATAAATAAATAGGGACATACAAGATATATACAGAGTAGATGGAAGGTAACCATGAATAGGAAGGTTCTAGCAGCTGGGCTGGACTGGAATAGGCCTCCTTTAGAAGGTGGCATTTGAGTTGAGTCTTCAAAGAAATTAATCAATCAACCAGTATTTATTAGATGCATACAAATTTACTGGGGTGGAGGCAGTAAAAATGCAAAAAATTCCTGCTATCCAGATGTTCAGTGATTTCTGAGGTCATTTCTCCCTTTTATTTCTGTGGTTCTGAGGCTCTTAGAGCTGATAGAGAGAGAGCATTGGTCATGGGGTAAGGGATTTTCCAAAGAGGACAGAGGCTGGGACACCGAGCCTTCCTTGCAAGGCCATCTGTGGCCTTTCCTTACAGAGGGGGAGCCTAGATACAATAGGAGCCCAGCTATGGGCTTGGCAGCTCCTGTGGAATGAGTCCCAGAGCTTGATGGCAGTCAGCCCAGAAAGATCATCAGTGCTAAGGTGCAGGGCTGGCCAGTAGGACAGAGAAATCCATTATGTAGCATGATCTGAGTCCCACTGGCCTTTTTTATAGGTTTCCTAGGTTGCTGCCTCCATTCCATTAGTCATCTCTAATTGGCTCCTCTGCTCTTGCACCCCTCCAACCCCATTTCTAACTCACAGAGGCAGCTTCTCTTCCTGGGCCTTACTACCCAGGGCATTATTGCTCCTTTTCCTCTGAGGAGGTGTAAAGATCTCAGAGACAATGGAGCGCAAATAGGGACCTAGGAGTTGAAATTTGGAGATGATTAGAGGGAGAAGCAAACACAGAAATCAACAAATGCTCCAAATTGTTTCCAAAACTGGCCTCTGGGTCATTGTTCTAAGGGCCAATATGGCGGCCCAGAGCATAACCCTAATATGGTATCAGAAAAGCTGGCCTCAGAGGCAGGATAATGGGAGTAAAGTACCACCTCTCACTGGTATGTGACCTTGAACAAGTCACTTTACCTCTTATTGTCTTGTTAAGCTTTCTGAGAGTATAAGTTGCAGTGTGGGGAATGGCTGATTTGCTTTGGTGGATGGGGTTCCCTCAGGAAATCACAGATCCAGACCAAAAGAGTAAGAAGCCTCAATCTTCTTGGACTATTTTAAAAAAATCTTCCTATCTGTTTGATGAGGAGGAGATAGAGCCCAATTCCCCTTTTATGAGTTGGCACCCCTTCAGAGTTTGAAGGGACCACCATTTCCCTTGGGGTTTGGCAAGAAACCTTCTATCTATGCTTAAGACTATAGGGACGTTACAATATAGCTCAAGCCAAACTAAGGTTCTCCAGTCTTTGATCAGAAAGAGGATGACCATTCTATGTGAAAACAAGTACTCTTTTTTTTTTCTGCTTTTTGGAGGGCAATTGGGGTTAAGTAGCTTGCCCAAGGTCACACGGCTAGGTTTTTGTTTGTTTGTGATAAGTATCTGAGACCGGATCCGAACTCAGGTCCTTCTGACTCCAGGGCCAGCGCTCTATTCACTTCGCCACCTAGCCGCCCCAACAAGTACTCTTTCAATGGTACAAATTTTAATTTCAAACTTAAATTGTAGACTTTGGTTCATAAATAATGATCTTAGATCAAAATCATTTTCGAAGAATTATGACCCACAGGTTGTGACTTGCCCAAGGTCACACAGGTAGTGGGTGTTGGAATCTGGATTTGAACCAAGGTTCTCTGACTCCAAGTTGTCATTGTACCAAGCTGACCCTTTTGTAGTTTGCAAAGGGTCTGGAGCTCTGTTGTTATTTAACATACAGTAGATAAGTGGAGAAAGTATAAATCTGGTTCAAAGAAAAAGGCAAAATAAAAGAAAACAGAAAAAAACAAGGAAAGAGAAGGGGAGAAAGGAGGAAGGAGAGAGACAGAGATAAGATTTTGAAAGATTTATGATTTCCTCCTTCCCTTAAGTGTTCCAACTAGTGATAGAAAGACTAATGAACACTGGTAGTTTTGTTTTTTTATATATGAATTGTATTATAATTACATACAAGTATAATAATATGATTAGGTTTTATATAGAGCCAGTCACTGTTAGTATCTCTATCATCAGGCTATTGCCTTGAGATTTGCTGCCCCAAACATCACCTGATTCAAGCTTTGAGGGTGACAGTAGGTTGAACAAATGATAGAACTTGCCCCAGGCCCTGTCTCCCTCTCCAGGCAGAGTCTTTCTCTTGGTTTGGGGCACAGCAGTCTCCCTTTGAGTTTCCAACTCTACTATTCTGTGAATTACAGATTAGAACCAGGTTTTTCTCAATCAAGGGTTTGCAGAGTCAGGGATAAGGAAGAGGGAGACCTTACTTTCTTAAATAAATTTTTATTGATATCTTCTATTTTAACATTACCTAAATTTCCTTCCACATATCTTCCCCTTCCCTCTCCCTCAGAGTCATCTCATATAATAAAGAAAACTTTTTAATAGAAAAAGAGGAAGAAGAAAAAGAAATCAGCAAAAATGAGAGATACATTAAAAAAAACCTGGATATTTAATTTAATTCAATTCTAACTTGTTCACGCCTAGTTAATTTCCAACCCAGAGTCTGGGAGCTTGGCCGCTTTGGTTTGATGGAATTTCTGCCAAAACAGTTGAAAACCCAGTGCCTTGTGTGGTAGGTGTTAGCTGAATTACTTTTACAAATCAGAGAATTAAAGCTGTTCATATGTATTAATAAACTGATCTTTAAAATGTAGTAACCTCCTCCCTATAAACAAGAATATTAAAAAGTTATCCTAATTTCTGCTTTTATCTTAGATGATTACAATTTCAGATCCTTCTAGTTGGTATTATTGCATCTTGTCCCCAAAAGTACCTTGGATCTGGTTTATAGGTATTTTGTACCTTTAATTTAATTTAATTTAAGCTCTTTGAGGGCAAGACTGTTCTACTATTGTCTTTGTTTCTCTAATACAGAGTACACACTTGTTATATAGTAGGAACTAAATTAATATTTGTTGTTGGATTGAGTCTAAAGCAGTTTAGGTTGACAAAGCTAATTCTTCACAACACGCCACAAGGTAGCCAATGGATGGCTAAGATCAATAGATCATAGATTTAGAGCTTCATTTTGCAGATGAGGAAATTGAATCCCAAGTAAATCAATTGTCAAAGCCATATAAATAGTAAATGGGAAAACTGGGAGTCGTATTAAGCTCATGGAACTGTAAACCTATTACTGCAAGGGATCATAGAGGTTGTTGAGTCTGGTCCCCTCGTTTTACACATGAGGGAATTAGAACCAGAGAGATTAAATGATTTGCCCAAGGTCAATGAGGATATTAGCCCCATTTTACAGATGATGAAATTGAGGCTCAGAAAGTTTGCGTGTAATTTGTACAAGGTCTTACAGATAATAAATAGTGAACTCACAATTTAAATACACTTAATCCTTTGGCACCAAGTACTTTGTACTTTATGTTGTCCCCTTGCATGACATGGTGATTTCCTTCTCTGACTTAACCAAAGTCACATGGCTAGTTTTTGTGTTAAGTGTCTGAGGTCGTATTTGAACTCAAGTCCTCCTGACTCCAGGGCCAGTGCTCTATTCACTGTGCCACTTAGCCGCCCCTGAGCATCACAATTTCAAAAGTGAGGTAATCATTGGTCTAATGCAGCCCTGAGATTTTTCCTGAATGATCTTGGATTTCAATGAAACGGTTTCCCACTGTGTTCTTACAGCACCTTTCATCTGAGTTCTTAAAACAATTAAATATAATTTTCCTCATTTGTTTTTACAGATGGGGAGCGTGAGGTAGAAAGAGGTTAAGTGACTTAACTATGGCCACACAATGAGCCCACAGTCCAGCTGGGAATTGATTCCCCTGATTTCGGCCTGATAGCTGTGTCCTCTTATATGAAGGAGTACTGTTAGTCTGTCACCTAAATCATGGCAGTGATAATGATTTCCTGTTCATTGATCACCATACATTTATCTATATTTATAGGAGGAGAAATCAAACCCTGTCCTACTCTTTTAAAGTTCTCTATCTTGACTTTGGAATTATTCCACTTATTTTACTTAAAAAAAAAAATCCATTCAAGTTGTAAATAGCTCGGCACTGGCCCATTATCTCCATGGCCCAGTAGTCAATGGAATCCAACAATTTCTGTGGCCTTCCACGAGAAGGCATTGCGTAAGACTGCATAAAATTGTAATTTTGCCTGGTTTTCTTGTAACTGACATAGAAACCACAGTACAAAAGTAATGGGAACCAAGGACTTGGCCTAGTCAGACCTGTTGAAGCCATGGAGCTGAGGTCTGGAAGCCAGGGACTCTGCCTGGGATGGAAATCACAGACCCAGAAGGACTTGGTAACAGAAAGCCTCGGCAACTCCTCTTTCCAGCACTGATTTATGGGCTGCTCAACCAAAATATCTGGCTTCACAATTGTTTCTTTGGCCTTGTTTCAGCAGAGGAGCAAGTCTGAAGCCAAATCAGTCCTAGGACATTTGCTCAGCAGTCAAATAGTCTTTTTCAGAGGGCTTGGAAATCATTCATTTGAGTCTTGTTATGCAACCTTCTTTAGAGAACAAGGCTGAAATGTCTACCAGAAGGGAGAAGACCAACACGATTGGCAGGAATGAGCCATCACCAGCCTGAACTTGACCTAAATAAGGAAGCCAGTAATAAAGTGAATCTGTCCTAGTCACAGAAGTTCAGAACTGGAAGGGGACCTTGGTGGCTGAGGCCAATCTGTACCTGAAAAACCAGTGCCCTTTATAACACATGGGACAAGTGGTCATCTCATCTAGCCCTTGCTGGCAGACTTCTAATGAAAGGAACTCACTAGCTTCCAAGGCAGCCAATTACATTTTTGGATAGCTCTAATGTGCATGGTCTCTATGTCTTTAAGTGTCCAATGGGAGCAATGCACTTTCGTCCTACACGTCTGGAGCTGCTATCATTTAAATATTAATGGTGATATTTAAGGGAATAATAGTAAATAGTAACACGTTCTTTTTGCCCTAAAATCCCTCTGTGATTTCACCCCACTCCACCATTTTGTCCTAAGAACAAAAGCAGCAATTCCACTGAAATTTCCAACACTGCTTATTTCCAAAATCCTTTGTGTGGGAATACCTCCTATCTCTCTACTTTTGCATTGATTGCCCCCCATACTTAGAATGTATTCTTTGCTCACATCTGATTCTTAGAGTCCCTTGCTTCCTTCAAGGCAGTTCAAGTGATCAGCTCTTAGTAACCTTATACCTCATTTAACTTGTGTGCGCACGTGGGGTGTCCCAAAAGTCTTAGTACAAAGCTTAACCAACACTGACTTTTGGGACACTTGGTATTCTGCATACACTTAATTACATACATGTTGTCTCTCTGATAGAGTATAAACTCTCTGAGGGCAGCCACTGTTTCATTTTTGTCTTTGTATTCTCAGTGCCTTGAATATAGTGGTCACTTAATAAATATTTGTTGGCTGTCTAAATATTGAGTGTTCCAGATGTTTGTCATAAGAAGGAGGTCATCGATAAAAGTGACATAATATAAATTGTTCAGTGACAAGAAATACATCCTTTATTGGAGCAAATCTGTGAACTAGGTATATGCCAACAGCATGGAACTGGGAGGTAGAGAACTGAATTTGGAGTCAGGCTTTGAGCTAGAATTTTGGCTCTGCCCCTTAATAGCTATGGTACCCTGGACATATCACTTTGCCTTTTTGGCCTTAGCTTCCACATCTGTAAAATATGGAAGGAGGTGGGATTGGAACAAATGACCTCAATGGTCTTGTCTGATTATAAATCTGTGACCCACAAGATGTGATGCCACTGAGGAGGGTCTAAGGAGGAAACAACCGAATCATTCATGAATAGGCCCAGTTCTGTTTACTTCCTATCTCTGCCATTTATTATTGTTGTTGTTCTGTTATGTCTGACTTTTCATGATCCCATTTGTGGTAATCTCATCCTCTGAGATTACTTACTACTTATATTTTATATATTTTCTACGTACAATTTTTGACATGTTGTCTTCCTCATTAGAATGTAAACTCCTTGAGAGCAGGACCAATATGTCAACCTTTCTTTCTATCCCTAGCATTTAGCAAAGTGCTTGAAACATATTAAATGCTTAATAAATGCTTGTTGACTGATTGACTGACATGTCTCTGCCCTCAGGGGGTTTATATTCTATTGAGGGAGCACCATGTATATTTGTAAGATGCAAAATATGAAAATATAAAAGTAGTCATAAACTAAAGACAAAGTACTTTTTTCTGGGAGGGGGGAAGGCAATAACAGATGGGGAGATCAGGAAAGGCCTCTTGTAGGTAGTAAGCAGATCCTTGAAGGACATTAGGGGTTCTAAGGAGAGATGAGAAAAGAATGCATTCTAGTCATGGGAGACAGCCTGTGCAAAGACTGCTTGATGGAGTGTTGTGTGGGAGAACCAATAAGAAGGCCATTTGGGCTAGACTGAAGGGTGTGAGAAGGAAGAATAATGCATAATGCTAGAAAATTATATTGGAGACAGATTATAAAGGACTCTGTACACTAAACAGAGGAGTTTAGTTTTGACTCTAGGCAGCCACTGGAGTTTATGGAGCAAGGGAGTTGCATGATCAGAACTATATAAAGAGATTCCTTAGGACTTGGTGACTGATTCTATGTAGTAGACAAGTCATGGAGCCACAGTTTTAAGCCTGGGTAACTAGAAGAAGAGTTTTAGCATGAGCAGAAATAGAATAGTGAGGAAGGGGAAGCTGGGTTGGTGGGAAAGATGAGGAGTTCATCTTTTTTTTTTTTTTTTTAGTTTTTGCTTTTTGGAGGGGAAGGTAGGGCAATTGGGGTTAAGTGACTAGCCCAAGGTCACACAGCTAGTAAGTGTTAAGTGTCTGAGACCAGATTCAAACTCAGGTCCTCCTGACTCCAGGGGCTGGTGCTCTATTCCCTGTGCCACCTAGCCGCCCCAAGGAGTTCATTTTTAAATGTTACATTTGTTGTAATGGTGAGCAATGGACAGCAAACTCAATGTGACTCAGTGGTATAATGTCAGAGCCAAAAAAATTCCTATTGTCTTGAACTGTATTAATATAATCATAATATCTAACATGTATATAGCTCTTCTTATGTGCCAGGTACTATGCTAAATGCTTAGCAATTATTATCTCACTTGACCCTTACAACAACCCTGGGAGGTAGGTACCATTTTACAGACAAGGAAACTGAGGCAAAGAAAGGTTAAGTGACTTGTCCAGGGACACACAGAAATTATTTGAAGCTGGATTAGAATTCAAGTCTTTCTGACTCTAGGCTTAGTGCTCTATTCATTGTACCACCTAGCTTCTTTACTTCTGTCAAGGCTCAGTTCAGGTGTCACCTAGCGTTTCCTGATGCTCTGATTTTTCTCTCCTTTCTTATATTATCTTGTTCTTACTCATTGGTTCAAGTAGAATCTAAGTTGTTTAAGGGCGCTGCTGTTGTCTAATCATTTTTTTCCAGCCCTGTCCAACTTGGAGATCTCATTTGAAATTTTCTTGGCAGAGAGACTGGAATGGTTTGCCTTTCCCTTCTCCAGCTTATTTTACAGATGAGAAAACAGGTAAACAGGGGTAAGTGACTTGCCCAGGGTCACATAGCTAGTAATTGTTCAAGGCTAGATTTGAACTAGTCTTCCTGACTCCAGGCCCTGTGTTCTATCCACTTACCTTGTTTTTACTTATCAGTTCACCTTTTTGATTCCTAAGTAGAATGTAAGTTGCTTGAGAATAGGGTCTATGTAGTTTTAGGTTTTGTATCATTAGTACATAAAACAGTGCTTTGCACACAGCAGGCACTTAATAAATGCTTATTGAATTGAAAGTCAGGATATCCAGATGAGTGATGTTCTTTTAAAGTAGAGTCCTTTGCTACTCTTGCTCATATTTTGGGAAACTGCTTCTGGGACTGCTTTTGGAGTCTTGGAAACATTCTTTTGAATCTCCTGTACTCGGGCAAATCTTAGTCCTCTGATGATGTAACTGTTTTTAAACTGCCAAAAGTCCTATAGAGCCCAGGCTGGTAAACAAAAGGGATCTAACTCAATTCAACCCAACAAGCATTTATTATTTACTACGGACCTGGTACTGGGGAGAGAAAGGCAAAAAAAGAAAATGTTTTCTGCCCTCAAGGAGCTTATAGAAAGTCATGGGACAGTTTAGGAGCCCAACAGGAAACTCAGCCTTTGAGGAAGGCAAGTCTAAAGAGGCTTTTCATGGTTTTTGTGTTTTCTATCACTGAGATCAGGGTCTAATTTTTTCGGTAATAACCTTGAATTACATATCTATAGATAATAAAATAGCTCTAGGGCCATAGAACCCTCCAAGGTCATCTCATTTTACAGATGAGGAAAATGAGGCACAGGGAAATTAAGTGACTTGTTGAAGATCACACAGGTCATATTGACCAGAGGCAGGATTTTAACTCAGATCCTCTCACTCTGAAAGAGCTGGGGGTCTTTGCATTTTGCTATCCCAGATATTCTGTTAGGGTGATTTAAACAGAATTTTCTTCATTGTGTCCTATCTTGTAGATGCAGGACAAAGAGGCAAATCTTTTTGGCTATCTTGCTACTTTTTCCTGATTGCTTTAGCCATTTTGATGGGGGAGTAATGCTCATTGACCCTTCAGAGGGTCAAAGGATAAAACTAGTTATGTTGTAGTTACTCGTGTTAATCCTGCCAACCAAGAGTAATTCATTCTCTCTCCCTCCCCCTCTCTCTCTCCCTTCCCCCATATATCTTACAACATTTTATTTGGACCTTTCTATTAGTACTTAAATACATTTTGCCTTATATCATATATGTATGTATACATACATATATACGTACATCTGCACACACGTATGTATGCATGTCAAAAGCCTTCTCACAATTCCTATTAGAATTATAAACACAAAGAGAGGAATTAATGCTTTATTTCATCTTTGTATCCCAAGCACCCAGTACTGAATCTCCTTTTCTTCTCTTCCCCTCTCCCTTTCTTCCCCTCTTCTTTTCTCCTCTTGTCCCTGCCCCTCTCCTCTCCTCTCTTTCCCTCTCCTCTCCTCTCTTCTGCTTCCCTTCTCTCTTTCTTTTCTTCTCTGTTTCTGTCTTTCTCTCCTGGAACCAAAGTTAACAAGCTTCTGTGAGACATATTAACTTCCTGCCTACTGTGGCGAGAAAAGCTCGGGGCTGTGGAAAAATGCTGATATATTTAAAATAAGAAGAAAGACTCCAAATGACCACATAAATAAACCTCAGGGAATTTTAACCAAGTAACTGCTGCCAACTAATTCCTCAGCCAATCAAAATGCTAAATGTTTGATACTGGAAAGGGGCCGCATTTCTGTTCTGTGCCATGCTTGTCAACACTCCAATTGGTCTAATAATAAACATATCCATTCATAAAAAGAATAGGATATAAGTGACCACCTTCCCCAAATCCCATTGACCTCTACCAACAGGAGGCATTGAGTGTGTCCAGGTCAGTAACAGACGCAGGAATGCACAGCTGTCTCCTGACATTCCTGGTCTCCAGGCCAGAAGCATTTATAGACCACAATAAGGAGTGAGAAAACAAACAGATGTTGTCGCATGGGACATGGCCAGTGCCATGAAAGCAGCTGGCTTCAGCATGGAACCCCCTTTCCACATGACTTTAGTGAGGTTGACATTGCTGAGATCCCACATCAGAATAAAGAGCAAACCCTGCTTCCATCCAGTTGTTTCAACTGCCTCAGGCATCTGGCGTTTTCTTCTTTCTCCACTCCCCCACCCACCCCAAGCCCACCCCCACAGTGTTTATAGGGCCTAGTGCAGTGGGGTGACTGAGGAATAACACTAGCCCCAAATCCACTTGAATGTTTTAATGAATTTTAAATGACATTGTTTAGTTCTTTGCTTAGCAAGGGATAGAGATGACCTAAACCCTTCACTGACTAGATCAATGAGAGTTTATTTGGGCAGGGGAATAAAAGGAGTGGAGAAATGATCTCTGCATAGTCTTGATGCAAAATGGTAATAGAAGACTTCTGTTAACCTTATAAACTCCAGATAACACCTTCTGTAGTTGATAGCACATGCCTAGGGGGCTGGGCACTTTGTATGATTTTCTGAAGGCTGCCAATTGATTCTCCTCTCTGCTTGGGTGATATAAACTTACATATATTTGGGATTTGGACATGGGTAATATAAACTTATGTATATTTGGGATTCAGACATAGGGTTGAGTAGAAGAAACTTAGAGGGAGGGGACTAAAGGGGGAGTCATGTTGAGAGAGGGAAGTATGCTGCAGTGGAATGATTTGTAATATAAGATCATAGATTTATATAGATTTAGATCTGGAAGGGATCCTTTATTCTAATGCCTTCATTTTTTTTTTAAAGCAATTGGGGTTAAGTAACTTGCTCAAGGTTACACGGCTAGTCATTATTTATGCGTGGGTGCTCATTTTCTGAGGCCGGATCTGATCTCTGGTCATCCAAACTCCGAGGCCGGCGCTCTTACTCACTGCGCCACCTAGCCGCCCCTTTAGGGAAATTGGGGTTAAGTAACTTGCCCAAGGTTACAGGGCTAGGTTTTTGTTTGTGTGGATTAAGTGTCTGAGGCCGGCTCTGAACTCAGGTCCTTCTGACTCCAGGACCGGCGCTCTATTCACTGCGCCACCTAGCCGCCCTTGCCTTCATTTTCTAGGTGAGGGAGGTAAAGTAACTCGTCCCTGGTTACAAATAGAAAATGGCAACATTGGCCACTATTGGTCTTTTGGATGCTCTCTCCCCTCTTCCCTGGGTTCTCATGATGCTTTTTCCTGTTTCTCCTCCTACCTCTTCAACTATTCCTTCTTACTATCCTTTGCAGGATTATGATCCATCTTTCCTCCTTAATATATGGGTATATATGGGTCTCTGTCCCGGACCCTTCTCTTTATCCTGTCTCTTGGTAATCTTATCTACTCTCATAGATATAATTATTTTCTCAATGAAGATGATTTCCAAATCTATGCCCCTCTTTCACTTAAGATCCAAATTCCTATCCCTAACTGCCTGCTAGACACTTCCATCTTGATATCCTATGGGTACCTCAAAGTCAATATGTCTAAAATAGAACTCTCTCCCCTACCCCTCCCCATCTTATCCCTCTTTCCAAGTTTCTCATTTCTATTGAGGGAACTGCCATTCTTCCATCTGTCCAGTCCCTCAGCCTTGAAGTCACCCTCTACTCCTCATCATTTCTCACACACTATTTCAATATAATTGTCAAGTCTCGTTGATTCTTTCTCTACCCTTGTCTCTACTCACTTCATCACCTCTCCCCTGGAATGCCACATTAGCCTCCTAATTGACTGTGCTACCTCTAGCATTTCTTCTCTCCAGTCCATCATCCAAGTAGCTGCCCAAATCATCTTCCCAAAGCACAACTTGAGAAACTCTGACCTGCTTAATAAGCTTCTGTGGTTTGATGCTGTCTCTAGAATAAAATACAAACTTCTGGCTGTCATTTAAAGTCCTACACAATCTGGCTCTGACCTGTTTTTCCTAAATTATTTAACATCACTCCTCTCATGAACTATATGTTCCATGCAAACTGGCTCATTTGTGGTTCTTCTTGAAGAACATTCTCTCTCCTAGCTCTGTACCCTTGCATAGGCTGTCCTTCATGCCTGGAATGCTCTCCCTCCCTTCTCACTTCTCTCTCTTGGAAACCTTCCTGTTGTTCAAGGCTCACACTCAAGTACCATCTCCAAAATGAGGCTTTTCTTATTCCCCAGTTATAAGTACTACCCCTACCAAATAATTTCTCATTTACTTTGTGGATAGTGCTGGTAAATGCTTAAAACAGGTTCTCAAAAAAAACCCAAAACAAAACATGACATACTTTTAAGCTTAATCTGCATTAGTAACATTTTCTTCATTCCTTTTACTATGTCAAGACAATCAACAAAACAACAAATCCAACCCTGGGTTGGAGCCTTTCTAGATATCTGAGGTGTAAATGTTCACTCCTGAGGCCCTACAAATTGGTGGCTTCAGCAGACCCCTAGTGTACATTTCCCTCTAGGAGAATTTAAGCTCCTTAAGAGAAGAGATTATTTTAATTTTTGCTTTTGTGGCTTTGGTTCCTGGCACAACGTCTGCCACATAGTAGTCACTTAATAAATTCCTTTTTTTAGGGAGAAGAGGATAAGGCGGGGGGTGGAGGGATAGAAGAGCAGGCAGACTGGGGGAAGGGGTAATTAGTATACCTGCCATCTTGGAGTGGAGGATAGGGGGAGAGATGGGGAGAAAATTTGGAACTCAAAATCTTGTGGAAATAAATGTCAAAAACAAAAAAGATAAATATAAATACAAATAAATTCCTTTTTTGTTGTTGTTGTTGTTGTCTCATGTTCCAAGTGTTGTCTAGTTCCTAATTAAAAGTTAGGGAATCTGAATTATAGTCCTGGATTCTCCACTTAACAGGTTAGATGAACTTAGGCAATTCGCCCTCTGGAGTTATACTTTCCTTACCTATCAAACATGTATAATAATACCTGTAATACCTATATATAACAACACCTATCCTGCCAGCTTCCCATGGATTGTTATAAGGATCATATGAGATCATGAATGTGAAAGGTCTTTGTAAACTGTTAAGTCCTACATAAATATAAACTATTATCTTCTTAGCTTCAAAGGATACCCTCTCCCTAGGGTATGAAGTAGGAAATTGAGTTCAGTAATTATAATAACAATAATAAACATGCCCCTCTTGTTATTGTTTTATCCCTTGGTTTAAAAAAATGTGAAAAAATAAACATGGGAGGGGGATAGAGGAAAGAATGTTAACTGATGAACCACAGCTATGTTTCCTTTTCAAAGGAAAAGATGGAGTCTGTGTTTTGGCTCTAGTGGGATTATTGGAGCAAGATTGGATAAAAGTTGAGAAGGCTAAGTTGGTATTAACAGGCATTATATAATGGTAGGAGGTAGAGCTTGAAGGATCTAGAGAGATTATTTAGTCAGTTCCTTTCATTTTAGAGATGAGGAACATGAGGCCAGAGAGGTTAAGCCATTTGCCCAAGGTCATCTAGTCTACTAAATGATGCAGTTAGGACTAGAGTTCAATTATTCTGACTTCTAATTATAGCAATATCCAGCACTTAACACTTTAAGGTCTACACAGCACTTTGAAAATGTTATCTCATTTGATCTTCAACATTCTTGGGAGGGAGGTGCTATTATTCCCATTTTACAGGTAAGGAAACTGAGGCTAAATGCCTTGCCCAGGGTCACACAGCTGGTAAATGTCTGAGGTCACATTTGAACTCAGGTCTTCCTAACTCCAGTTCTAGCACTCCATTGCCAGTGGCACCTAGAACAGTTCTAGGACTGTTCCTTTCTTACCTCTCCCTTTTGGAAACTTTAGCTTCCTTCAAGGCTCATACTCAAGCACCATCTCTCAGTCAAAGCTTTTCCTGCTCCCCAGTTATGAGCACTACCCCTACCACATGGCTTTACATTTACTTTATATTTATTTGTCTGGGTGCACGTTATTTCCCTCCAGTAAAACATCAGCTTTCTAGATCATGTTCTCTTTAAATCCATAAGCATAGAGTTCTGCCTAAGTCTCAGAAGTGCTTAGGGAGACAGGGTTACACTAGTCACTTTGGCTAGATAGGAAGGCATGGAGGAGAATTCTGCCTAAGATTGGTCCTAAAAGATGACAATTTGCATTCAAGTCAAATTTGACTAATTTGGGAACATGAGATTTGCTGTGTGTTTTTAAAAAATCTACTCCCTAGTCAAAATTTCTCAATAATAATACCTTACATTTTTAGAGTGCTTTAACATTTGCAAATTACTTATCCCATAATAACCCTGTGAATTCCAAAAATGAAACTCAGGTTCAGAGAGTTTAAGGCCCATGATACAGCTGACATTTGAACCCAAGGCTTCTGTTTACAGATCCTGTGCTTTTAATAAATCTCTCCCTGATAGTGAAACAGTCATTAGGTCACCCTGTGATTTAGAGTTTAATTGGAAGAGACTTTAGTGAACCTAGTCCAACCTCTTTACTTTAGAGATGAGGAAAATGAAGAGATTCAGGGAATTTCCCAAGGGTCTACAGATCTGGGATTTGAACTCAGGTCCTCTGCCATCTACTCTCTACGTAACCTTAGGTAAACCCCTTTTTCTCTCAGGATACTAGGTAACTCTCTGAAACTGTAAGATACAAATGGATTTTCCATATGTACCCTCTACATGTTACAGTACATCCCATGTGTTTCTTTAATAAACTGTGCAAGGGGCGGCTAGGTGGCGCAGTGAATAGAGCGCCGGCCCTGGAGTCAGAAGGACCTGAGTTCAGAGCCGGCCTCCCACACTTAATCCACACAAACAAAAACCTAGCCGTGTAACCTTGGGCAAGTTACTTAACCCCAAAGAAATTCTAACACTAATAAAATAATAGGTTTGGGGTGGACACCATCTAACAGCCCCACCGATGTTCATGCCAATATGTTCACAGTATGACAAATGCCTCCAAATTTAAAAAAAATCAAATCTTTATGGGACTGGTGATGAAACATATTGCTTTCCTCTCCATGGAGAGGTGGTGGACCATAGGTGGAAAATAAGGCATGGTCAATGTATCAATTTTATTTTTCTTTAAAAAGGAGATCTCTGATGCTATTAATATAGAGGATTCTGGATTAGGATACTCCCTCTATCAATGAAAATAAGCAACTTCTCTGTAATTTATAGCCTTAGAAAGTTACCTGGTGGGATGGTTCTGAGAGGTTTAGTCACATGGCCAGGGTCACATGGCCAGTATGTATCAAGTGAGGGTGGGTTAAGACTTGGTACTGGAAATTACAACTATGTTGGAAAAAAAGGCATCAATAAAATATTTTTAAAAGTCTAATACATGATCTCTCTCTCTCTCTCTCTCTCTCCTTCTCTCTCTCTCTCTCTCTCTCTCTCTCTCTCTCTCTCTCTCTCTCTCTCTCTCTCTCCTTCTCTCTCTCTCTCTCTCCCTCTCTCTATCTCCCTCCATCTCTCTCCCCCCTCTCTCTTTCTCTCTCCCTCCCTCTCTTCCTCCTTCCTTCCCTCTCTTCCTCCCCCTCCCTCCCTCTCTCTCTCTCCCTCCCTCCCTTCCTCTCTTTCCTCTCTCCTTCCCTCTCTCTCTCTCTCTCCCTCCCTCTTCCCCCCCCCCCTTTCTCTTTCCTTCCCCCTGAGGACTGAGATTTGCTTTGGCCACAGTGATCAAAACAAGTTCTACTTTCTGCGGAGTCTCTTTCCCTTTCCCTGTTTCTAGCATTTACAACGCTGTGTTTCTGTTCCTTTTGCTCAACTACACAGGAATTTTGAAATGCCCCTGAAAACCCCTTACTACTGACATTTTACAAAGTTAATGAAACATTTCTCTCCATAGTGGGATTCCACTGCTTCCACTGGTTCTCCTTTTCATTCCAGGAGTCTGAAATCTTGAGTCATTATCGAACAATAAAGTATTTTGGTTAAGGATTGGATATTTGATATGTGAAAAGAAAGAGCCTCATTAAACGGGAGAAACACGGGCTCCACTTGTTACAGAGCATTCCATGTGTTTCCTGAGTAAACTTTGCAGAAAAACCCTTTAAGTCCTGGCAAAGTCTGACAGGGCCAGCAAAGCACAAAGGGGGCCATTTAAGAGTCTAAGATAAGGGAAAATTATGAATACTGTATGCCTAAGAAAGAAAGCTGTATCTCTGGAATAGCCTCAGGACTTGGGGGGGGGCAGTTTGAATTTTTGACTTTAAATGACCATGGCTCTCAATGAATAAAGCATTTGGCTTTCTGACCTCAGTGCCTACTCGCCTCCTACACACACTTACACACAACACACATAGAATATCAAAAGCTACAATATGCATATGTGTGTGTATGTATATCTGTATCTACATATGCTATCTTGGCTTATTGGAAAATTAGAGGAAATTTAGAAAACTGACATATTTATGGAACAGTCCATCAACACCTACTATCACCATTTCCTATGGAAGTGTTTCTGGTGTTAAGCAGTCACAACTGACAAGAACAAAAGAACTTAGACACCATTTCAGCAAGTAAACACTTGATCTCCTTGCCAACTGGAGACACAGTAGCCATGCACAACATACATTTAGTATACAAATTCATTTGCCAGTCCTTAAAGAAGAGAATGAAAGATATCACATAAACTTATGAAAGATATCACATATCTTAAGAAAGATATCACATAAACAAGCAATTAACATTGGGCAGAAAATGAATTTATAGAAAGCTTGTTGCAAGATACAGTTAGGCTAGCTTGTCCTGAGGTCATTTAAAATAAAAAACTGGAAAGGGTACAACAAATAGACAAAAGATGGAAAAATCTGTCAACATTTCCATTAAAAAATTATATTCCGGATCAGTGACAAGTATAGTCACCACATTTTGGCTATGACATCTCAGTGTCCAATGTGTTGCATAGGAGAGTAGAAATTGTCCTAATGAAAATGAAGATCAGAAAAGGAACTATACTATACAAAATATACTTGTGTGACTAAAGATATAATGCCTCTGGAGTCCCTAACTACCCTATACAAAATATACCTGTGGGACCAGAGTTACAACTCTGGAATTCCTAGCTGCCTTAAGTTTCAGTCGCATGTTTTGGGTATTATAATTAAGTAAATCACAGCTCAAATCTCCATCCAGTTCATTCTCTGTTCACAGATTATTCTGTAGTGACAAAGAAAATTTAATTAGGACAGAATGGCAAAGTAACAGTGGAAAATAAAGAACTAATGATAATTTTCAGTGCCCCTACCTCCCCCTTCACTCCCCCAAAAAGAAAATCTCCTACTCACCTTGGTGGCAAAGAAATAATCACTTCCCTGGAGAAATCCAGATTTTAGGATTATTATGGGGATAGCTTGGTAGCCACTTGGAACTAGATTCACATTAGCTCCTACATCCCGCCACCAGTTTCCTTGTACTGCATGGTACCAAGCTTTAGAGTTTACTCTCTCCACTATCTCTGGAGCCAGCTATGGTAGGCACAGCTTCCAACACCAGCATTTCCTGTTCAGCAAACCATATTCCACAGAATCAGGCTGCTCCAATTTTCTGGAATTGGCAAGGATGATATGATTCTATTTTCATTCTGTCTCAGGGTGCTACAGTGGACTCTTCTTCCATGCAGACACTTCTTATTCTCCCTTCTTGCAAGTCTCCCAACACAATGCCTATATCCAGGCATACACATTATTGGATTCTGATTTCCTGAGGCTATAGCCAATGATCATTGTTTCTCTCGTTTCAGCCATTACTGACACTGAAGTCAGTTAGAAATCCTCCATTATAGGTTGAAGTACATACTCCTAACAAAGAGGGTGTCCACACTAGAGGTGACACAATTTTGAGGGCGCTAAGGGATCAATTGGAAAATACGGCATCATAGATTTATAACTAAAAGAAACCTTCGAGATCAACCTATCTGATCTTTCCTTTTACAAATAAGGAAACTGGGTTGGGTGACTGGCCCATGGTCACATGGCAGAGCCAGAAGCAGGATGTAGATGTCCTGATGCCAGGGTCAACACAAACTAAAAAAATACCATGGCATGTTGGAAGAACTGGATTTTCGAGTCACCTGTTATTGAATCATTTTTCAGTTGTGTCTGATACTTTGTAACCCATTTGGGGTTTTCTTGGCAAAAATACTGGAGTGGTTTGCCATTTCCTTCTCCTGCTCATTTTACAGATGAAGGAACTGAAGTAAATAGGGTTAAGTGCCTTGTCCAGGGTCACACTACTACTAGTGCCTGAGGCCAGATTGGAACTCATGAATATGTTTTTCTGATTCCAGGCCAACTACCTGCCTTGGAGGCAGAGGGCATGGGCCCAAATCCTAGTTCCTTACTGTTTGTTACTCATTTGTAAAATGAGAACGTTGGCTTATATTATCTGTAAGAACTCTTCTGTCTCTAAATCTATGGCTATAGATAGAATTTTTTTTTTTTTTTTGCTTTTTGGAGGGCAATTGGGGTTAAGTAACTTGCCCAAGGTCACATGGCTAGGTTTTTGTTTGTGTGTGCGTTGAGCGTCTGAGGCCAAACCGAACTCAGGTCCTTCTGACTCCAGGGCCAACGCTCTACTCACTGCGCCACCTAGCCGCCCCTATAGATAGAATTTTAAGATATGGATTTACAGTCGGAAGAGCCCTCAAAGATCATCTAATCCAATTACCTCATTTAAGAAATGAGAATACTGAAGCCAAGATAGTTGCTGAAGATCATGCAGGTGGTAATAAGCAAAAGAATTGGGATCCCATGACGTCAATAACTCTTGACTCATATACCCATCTTTTGAGAATGATCTACAGTATATCAAAGGTATCCTTGATGAAAATATGAGAAGGGAACTAGTAGTTTTTTGCAAATTATATTCTATTACATATCATAACTTCTAGTCACACAATTGACTAAAAGGTAAAGAAAACACACGATTCTATTGAATTTATTGTTTATTGACTATTAGAAAAGCTTTTGATTCTGAAGAACAAAAAGTCAAGATAAGCCAACAAGCATTTATTAAGCATATACTACTTGGGAGGTACTTAGTTAAGTACCATGAATACAAACACAAGCTAAAACAAAGAGTTTTTGCCCTGAAGATGCTTCATTCCAATGAGGGGAGACAACATATAAAAGGTAGCTGTGGAGTTTGGTGAGGAGGAAGGGAGAAGTCCAGAGTCAAAAGTGTAGCCAGGAGAGGAATAAGGAAATGAGTATGGCTGCTCTGGGCACTCCCTCAAAATGGAGGTTCTGTGAGGAACTCAGCAATCAGAGGAGTGGGTCATCAGGGCAGAGTCGTCTTCCAGGGTATAAAGGCCACTGGGTAGAGCAGTTACCAGACTTAGGAGCAGAGCCAGGAGAGCAAAGCCGACTTACTGACTCTCCTTCAGCAAAGTGGCTTCTATTAAAACTGCACTAAGACTTTTAGAACACTGTATTTTTCCAAGCATATAGTACATACCAACTGGATAGAAGTTAACAATTTTAAACCCTCTGAGAAGCAGCATGAAATGTGTTCTCCAATCAACTTTGTGATTCATGATGTGAAAATAATATAAGAAATAAGCAAGACAAAATCATTTGAGTGGGAAGGGAAATTCTCTGGATTGCAGATATGAACTCTTTACAAGGCTCTTCTTCTGGTTGCTTCCTAGTTTAAGTGGGTATTAAAATTTGGGGAAGGAGGAGGGAATGAAGTTTGAGTGACATTTGCTTCTCTAGGCTAAATATTCTCATTCTTTCACCTGTACTTATTAACAACTAGAGTTTACCAAAAATGGAATAGTCTACCCAAGGAGGCAGTGATTTTATTCCCTTGCAGGTTTTCAAGAGCAGATTAGATCACCACTAGATGGATAGTTTATGCAGGGGATACATTCTTTTCATTTTTGTGCCTAGGGCACCATGCATTAGATCAAAAGAGTCAGAGCCTAGCATAAGGGAGGTGATAGTTCCACTAAACTCTGCCCTGGTCGGATTATATGTGCTCAGTTCTGGGTACCATGTGTTAGGAAGGATGTTGGTCAACACAAAAGTATAAGAGAGAATGTCCGGGATGGGGAAGGACTTCAAGATCATGCCATATAAAGATTGGCTGGAGGAACTGGAGATAATCGGCCTAACAAAGACTTAATGTGGATCTGATAACTATCTTAAAGAATCTGAAGAATTGTCTTAAGGAGAAATCTTTAGACTCAGTCCCAAAAGGCAGAATTAGAAGTAGTAGATAGAGGTTGCATAGAAACATATTCATGCTTGAAGAAAAGAGAAAACGAACAATTAGAATTATCCAGCACATGCAGTAAATGATTAAAAACTGACTTTCTGGGAAAAATATGTTTGACGTACTTTTAAATTTATGCATTATTAATATTTTCTCTATCACATTGTCTAGGCAATCAATAAAACACTAAATTGAGCCCTGATATATAGTCATTTCTCTCCAGGATCTATTTAAGCTTCTTTCAGCACACTACTTCAACTATCCAAATGATGCGATAGACTACCCAAGGAAGTAGTAGGCATCTCTCACCATGCATCTTTAAATAGTGGCTACATAACAGTCAGTTGGGTCCTTAATAATTCTTAAAATGGATGGCCTCTGAGATCCTTTCCAACTTTGTGGTACTGTGATTCCATGATCATGTAGTTCTGGGTACTGTTAATACCAGCACTCAGGGCTGCTGGCTTAGCAACAATGAGGATGCCCCAGTGGGGTAGGGCTTGAATGATCTCCTTTTCCTAATTCTTCCCAGAATAAGATTTTGATACTTTAGAAATGTGTGGTTTTGGGGTGGCTAGGTGGCTCAGTGAGTAAGAGCTCTGGCCCCAGAGTCGGGAGGACCTGGGATCAGTTCTGGCCTCAGAAAATGAGCACCCACACATAAATAATGACTGGCCATATAAACTTGAGCAAGTTACTTAATCCCAATTGGTTAAAAAAAAATGTGTGATTTCCCTGATGATACTTCTTTCTTCAGTAGACTATCTTCAAGAATGATCCACTGGAATTCCAGAAGACTGATCAAGAATGCTAACAACTTACTGAGAGAGGTGACGGGTTCGGGGTGCAAGCTGAGACATATGCTTTTTGGACATTAGTCTGCGGGCTCTTTGAGGGCAGGGACTGTCTTTTGCCTCTTTAAAAAAAATATCCCTAGCGCTTAGCATAGTGTCTGAAATACATTGGTGCTTAATAAATGTTTATTGATTGAATATGGTCAATGTGGATATTTGCTTCCCTTGACCCTGTGTATTTATTTTCTCTTTCCATTGGAGAAGAGGATAAAATAGATTTTTGTTCATTGAAAACAAATAAAAAAGGCATGATAGGTATGAATAAATAAAATATGAGAAATAAATTTCTAAAGAACAAACCAAAAGAGTCACTGAGGTTAAAAAAAAGGTCATGAATTGTCCAAATTTCTGGTGATGAACTTCTCTGGATTCAATTAATCTGGCCCTTGTCTGATAGTCTTTGTATCTCTAGCACCTACCCCATGGTGCCTTGCACAGAGCAGGACCTTAATATTTGTTAAAAATGGATTGAATTGGGTGACAGACATTCACTCTGTTACTAAGCCCCTACTCAAAACTTCTCCAGCTTAGTAGGACCTGCCAGGGCTTATATTTTCTTGGTGAAGCACCCAGAGTCACGAGAAAGAAAGCTGGTAGAGTTCTATACCTGGAATTTTGTTTCACAAAAACATGCCCAGCAGCATGATTCATGGGTCAAATTCTCACTCCAAATTAGAACTCTATAATATTTAAAAATAAGACCAAACTATAGCAAGGGGAAGAAGAAAAAAAGGAATGGAAACTGGTACTCCCCTACATTAGGAAGAGAGTAGACAGGAAGGGGTACACTTTTACAATGTGGTGATGCCGTGGTCCTGGAACTGGTATCTCAGTTCCTGCTTAGAAAAGGAACTTGACTCTGCTGATAACTTGCCATACCAAGTCTGGAAGATAGCTAGAGGTTGGCCTTTTATATGTTTGACAAATGTCTCTGATTTTTAATTTCCTCATGTTCTCTCTCTCTCTCTCTCTCTCTCTCTCTCTCTCTCTCTCTCTCTCTCTCTCTCTCTTTCTCTCTCTCTCTCTCCATCTTAGAATCCTTGGTTTCCTGCAAGAATCAGCTCAAAAGCCATCTTCCCTTCCTGATCTCTCTAGTTGCTAGTACCTTCCCCTCTAAAGTTAGCTTTTATCTATTTTGTATTTTGTATATATCCATATATGTATATCCATTCATCCATGTATCCATCTACCTATCTATCTATCTCTCTATCTATATCTCTCTATCCATCTATCTATCTACCTATATCTGTCTGTCTGTCTATCCATCTCCATATGCTGTATGTGCATTCCCTATTAGAATGTATGCTACTTGAGGGCAGGAACTGTTTTGTTTTCTCCTTTATATTCCCAGCATTTAGCATAGTGGCTGGTACCATAAGTACATGCTTATAAATGCCTGTGGATTGTTTATTTGAACATCTAGTATGTGCTTGACTTTATTATCTGTCAACATGACTCCACTTTGCTTCCCTCTGCCCTTACTTCTTGCAGTACCCATGAGGGAAAGTTTTGTGATAATCACCCTTTATATGGCAGCCCTGGTATGTAGGGCTAATTAGGAAAGAGGGATGTGGGCTGTCCCTTGAGAGAGCTCCCTACAGAGTCCATACATGGTCGCAGGCTGGGTCCTGAAGGGCTCTGACACTGGACTTGTAATTTCAGTAGTGTAATGGAAGCTTAGGCACACAACATATTCAAGCAATTTAATGTTAGCTGGCTCCTTACCACTCTTTAGCAAAACTTTTCTTCATCTATTATTAGCTCTTGCCTAAATTCTTTTCTTTATTTCAAAAAAAGTTACTTTTTGTTTTCATATCAGTCATTTCCCCTTAAAACTCTCTCCAATCAAATTTAAACCCTCCCCTGGCACAAAAACCAACCAACCAAAAAAAAAAAAAAACCCCACCCAACCCCCCAAACATTTAAGCAAAACCAATGACATTGTCACTGTATCTGACAGGGCACATTACATTTGACATTGGCAGTCTCCACTTCTCTATTCAGAGAGGGAGATAGGTTTCATCCTGAGCACTTTTTCTTCACAATTCATCAGATTTCAGTGGCTTTTCAACACTGTTAGCATTTGTATTATTGTACTCATTAAGCAGTTTGTTCTCTTGGTTTTGCTTTACTTTTTCTTTACTCTGTACCACTTATACAAAGTTTTCCCTTTTTTTCTTTCTGAATTATTCATATGTGCCATCTGACTTCACAGTAATATCCCATTTTATCCAGATGCCATAATTGATTCTGCCATTTTCTAATTGGTAGGCACTCATTTTCTAACCTTTTTGTTACAATAAAGAATGCTTTTATGATTTTTTTTAATGCATGGAAGTTTCTACCATAATTTCTTTGGGATCTACTAATAACAGCAAGCATTATATAGCATTTTAGGTTTGCAAAACATTTGAAACATGTTATCTCATTTTATTCTCAATTTGGGGTGGTAGGTACTAGTATTATCCCATTTTGCAGATGAAGAAATAGACTGAGAGAGATTAAGTGATTTGGCTAGGGTTACAAAACAGACCCCAAGGCCAGTACTCTATCTACTTTGCCACCTATTTATGTCTGTAATAAAAAATAAAAAACCTGTTAATGAGCTCATGGGAATGATGATTTTTATAGGTTTATTTTGTAATCTGCTACTTCACTGAAGCTGTTCATTGTCTCAATTATTTTCTTCACTGATTTCCTGGAGTTTTTTCAAGTAAGCCATCATTTTAAGTAAAAATAGGGATAGTTTTGACTCTTTGACAATATTTACCCTGTTCATTTCTTGAATAATTTATCTTGAACTATTGCTATAGTTATTATTTTTAGAACAATGTGAAATCATCGTGAAAAGAGGGAACATCCTTTATTTACTGCTCTACTTATTGGGAAAGTTTCACGTGTTTCACCGTTGTAGCTAATATTAGTTTTGGATTTAGATACATACTTTTGCTCATATTAAAAAGATTTTCCACATCATAAGTTTTTAGAATATTTAAAAAATATAAATGGGTGCTTCATTTTGGTTGAGTTCCTTTTCCCTGTATCTATTGGTATAATGATTTGCTTTTATCATTTTAAAATTTTCCTCTCTATTTTTTGAAGTTAGCAAATGATGTATCTGTTTTTGTCAGTCTTTTAAAAGTTATTTGCTTTTTTCCCCCTCATTTTTAGTCCTTTAGACATTTCAAAATCTAGTTCTCAAATTTTTATTCTTTCTTCTTCTATTTTTTTTTTTAAGGGGGAGTGCTTACTTAATTACTTTCTCTTTTTATTAATACATGCTCAGTTCATTAATTTATCTTTTTTATTTTATTACTATATGTCTTTAGGAGTATAACTTTTCATCTTCATACTTCTCTAGCTACATTCTCAAATTTTAATATGCTATCTCATTGTAATTGTACTCATTTATAATTACATGATTGTTTTCATAATTTATTCTTTGCCCCACTTATGATTCAGGATAGTGTTCCTAAGTCTCCATTGAGGTATATATCTTTTGCTTGTTTAGCCTGCATGAATTACAAAAGTTAGTGTATTATTTATAGTTTGCAAATAATATATTTAATATTACTGCTTTCTTATATATGTTTATTATTTTTTTGTATCCTAGCACATAATAAGGTTTTACAAGTGTTCCATATTGTCCTGAGAAATATGTATATTCTTTAATATTCCTATTCAGAAGATACTACATCTTGCATTTTAATTTTTCCAACATTCTGTTCAACTTTTTATTTATCTTTTATTGATCTATCTCTGAAAGAGAAATATACAAATATACCTTAATTATTGTATTACTATTTGTGTTTTTAAATTTTTCTTTAGTTTTTCTTTAACTTAAGTACTATTCCGTTGGTTGGAGAAATACATTTTGGTAAAATAACAAGTCACACTAGATTAAATTTATTTACCCTTTTTTTCTTATGGTTACTAAGCTAGTAGATTGGAAGAATGCTGTATATGTAGTTTACCTTGATTTAGCAAGTAATTTGATAGAGTATTTTATGCTATTCTTGTGGAAAAGGTATGGGTTAATTGATATTATAACAAGAAAGATTCACACCTGGCTTAATAATTGGATTTAGACTTAGAGTAATCATTAATGGTCTGATATCAACCTGGAAAGGAATGTGAATTTCTCCATGAGTCTCTGCTTGTCCCCTGTACTATTATGCACACACACACACACACACACACACACACACCTGTGTGCACACACATGCACATACATACATACATATACATATCAATGATATGAATAAAGGCATAAAATACAGCCTTATCAAATTTGCTAATGACAAGAAAGCCATAATAGATACTTAACATACTGGAAGACAAAAATAAAATCCAACGGGAATTTGATGAGTCAAAATACTGGGCTGACTTTAATAGATAAAATTTAGTAAGGATAAATATTATCTTACACAGGTTAAAATTCACTTCACAAGTACATGATGAGAAAAGGCATATCATATTGCAGTTTGCCTGAAAAAAAGAAGGAAGGGTGGGTGGTTATTGGGTACTAAGATCAGTATGAGTCAACAGTATCACTAAATAGTATCACAAAAGCTCGTGGAATAGGGGCGGCTAGGTGGCGCAGTGAATAGAGCGCCGGCCCTGGAATCAGAAGGACCTGAGTTCAGAGCTCGGCCTCCGACACCTAATCCGCACAAACAAAAACCTAGCCGTGTAACCTTGGGCAAGTTACTTAACCCCAATTGCCCTAAAAGGGCGGCTAGGTGGCGCAGTGAGTAAGAGCGCCGGCCTCGGAGTTTGGATGACCCGAGATCAGATCCGGCCTCAGAAAATGAGCACCCACGCATAAATAGTGACTAGCCGTGTAACCTTGAGCAAGTTACTTAACCCCAATTGCTTTAAAAAAAATAAAAAAAAAAAGCTCGTGGAATCTTGGAAGGTATTGAGAGTCATAGCTTCCAGGAATAAGGAAGTAATAAGCCTACTGTACTTTTCCTGGTTAGATCACATCTGAAGTATTTGTTTTCAATTCTGGGTAACACAGTTTCAGGAAGGGTACAGGTAACCTAGAGGAGGTCCAAAAAAAGGCAACCAGAATGGTAAAAGACCTTAAATTTATAACATGTGAGAATTAGTTGAAGGAACTGGGGATGTCTAGCCTAGGAAAAAAAGAAGACTTGGAAAGAATCATTAAAGTTGTCTTCATGTATTTGTAGAGTTACCATATAGGAGAAGGATTAGATTCATTCTGTTTGGCCCTGAGTTAGAGAACTAGAAGCAAGAGGTGGAACTTGCAAATGGGAAGATATAGACTTGATGCCAAGAAAAACTCCCCAAGGATTAAAACTGTTCAAAAGGAAGAACAGGCCGCCTTGGGAAGGCAAAAGGTCATAGAACTTGGTCTGGGAACTTTAGAGGTTATATAATCCTATTTCCCAAATTTTACAGATGAAAAAAACAAGGCCCAGTGAGATTTAGTGACTTGCCCAATGTCACACAGATATTAAAAGGCACAGCTGAGATTTGAACTCAGGTCCTTTGACTCCAGAACATACGCTCTTTCTGCTACTGTTCTTTTCTTGCTCCTTCCTTTCTTAGCCAAACTTCTAAAAAAAATGTCTATATATACTGCCTTAACTTCCTTACCACTCACCCATCCTAACTCCTTGAAATCTTAATTTCTACTGCCACAACTCATCTGAAAATGCTCTTTCCAAGGTCATCACTCACTTCCCTAGTAAAAAAAAAACCCAATATCCTTTTCTCAGTCTTTCTCCTTTGCCTACTTAAAGTATTTGACAATATTGCCCATCTTTCTCTTTTGCAATCATATTCTTGCTTATTGTTCATGACTTCATGCTATCTTTGTCCTTCTCTTACCCCTCCTCTGTCCTCCTTCTCTGGTTCTTCCTATAAATTCCCCAGCATAGATATTTCTATAGATACTTTCCTCTGTTTTCCTTTTATTCCCCTTTCTGTCCATCTTCTCCTTTGGTGATTTTATCCAATCCTATCGCTTCTATAAAGATGACTCCTAAGTTTGTCTGCCTCTCTTTTTTTCTCTCTCTTTCTCGAACTCATTAAGGTTTGTTTTTCATATTTCCAACATTCTCTTGGTCATTTTGATGAAGATAGTCTGTTGGTCCTGAAAGACAACATGTCAAAAGCAGAAGTCATCAACTCTACCCAAACCAATTGCCTTCTTATTTCACCTTTTCCTGTAATCCAATACTTTTTTTTTCTTTCAACCAGTCAGCCTAAAAACTTGAAATCATCTTGAGTTCACTCTCCCTGACTGTATCTTGTCGATTACCATCTGGTTAATTCTCTTTTGAAAGGAATAGGTCTATGTGAAATGCCATCTTTTTCATGAAGCTAGTTGTTCGACTCTTCTCATTTGAATCTAATTTCTTCCTCCTCTACCCCTAAAGTAATTTGTACCTTTTTTATTCTTACCACACCCTTATTCCTATCATAATGTCTACACTTCTTTTAATCTCCTATTACTTTATATTCTCCATGAAAACAGGGACCATATTTTATTCTTCTTTGGATCCATTACCTCCCCCCACCCAATCGTTGGCATGCCAAGGGCCAATAGGGGAGAGGTAAAATTTTTCTACAATTTATATTGTACTTTCTACAATAAAGCAACTCTAATTATTCCAATTTATACATGAGGACAGCTAGATGGCACAGTTGATAGAATGCCAGGCCTGGAGTCAGGAAGACTCATCTTTCAGAGTTCAAATCTCACCTCAAACACTTACTAGTTGTGTGACCCCAGGCAAGTCACTTAACCCTGTTTCCCTCAGTTTCCTCATCTGTAAAATGAACTAGAGAAAGAAATAGCAAACTAGTCCAGTATCTTTGCCAAGAAATGGGGTCACTAAAAGTTGGATGTGACTGAAAAATGACTGAACAACAACAAAATACATGAAGGAAGAAACTCAGACTTCCCATTTTATAAATGAAGAAACTGTAATCAATCAATAAACATTTATTAGGTGCCTACTGAGTGCCAGGCACTGTGCTAAACTGGAGATATAGAGAGACAAAAGACTGCTCCTGCCCTCAAAGAGCTTACAATCTAATGAATAATAAAATGGGAAGTAATATGATATATAGAAAGCATATTAACCCTAGAGTCAAAGGACCTGAGTTTGAATCTTCTCTGATGCTTATCACTTGAATGACTATAGGTAAGTCAGTTATCCTCTCTGGGTCTTGTCTTCATCTGTGGAATGGGGAGGCAGGACTAAATGGCCTTGGAAGTTCCTTTAGCTTGAGGTCTCCTGAACTCAGCATCATAGTTAATGGCTCAGCTAGGATTCAAAATCAAGTCTTCTGACTCCACATCCAAAACTCTTTCTACTCAATCTCAAGAGAGTTAGAGATTTTTTTCACCAATAGATTGTAAATTCCATGAGGGCAGGGACATATTTTTTGTCTTTGTTTTCCCAGAGTTCAACATGGTATCCATTATAATAAATACTTGTTGAATTGAATTCAATCTCAACTTTTCACTGTTTTCCCCCCTTTGGTGTCCATTGGGAGAAAAAAAAATGAAGGTCCTAAGTGAATAGCATATCAGCTTTACAGAAGATACGATGGGTTATGAGTTCTTAGGAACACAAGGGCCATCCAAGTGAAAAATATTATTATTACCACTTTATTGCTTTCAAATTCAACTCAAGCTCCACATCAGGACTTCTGGGACATTGTACATGCTCTGCTTTGATCTCCTATTATTTATTTCCATATCAGTTCGAGTTGTTTTTCCTGGGGATTCTCCGGTTTCTGGCTGGAGTAGTCCTCTCTTTGGCATTGCTTTTGCTGGTTCTAAGAGAACTGCAGCCAGGGATTTGCCAACTCAATCCAGCATGTGGATTTGCCTTTGAAGGCTTAAAAACTTTTTTGGGGGTGTGGGGGGAGGAGAAGGAACGAGTTTTGTTTCTCCCACCTCAGACTCCAATTACCTAATAAAGATTCATCTTTTTCTTCCGTCTGAGGATCCCCTTGACCTAATTTTGCTCCTTGCCCAGTTTCAGATATCACAATCCATTTTTAAGCATTAAGCTCCCCTAATGAAATCCACATGTCTTAAATCAATAAAGCCATTGTTTACGCTTACTTCGTGGTGCAGTTTTTGCTGCTCTGTTTTATTTGCTTACTTACTTGTTTGTAGGAACCTAAAACTGTTTTATCTAGGACCCATTCTCCTTCCCTCTCAATTACCCCTTCATTCTTTTCCTTTTCTTCCTCTTTAAAGAGAATCAATTTGTTGGTGTGCAGTCTATTGGACCTTTCTCCTTTTAGTATATGGGTATAGAATGAGAATTGTTTATTAGTGTTTTTATTTCTGCTTGTTTATTGTTTCCCATTTCATTTGCTCCTACCTTGTTAAATACTAAGGAATTTATTAAAGAGTCTATTAATTTTGTATGTTTATTGGATTCTTTTTGTTGATAGTGAAATTTGTAATAAAAGTAATTGTTTTCTTTCCTCCCTATTTCTTCTTCAGAATTTCAGATTTTGTTTGTTTCAGTTAACCACAAAAAACATTATTAATTGATTCAATTTCTTTTTATACAAGTAGTAGAATCAACCCCTCTACATCCTTTCCCCCCAAATACAAGAAACAGAGCTTTTATTGACTTTCCATGTCTCCTGTCTCCTACTCTCTAACTCTTCCATTTTAATGTTATTGTTAGGCCAATATTGAGCTTGTGGATTTTTTTTATAGTCTCCCAAATCACCTCATTCTTTAGGGGCTTCTTTTTTCCTAGTGAAAATGAAAACACCTCCTCTGCATGTAGCTTGCTGGGTGGTCAGGTTATTTCTTTAGTGTAGCTTTGAGTCATTTACCTATTTGATGATACAAGATTTCAAAATAGAAACAGGCTCTTGTTAAATCACAGAGATAGTACCAAAGAGTCATTTATCCCTAAAGAGTTTTCTCCTAGTACCACACACATTTTAGCCCTTAGGTTTATTAGGAGCAAGTCAATCAGACCAACCTTATTTCCTTTTGTGACAAAGTCACTGCTGGACTAGTCACATTGCTTTTGTTATTATCTTCATTTATATAGTTGTGTTCACTGTGCACATTGTTCTTTCACTCTTATTCACTCATAAATTTTCTGTTTCTTTGAATTCTTCATATTTATCATTTCTTCTGCCATAATAGTATTTTGTTTTATTCTTATACCTTAAATTGTTCATCTGTTCCCTAGTTGATAGACCACAGTCTACTTCTAGGTTTGTTTGTTTGTTTTTTGGCCATTACCAAAAGGATAGCTAGGAATATTTTCCTATAGAGAAGTCTCCCCGCCCCCCGCCCCTGCCCCCAACAATAACCTGGTTAGGGCATAATGCTGGTAATGGGAAAATTGGGTCAAAGGACTGACATTTTTGTAACTCGGTGTATGACTGAAAATTTCTTTCCAAAAAGATTGAACTAACTCACAACTCCACCAGCAATGTACTACAGTACCTATTTATCCACATTTGTACCAGTATTGATTCCCCACCCACCCAAAGCGTGGAAATTAGTGGATCTATGTTGACCTGAAAGGAGGTCTATACCAGAGCTTAATAGTCATTTATGACTGGTTCTATTGTATTTAACATTTTCCCCACTGATTTAGTATAGATGACATGCTTCTCAGACTTGCAGATAGAAGGAAGAGCTCATGTTCTGGCCGACAGAATTGGTGTCTATAAAGATCTTGACAGTTTAAAATGATGAGCCATGTTAGATAATGAGTTTCCTTTCACCAAAGTCTTCCAGTAGAGACTGGATGATAATTTGCCTAGAGTGAGAGCTAAAAGTAAGTATCTAATAATATTTAATTGATGATGGTGAAACCATTTTTCATTTTTTAAGATAAAATATTATATTAAATGTCATTATTAAATTAAATTAAATTAAATATTATATTAAATGACCCTAGTTTCAGTAGATCCTTTTGGGTATAGATCTTTGTTGCAGAAGTCAGACTTGCCAAAGAAGATGAAATAGGAGAAAGGCAAGACAAATGGGAAGTCCCATTGTTCAAAGGTTCTCCATAACATGTCCTTTCCTTTCTCTCATTATCTCATTTGGTCTTTTTATAGATTATTGTCTGTGTCTCTTTTTCTCATTTTCAGACTTCTGCCAGTTAGAGAAGCTCTTCTATTCCCACATCTTCTTCCTTTTTGCAGTTTCATGGAAATAATATCCTAGGGGTGGGAAATTTTTTCCCTTTTCCTGAAAAGTTCTATTGTTACAATTCTGGATTTCATGTGAGAAGGAAAGTTTAGAATTAAATCCCCACATGTCCTGGATGGCCAGTTCCAACAAAAAAAAAATCCACCAAAATAACCCACAACTGCTTTATTAACATTTTTCCTCAGGAGGAAAGTGTTGAGAGACAAGGAAATGAATACAATGTTTTCCCACCTACAGAACTCTTCTAACGGCCAAAGGACTCCATGTTTCTTTAGGAAAGTCAGCAAAAATACCCTTATCCCACCGATTTTGCCTTCCCACTGCTATTTTTTGAGAATTGAGAACCTATTGCCAATTTAATTTTTCTATCTTCTTTATTCTCTTCTTCAGCAACTCTCCTGTACCCCCATTTGAGGACTGGGTTTGCTTTTTAGTCACCTTTGCAAACTCAGTTCATCTTAAATCCTGTTACTCTTTATACATTTCTGGAGTCTATCCTTTGCGTCCTTCATTTTTTATTTTATTACCATGTTGGGGGCAGGGGAGAAAAATAGGGTATATGATGATATTGCAACTCTTTTTTTGGGGAAGTACAGAGTAATTCTGCATCTGAGCCTGATGTCACTGCTTCTGGGACATCTTTCAGTTTCAATGAACAACTCGAACATAGAGTTTGGAAACACTGAGGAACTTCCTAAACTTTGTGATTCAGAAGATCTTGGTCACCTGTAGGAACTTCTGCTTTGTCCATAGGCTGAGAGCAGACCTGAAAGCCTTTCATAAAATGTCCAATGTCTCTACAGTGACTTTTAATCATTGTCTTGTAGGATCATAGGATTTCAGAGTGGGAAGGAATCTTCCCTTTCAACTCATGAGTTCCAACCCACTCATTTTACAGATGAGGAAAATGAGGACCAGGGTAGTCAGCCTTAATGACCCCAGCTAAGAAGTGTTATCTCTTCCCTCTACTTCATTGATAATTTTACTATTGTTCCACCTCCCTGTTTTGTTTTCCGTCAGACAGACAAAGCAAGCTATTTTTTGCTCCCTAGTAGGGTCAGGGTGTGCTTGAGAAGACTGTGGAATTGGGTTGTGGTGAGATGGTGGAGAAGCCTGGTCAAGAAATTATAGGGGCATTAAGGATAATGGGCCATAGTGGGGGAAAACAAAGGTTCAGCGTCTAGCTTTTCAGCATGTTTGAACATGCTGCTTGAGCAATTTCATAAATTACTTTTACTGAATCATAGAAAGATCAGTGGTGATTTGGGTCTTCAATAGAGAAAACAAGCCTATATCCTAATAGCCTAGAATATTAGCTGCAAATTCAAAGAGAAGGCGCCAGCTACCAGGACTTCGCTTACCCTTATCAAGTCTCATTAAGATCTTCCTTCTGGCTTCTATCACATAAACCCTCAGGAAATCAAAGAATCACAGAACGATGGCCTGGAATAGATCTTAGCCACCATTTAGTCCAGGCATCAGCGTTTCAGAGCAGCGGAGCCAAAGGTGGCTCAAGAGTTGCTTTTCATTATTAGAAAAGCAGCAACTCCACAGAATTGTGGGTAAAGTTTGTCTTTGGCCTTCTGTCCTTTCCACATTTCTCCTACCTTCACACTTCTCTTTCTGCACCCTTTCCTGTTCCTCAGTCCTTCAAGCTATCATATATCTGCTCTCTAACATCTCCTACTTTTCTAAATCCAAATCTTCGATTTCCCCTTCTTCCCTTTGCTTCCTAAGTATCTTTCCCTCTTAGCAAAACCAGTTAGCTCATTCAGGCTGATTCCAGCTGGCTGTTTAAACATATTTAAGTATCTCCCCCCAACCCACTTTCTGTGTGTCCCTGGGCAAAGTTGATGTACTTTGAAACTCAGTTTTCCTGATCTATAAAATAATGGGGTTGGAGTAAGATCTTTTCCATTTTTAATATTCTAGTATGCTATAAGTAAGTGAGGAACTTACTTTCTAAAAGAGGACCTCATTAGCCCAAATGAGTCCCTAGATGGAATGGGATATAGAACCAGGGAAGGAAGGGAGGCCTTTTTGAGTCAGAGGGGGGCCATTGAGTACCCTTGCTGATTCTGGACACCTCTTTCCCACCCCCAACACCATATATTTGGTAACTCAATTCTGAAAGTTTTGCCAGTTCATGATCTCCATTCTTTCCCTTTCCTCCACATCTCTCTCTAAGCAGCAGAATCTCCAAGAATTCCTGCCCTTTAAAAAGTTCTTAAGAGAAGAGTATTTCATAGGTTCTCTGTGGGATGTTCTCTTGACATTACCCAGCCCCTACCCTCAGAACATTCTCTGTTGTACCTAAGCTAAACTGGGATCCTCTGCCATACCCAGTGTCCACTTGCATTTCTTCTGATTCTGTCCTGGGAGGAGGAGAAACAGCTGGCTGCCTTTCTCTGCACATAATGAGGGATTATGACTTGCACTGATTATTCAATAAAAGATAATTAACAAAAGCTACTAGCTCTAATTCAGAATCTCAGCCTTGCTAAATCATAGGGTTGAGCTAAGGGAATCATACTTCACAAGCACCAGGGCCTCCATAATGATAATGCGGTAGTTTTATGTCACTTCACTGTCTGGGAGAGCCCAGGTCATGTCCCAGACTTTGATGAGCTGCAGAAGGTTCTGGTTTGTGGTGCTAAGAGAGGGAACATGTGCAGAAAATCCTCACATTTCAAGCCAGGTAACTTTTCCTAAAGAGCCCAGCAAATCTCTTGCACTGAGCCAACCAAGTAGCAGCAGGGGACTTTGTCAGGATGCTGGAAATTTATTAGGATGAAAAAAACATCATGAGGACAGTGTGGGGACATCCAGAGCAGATGCCTAAATGGGAAGAAAACTGCTTATTCTCTTGCTTTTTGGTGAATTTCGGTTACAGCATTTAGTACAGCATGAACCACTACAATGAAAAGGAAGGTGGATTTATGAACCAAGCCAGATGGGGATTGTACGACTCTATGTTCCACAACTGCATTCTAAATGATAAAATATGAAAACATTACCATTCCCTTAAATGTGCTCTCCTTTATAGAGAGTCAAGTTTCTATCTCCCCTGTTTCATCTTAAGTGCTTAATTGCGATAGCTTAATTGCTGCTTGCCTTGTCATTTATGTTCCTACTTAATGCAGTTTTATCATGCAACTCCTGGACCTAATTTCATCCTTTTCCCCAAATGAAATAATCTCTATTAGTATATGCTGTGCTTTCCTGTCTCTGTTCCATTGCTCATACGATAGCTTATATCTTACTGCTCTCCTTTCTCTCTTCCCCTGTTGAATTTCTCCCCATCCTTTAACGTTTCACCCAAATACCAACTCTTCCAAGAGCCCTTCTCCAGTCTTAATGATCTTTCCCCCTTGTACAGTGGAAAACAAAACAAAACAAAAATGTCTACACAAAACTATAGCTCTGTGTTCAGAGGATCTGTGTTCAGATGCTCCTTTGGGTGCTGACCACCTCTGTGACTTGGCCTTAACCTTTCTGGGCCTCAGTTTTTCTTATCTCTAAAATGAGGTACTTGAACTAGATATCCTGTGAAGTTCCTCCTAGCTCTCTGGACCTATGATCATCTGACTTCTCCTGGATTTGGCTTTGCACACTCTAATACACTTATGTCTCATTTTTCACTGTAGTCATCTATTTATGTCTAAGCCTCCTATTTCATGGTTTCCCAGAAAAATGGCCAAAAAATCAATTCAAAGTGGTCAGTCTGCTGACTGTGAGCCCTTCTGAATTTATTTATGCTGGTCTTCCTATAGTAGATCGAATCTGTTACCAGGACTGTACTTGAAGCATTTTTCAGCTTGAGAGGAGTTGACAGAGTTTTGTACTGTTCTGATGTGTGTGTGTGTGTGTGTGTGTGTGTGTGTGTGTGTGTGTGTGAGATATGCACTGCTATATGTCTTCTAGAAGACAGGGTAAATTCAGGCTATGAGGATGTGTCAGAATGGGATTTTTGAGGAGAATTAAAAGGGGCGGGAAGAATGGGATCAATCAAATTGGGGGAAATACTGCAAGGTGCCTTAAGTAACCCCCAAAGTGCTTCCTGCCCTGCCAGCCCATTTTTTTAATGCCACTCTTTCTCCTGTGATACTGTGTGGTTGTGAAAGATGGAATACCACAATCTCAGAAGAATCAATATTGCAGATATCCCAAAGGGTAATGAAATACAAATGGTGTATGGACATAAATTGGTAGTAGCTACTCACCCATGAAATTTCCATAGAGAAGGGACACTAAATACATAGTGAAGGACTTGTTTAGGAAGACCAGGGTCAAAAATGCTACCTCTGAAACAATCTTTGTGATCTTAGGCAAGTTGGCCCCCCACCCCAGCCTCAGTTTCCTCATGTATAAAATGAGATAAGACTAAATGGCCTCTGAGAATCCTTATAATTCTCAATCTATGATGCTATGATCATATGTGGAATCAGAAAAGGACGTGGGATAATCATAAGACAAGAGTCAAAAAGGAGCCAGATCAATCCTAGTGTTGAATGGGTATCTATCAAAAACAAAAATCCAAAGGAAAGACATCAATGTTTTAGATGAATCTTGTATGGAGGAGAACATGAACACCAATCCCACAGGATGGGATGACATGGAATGGGTATGGAGCTGTAGTAATGGATGGAGTCTCCCTTGATTAGATGACAGATCCACTGAAATAATCAGTGTTCTACTAAACCCAGACTATGAGGCTTCATGCTGACATAAACTGAACCTCTTAGCCAATTGCACCCTTAGCCAAGGAAGTATACCTCTTCCTCCTAGTAGAGAGGTGGAGGAGTAGGTGGCAACAGCTTTATCTTCAGCTCCAGGGAGAGAGAAGCTGAAAGGGATGTAACCTTTTGACTTCCAAGTCAACATCCCAGAAGCAGGAGCCTGCATACAAGGCATCCTTGCCTATGGTGGGACCCCTGAAATGTTTGGTCTGTAGTTGTTACCCCAATTCTCTTAGCAACAAAGAAATGCAGTTATCCTGAGAACATATATCTATACTGTAGGTTATTGCTGTTGATGTTTATTTCCTCTCTCCCCTGCCACCCTCCATAATGCACCATTAAAAAAGGGATAGGTCAAAAGATAGGCACACCCTGCCATTTAAAGAATGAAAGTTGGATCTGGCCAGTCAGTGTAGGTAGCCTTTACAGATCTTGAAACATTTGCACATGTGACACTTTTTCCTGTAGTCTGTCCTGTTCTGGTAATAAGCAATAAAGAGCTCTGAAAAGTTGGATCCTTATCGGCTTTGTCTTTACTGCATGTATACACGAGGAAAGCCAACATACAGCTGGAGAGAGAAGCTGCTCCCTGGGTGAGCCTTTGATCCCATCAAAAGCAGGCCTCTGTTTCTCAGTGGAGGGTCAACTGCTGGGGAACCCTGTGTTTATATTAGCAAAACAGATTCACTTTGCAGACACTGTTTATCCCTCTCTCCTGCCACATTAAGGTTATTATAAACAAAAAAATCAAGGAAGATTGATTACATTCATGAAAGACTGCTGGATCCCTAATAGGAACCTGGAAATATACTATAGAGAGACTTCTCCCAGACAGTTTCTGTGATCAACCATTCCCCGCCTCCCCATATCTTAGTGTTCTATTTCTAATGATATTCACATAAACAGATCCCAATCTTTGATGCTCTCGATCTCATCTGCTACCATTATTATTTTCTTGTCTCAGAGGAAGTTTGTCTCTCCCTTAAATAACTTCACTGCATAGCATACACATCTGTATTTTCAATTGATCAAACAATCAGCATTCATCAAGTATTTACTATTATGCACCAGTCACTGCTCTAAGTGCTTAAAAAAATCTCGATGGAATTACCAAGAATACAAGCCTCTCACCCCATCATTGCACATCAGGTCTTCTATTTAGGATCAGGTAGTAGAGCAGGGAAGCAAGGCAGGAAAAGGGACTGTGTGAGAGTGAAATTTCAGTGCTAGCCAATTCCAGTTTTGTCTGGGGAGACAGCCTTCTTTACCCATCAGGGAAAAGGCTATGGGCCCTGTCCACTGAGTCATAATGCCTACCTGGGCTAACTATGATATGGATGCTCTCCAGGGTCAAGAACATTAAAGTTCTTTGGGAATTGGGACCAGGTCAGTGGGCAAGGGTCTCTATCATGAGGTTTGGGATCTCGGATGATGCAGACAAAAAGCGAGGCCAGGAGTGAAGGAAGTCTAAGTTGGATAACCAGCCCAAGGTCTAGATGTCAGAGTTAGAGAGGGAGAGTCATGGCATTGACACATAGGCTGGACTGAGGGTGGGGACCAAGAGGCAGCCCACTAGCAGAGAGGAGAGTGCCTTAAATACTTGGTACAACCTAGTGATGTCTCCATCTGATCTTGGCTTGAATATTAGCCTTTCATATCCAGCCCTCCTTCTCCCCTTGAGGCTCCTGATATTAGAATCATTAATTCTTAACTCAGCATGGTTTTTAAACATCATGTAGGACCCCCCCCCCCACAAAGGGGGGAGAAGGAGAAGTCAAACATCTGAGGAATTTTTCCAGAATTTAAATCCACCATAAATCTATTCTGTGTTAAATTCTTTTTATTCAGCTGTTTTTCAGTTGTTTTTCAGTCCAATTCTTTATGACCCCATTTGGGGTTTCCTTGGCAAAGATACTAGGTTCCATATTTCCTTCTCCAACTCATTTTATAGATGAAGAAACTGAGGAAAACAGGGTTCAGTGACTTTCCCAGGGTCACACAGCTACTAAGTGTCTGAGGTCAGATTTGAACTCATGAAGGTGAGTTTTCCTGACTTCAGGCCTAGTACTCTATCCACTGCCCCACTTAGCTGCCCTCTTATACAATTTGCCTTCCCCCTCACCCCTCACCTTCACCGTCATTGCCAGCTGGGGTCATTTTCTACAGATATCTATGGTGGGGCAGATACTTCAATTTCACAAATTTTCCTCTGGCATATGCTTCATGCAAGACCTCTGAGGTTACAAAAATGAGTAAGGCAAAGTCCCTGTCTTCAAGATGCTTACAGGAAGGAAACTGAAGAGCAACTGCTTTCCCAGCAGCCAGGAGGCCCTGCCTTGAGGTAGTTCAAGTTCGACTGAAAGTCAGGCAGCTCCAGGAATTTAGTGAGCCAAGGCCTACTAAGCCCATAGCATTCTGCCCCCTCTTAGTAAAACTAAATAACTCCTCTTAGAGCACTAAATGATAATCCAGGAGCCCAAGGCAGCATTAAATGCTTTTTCCTCCATGCAGGCAATATACTTGTAAATAGGATCATCATATTCACTTGCAAAAGCTTCTGAGTTAACATCTGAAAAATCAAACCATTCATCCTTGTGCTCACTGCATATGCCAACATCAACAAAACTACATGACCCAGTGCATGCCTCCTATGCTGAAAGGCTCCTAGGATTCAGAACTGGAAGGGACCTTATGACACCACTGAATTCAACCCTCTCGTTTTAGAGAGGAAGGGATTGTTGGCTAGAGAAGAGAAAGAGGTTGCTCAGGGTGAGGGAGGCACTTTTGAAGGTGCCAGAGGGTTCACAGGCATTAGTACAAAATGGGGACAGGCTGGAGTTGGGGGGTTGAAGGGTTGGTGTTGGTGGAGAAAGTCAGGAAGAACCAATGGAGTTTAGAACGGGACAAAAGAATTTCCTCAGGCCTTCTGTGGAAAATTCAGAAATACATAGGATTATAATGGAAACCAACATTTGTTTATAAGTGCCCTCTGACCCTGTGATGGGGGTGGGGGTTTCCTTTTCATTTTCTACCCCTACATTTTCACCTTTGAGACTTCCACCTTGTCCCTACTCTCTGGCTTAATGTAGGTACTGGATGGAGAGCCTGGGAATGTGCCATGATAGGGCTGCCAGGGTTGGCTAAGGAAATTACTGGCTGTGGCTCTTTCAACTTGACCGTGGACCATAAATAAGGGAACCTTAAAGGATTACTCTAGAAAGCTCTCTATTAAGTGAGTTGTCATAAAGCAGAATTAGATTGAACATGAACAAATCTTGGACCCCATCCAGAGGGCTTTTGTTACTGAGATGCCAATAGAACTTTCATAAATGACAGTTTCACCTGTAAGGCATTCCCTTCTCAGGGACCCTAAAGAGAGTTTTACAACAAATATCTAGTTGCTTATCCATCTGGTTATATCATGGGCCAGTCTGTATTTTTCTATCTTGTTCATAAGAATGTCAGCAGTCTCAAAAAATCTCCACTACAAGTGTAATCTCTTTTCCACACCTCACTGCAGACATTACCTTATTACACTTTGTGCAGAATGAACATCGATTACTGGAGCAAATAATAACAGTTTTCTTGTTAACTTGGACCAAAATTCTGTGTGTGTGCATGGGGTTGCAATTTCCCCAGTAATGAAAACAGCTCCACAATATGAACAATCCGTCATTTTGTCCATCTGCTGCCCAAGAGGGATCTTAAAATAGTTTCAGTTCACCTTTAAAATCTAGAGCTCTGTGAAGGGCTTGTAACACTTGGCGAACCCTGGAAAGCTGCCTGCTAAACATTACTGCTACTCTGACTACTGATGTCCAGCTGTAAACTTCCTTAGAGGGAAACAAGCTGCTCATTCATGAAGCCGTTGTGAAATTTTCCTTCCCCGCCAGTTTTCACAGCTAGAGAAGAGAATACCTGTAGGGAACTAAAATTCTTTTTGTTGTTGTTGTTCTTCCTAAATTTAGGTCCCCTGCTTTTCTAATTCTCCCCCCCCCCGCCCCAGTTCTTTCTCTCCTCATTTCCTCTTCTTCCACCCCTCATCTCTTAAGGAGTGGGGTTGGGGCTGAGAAAAGGTTCAGTCTGCATTGAGATTTATGGTTGAGAATGGAATTATGAGTCAATATGGCATCTCAAAGGTCATTTAGTCTAGCTGTCATCTCTAGGCAACACTGAGACATGAGGATTTGTCACTATCTCCAAGGCAGGAGATAGCACAATTCCCTTTAGGGCCCTGTTCCAGGGTCTAATTCTGGCCTTGGTTTGGAATTGGACAGAGAAAATAGTGAGCATAGCCCTACTGATGGCTTCTTCAGCTCATCCTGTGTTGAGTCTTCTTGAGTACTTCGGAATTATTTAAAAAAGAAGTAGAATTTTCAGCATTGGTTCTCTGGTGCTATCAGGGGTCTGCAACCAAGATTTCCATGAGTAGATTTGCTTTTTTAAAAACTTTAATTGACATTGATAAGGTCTGACAGTTTGAAAACAGTTTGAATTGGATGGAGATATTTACCTTTGGTGATAGGGTTGGGACCGTTACCCTACCTAGGCCATGGTTCCATGATGTTGGTATTGTATATCTTCAGCTAACATGCTTTTTACATTTTTACCACTTCTTGAATTGGGCCCAGTTGGGATGATATGTGAGAAAATTTTAATCTCCCATGGCCAGCATGAAGTTTATCATACTTACCCTTAAAGTACCCAACCCAAAGTGAATATTAAGTTGATTTTGAACTGTGGAGACTGCAAATTAAAGAATTCATTTTAGAAGCATTTATGTGACTGAATAAACAACATCTTTCCTCTGTTCACTTCTAAAAGTTGTCATTGGGGCATTTTAAACGTTCTTCAAGTCACTGATAACTTTATCACCCTGGGTCAGGCAATAGCATAGGATTCTATCACTTAGGACAGCATTGGACTTGACAGACCATTTACTCTGGACCCCTAATTTTACAGCTGAGTTAGCCCCAAGGAGGGGAGATCACTTTCCCAAGTTTGCAAAGAGTCTACCTAGGGCTTCTGTTCTCAAATCTTGTGTCCCATAATAACAATAGCTAATAATAGGAGAGCTAGCATTTATATAGTGCTTTAAGGTTTGCAAAACATTTTACAAACCTCATCTCATTTGATCCTCTCACAACAATCCTAGAGAGGTGAAAAAACAGTAGTAAATGAGAAAATTGAGGTAGAGAAGGTTAAGTGACTTTACCCAGCGTCACACAGCTATGTAAGTAAGCATCTGAGGCAGGATTTGAATTCAAGTCTTCCTGACTCCTGATCCACTGCACTCTCTTTTACATTACATCACTCTAACACCTTGTATTTGCTAAGTCCTTCATACTTTTCAAATTTCCTTCACATATAGTATTCCATCAGATCCTCCTTCCTTGTCAAGTGGTGGTAGCAGAGCTGATCCTTTACTAAATCCAGTATGTGCCCCTTTGGGCTGGAAGGCAAATTGTATTCCTGCCTCTTTATTTTGCAGATGAGCACCCTGGTGCCCAGAGAGGTGACATGCCCAAGGTCACATAGCTACTTCCCAGCAAAGTCAAGACTAGAATCTAGGTCTCTGGACAAGGAGTCAGTCTAGTGCTCTTTCTACAATACTGCAATACCAGGTCATCCTTGAGACTCAATATACTCTAATCAGTGCTTCCTGCCCTCTTTTGTTTTGCCCTGAAAGTTCAGCTTTGTCTGCTTTATACTTTGAACTTGCCAGACAATGCCATCTTTTCTTTCATTTTGTGTTCAACTGAGGAAATGTAGTCCAGTGAATTCAGAACTAGATCTGGAGTCCTATACCTGTCATGTGACCCTGGAGGGAAGTCACCTCATCATTCTGGGGCTCAGTCACCTCTTCCCTAAAATGTGGGAAAACATGGAATAATTTCTAAGCCTCCTTGAAATTCTAAATTCCTGAGTGGACATCACTTAAAACAAAGAATTTTTTTAAAGAAGAGGAATAAGAGAAGAAACCAGTAAAACTAATAAACATGTTGAAAAAATTCTGATGTGACATATAGTATTCTAAATCCTTATCTCTGCAAAGGAGCAAGAGAGGTGTCTTCTCATAACTTTCCTGGGATCTTGGTTCCTTGATTCCTTCCTTCCTTCCTTCCCTCCCTCCCTTCCTTTCAAATAATTTTGCAACATTCAATTTTGACTATTTTTGTGATTCTCATCCTTTCTATTTAAGCTTTTATAGTCAAATTATCATTTCCTGGCTCTGCTTACTTCATTTTTGCACCAGTTCTTACAATGAATTTCCTGATTCTCTGTATTCATCTTTGTTTCTTATAGTACAGTATTATTCTAATACATTAATGTACCACAATTTCTTTAGCCATTGCCCAATTGATGGGCATTTACTGTTATTTCTAGCTCTTTGTTACCGCAAAAAGTGCTGCTAGTAAAATTTTGGTGTATCTGGAACTTTTCTTCTTAGAGGGACTTCCTTGCCATGTATGCCTAGCAATAGAATCTTTGGGTGAAGGTGCTGGGATATTTCAATGACTTTATTTGCATAGTTCTAAATTGCTTCCCAGAATGGTTGTACCAATTCACAGCCCTACCACCAACTTATTCATTAGTGAACTTGTCTTTCTACAGCCTTTCCAACATTGACTTAGCCCTTCTTTTGTCATTTTTGCCAATCTGTTGGGTGTGAGTAAAACCTCAGGTTGTTTTGATTTGCATTTCTCTTATTAGTGATTTTGATCATTCTTTTATATGATGATTTTTGTATAGTTTGTAGTTCTTTTGAGAATTGCTTCTTCCTATCTTTTGACTGCTACACGGCTTGACTTTATTCTTGTTAAACTATCTTCCTATATACACTATTTTATACTTCCTCCTTTCCTATCACTCACACTGCATTTTTGGACTTCTTTGGAACTTTCCTTCCCCAACTTTTCAGCTTCCAGATTACATTGTCACCTCTTGGAGGGCAAGGAAATGTCTGTTTTTATTTGTATTTGTATCCCCAGAGTTTAACACAGTGTCTAGAACATAGTAGGCACTTAATAAATGTTTATGGCCTGACTACCTATGAAACAAATCTTTGCAGTAGAATACAATAGATTTGCCTTGAATGTTCTCATACATACTCACTATGCTTTTGGCCTAACAAAGCTGAAATGTAGCAAGATCCAAATCTTTGGATATCTTTTGCTCTTCTGCACAGACATTCAATAGAAAAAGGGCCAAAAATAGTTGCCAATTCAGTAGGCTTTCCAGCCTTTTGTACATTTTAAGGCATTTGTTGCTTGGATTTGGAAGAAAATCATGAGAATTGAGAATCTCTCTCTGTCTTGGTTGGAAAGAGGCTTATTGCAGAGAAAAGACTGGTTACCATGGTTTGGGGCTACATACAGCTGTAGTTTTTTTTCTCTCTTTCTCTCACAAAGTACAGTGTTTCCTTACAATTGTATTTCATAAATAGCTGAAGGTATCCAGTCTCCCAACACTGGAAGGTCTTTGAACTACTTGAAAATGGAAATATTAAGAACCAGTCTCTAATGTTTCTCAGTTATTAAAAGTTACATATTTCTTCTGGCAGAACTCTGAACTGAATTCTGTTTTATTGAGTACAGCCAATTATGTTCTAGATTTAATGTCACCAGGTTTTAAAAGTAGCGACACAGCTAGCCAAATCCATGGCAAATTCAGTTAGGGGGAGGGAGGAGGAAGGACCAGCAGTGGGTGGGAAGGAAGAATTGGCTCAGATAGTGTCTCTCAGAGGTACAGGGAACAATCTAACTGGGGCATGTTAGGGGAACACCCTGGATTGGAAATAGAGAAACCCCTTTAGAGGACTGTGAGAATTATGGGTCAGTGGTGGCTATCTGGGTGGGAGAAGAAGAGTTTTCCCCTGACTCATCAATGTTCTGGGGCAGGGCATAGTCCTATGGGACTTGGGCTAGTACCTGTAGCCTCGAGGCCACAGGTCCCCCAGCCCTGGCTAGTTTATAATAACTTAGAGTTCACAATGCTGTGGTATTAAGAGAAAATCATTTACATGTCTTAAATCAATGAGAGTCTAGTGGCTAGGTAATGAGGGAGGAGACAGGCTGGGGGGTATGCAATGGTTCTTCCAGTATATGATGACTGAGCAATAACCACAAGAGTTCCCAAGTTAAGCAGAAACCTCAGTAAGTGTAATGAGGCCATATGGTTAACTTATATGCCTCTCTTTGAGACTGCTCAAAATACAAAGCTTGGCCTCACAGTGACCATATGGTGTGCTGCAAATGAACCAGCATGTGGAGACTGGTTGGTTATTTTACCTTTCTTTGCTAAAACAGGAAACAGGACAAACTTTTGCTTCTTTCTTTCAAGCCAAACAAAGACGAAAAGTAAACAAGTGTGTAAAAATGAATGTCTTCTATTAAATTGACCAGCTGGGAAAAAGGAGACGGGGTAAGGGAATTCAGAAATTTCACATGAATAATAGCATTGCTTGCATAAATAATGCTCCATTCTCCCCTGATTTGAAGGTTCAAGAGGATTGGCTGGGGCCAGAGTCAGGGAATCACTACTATGTTTCCCAGGCTTCCTTTGTCCTACACAGTGATACAAATGAGATGCTACTTGATTATCGTAAGAGAGAATGGATAAAGAGTCAGCCTCAGAGCCAGGAAAACATTTCAGTCCTGCTTCTGACTTATAATGGTGGTAAGCTCTGAGCAAGCCACCGACCTCTCTGTCCTTTGAACTACTCTCTAGGACTATCACTTGCAGAGAAGCAACTGACTCCCTTTGGTAGGGGGAGTTTTCTCATCAGTGAGTTTTGCATATCGGTGAAATTGTGGGTCTAGTTCTTATTCCTGCTGCCTTAGACTATTTATTTTGTTAGGTGATCTTATTTCAAGCATTTTTTACAGAACAGGGTTCTATCCTCCCCTCTGAACTCATAGCACTTAATTGAATCTTAGGAAGGACATTGACATAAGGTAGATAATGGCAACCAAGATCATGAAGGACCTAGAATTTATGCTATATGAGCACCAACTGAAGGAAGTGGAGATGGTTAGCCTGGAGAAGGGAAGACTGGGGTGGGGGTGGGGGAATATGATAGTTGTCTTCATTATTTGAAAGGCAATCATAGGAAAACACATTCAATGATCTTCTTGGCCCTTGAGAACAAAACCAGGAACAATGGATGGAAGTTGCAGAGGTACATTTAAGTCAGTGGTAAAGACAAATGTCTTAACAGTGCCATGCCAAAGTGGAGGACTCTCCCTGGGCATCTAGTGGATTTTCCCTCATCTGAAATCTTCAAGCAAATGCTGGATGACCACTTATCATCAGCCATATTGTAGCAGGCTCATTTTCAGGGATGATTTGGAATAAGAAGCCCCAGGCCCCCTTCCAATTTTTACTCCTGTGATTCTTTTATCTCTGTCACTCATTCAGCAATTAGTAATAACAATTTATAATCCTTTAGTGCTATAAGTTTACATGCACCTTTCTCACAATAGCTCTGTGAAGGAATGAAAGAAACAAGCCTTTATTGAGTGCTTACTATGGGTCAGATGCCTTACGAATATTATCTCATTTGATCTTCATAATAACCCTTGGTGGCAGTTACTACCACTATCACCCCCTTTTCACAGGTGAGGAAACTGAGGCAAGCAGAGGTTAAAGTGACTAGTTTAGGGTTACACAGCAAATAAGAATCTGAATCAGGATATGAACTCAGGGCTTCCTGACTCCAAGCCTAGCATTCTATTCACTGCACCATTTGAGCTGCCTCTCACATCCTCTATTTGCTCCACACCTAGCTATGAGGTGGTTAGGGCAGGTATTGTTACCTTTATTTTACAGATGAAAAGAGAAAAAGTCTCTGAGACTCAGAGACTTATGATGACTGTGTCATAGTGGAGTTTTGAACTCAAGACTTCATTCAGTTCCAATGATCTGAACCTTTTTATACCACATTTTCTTTCAGCATGGTATATAGTGAAGTAGTTCTTAAACTTTTTGGTCTCAGGACCCCTTTATACTCTTTTTTTTTAAAGCAATTGGGGTTAAGTAACTTGCTCAAGGTTACACGGCTAGTCATTATGTGCGGGTGCTCATTTTCTGAGGCCGGTTTTGATCTTGGGTCATCCCAACCCCAAGGCCAGTGCTCTTACTCACTGTGCCACCTAGCCGCCCCACCCCTTTATACTCTTAAAAATTATTGAAGACCCCAAGGAGCTTTTGTTTATGTAGGTTACGTTTATTAATATGCACCATATTAGAAATTAAAACTAATGATTAAAAATATGAATCCATCAAAATAACAACAATAAACCTACTGCATGTTAACATAAATAATATATTTTAATGAAAAAACTATATTTTACAAGACAATAACAATTTAATGAGAAGAATGACATTGTTTTACATAGTTTTGCAAAGTTCTTTAAAGTCTGGCTTAATAGAAGACAGCTGGATTCTTATATCTGCTTCTGCATTCAATCTGTTGGGATGTGTTGTTTTGGTTGAAGTAGATGAAGAAAATCTGGCTTCACACAGATATGTAGGTGGAAAAGGGAGGAGTATTTTACTAGGCAAAAAATATGTTGGTATTATTATAAAAATAATTTTGACCTCTCAGAACCCTGAAAGTCAGGTCTTATGGATTCATTACAAGGAGTCCAATGGACCACACTTTGAGAGCCAAACTTGGAATCATCAGGAAAACCTAGTTTCAAATCCTAGTTCAGACATTCATTATATTGAGACTTTAGTCAAATCATTTCACCTCTCCTAGCCTCAGTTTCCTTTTCTGTAAAATAGGGATAATAATAGCACTTACCACTGAATGTTGCTATGAGGTTTGACTGAGATAATGTGTAAAGCACATTGTAAACCTTCAAGTGCTTTGTAAATGTAAGGTCTTATTAATATGCACTATATTTGTCTGATATTACTATACTATCTTGTGATACTAGACAGTCAAGTGGTACAGTGGATAGAAGGAAAACCTGAGTTAAAATTTGACCTCAGACACTTACTGTGACCCTGGACAAGTCCCTTAACCCTGGAAAACTGGGCTAGATAAAAGAGGAAACATAAATAGTCTGAGTCAAACTTTTATCTCGTTTTCAGTGAGTTAATCTCCCTGAACAAATGAGAGGAATAAGGGATATTTCACATAGGAACCAGAGATGGAAACCTCAGTTTCCTCATCTGTAAAATGAGTTGGAGAAGGAAATGGCAAACTATTCCAGTATCTTTGCCAAGAAAACCCCAAATGGAGTCATGAAGATTTGGACATGACTGAAAATCTTGTGACACCTCTTGCTTTACTGCCTTTGTTACTATTTAACTTATATTATTATTTAACTTCATAACATGTGCCTTGCCTTCTCAACTAGATAGTAAACTCCATAAGGAATTGTGTCTCATTTGTTCATTCAGCATACATTTACTGAATGCCTCCTATATGCAGAACACCATGTTAAGTGAGTTTAGAATCTAGTCATTCTTTTTTTTTTTGCTTTTTGGAGGGCAGTTGGGTTTAAGTGACTGAGTTGGGTCAAGTGTCTGAGGCCAGATTTGAACTCCTGATTCCAGGGCTGGTTCTCTATTCTAGGGCACCTAGCTGCCCCTGGAATCTAGTAATTCTTTACCTACAGTCGACAAACTTTAAAAAAAGAAATTGGTAACTGTATTTCAGTATGACTGGTTTCCTTTGCATCCCTATGTATTAATTTTGTACATTTAAAAACATTCTGTTTGAGTCAAGTTTGATCCTGGCTTCAACAGGCTGCTGAAGGGGTCTTTGGCAAAAAGGGTAAAACAAAAATGGTTAAGAAAGCCGTGTGACCTTGGGGAAGTCACTTAACCCCAATTGCCCTGCCTTCCCCCTCCAAAAAGCAAAAAAAAAAAAAGAATCTGTGGTTTAGATAAAATGTGGCCTCAGTGGACTTTGGGGAGTTGACAGTCTAGTGAATTAGCAGGCTCCTCTTTGCTGTCTTCCCAATAGTCCAAGATTGTGTGTTATATTTAATAATCACTTGCTAATCATTGGAATCAGTGGAACCTTCATTTCTTCTCCTGGCCAAAGGAACATGTCCCTCTGAAGCAGCTTGGGTTTTCGCCATACTTAATTGAGAGGGCTTTCTGACTCCCAGAATGGTTCCTTGTATCTCTAAGTTATGACAATACTAGTCCTTTTGTGCTAAGGTGCAGTAGAGCTCCAAGCTTTTTCAAAGGAGGCAAGAAGGATCAGAAAAACTTACTTGGCTCACAGTCAAAATAGTCTCACCAGCTCAAGGCAGCCAAAAGCTGAAGAATGCTTTCTGCTCAGGGTGATGGCACTTTCCAGTTAAATAATACAGAAACCTTAGGCAGCTCCTGTTCTTTCCCTCCTTCCTCTGTGGCCGGCTGGCTCCATGGGTGGTACGACTTGCCAGGCCTTCTGAAGCATACACCTTTAGACAGCTTGCCTCTAGCCAGCTGCTATTGGTGAAACACAGCCTGTTTAGAGTCGAATAACTGCTCTCAAGTCATCTATGCTATTTCTCAGGCTTCTTTAAACATTGAGCAAGAGAAACTTAAAATGTGTGTCCTCCCTCCCTTCATTGCAGTGGGCCGGTGTTGGGGGGGAGATCTGGGGGAGAGGGAGTTGTATGTATTTATAGTCAGATGTGATTTTTTTCTCTTAAAAAGGTTTTGTTATAAGGGATGACCTACTCCATGGGTGCAGGAGAAGGATATATTTAGAAATGACTATGATTTAAGTTAAGGAAGTCAATATAATATAACACTTTAAAACCATGTGTCCACATGTTTCTTAGGCACACATGAATTCCTATTTATCTGAAATGTAGACATCCCCAAATTTCCAGTAAAAGAAAAACAATTTTTTTCCTGCTTTCAAACCATATAGAATATTAGAACTGTAAGGAGGTCTTAGAGATTATCTAGTGATAGGATCCTGACGTGTTAGAATTGAGAGGAACATTATCATTTAGTGTAACTCCCTCATTTTTCAAATGAGAGAATTAAGGTTGAGTAACTTGTTAGAGGCCTTACTTCTCAGAGATACAAATAAGTTAGCTTCAGGAATTGATTCCCTCAAAAGCAAAGTTCAGGACCCATTGCACTGAAACTTACTAAAGATCCATACCTTTTTATTCTTATGTATTTATTTTGCAGCTGGGGCAAACGTTAGACATTCCCAGGGCAAACAGCATAGAACGTGCTCTCAAATTATATTATTAAGAGAAATTCAGTGAGAAAGAGAGAGAAAGAGGGGAGAAAGAGACAAAGAATGAGAAAGAAAGAGGGAGAGAGAGAAAAAGAGAGGGGAAGAGAGAAAGAGAGAGAAAGGAGAAAAAGAAAGATAGGGAGAATGAGTGAAAAAGAGAGGGAGAGGAAGACAGGGAAAGAGAAAAAAAGAAAGAGGGGAAGAGATAGAAGGAGGGTGGGGGAGAGAGAAGGGGAGAGAGAGAGAGAGAGAGAGAGAGAGAGAGAGAGAGAGAGAGAGAGAGCGATTGAGAATATATTCATCTAGGATATAACATCTATAGCTGGCAGGGAGAAAGAGTATACTATCAGTAGCTTCTTATTTTAACTAATTATTATTGCTAATTAGATGTTAAGAACAGCTGAAGGGTATTATGTTGTCAATGCCCTCTAAATTTTGACTCCTTGGAACAGAGTGCCAGGAACCCCAACCTAGTTATGGCTCACATCCATAGGACTGGTCAATAATCATTGTTGCTCAAAATGCCAACTCTGAGTACATTAAATCCTAAAGTTTCACCACCTAAAAAATTCAAGAAAGATGAATTTATGTTATAGATAGCTTAATTGGAGTATATCTTAATGAAAATTCTAATTATTTATATAATTTTGTGGCACTCAGGCCCAGACTCTGATGCTGTAATTCCATGTTCACCTTGAGGGTACCCCTCATAAATATCTGGCTTATGTCTCAACCCAGGGTTTCCCCAGGCAACATCAGATTTTGGCTTCAGCTGTTGTCTAAGTGCTAACAAGACATCAAATATGGGCAGGTTTTACTCACCCTTACAGAAAATGCAAAAGACTTGTACCCAAGCTCATTAACTGCTTTTTCCTTGGAAGAGTAAAAAGTGCCTTGATTTGCTTGATAATTATATAGTACTTTAAGTGTGCAAAGTGTTTTTCATATGTTATCTTTCTTGCTCCTCTTAGTAGTCCTGTAAGGTAAGTGCTATGACTATTATTATTTTGGAAACAAACTGAGATGAAAATATTCCATGTTTATTCAAATAATAGCCTATCATGGATAATCTATAGACAGTTTTCATGCACCATGATCAGTAGCCTCCAAATAACCGTTTACTTACCAGGAAATTGGAGGGAGTAAAAGGAGTAGCAGAAAGAGAATGAAAATTAGGGGGATATTTGTTCTGTCCCTTTTCTTTTAAGAGTGTGTTGAGAAAACTTCCTCCTCTATCTTTCCTCTCTGGATCTATCCAATCCACCTGCCTCCAGGACCAGTTAAGAAACAGGTGTTGGTTGCTATTCAGCACAGTTTCTGACTGTGTTGATCCTTCTTCCTTTGGGTGGACATGCCGAATGTGTAACCTGTAGTCCAGATCTAAGGCTGGGTATCTGTCTTCCTTCTCTCACTTACACTCCATCTCTCTGTCTACATCTCTATTCAGCAAAAGGATTCTCCCCTTATGGGTACCCTTTGTAGATATTCAATCTCTTCAAGCATGTATCTATATCTGGGGCTTTCCTCTGTGTGAGATTGATCTCCTTTTAAAGATCAAATCCGGGGCGGCTAGGTGGCGCAGTGAGTAGAGTGTCAGCCCTGGAGTCAGAAGGACCTGAGTTCAGTTCCGGCCTCAGACACAGCGCACACACAAACAAAAACCTAGCCATGTGACCTTGGGAAAGTTACTTAACCCCAATTGCCCTCCAAAAAGCAAAAAAAAAAAAAAAAGATCAAAGGCCATGTGTGTGAATTAAGCTTTGACCTCCAGTCTCTGATGGGAAAAAAAAAATCCTGTCCAGTAGGGCAAAGGGGACTCAGGATAAGCAGCATTCATACCATAACTAAGTAAAAAACAAAAAACAAACAAAAAACCCCAACTTATTCAGGAGGTAGTTGAGAAAGGAGGGACTTTACTCAACTCTTCTAAGTGCATTCCCTCCATCTCCCAATAGGTAACAAACTTGTAGTCCCTGCAAATTACACCAGGGAGTCTTCTTCCTAGGATCATAGATTTGGAATCTGAAGGGACTTGGGAAACCATCCTGTACAACCCCTAATTTTACAGATGAGTAAACTGAAGCTCAGGGGGCTAACTAGCTTGCCTAAGGTCACACCGATAGTGTCTGAGGGGGACTTTAAGCCCAGGTCCTGTAACTCCATAGCCAGTGATCTCTCCAGTGCAGTAAGCTGTCTTGCATCAGAAAACATTAACAGTCTACAGGGCTGACATCTTTGCTCACCAAACCTAGGACATCATATACCAGTTTGGTCATAGACTAGTTAGTCTTCTTTGTACTTTTGGGACAACTTATTGCCCTTATGAATACTTATTCTCTGGGTACTCTGTGCGGAAATGAGTAATTTTGATTGCACTATCTTGAGGCTTTAATTCTGACTATCTCTTGGAGGAACTGGAAAATCTCTGTAGTTTCAGGTGACTCACACAATACAAAAGCTACAGTGTTCTCTATTCTGAAGATCTTTCCTATTACCTTACACTCCCCCAAACTGTCCACAGCCATGGTGCCCTTCTTAGAGCTCTCTGAACCAACTCTCCTTGATTAGGGTCCATACCCATTGCTATGTACCAGTTGTCCAGTACCTAGGCAGCCCTTTAACCAGACCATTCAACTAGGCACATAGTTGTATGGTATATCTTTTGACTCACAGTGCCTTGTTACTTACAAGGATGCTCCCTAAATTCAACAACTATTCATGTGGAAAGCTAAGGCCACCCCAAAACAACCAGTAATCATAAATGATACCCCACCCCTCAAATCTAAGCCACATATATATGGTACAAATCTTAAAAAGTTGATTTGAGGGCATGTTCCATGCTGTTTACTCTGGGAGTGTTTATGACTAATTTTTATTGAACAGAACATTTAATTTGGCAGAACACCCCTATTCCCTAACTATTCTGGATAAGTTCAGTGCCTATAATTTCTGGCCATTTATTCTGATGGTGGGGGCATAGCATGGCTAATTGAAAGTCACAGACCATTAGCATAGTGCTGAGCACATAAGCCTTGGATACTTTCTGATTATATAAAAATAGCCACATTTAAGGTTTAGTTTATTATTTTTAATTGCTCATTTCTGACCAGCAGGCAGATAGTCACAGAAGCCCTGGTGGTAGCAGTAATTCCTCTGACCACTGGGCCTGTTTCCAGCCCAGACCTTGCAGCCATCATCCATGGAAGCAACTCTTGTGGTCAAGGGGCCAATCATTGTCTCCAACTGTCAATCAAGTGTCACACACAGTGCAGGCAAGTCAACCTAGCAGAAGCAATGGAGTACTCTGAGGGAGAGACAGGAGGTGACATATACCAGCCAAATCAAACTATTGCCACCACCTTGACACCACCTCCTCTCAGACCCTGATGGAGACAGCCCAGGATCCTGAACCCAAGGCTATTTCAGAAGTGGGATTTGAACTCAGGTGATTTGATTCCAGAATCATGTTTATTATTTAATCTGATGCCTTCTTCCCCCAAAATGTACCCAAGTACAGTAAATATTGATAAGCATCTATTATGTACTGTTCTAGGCATTGAGGTTACAAAGGTAAATGATAAAGCAGCTAACTGAAAGGAGCTTTTAGTATTAAGACAGGAAGGTAGCATGGTACTATGGATAGGGGCTTGACTTGGAGTCATCAATTTTGAGTTGGAAGAAACCTTAGAGATCTCCAAGTCCATCCCCTTCACATTTCATATATGAGGAATCAGGGTGAGAATGATGGTGACTTGCCGAGGTTTACTCAGCCAGTAAGCATCTGGGGTAGGATTTAAACTCAGGTCATCCTTACTCCAAGAAAAGCCACCTCATTAACTAGCTGCTAGGGAAGGCCTGGGCTTACAGTTTGCCTCTGACACTTACTAATTGTGCAGCTGTGGACATCTCACTTAGCCAGAACCGTACTAGAAATCTTTCCACTTGAGGCAATCATTAGGGACCAGGGGAGAGTGGGGAATCTTCCCTGAGAAGAAGAAGAGATCACTGGGTCACCGCAAGGTTTCTACAATCCTGAAGGACTGACAACTACAGGTAGCAGGGGTGAGGTAAGTGGGGGTGGTAGTGAGGGCTGAGAGCACAGCAGACAGGAGTAGGAAGTGCATACTGGGTGTTATTATTATTGTTCAGTTGGGTCTGACTCTTGGCAGTCCCATAGATCATAGCATGCCAGTGCTGTCCATAGGGTTTTCTTGGCAAGGATACTTGGAGTGGTTTTCCATTTCTTTTTTTTTTTTTGGAGGGGGGAAGGCAAGGCAATTGGGGTTAAGTGACTTGTCCAAGATCACATAGATAGTGAGTATGACAAATGTCTGAGGCTGTATTTTAACTCTTGTCCTCCTAACTTCAGGGCCAGTGCTCTATTTACTGGGCATTTCTTTTTCCACTGGGTTAAGGTGAACAGATGTTAAGTGACTTGCCTAGGGTCATATAACTATGAAGTGTCCAAGGCTGGATTTGAACTCAGGTCTTCCTGACTCTAGGTCCAGTGCTCTATCCACTGAGCTGCTGAAAACTTGACCACTGAAGCATGAAGTACATCCCTACTTCTGGTGGCAGGGCAGAGATAGAGGAGGAAAACAGGGAGCCCTTGGATGAGGCTAGAAGCAGCGGCTGCTATCACTGGTTCTGGGAGCAGGGTGCACATGGTTGGAAATGTCCCCAGGAACGTGCAAATAGAATCCTCTAAGTTCCTGGCAAGGCCAGCCTTGTCTGCATCACTTGTAGTTCTGGACATAGTTTTCTCAACTATAAAATGTACAGTATTTTCCTTAAAGAACAAGATTGTTGTAAGGTTCAAATGAAGTAATTTGTATGACAAACTTCAAAGCAATTAGTTAAGAAACATTCATTATGTACCTACTGTGTGCCAGGTGCTGTGCTAAGCATTGGGAATACAAAGAAAGGCAAAAGACAGTCCCTTCTCTCATGGATCTCAAAGTCAAAGGGGGAGACAGAAGGAAAATACTTATGTACAAATCAAACAGGATAAATTGGAGAAAATCAAAAGAAGGATGGCATTAGATCAAGGTATCATTGGGAAGATGCTGTTTGCAGAAAGTTGGGCTTTACTTAGGCCTTCTTGAAGGAACCCAAGGAAACCAGAGAAGAGGATAGAGAGGATAGGGGAAAAGTCAGTGCAAATGCCTGAGAACATCTTGTTCAAGGAACAATAAGGAGGCCAGTGTCACTGAAAGTTTAGAAGGAATAAGTAAGGTAGGAAGGAGTCAAGTTATAAAGGCAGGGAGACCAACCAGCAGACTATGGCAATAGTCCAGGTTGGGGGGGAGGGTGGGGCGATGAAAGGCTATACCATGGCTGTGGCAGTATTAAAGCAAAGAAGGGGATGGATATGAGAGCTGCTACAAAGGTAAAATCAACAGGTGCTCATGCCAGCTTGGATATTAGGATGAGAGCGTGAGTAGTTGATGACCCCTAGGTTGTGAGCCTTTATGACTGGTATCCTTGACAAGAGAGGGGAGGATTTGGGGAAAGAGAATGAATTCAGTTTTGGACACAATGAGTTTAAGATGTCTTTAGGATATTCAGTTTGAGACATCCATTGGGCAGTTAAAGATATGAGATTAGGATATAGGTTAGGGTTGGAAAAGTAGATCTGAGAATCATCAAATAAAGGTGAAAATTGAATCCATGAGAGCTAAGGAGGTCATCAAGTGAAATGTATAGAAGGAGAAGGGAAGAGGGCTCAGGACAGAGCCCTGGGGGACACCCAGGGTTAGTTGACATGGCCTAGATTTTGAAGATTTGGTAAAGGAGAAGATCTAGAAACTGTACATTTTTTTACGTCATTACTAGATAAATAAGAGAAATGCTGTCTCATTGCAAACAAACAGATCTGGGAAAGACTTTAGCCCCAAAAAGGCCAAGGCCTCCCACTGCATCCAAAGCCACCTCCAGTCATCCTGATCATTACTAGATATATACACAGAGGAGAATAATGCAAGGGAGGATGTAATGGGGGTCTAGAGATCCAGATAAAGTGTTCCAAGCAAATCTGAAGAGGGAAAAGAACACTTTCCATCTAGGGGAAATCAAACATTCCACAAATACTTGGTAGTTGATTTAAAAAGTCAATTTCATCTTCAATTCAGCTGTGGTGGGTCCAGTACCATCTGGTTTCTGTACAGTCAGGATTCAGCTTTCTTTTTTCTTAGCAATTACCGTTGATCAGAAACTTCAACAAAGCTCATAGATCTTAGGGCATAACAATTGGGTACCTTAAAAGGCCCATAGTTTGTTTTTTAACATGACTTAATGCTGTATTTCCAAAAATACACAAATGCTCGGTCAATATAGTGGCTCATTTAGCCACTCCTGAAAGGAAAAACAATTTGTAACTTCGGGTCATTTTTCAGGCCATGAATTAGGCTCTTTATGCCTCTGGATAAAGTTATGATTTGTCTCAGATTACTCTAATCAGGGCCGGGAGTCTGCACTCTAGCCCCATGGCAGTTCTATTGCTAGGATTTTGACCCCTTTCCAGGAATTGCTCAACAGGTATGTAAAGGGCTGAGTAACTTCCATGTTATAAAAAATGATGAAAGGAATAGTATTTTTCAAGTCAAAGACACTTCTGCTTAACTGAGGATGGGTCCTTTGTTTCCAGGTGCAAAGTGCACAGTGATCATCAGAAGTATAAGGGTTTTTAGTAGACAACCACAACATATTTGCTTGTGTTCTGACCCATTGTGGTACTCATGGGAAGGTTTTTTAATGGACTATTTCAGCAAGATGTGATCTAGTGTATAAGGAGGCCCAATTCTTAAATTCAATAGATGTTTCCTTTATCTCCCAGTTGATCCCACAATCCACACACTGTCTTTATCTCTGTGCCAAGGACCCAGAAGGAGCTAGAGAGTATTTAGCAAACAAGACCCACTGGGGTTAATTTATGGCTCTTTTCAGTCATCCACTTTTGCACATGGAGAGGTTCTTAAATAGTGCTAAACCAAAAGTGAGGCATGAGCCTCTGCTAGAATAGAGATTGAGGGTCAAGATTATTTGAGTTATTTTATTTGTATCTTCAGCACCTAGCACAAAGCCTGGCATATAATAAATGGTTAATAAATGCTTGTTGATTGATTAATCAGTTACAGATTTAGAGCTGGAAAGAACCTGGGAGGTCTTATAGTTCAATCCCCTTGTTTTCCAGGTGGGGAAACTGAGGCCCAGGAAGATGAAGTGACTTGTCCAATGATATAGGTATTAAGCGCCTCTGGGGTGCAAAGCTGAGATACAGAAAAATAAAAACCAATATTTATCTACTATCCCAAGCATTCTGGTATTAGGATGATAGGGGGAAGGTAGTGATACAATTTTATTGCTTTTCCTCTAGTTGGAAATTTGCTAGTGACAAATTGACATTTCTTCATTCTTTCAGATGAACAAAAGCTCTATTGAAACCAGGGAGTCAAGAGATGTGGGTACAAATCTCACCTCTGATACTTATCATCCTTCTGACCTTGTATAACAAGCAATCAATCAAGTGAGGCTTGGACTGGGACCTATTGTTGGCCAATCAATGAGAGCCAAAGTGATTTGAGTTTAAGGCATGGTCTGTAAAAAAGAAGTCTAGTGGGGGCAGCTAGGTGGTGCAGTGAATAGAGCACTGGCCCTAGAGTCAGGAGGACCTGAGTTCAAATCCTCAGACCTTAACACAAAACTAGTCATGTGACCTTGGGCAAGTCACTTAACCCCAATTGCCCTACCTTCCCCCTCCAAAAAGTAAAAAAAACAAACAAACCCAGAAATTTAGTACATAAAACTCCAATATATATATGTATATTTTTAAACTAAGATCTTTCCCAGGTCTCAATTTGTCTCACTTCATCATTATTTGGATTCTGATGGCTCAGGGTGAGTGTTAAGAGCAATTGTTTCTGTTTTGGCCAGAAACCTTGAACATCTTCCCCTCCCAGATTGATATTTTTTTGACTAGGTAAAAGAGGCCATTCTTTGCCTCATTTCAAACAAACTGAGATCTGGGAAAGACTTTAGCTCAAAAAGGCCAAGGCCTCCCACTGCATCCAAGGCCATCTCCAGTCGTCCTGATCTATATCATGCCACTGGACCCAGATGGCTCTGGAGCAGAAAGTGGGGCTGGTGGCTTTGCACTGCCTTGCCTCACTTAAATCCAATTCACATGCAAGTCATGACATCTCCTTCCTGATGGCATGTTCCTCTTTGAGAAAAAAGGACATACAACAACAACATCAATCAATCAATCAACAAGCATTTATTAAATATCTACTACATAGCAAGTACTGTGCTAAGTGCTGGGGACACAAAAAAGATACTTAAAGAGGCAAAAATTGGTCTCTGCCCTCAAGGAGCTTACAGTACAATGGGAGAGACAATCGAAAGACACCAAAGCCAGCTATATACTGAAGAAATAGGAAAGAATTAACAGAGGGAAGTCACTGGAACTAAGAGGGCTTAGGGAAGGCTTCCTGTAGAAGGTGAGATTCAGTTGGGACTTTCAGGGAGGAGAGAAAGCCAAGAGAACATGCCCAGAACCTTGTATCTTCCCCTTGTTATCTGTAAAATAAGGAGATTGAACTGCCTATCTTCTGAGGTCCCTTCCAGCTCTATGTGTAGTATTCCACAGATCCTCAGATCTCAAATTGCTGTCCCTGGAGTTTCCCTGAACTACCCAACATTAATTGAGGAACAACTTTTCACTGATACTTGGGTGCCTCACAGTTCACAGGCTTGTAAAGCCCCTAGCTCTTTTTCTTTTCATATGTCAGGTTTTGCTGCTGGAGGTTTCATGATAAATGCTACCTACCGTTCATAATGCTTACAATATGTTTCAGGTTGAGGGCCAGTCACTCTTTTCGGAATTAGTGAACTTAGCATTCCTGGCTTTGTACCTCCCCTGGGCTTACTGGCCTACTTTCTTTGAAGGGTAATCCTCCTAGTTTCATTTGACTCTTTAACACCTCCCCTCCCCCAACCCCCTTCCCTTCTGCAAACACTCCACATCTATGGCTGCTTAGAGGACTGTTTCCTGGCATTGACCCAGATCTACAGTGGGGTCATCCTGAATTCAAAAATTTCCCAGACGGCACCGAAACTGACTTTTTTTTTTTTTTTAGGTTAAGGGAGTATTGTTTAATTTAAAACAAAAATCAGCACTATATAAACAAAAATGAAAATTTACCTCAAATATCCAAAGCCAATAATGAAATCTGTAGTCGTTCACTTCATTAAATTACAAGAAATTTTAATAACAGCAACAAAATGGCACATAAAATGAAGTTTGCCATCTGAGGCAACTTAAAACAAGTTAAAAAGTTAGACAAAATGTTACAAAATAACCTTTTCAATAGCCAGTTGCTTGTTCCAGGGACTCTTCAATGGACTGAATGTGGTCTTTTCCCCCCAAGTCATCCATTATGTTGCTTTCTGCCGTATCATGATCCTAAGATGAAACAGCTCCTTCCTCTTCAGGAGACTTGGGGGGGCTCTTGGATCGAGATCTAGACTTTGATTCTCTCTTCGATACCGGTGGAGGACTTCTGGATCTGGACCTGGATCTGGACCGAGACCGCGATCTGGACAGAAGAGGACTTGGATTTGGATCTACGAGCCGACCTAGACTTGGAGGTAGATCGAGATCTGGATCGAGTACGAGATCGAGACTTGGACAGGCTGTAACGAGATCGGCTTCGGGATCTGGAGCGACTCCTGCTTCGAGAGCGGCTGCGGCGACGCCGCCTCGGGCTGCGGCTCCGGCGTCCGTAGCCGCCTCCCCCGTACCTGCGAGGCGGCGGTCCTCGGCGGCTGTGATGGGAGTCGGGCGAGCGGCCATAGCGGGCCATCTGTACCCGCAGCTCCCGGCCGTCCAGCACGGCGCCGTCCATGGCGTCTTCGGCGTCGCGCTTGTCGTGGAAGCGCACGAAGGCGAACCCACGGGACTCCTTGGTGTAGCGATCGCGGGGGATGTAGACATCGCCCACCCGACAGTACTTCTCAAAGACTCGCCGCAGGGTATCGGGCGAGGTCCGGTACGTCAAGTTGTCCACCTTCAGCGAAGTCATCCCCTCCACGTCTGGGGGAGGACGCCCGTAACTCATGGCCGGCGAGGGCTCGGCCCGTAGGCTGCGCGCCGAGAAATCAACGCCCTGGGAAGGCCCGCGCGCTCAGCTAGAGGCAGCAGCAGCGACCCCGACGGTTCGCCGCTCCTCGCAATCTCTGGTGACCCTTTCTCTTCAGAGAACTCTGCAGCCCGGCTGGTGGAAGAGGATATTTAGGAGAACTTGGTCCGGTTTCACAACCCTCGAGAAGGCCGCACGACCTTACTCTCCCTCACCTGAAAAGTAACTGAACCTGACTGACTTTTTTTGAAGCGGGCATCCAATCCATCAATTTACCAAGGAAGCATGGGCAAGAACGGAAAGGCCAAAAGAAGGGAAACATTGGAAAAATAAAAAGCAAGGGAAAGATGAAAGGAAATGGAAAGCCAGCTCTCTGTACTTGATAAGTATGCCATAGATAAAAGATAACCCAGGTACATTTTATGGCTGATTTCCTAAGGGGGAGGAGGACGTGATAACAAACATGACTTTGGAGCATTTAATGCATGTTAAGCTTATGTAGTTCTTGGCAGGTTTATTACTAGATAGGCTGCTGGATTCTTAGGATAAATGTGCTTTGGCATTAAATAAATTGCTAGACTTGGAGACAAAGGACCTGGGTTGAGTTGTGTGACTTTGGGCAAGTCACTTAACTTTCCTTGGTCTCAGTTTTCTCATCTCTAAAATGAAATGATTGGTCTAGATTACCTCTAAGTCCCTTCCAGCTTGAAATTTCTGATTATAAGATCCCAATGGATATAGGTTTCTTCTCCTTTCCCATTTGGAATTCACCAGGCCCAAATCTATAAATCCCTTCCTCTAATAACAATAACTGTCACACATGTCACATACAAAAGGCTTTATATAAATGATTGCATTTAATCTTCACAGAAACCCACTGAGATAGCGACTAGGTAGAGATTTCATTATTCCCAGTTTACAGATGGGGAAACTGAATTTTAGGCAGATGAAGCAACATCTCTGAGGCCATACAGTCCATAAGTGGCATTGTCAGAAGGGATCTGAACCACATCTTCCTGAATCCAGCATCCATTGTGCGCCATAGACCCACAGACTGGGTCTAAGAAGCCCAGTCCCAGGCTCTGCTTGTCCATGAGGCCCTGTTCAATTCCTCTAGGCCAATCTTCTCAACTCCCTGACAGGTAGCTGAAAGCTTAAATTTAGCACTTCAATTCAGACTGTTTTGAGAGGCAGTTTGGGTTTAGTGGAAAGTACAATATAAATGTCAGCTATTAGTCATAGCCTCCTAAGACATCAGAGGTCACCTAGTCCAACTCTTTCATTTCACATAAGAAGGGACTGAGAGGCCCAGGAAATTTAGTGGTTTGCCCAAAGTCATACAGGTAGCAAGTTTCAGAGGGTAATCGAATACAGGTCCTCTGAATACAGAGCTAGAGTTCTTTCCACAGTATAATTATATATTACCCTCTTGTAATTGAGGGAAGCTAGGTGGCAAAGAAGATAGAGTGCTGGGCCTGGAGTCAGGAAGACTCATCTTCATGACTTCAAATCTGTTCTCAGATAGTTACTAGCTTGGTGACCTTGAGCAAGTCACTTAACTTTGCTTCTCTCAGTTTCCTTATCTGTAAAATTAGCTGGAGAAGGAAATGGCAAATCACTACAGCATCTTTGCCAAGAAAACCCCAAAATGGGGTCATAAAGAGTCAGACATGATTGAAATGATTGGAACAACAACAACTAAACCCTGTTGTATCCTTTCTGATACAAAGAAAAAAGAAAACAATTGTATCCTTGAGGAAGTGCACAATCTTATTTAGGAGATAAGACTAAATATGCAAACAGGTGTATATAGATATCTATATATCTATACCTATATCTATCTATCTATCTATCTATGACCTTCAATTCGATTCAATAGGGATTTGTTAAGCACACACTATATGCAAGATTATTTATATTTTTATCTGTTTCATGGGTTGCCAAATCCAAAGAAATGATCATTTTGCAGTTAGCCTTCTGATGATGAAGAGCTTCTCCATACTAAACTAAGCAGGTCTTGGGGAAGCAGATGCTGTTTGTTTGCTACTGTGAGCCCTGTCCTTGGAAATTTTTCCTCATGGTGGAGAGAGACCAGCCAGCATGGCCTTCCAGAGTCCAAGGCGGGACTATGATAATGTGATCCTGAGACTGGATTCTGGTCCCCGCTCTATTACTGTGGCTGAAGGAAAGTCACTCATTAGTAAGAGTTTACAGGAGTGGTGTCAAACACAAAAAGAAATCCACATATAAGGATCCCAGGGAGCTACATTGACTAGAAAACTACAGATTAACATTATCTATGTCTCACGCATTTTTATGTATTTTGTTAAAAATTTCCCAAATACATTTAAATCTTGTTTTACTATGCTAACTACATGTTGTACATTGTTGGTGGTCTCCTGGGTGCATCTGACACCTCTGCTTTATAGTATCTTGTATACAAGAAGCATTTAACATATGTTTGTTGAATTTATCTGAAAGTGAATTTTGTTGTTTCAAAGCTCATTAAGTACAGCATTTTAACAATCTCTTGGCCCTAATTTTTTTATTCGTAAAATAAGAGGGCTAGATTAAATAATCCTTTATAGCAGTCTACATTCTTATATTGTCTCTCATTCAAAGCATTATTTCTCCACCTAGAAACCATATCTTAGGTGATATTTTCTTTTTATGCTCACTAAATACAATCACAGAACCATAGACTTTTAGAGCTAGTTGTGACCTTGGAGATCATTTAATCCAACCTCCCCTCCTTAGGTCCAGAAAGGAAACATTCTTTTTTGAAAGTCACATGGTTTTGTCTTTTTTTTGCTTTCCTTTTTTTCAAATCACACCAACAAACACTGAATAAGCCTATGTTCTAGGCACTTTGGGAGGCATGGGGTGAGGTGGTGGTGCTTGGAGGTGAAAAGATACAAAAATAAAACACCACCTGCCCTCTAGGAGATTATGTTCTTTTACAGGAAGCAATGTGTACACATATAACTATATACAAAATTAATAGAGTTTTTTCAGGGTTGGGGAAACACAAGCCAGCTAGGGTGGGGGTAGGGGATGGGAATCAGGAAAGTCTCATCTGATGCTTGAGTTGATTTTGAAGGAACTTAGGGATTCTAAGAGGCAGAAGAGAGGAGGGAATGTATTCTAGGCATAAGGAACAACCTATTCAAAATCTTGGATATGGGAGACAGAATGTTGAGTGTGAGGAACTGTTGGAAAACTCATGTGGACAGGCTATAATGTGTGTAAAGGGAAATGTTATGTAATAAGCATGGATTTACACTAACATGTAATCAAGCCAGATTATAATGAGGTCTAAGTACTAAACAGAGGAATTTGTATTAGATCCTAGAAGCAATGAAGCTTATTGAGCAGATGAATTATTTGGTCCAATGTGTGCTTTAAGAATGTCATTTTGGCACCTGGGTGAAGGGTAGATTCAAGGGGAGACAGATTTGAGATTAGGAAACCAAGTTGGAGGCTACTGAAATAGTCCAGGGGAGAGGTGATGAAGGCCTGACCTTGGGGCATGGCCATCTGAGTGGAGAAGAGGGGCAAACGGGGAGGAGGGCAACAGGGGTGGGGTGGAGGTTGGGGTAGGGGCCTAGAATGTTAAGGTAGATTGGACAATGCTTAGTAACTGAGCAGATTCTGGTTGGGGGGATGGAGAGGTGAGTTAGCAGCAAGGATTCAACAAGAATCCAAGTTTTCTTGCTTCTCAGTCCAACTTTGGACAAGGTTTTAGTCATACTGTACTTTGACTAGGCCTCTCAAGGGGGCCACTGATTACTAACTGCTGCTAAATGGAAAATAAGGCTAAAATCCCATTAACATTAATCAGCATCTAGCATAATGCCTTACACACAGCAGGCAATTAATGTTTGTTGGACTGAACTGAATGAACAATAATACCACTTTGTATCATTAACTTTTTTTATCTTTCCCTCCTCCCTAAGGCTACCCTCTTTCTAATCCATCTGTCTAACAGTCCCATGAGACAGGAATGGAAGTTATTACATTATTTTTCTCTTTTAATAGATAAAGACTCTGAAACACAAGTAAGTTCAATGACAATGATTTGACATCACTGGGCAGGGACACAGTGTTCCACCTACGTGAATTTTTCAGGTAATTGAAGTGTGCTCCCTTAAACACAATCCTTTGTCCTATACTATTTAAATAAATCTTTCTAAAATGAGTTTTTTATTCACTGAATCCCTCCTCTTTACCCTTCCCAACTCCCAACCCCCACCCCCCAGATAGAATAGGGAAGAGGGATTATTTATGATTCCAGTGGTAGAGAAGGCTCTTGGGTGAGGAAACTCACTCTCTCAATGCAGGTTAGCACTATCTCTGCAACTTACAGTGTCAGAACATTACTTAGAGAACTAAGAGGTTATTTACTTATCCAGAGTCACGCCAATAGCATGCGTCAGAGGACGGATTTGAATTCAGGTATTCTTGGCTCTGAAGTTGGTTCTTTACCCACCAAGTCACACTGCCCCCTGGTCTGCCAGCACATACTGAACATTATTTAACCTTTTCTGGATGACTCAAGTTTGTGAATATGAGTATTCTTTATTAGTACAGTGATAGCCCCAGGGGCTAATGAGCTGTGTGGCAACTTTTTTTTCTCCCAGTGCTAAATGGCCCTAGGCTTCAGTGCTTATGAGTTCTTGTATCTTTGGTTTGGGGTTTGTTTTTTTTCTCTGTTTGCTGGTTACTCCTTGAAGCAGTCATTGTGACTGCCTGTAGCCTCTTCTTTCTAATTTACTGCTTCTAAAAGATTCAGAGATGGGAAAACAGATATTCAAGTTTCTTAGGGCTGTGACTAAGGTTAGGACAAATTTGTTATGCGTAAGGGCCTGGGGAATTCTTTTTATAAGCAAAGAAAGTGGGTTTTGATACTTTTCAAAGTTGGGCTAGATGTTCTTTAGAGTCTGAACCCAAAATGTAAACTACTTGAGGGCAGGAATTATGCCACATTTGTCTTTGTCCCAAATACATTTTAAACTCAACACATCCAAAGCTGAACTTATCTTTCTCTCCAAAGCCCTCCTATCTTCCTAACTTCCCTCTACTGGGGATATGCCACCATCTTCCTAGTCATTCAGGCTTCCTTCTGCCATACCTACCTTCATATCTATGCTGTAATCCCTCTTCTCTCCTCTGACACTGCTGCCACCCTGGTGCAGGGTTACCTAGTTCCTTTCTACCTTTCTAGTCTTCTTATACCATTTTTACCGCCATGTACTCTAATGGTCTCCTTGATGTTCCTTGAACGGGACACTCCAGTCTCTTGACTAGGCATTTCCACTTACTGGCATGCTCTCCCTCTTTCTCTCTGTCCCCTGGTTTTTTCTCAGCCAAAGTCTCACCTTCTATGAGAACCCTTTCCAGATCCCCCTAAAAGTGAGTGCTTTCCCTTTGTTGTTCAGCCATTTTTCAGTCATGTCTGACTCTTCATGACCCCACCTGGGATTTTCTTGGAAAAGCTACTGGATCGGTTTGCCATTTCCTTCTCCAGCTCATTTTTTAGATGAGGATACTGAGGCAAATAGGGTTAAGTGACTTGCCCAGGGTCACATAGTTAGGAAGTGTCTGAAGCCAGATTTGAACTTAGAAAGATGAGTCTTATTGACTTTAGGCCTGGTACTCTATCCACTGTGCCACCCCAATTTACTCTGTACATATATTATTTTTACACAAAAGTTTGCATGCTCTCTTCCCCCTTAGACTTTGAGTTCTTTAAGAACAAGGATTGCCTCTTGCCTTTATTTTTGCCTCCAGTGAATAGCCCAGTGCCCAGGTATATAGTAGGCATTTAATGAATACTAGCTAACAGAGTGAATATCTTTTCGCCTCAGCCTAACACAGTGCCTGGCACATTGTAGCTTCTTAATAAAAGATTGTTGGTTGATTGTTCACTTTTGTATCTTATTCCCTCCTGTGTCTATGTCTTATACATAGTAGATGGTTCAATAAATATTTCTTTACCTGAATTTCCATTAAATCACAATGAAAATAGACATCTTGCTTTCTAGGGGGGGCCTTTGTCAGGCTAGTTCATGTTCAACTGAAGCAGCCCCAGGGTTCAGTCTCCGATTTAAGGCATGTGGTATCCAGAACAATAGCACAGGATATGGTGATATTGTAATTGGGAAGGTAAATTATTTTGTGAATTAGCATATGACTCAGAAACCTAAAGTTTCAGTTCATCCTTGTTAAATCTGCATGACATTTGTCTGCAAGGGGGAGGTAGGAAGAAGTGTGATCAAACTTAACTTTGTTTACATTTTATGGCCGCAGGCCTCATGAAGATATAAATCTAGGAGATAAAAAAGGCCTATACTTCAAGAACTAGTCACAACCAAATCCTCTATTTTTGGCAGCGTTCCCCCCATCTGTCTTTATGGTAGACAAACACATCAATTTCATTCTAAATCAAAATCAGGAGGTATCTAACAGGGCCATCCCTAGAGGGTTCAGGACCTGGGCCAAATCACTCTGTATGTCCCTCCTCCCACCCTCTCTTTCCCTCTCTCCCCAAACGCACACACATTTTTTATCGAGATGGAATCAGGTATAAATGGACATCAAGGGAAACCCTGAAGAGGAAAATAATTCATAAAAGGAACAACAGCCTGAAAGACTTTGTGGAAAGGGGGTTGGGGGGAGAGAGGGGGAGGGTAGTAGCGATAGAAATCCCTAGTATTTCATCTTGGTTGGGGAGAGAGGGAAAGATGATAGTATGTATGAGTTTCAACTCTTTTAAAGCACTAGCTGGAAGCTATTTCTTCTTCCCAACCTATTTCCCCTTATTCTCTTTAGTCTTACCCAAGTCACTGCCCCAGGAACCAAGGTAAGTGATAGGGAGGAGAAGCAGGGAAGCTTGGCAATAGACATTTGTTTTCTAGGGATGTATTTCTAGCCTAAAGTTCTCTGTAATTGTACAGAGAATTTAAGATAGAAATTTTATGAGATAGCATGGTGTAAGTGGAATTTGGAGGCAGAGGACCTGTGTTTGAACCTCATTTCTATTACCTACCAACTTGGTGACCTTGGAAAGATCCCTTCACCTCACTAGCCCTCAATTTTCCAACCTCAAGGCTGCAGGTTTCCCACCCCTGCTTTATTAATTACTCCATACTATATTATATTATACGATATAACTATATTAATACTATAATGCTACATTAACTCCCTTTTGCACTGACAAGTTGTTTCCCCAGAGCATGACTACTATATTCCGTGGGTAGAGACTCTAGTGGGTACGCCTGAGGCAGGGCAGAGGTCTCTTAATACTATTTAACTCACAAACCCCAACTAGTGTGTTTCCTACTATGATAATGAATTAATTTTCAAGTAGTTGACCAGACTCAATTTGGAATATTTACTAAGGTGGCATGTCATCTGACACAAAATGTGCCCCCCAAAGTCTGTGAAACATACAGAGTCCAGGAGAAAGTCATCTCAAGATCAGAGAGTGCAAAGGAGGGATTCCTACTTACTGGAAATCTCTTTGCTGGAGTCTTTGAGATGTTCCTCTTAAAAATGGTACAGTTTTTTTGCTATGATCTTTGTAGACAAGTTAAACTATATCTATTTTGTCCTTGGGTCCTGAGGCAAAAACTGCCTTCAGCTGTTCCATAGAGGCAGCCAGTATGTAATGGAAGTTCGCCAGATTTCTGAAGTTTGCACAGTCCTTCTTTGACCATGGCAGGGGTACTGGAAGTGAGGCTTTCTCCTCTTTCCCCTCCTACAAGTGATTCCTTCTTAGAGGTGGCTCTTTCTTAGCTCCCAGTTGTTGCTTGACTCCAAATTCTTCATTGAGCTTTAATTGTATTGATTTTTATATATGAACCCAAAGGTGTAGAGAAGTTGAAGAATGAACATTCTTCCCATGCAGTGTCACTTTCAGTTCATCTAGGGTCTCATCAGAGATACCTAAATTAGATTTTATTTACAATTCTGAATTCTCTCACTCCCTCCTTCCCTTCCCTCATTCACTGAGAAGGAAAGAAAAACAAAACTCCTCACATACATGTATAATCATACAAAACAAATTCCTATATTAGCTATGTCTCCCACTTCTAAATATTGATAAATCATGAAAGAGAAAAAATATTCTTCAGTTTACACTCTGATTAGTTCTACAACTGGAGATGATGGAATGCTTTATCATGGGTCTTTTGGAATTGTGGCTAGTTATTGTGTTATTAAGGGTCACTGTCTTTCAAGGACTTTTCATGTGTAGTTGGAATTCCTTTGATGGATCTGATTCAATGGAGATCTGTATACCTGGCTAAAGTATCAGGCAATGGCATTTTCATCACTTATTCTAGGCCATGAAATAATTTGATTGATTTACTTCATCAGCTAACCTTAGTCAGAATGTAGTAGTAGATGATTGCTAGGGTCCCTTCAAGTTCCAAATCTATAATGCTTAGAAAAATAAAATCATGTAACTCTAAAAATGTACATGTGGGCCACGTCTGATGATCAACTTTAAAGAAGATATTTTCTCCAGATAGTCATTCCTTCCTTTGTGGAACCAGGCACATACTCAAAAACCTTCCCTTGTAAAATTTTAATTTTCTCTTAAATTTTTGAAGCATCTCTATTCATGAACCAATACCCTAAGACATTAGCTAATATTCTTCTGCAACCACTTTTATCCTCATTTTTTTCTACTCATAGTTAGTTTCAGTGAATGATTAAGCCTTGACATATTTTTCTATTTTACATTTTCCAATGATTTGTACCATAGAGCATTAAATTGCTACAGGCCATATTAAAAAGTACAGCGCCGTTAAACTTGACTGGAGCAATGCAAATCTGGAACCGATTTGATAAATCTGCCTCTTGATAAGCAACCTTTCCTTGCTAAATTTCACATTCCATTGCACTAATCAGCCATGTGAAAGAGCTGCTGATAATTCTTTTATTCTTTTGAACTCCCTCACCCATGTACTCAAAACAGCTGCAAGCTTTCCTTCCCTTTGGTGTCACAGAACTCCAAAACAACCCTGTAGCCTAACCCATCCCAGGGCTCTGAGCCTCAGGAGTATCTCAGGCCTTCAAGCCTTTTAATTTCCTTTATGGATGCCGTAAATCATTCTACTCACTGAGGAGGGCAGACCTAGTCTGATTCATTGGACCTACCTGTGCGGTGATGCCAAAGTAAGGCTCCAGTATGGAATGATTTTCCCCTTTCAGTTTTGCTTATTTTCATTTAATATGCTTAATTTTGAAACAATTCTTTCGAATGACCTCTAAAAAGCAGACCAGGCAAATTCCAATGAGACCAGGCCACTAGCTAGAGTTTTCAGGTGGTGCTAGGCTGCCTACCTTTGCATGTTTTCTCCTCTTTCTCTTTCTTCCTTTCACTTTCCTCCCACCAAAAAAAATTAGATGCAGTTTAACTCATAGGCAACCTTGAAATAAATGCTAATTTGCCCTCAGAGGTAGTCTGATCCTAATCATGAGATTGATATTTTTGTTATTTAAAAAAACATATAGACTTTAATATGTATTATTCTGTAGTTGGAGAAGTGGGGAGAAGACCTTGTTAGAAACCAATATACTCTTTGAACCTTGAATTTCTTGGCAAAAAAAAAAATCAAAACTTATTAGACTAGAATAAGCAGATTAAAAATGACTTCTTAGATGATGTAGCCCGGGGCCTAGCACCTCAAGCTCTGGGCTACTTGGACCAGATTTGAGCTTAAGAGGGGCTGTTCCCCTAAATAGCTCTCTTTGCCTTGTTTTGCCCCAAGTCACAGTTTTTTCTGGTGAACATATAAAGGCAGCAGGGTGAAAGCTGGCCTCATGGCCAAGAAAATCTGGATTCAAGTCTGTATTCTGACAGTTACTGGTTCAAATCCAATTCACTTACAAGTCAAAACATCAGCCTCCTAATGCCATTAATCCTCTACGGAGATAAGGATGTGTTAGCATGGGCAAGTCAATTAACCATTTGGAGGTCTAAAATGATATGTTGCAAAAGATATAGATGGAGACTTGCATTGGTAGAGGGAGTTTCCTATAGCAATGAAATCATGGGCTAAGTCTCTGACCCTGTCTTAAAATATGCACCCACCATGAAGCTCTCTATTGTCCCTTCTATCACATTCTTTTTGATTCTTGAGAGATTATGATGCTCTATGGTTTGCAGCAAGATAGTGCCACCAGAATGTTAATTGGGTGACCTTTGGGTCACCAACTTCCTCCTCAGGGTAGTACCTGCCCAACTTAATGAGACCCAATACAAAGTTGTGTCTCCCAACTACAGTAACCTGAGCCAATGAAATCATCATGTGATAGGAAGACTTCATCACTCAACCTCAATGAAGTGTTAATAAGCTGACGAGTTTCAAGGTTGTCAGAGAGATATCTGGAATTGAGAATGTAGGGCAATATGTCTGAAGGTATCCACAGCATCAATCCAGGTGGTACCTGATCAATTTGATGAGGTTAAAGGTGTGTGTGTGTGTGTGTGTGTGTGTGTGTGTGTGTGTGTGTGTGTGTGTGTGTGTGTGATCTTTTGGGAATCTGTATTCCTAGGGATGGTGTGGAACTGACCCTTGGTGCTTCCTTAGGAAGACTGAAGTCATTGCTCAGTTCTCATCACTAACCCAACCAGCCCTCTACAGGGCTACCCATACCCTTGAAGGTATGGTATCAAAGTAGCCTCAAGATACTCGGGCTATATATTGGTCATCTCTCACTCTGGATGTAAGACCTGCTTTTCCAATCATAGAAACAGAGACAGGGATTGTACCTGTGATTTCTGGTTTAAGGAACTCCCAGGTGAAGGAACTCCCTCTGCTAAATCAGATAACCACCTTCTCTGCAAACTAGAGCATAAGAGAGTTGCCTAGAACACTGAGACATTCAATGTCTTGCCTTTGGCCATATAGTCAAAATATACCAGAAATGGGACTTGAATAGAAGTTTTCCTTGTTTCCAAGACTGACTTTCCTTCATTACATTGTGCTTGTCTTTCCAACCTTACATTTCCCCTGAATGACATTTTTTATGGATGTTTTATGGGTAAGACATTGTTCATAACAGACTGCAACCTGCTTACACCCACCACGCATCTTTCCTTTGTTCCTTCAATCACATCCATTTTGATTCTTGAAAGATTGTGGTGCTCTGTGATTTGCAGCAATATAGCACCTCTGGGAGAATATTATTGTTAATGGGGTGACCTTTTGTGTCAAGAGTATCTTGGGATCATTGAAAGCATTACACAGTTTCTTAAATGCAATCCAGCCCTCTCTCTTCCTCCTATTAAATTCTGGGCCTGGATTATAGTCCATTTACAATTGTCTGCTGTCAACAATATGTAAAAGATATTCATGGACTCTCAATGGACCTGTCATCCAACTTCATATCATAATCTGGGCAATATGCATTCTTCTACTTGATTTATTTTGTCTGATGCAGATGGACAGGCCAATCACTATTGAGTAGCTAAGTATCACATTAAGACACTAGTATTATAGTATGATATTTTTATGGCATGTATAAGCTCATGTAGTATTTTGGGGCTTGAAGTAATGAGTATAATCTGTATGCATTAATATATGTAGGACCTCACAATCCATGGGGAATTCATTTTCTATTTCAGACTCTGTATATTAAAAATGAAAACTTCTTGAGGGCAGAAATAGTTTCCATTTTGGTCTTTTTATCTTCAGAACTTAACACAGTGCCTGACTCCTAATAGTAGTTGTACTTAATGAATACTCTTTTGATTGAATTGAATCCAATGAGGGTATCTTTGTTAGAAACCTGAGAAAGGAATTGAAGCCTTTTTCAGATAATTTTCTACAGCATAGCACATCTTTATAGTCTCATAATTGACCGAAAGATTTCAAAGACACTTTATTGCTTCTTGATTACAAAAAAATATTGAGCTAATAGAGCAGTAGCCTTCAAAGTCAACAGGATGTTTCCTATGAGTAAACTTGGGTGCTATCAAGGAATTGTTTTGTTCAACTGTCTTCTGATAAGGAATGGTATAGTGACAGGAACTGGACCAGAGATTTCATTGGCACTTGGACATCCTGGATGAGACAATTCTATCTACCAATACAGGTTAGTACCTTCTCTGCAATTTATAATTTTAGTGGGTTACTAGTACAGATGCACAATGGACCATTCCTAAACCTGGAGTCAGGAAAACTTGAGTTCAAATCTAGCTTCAGACACTTATTAACTATGTGACTCTAAGAAAGTCACTTAACCTCTGTATATCTCAGTTTCCTCAACTGTAAAATAGGGATTAATAATAGAACTTATTCCCCAGAGTTATTGGGAGAATAAAATAATATTTACAAAACTCTTTGTAAACCTTAAAAGTTTTATATAAACATTAGCTACTACTGTAATTTCCTAGATGATTGAGAGTTTAAGCAATTTTCAAAGGGTCACATAGTGGGTGTGTTTGAGAATTAAGACTTGAACCCTGGTTCCTCCCTGGGCCCAAGGGGCAACCCCCCCCCCCAAAAAAAAACCCAGCCTCTCTATTTTGATCAAACAAAGCATGAAGAGGAAGACCTTTGCTTGCCAGAGGTGTTTATTTGTCATGGATGGCAATTTTGCTGAATGTGTTCAACAACATGGCAAAAAAAAAAATAAGTCATGTAGAGACAGAAGACGAGAGGGGGGAAAATCAAAGTTTCACTGAGGCAGATTAGGGAAAGGAGAAGATGTTTAGTATTTCTGACCATGCAATTTTTCCCTTTGTCATATGAATTTACTAAAATTATAGTAAAGGTCTGACAAGATCAGAGGAGATCTGAAACCTATGGTCCCCAAGCTTCCTGTTTTACTTGGCTAGATTTGAGAAACTGAGAACTTCAGTTTGTAACTTGACACCCAAATGTGGCTGCTTGCCTTTTGTGACTTGCTGAGCACATATTTTGCAAAAAGAATCTGTTGCCAAACCATTGTACAAACATCACCACCGCTCCCCACATTTTAAATCCTTTATAATAGTTCATCAAGAGAGGACAAACAAGTAAACCAGGAGCTATGGGGTGGAGAAAGGGAAATTGATTTGATGCAAGTAGCCAAAGGAATTTCACCCCTTTAGAGAGGTGGTTGCTGAATTGGTTACTTTCTCAGTCTTTTCTTCTTTATTCAGTGATTATTTATTAAAGCTGGAAGGAATGCAGTGAAACATAAGTAATAGTCCCTGGCAATAAATTAATAATAGTCAGTCAATAAGCATTTATTATGTACCAGGCATGATACTAAGGACAGCTGATAAAAAGAAAGGCAAAAGTAAGGGACTTCCAGTCTAATGGGAGAGGTAACATGCTAGCAAATGTATACAAACAAGACATATACAGGTGAATTGGGAATAATATCAGAGGGAAGGCACTAAAATTAAGAAAGGATAATTCTTTAGCCATATAATGGTAGTCAGTGGTATTTATACTACTCCCTTTTCCCATAAAGGGCAAAGCATTACCACCACTCTGGTAGAGGCCTCGACACTTCATGTCTATTGTAAAAATCTGCTGGTAGGTCTGCCTGCCTCAAGTCTCTCCCCACTCCAACCCATCCTCCATGAAGCCACCAAATCACACCAAAAAAAACCCCAAACCCGTGATTTTCCTAAACTGCAGGTCTATCATGTCACCTTCCTTACCTGATAAATCCCAGTGACTCCCTATCACCTCTAGCATCAAATACAAAATGCTTTGGTGTTAAAAAAGCCCTTCATAGCTTAGTCCTCTCCTTTACTCCCTGAAAGGTATTGTTTGATCATCTAATGAAATCGACCTCCTTTGCTGTTCCATGAAAACCCTCTGTCTCTCAGGAATGGGGAATTTCACTAGCTGTGAATGCTCTCTCTCCTCACTTCTGCTTACTGCCTTTCCTGGTTTTCTTTAATTCTCAGTTAAAATTTCACCTTCTACACTCAACTCCAGCACTTTTCCCTCTCTTGCTTATTTCCTGTTTATCCTGTACATAGCTTGTTTGTACATATTTTGTTGTCTTCCCCATTAGATTGTGAGTTACTTGAGGGCAGGGACTATCTTTTGCCCTTTTTATATTCCCTGGGGTTTTCTTGGTATATAGTAGGCACTTAATATATATTTATTGACTGACTGAAAGCACTTTACCAGTAGGATTTTATGAGTTCATCATGAAAGCTTTCAACATTCTGAAAAAGGAAGGTGAATGTCATTCCACTTAAAAGTAGGGAAACCAATAAGGGTGTATGGGGTGTTCAGGGAGGCCTAACACCTCTGGTGTGAGGACTTGATGAACCTTTCCACAGCTGCTCATTCACCTTTGGTATCCACTTGTTACCCAACTCTCACCTGTGGTTCCAAGAAGCTGTAGCATGAACAGTGGCCACACCGAACGTCTCAGCACACAGGCTAAGCAAGGTTGAGGGTAACCAACAAGCCTCAAACCTGTCAGTGAGTTGGAAGGATGTCTACTCCAAGCATGGGAACACCTCTCCCAGAGGAATGGGCAAAAGAGAATAATTTTTTCCAATGGCCATGAAGCCTGCTGAAGCAGGAGCTCTGGAGCCCTTAGAGCTTGGTCAGACATTTAAAGATGCCAAGATCAGCCACTATATCCAGGCCATCAAATGCCATCCATGTCTTGCCACTGAACTTGGATGACTGGAAGAGAGAGGGAGGTTGATGAGTTGTACAACTCTGCTTCACTTAAATCTAATTCACATGTGAGTCAAGCCATCACCTCATGATGTCATTGGGACTCTTTAAAACTGAAGGGCAACCGACAAGAAAAGGAAGACCCACAAGATCAGACTGGAAATCAAGAGGCTTTTGAACTAGGACCCAGATCTTACACCTCTTGGTTCTTTCCATTACATTTCCTCTGTTTTAAATAAAAGCTAATACTTGATATTTAAGAAGTTCAAGCAACTTATTTTATCAGTACACTCCAATTCCCTTTAGAGAAAAACCTAAGATGTATTTCACATGCATTATACAGAGCTCCATAAGGGATGGGTAGAATGTGATTTAATCTTAAATTTTTATTTTTTTAATTTAAAAAAAAATTTTAAATTTTATTTTATTTTAAAATTTGATTTATTTATTTTTAGTTTTCAACATTCATTTCCACAAAATTTTGAGCTAGTTTTTCTCCCCATCTTTCCTCTACCCCCCACCCCAAAATAGCAAGCCTACTGAATACCCCTTCCCCCAATCTGTTTTCTCTTATATCCCCCCACATCATTCCTCCTCAACTTTCTAGTAGGGCAAGTTAGATTTCTATACCTCAGTGCCTGTATATCTTATTTCCAAGTTGCATGTAAAAAACAATTTTTTTAAACATTTGTTTTTAAAACTTTGAGGTTTTTTTTTCCTTTTTTCCTTTTTTCCCTTCTTTCCTCCTCACCTGACCCCACTGGGCAGATAAGCAATTCAATATAGGTTGTACATGTGTAGTTACCCAAATAATTTCCATAATTGTTATATTGTGAAAGACTAATGATATTTCCCTCCATCCTGTCCTGCCCCCCACTTATTCTATTTTCTCCTTAGACCCTATCCCTTTTCAAAAATGTTTGCCTTTAACTACCCTCTCCCCCAATCTGCCCTCCCTTCTATCATCCACCCTCTTGGCCCCTACCCCCCTATTTTTCTGTAGGGTAAGATACCCAATTGAATGTGTATGTTATTCCTTCCTTAAGCCGAATTCAAGGACAGTAAGATTGTCCCATTCCCTTTCACCTTCCTGCTCTTCCCTTCCATTTAACAGTTTTATCTTGCCTCTTTTATATGAGATAATTTACCCTAATCTATCTTTCCCTTTTTCCTTCTCCCAATAAATTCCTCTCTCACCTCTTAATTTTAATTTTTAGATATCATCCCTTCATATTCAACTCATAACTCATCCTATGTCCTCTATGTACATAAACATACTCACACTCACACATATATATACACACACATAATATACACATACATATGTATAATATATATAACATGTGTATATATATATATATATACATACACATATATATTCTCTTCAACGATCTTCATACTGAGAAAAGTCTTATGAGTTACAATTATCGTTTTTTCCATGTAAGAATGCAAATAGTTCAGCTTGAATAAGTTCGTTATGATTTCTTTTTCCTGTTTACCTTCTCATGCTGCTCTTGCTTCTTATATTTGAAAGTCAAATTTTCTGTTCAGCTCTGGTTTTTTCATCAAGAATGCTTGAAAATCCTCTATTTCATTAAATGACCATATTTTCCCCTGAATCATTATACTCAGTTTTGCTGGGTAGGTGATTCTTGGTTTTAGTCCTAGCTCCTTTGACTTCCAGAATATCATATTCCAAGCCCTTCAGTCTCTTAATGTAGAAGCTGCTAGGTCTTGTGTTATCCTGATTGTGTTTCCATTGTTTCTTCCTGACTGCTTGCAGTATTTTCTTCTTGACCTGGGAACTCTGGAATTTGGCTGTAATATTCCTAGGAGTTTTCTTTTTGTAATCTTTTTCCAGAGGTGATTGGTGAATTCTTTCAGTTTCTATTTTGCCCTCTGGTTCTAGATTATCAGGACAATTTTCCTTGAGAATTTCTTGAAAGATGATTTCTAGGTTCTTTTTTTGATTATGGCTTTCAGGTAGTCCAATGATTTTTAAATTCTCTCTCCTGGATCTATTTTCCAGGTCAGTGGTTTTTCCAATGAGATATTTCACATTGCCTTCAATTTTTTTCATTTGTTTGGATCTGTTTAATAGTATCTTGATTTCTCATAAAGTCATTAGCTTCCAATTGCTCCAATCTAATTTTGTAGGAGTTATTCTCTTCAATGAATTTTTGAAATTCCTTTTTCATCTGGCAAATTTGGCTTTTTAAGGCATTCTTCTGTTCATTGGTTCTTTGGGCCTCTTTTGCCATTTGGGTTAGTCTATTTTTAAAGGTGTTATTTTCTTCAGTGTATTTTTGTGTCTCCTTTAGCAGGCTGTTGACTTGCTTTTCATGATTTTCCTGTACCATTCTCATTTCTCTTCCCAATTTTTCCTCTACTTATCTTACTTGATTTTCAAAATCCTTCTTGAGCTCCTCCATGGCTTGTAGTAAGTTCATATTTTTCTTGGAGGCTTTTGATGCAGGAGTTCTGGCTTCACTCTCTTCCTCCTGCTCCATTCCTTGATCCTTTTGTTCCCAAAAAAGGATTCTATCTTTTGTTTGTGCTTCCTGTGCTTGCTCATATTGCCAGCCAATTACTTGGCTTTTGAGCTCTTTGCCATAGTAGAACTCTGTTTCCAGAATGGAGAGAGCTTTGTCCCAAATCACTAGGGTTTTTGCAGCTGCTGGAGCTATTAGAAGGGTGCCATCTCTACAGCCCTCACAAGCTCTAGCTCACTGGTCACATTCCCCAGGACCACCCCCCCAAGATAGAGATCCAGATCCAAGCAGGTTAAAGCAAGAGCAATTACCCTCTGAATGGTTGCTTGGTCCCCCTACAACCTGCAGGCCAGGAGTTCCTGAGGCAGCCAGCCTCTGCCCGCTTCTCGCCCTGGGGGCATCAGCCAGACTGCACTCTAATCAGATGAAATTTGATAGAGAAACATAAAATCCTACACTTGCATTGAAAAATATTAATTGTCTAAATAGGGTGATGGGGGTGTGATGGGTTAACTGTTCCAAAGATCTGGGGGCTTTAGTGGGCTGCAGGCTCAATAAAAGCTAATGGTGTCAGTCAGTAACTAAAAAAGCTAGGGTAAACTTAGGGAGCATTTGTCTAGAACAAGGGAGATGGCAGTCCTGTTGACCATAGCCCTGTGTGGTATCTAGAATATTGTGTTCAGTTCTAGGCACCACATTTTTGGAAGGTAGTAACCATCAAGGGCATCTAGTATAAGCAAAGGGACTAGAAGATGTGTGTCACAAGAGGATGGGTGAAGGGAACTGTGGTTTTGAGATCTTTCTAGCCTTTTCTATTGCTGCTCCTCTTTAGCCATCTTGGATTCTAGCTAAACTCACCTACTCTCCATTCTCTCAAATACCTAGTTCTTTCCTGCCTTTGATTATTTCTTTTGCACTATCTGGAGTGCTTCCCCCTCCTATACCCTGCTGAAATCCTAACCAGGACTAGCTCAAATGCCACATAGGAAGAATCCCTGAATCTCCAAAGCTACAGGTAGTTTCTCTCCTTTACATTCCCAGAGTACTTTATGTCCTCATGAAATTCATCACATTCTGCCTTGTAATTTAATTATTTGCCCCTTGTCTGATCTCCTCTGTTTGATTATAAACTGCTTGAGGGAATGGATTTTGTCTTACGGGGCCCCCATTTATTTTTCAATACTCCACTAGGACCAAGATAGTGTCTGGATACAGTCAGTGCTTAATAAATATTTTTTGAATGACTGGATATATTAGAGAGCATTTAGAGAATACATTTCTCGAACAATCCAGTTCATTTGCTCCCCCTTCACCCCTAGGCTTTAGCTTATTTTCCAGGAGTCAGGAAAATAGCCTGAGGCTCGGATCTGCAAACAATCTGTAGATTCAGGACAAGTTTCAAATTTTCCTTTAGATTTCTTTAAAAATAAATAAATAAAATCCTCCTTTCCTGATCTGTGACTTCAACTTTGGGTAAAGTTGAAAAGGATAGGAGTTCAGGAGACCTATTGAAATATAAAATGTGAGTTGGAAACCAAAGACACAAATTAGATTAAGATGAAAAATTGTTACCAGAAGTATAGAGAAAAACCTGGTTATGCTATTAGATACAGGATTAGGAAGGACTATCTTGGGAAAGAAGGTAAATAGAATAGTATAGCTTCAGCTGGGTCTCCATAGTAGAAATACAAATTAAAGTCGGCTATCATCAAAGGAATTTGGTTGGGGTAGACCTGCCAAACTGGCTACAAAGCCCACTGATTATTGCTTAGTTGCTCCTAAACACAAGATTTCTCCAAGGCTCCATACTGTGCCCCCTTCTCTCTATATATTCTTTGTTTCTAAGAGCTCACCAACCCCCCATGGGTGCAATTATCCTCTTTAAAGAAATGATTCCCAGATTTTCGTATCTAACCCAGGGGTGGGGAACCTGTGGCCTTGAGGCCCCAGGTGGCCCTCTAGGTCCTCAAGTGTGGTCCTTTGACTAAATCCAAAATTCACAGAACAAATTCCCATAATAAGAGGATTTGTTCTGTAAAACTTGGACTCCGTCAGAAGACCCCATCCAAGGACCTAGAGGATCACATGTTGCCTTGAGGTTGCAGGTTCCCCATCCCTGATCTAACTCTAATCTCTCCTAAGCTCCAGTCCCACATCACCAATGACAGGAGTGACATTTCTACCTGGATCTCCCTTAGGTACCAAACTCAGTATGTCTAAAACCAAACTCATTATCTTCCCCAGAAGTCCACTACCTGAAGCCTTCTTCTAAACTCCCTTGCTTTGGTTCAAAGCCCACCTGTTCTTATATTTAAACTAGGTTCACAATCTCAGAGTTATTCTCAACTCTTCCCTCTCTCTCTCTCACCCTCATGTCCAGTCAATTGCCAGGTTTTGTTGATTCTCCTCACCAGGATCTCTTACACCCTTCTTAGTACTTCTGTTGCTTACTCCTCCTCTAGCTCAAGCTCTCATCATTTCTCACCTGAACTTTTTCAATAGGCTTCTAATTGGGCTCCCTGGTTCTGGTGTCTCTTGTCTCCAATTTATTCTTCCTCGAGAACAATCTTCATAAAGCCTAAGATTGACAATGCCTTTAGTATGAGATGCAATTGCATTTAAAGTCCTTTATAGTCAGGCTCCAGCCCACATTTCTAAATATTTCACATTATTCCCTTTTATGTACTCTGTGCTTTGGCTAACATGGCAGACGAACTGTTCTATATATTTGGCATTACATCTTCTACCTTTGTGTTTTTTTCACAGGCTGTCCTCAATCCCTATGTAGCACCTGGAAACATCTCCAGACTTCTATGGTGGATTCTGTAGAAAAGGCTAAGCCATATTGAAAGTACTTTGTATCCTGTAACCACTCAGAACTTGCTATTCAGGTCAAAGCAAAGGTATTTAATAAAATAATAATAGGGGCCCATGGGGTGTTCAGGGAGTATTAGCACCTCCGGTGTGAGGGTCTGAAGAACCCTTTTCAGGGTCTGTTCACCCAACTCTCAGCTGTGGCTCTAAGTCACTGTAGTACGTGCAGCAGGCACACACCAGTAAAACCTCCTTGGAAGGCTAGACTAGGTTGAGGGCAACTGACAGGCTTCAAACCCATCAGTGAGTCAGGGGGACGTCTACCTCAAGCACATGAAGACTTCCCCTGGCAGAATGGATGGATGAGAACAAAAGGGCAGCTGATACCGGAGCTGTGGAGCCCTTAGAACGTGGTCAGATAATAAAAATGCCAAGGTCATCCACTACATCCCTGGTCATCTCCAGTCATCATGAATTTTGTCCTGCCATTGGACTTTGATGACTCTGTAAGAGAGAATGAGGCTGACAAGTTTGTGTAACTCTGCCTCATTTAAATCCGATTCATGTGCAAGTCAAGACATTGCTCCATGATGTCATTGTTTCTCTTTGAAAATGAAGGATGAACAACAATGAAATAACATGATAAGAAAAGTAGCACTAAACCAATTGCCCCATAAATGGGGGTCATGTTATCCCATAATTACATACCATCAATGGGAAGAGGAGACATATAGGTAACACATATGGCCAGGGGACACATCCTTCTTGATATCTTGAAAACTTTTCAAACCTCACTTTCTCCTGAATACTCTTTCCTCTCTGGATTTTCCTAACACTGCTCTACTTTTGCTCCCTTCTTACCTGACTGGTCCTTCTCAATCTCTTTTGTTGGCTCTTCATCCTTGTCATGTTCTCTAACATGCTCCCGGAGGCTCTGTCTTGGGCCGTCTTCTATTTTTTTTCTTCTCTACTATCTCATTTGGTGATTTCATCAGCTCCCATTGATTTTATTGTCATCTCTATGCAGCTTATTCTTAGATCTGTAATATCAGTCTTGGTCTTTCTTTTGAGCTCTAGTTTCCAGCCACATGTCTAACTACCCACATGACATTTCATAGTGGGCATCTCAAAATCAGAATGTCTAAAACAGAGCTCATTGTCCCTTGCCAGCTCTAGCCACCCGTTCTCTCTTCTTTCCTGATGCTATTGAGGATGCCGCCCTCCTCCCAGTCACCTAGGGTTGAAACTTTTGTATTGTCAACCCCTTTTCCTTATTTACCCCACTAATCCAAGAAATAGCTAAATTGGGCCACTTCTGCCTTTGTGATACCCCTCATATGTTTCCCTTTATCTCCACTCATATAGTGTTCAAGATCTTATCACCGATTACCTGGATTATTTCAATAGACTTCCAATTGGCCTCCCTGCCTCAATTCTCTCTTCACTCCAATCTATCTTCCTGTCTGATCCTGTCATTCCCTTTCTCAATAAACTCCAATATGTTACCTTCATGATCATCGGAATCCAAGGCTCTTCACAACCTGCCTTCTGCCTTTCCAGTCTTCTCGAACTTTGTCGTTGTACAGTCATTTCAGTTATGTTCAACTCTTTATGACCCCATTTGGGGTTTTTTTGGCAAAGATACAGGAGTGGTTTGCCATTTCCTTTCCCAGCTCATTTTGACAGAAAACGGAGACAAAAAAGAGTTAAGTGACTTGCCCAGGGTCACACAACTACTCTCTTTGGCCACATTTACACTCAGGAAGATATCTTCCTGACTCCAGGCCAGAAACTCTAATTATCTCACACTTTACTTCCCTCCTTCCACTCCAAAATACTAGCTTACTTCACGTCCCTTTTAGATGACACACCATTCCCATCTGTGTAACCTTTGTTTTAGCTCCCATGCCTGCAATGCCTTCTCTCTTCATTTCCACTTTTCTCCAGGCTCAGCTAAAATGACATAGGCAGAAGGAGGCCTTTCTGAACTTCCCATGTACCTTTGTGTTTCTCTCTAAGGTTACCTCCCCTTTCTTCTGGGTACCTTGTATGTGACTATTTCTTTACATGTTGTCTCCATTAGCACACAAATTCCTTGAGGGCAGGGCCTATTTTTGTGTTCTTGCCTATTTCTGTACTGTCATTGCTTAGGACAGTGCCTGGTATATAATTGCTTAATAAATACTTATTGATTGATAGCAGTACACAGGTACTAGTATATAGATAACAAATTTTCAAGGGCACATGTGTAGAGTTGCTCATGAGAATGGAAGATGTATGGCCAGTACAAATACACAAAAAGGTTACTCTTATCTGTGGTCCTGCAGAGCTGCTGCTACTTTGGAGATTGAATAGATAGGATATGATAACCACTTGGATGTGGGGGAGAGAGTCAAGTTGAGAATAACACGTGGTTTTGAGCCCAGGGGCCTGACTAGTGGAGCCATCAGTAGAAATGGGGAAAGTGAGACTAAGGAGGGAAGACTGGAGAATCAGAGACTCTTCTTTTTGGATGGGGTCTGAAGACTTTGCCGTCTCCCCCTCTCCTCAGGTATTCTGTGAATGCAGCAAGACTGCCCCCCTTGATGCTTCTTTCATACAACACACTATCTCCTGACTCTGAGTGTTCTCATCATCTATGCCCCTCCTCATCTCTGTCTCCTAGCTTCCCTTGACTCTTTCATGACTCAGTTAAAATGTCACTTTCTGTCAGAAGCCTTTCCCAGCCCTTCTTTGTCTTAGTGGTAGCTAGGTGGTACAGTGGATAGATCATTGGATCTGGGTCGGGAATATCTGATTAAAATCCAGTTTCAGACACTTACTAGCTATGTGACCCTGGGCAAACTGCTTAACCCTGTTTGCCTCAGTTTCCTTATCTGTAAAATGAATTGGAGAAGGAAATTGCAAACCACTCCATTATCTTTGCCAAAAAATTCCCAAATGGGGATCATAAAGAATTGGACATTACTGACCAACAAAGGTTTTGCCATCTAGTCTTTGTTTGAAGACCTTTACTATCTCCCGAAGTAGACCCATCCCACTTTAGGATAGCTTGAAGGAGTTTTTCCTTACATCAGACCTAATTTGCTTCTTAGCAACTTCGTCCATAGTTCCTAGATCTTCTCTCTGGTCCAAGTAGACTACTTGAAGGCAGTAGGTATCAAATCATATTAACTCTTCTCTGCCCTGAGCTAACCATTCCCATATTGTTCAACCAGTCCTCATGTGGCAAGGTCCCAAGACTTTTTACTATCCCATTTGCCTTTCTCTGGACACTTTCTAGCTTACCAATTGAATATTGCAGTTCTTGTCAGACTGAGTAGTATCACGGAGTAGTATCACTCTCTTAATGAAGCCTAATATTCAACTGACATTTCTTTTTTGTTTTCCATATTATACTAATGAATCATATTGAGCTTGTAGTTTCCTAGGGCCCCTAGATCTTTTTTCGTGTCAATTGTTATATCTTCCATATCTGCTTCTAATTTGTTTTTTTGAACACAGAGTAAGACTTTACATTTATTAGATATATGTTTTACATTTCATCTTATTACAGTTGGCCCAATGCTCTAGTTTGCTGAGATCTTTTTGGACCCTGTTATCTAACAAATGAGCGATTGCATCTAGCTTTGTGTTATTTGTAAATGACAAGCATGCTGTACATGCCTTTTTTCATAAGAAACATTAACAGCACAGGGTCAAAGTCTTACATTGGAGACTGCATTCAAAGTGCCCTAGAAACATTAGTAAGCATTATCATGTAGTACAGACCACATCTCTCTCACTTGTCCTTAAGAATAGCATGAGACTTTGTCAAATATTTTATTGAAATCTAGGTAATAATAATAACAATAGCTCAAATTTATGTAATGCCATAAGGTTTGTAGAAAGTGTTAGAGACGATGTCTCGTTAGATTCTGAGAATGACTCTGTGAAGTAAATATTCAGATAAGTTTATCGCCTTGCCAAAGGTCATGTGACCATTAAGTGTCTGAGGCAGGATTTGAACCAGATCTTCCTGATTCCAAGACCAGTGTTCTGTCCCTGTCTCAAAATATTCCTTTGCTATACCAGTCTAGCAACCTAGGAAACGAGCTTCTTCTGGCATGTTTGGATTTTTTTAAAACGGAGATATTTTGATTGAATAAAAGACATTTCTCCCCCCAAATTCCCAATATCACTCTGAAAAAAGCATAGTCCCTGGAAAGAGTGCTGCAAAACTTCCAGTACACGCCACTTTGCAGATTTGTAACTTACCCATTGTTAACAGAAAGGAAGGATGTGTGCTTTGGCTTTGACAGGATGGCACCAACACAGTCGCTTGGATTTGACCTGAATTACATGCTTTCACTATAGCATGATTGATTCCTGAAGCCTTTGTGATCTTTCTTTTCTGGATGTTTACTAACCATCCCTTTAATAAAACAATTTAGAATTTCATCAGGAATCAAGGTTGTGTTAATGAGTTTGCAGACTCTATTTTCTTCTTGTTTTTTTTTTTTTTGAAAATTGGGATCACATTGTATAATGAAAAAAGATGATTGTACATGAAACAAAATCTATTATATCCAACTTGCTATTTCTTTAAATATATAATAGTTATCTTGTACATTTCTTTTTTTTCCTTTTTTCTCCCTGCCCTAAAGATGGCTACCATTAGACATGAATATGTTCATGTGTAAAATTATTCTGTACATACTTCTATGTATCAATCCTTTCTCTGGATGCAGATAGCATCTTCCTTCATAGGACCTTTAGAGTTAATTTAGCTATTTACAATAGTCAAAATGACTTAGCTGCTCAAAGTTGTTGTTAAGACAATATTGCTATTCCAGTGTTCTCTTGGGTCTTCTCATTTTGTTCTTCATTATTTTGTGAAAGTCTATTTATATCTTTCTAAGATCATTGAGCTCATCATTTCTTATATCACTACTATCATATCCCTAGTTCGTTTAGATGTTCATCCATTTTGTTTTGCTGTACTCATGGGGAACTTGTGCAAAAAAAAAAAATAAAGAAGGAAGAAAAACACAAAAAACCCAGTTTATGCTTCAACATCTAATTCAGGGGATAAAGAGTTAGAGGAATCCTATGAAGAATTTAACAAAATCCTCCATATCAAGCCAATGTAAACATTGATACTCCGTGACTTTAATGCAGAGGTAGGGATTGGGATGGGGCAGGGCAGCAACAAATATATCGGGAAATGAAGAGGTCAAATGTTTGTAAACTATTCACGAGCCTCATATGTACTTTCTTCAAGAAATGAATTAGAGGCCTCTAGGAATGATGAGTACTGAAAAACAATACAAAAAACAGAAATTGAAAATATCTTAATAGACAGGAAATAACTAGTTACTGATATGGGTGTCATTTCCAAATCAACTGTGTGCAGATCATTGATTTTTTAGTCCTAAGATCAATATCAATACTGAACGAGAAGACTGGATAAATGACAATTTATAATTATAAGGGCTCCAACCTGACCTATTCAAAGAAGCAATATTAACACTGAAAAATAAGAAATGGATACTGAAAAAGATGGTAGCACAGACTGTCACTACTTTTGATCTAAGTAAAGCAAACACCATGCCCAGGAATCCAAAGGAGCTCAGAGACCAACCCAGCCAGAAAATACTTGATTTTATTGCTGAACAATGAAACTTGGCAGCTAAGGGCAACACTGATTTAGAATCTAAACTCTTGCAAAACATTATAGAGAAGAATGGTAGAAGATAATGAGCAGTGTCATCTAATAAAAGAATGAAGGAACAATGTACAGTTTAAATGGATATATGAGAAAGAAATATAAAGACTTTTATAGACAATTTTCTTCTGTATTTCATCTTCATGGCTACATACTTGTTTATAAGACATAGGGAATACAAATTTCTTTGTTTTATCTGTTGATTAAAAAATCGTTATTGGAGAGGAGATTCCTTTTATATACAGGTTAGACTAGATGGCTGTGATTCATAGAGCAAAACGCAGTCTTAAAGGCTCATCTCTCCTTAGACTAAGGGTTTAAGTGTGAATTTATCCAATCAAATTCTCTGCTCAGGGCCCTATCAATAAGGAAAATTCTTTTGTCCTGTCTCAGCTGCATATCAATTGAAGTCATATGCAATAGTACAAACTGTATACAGTTCTTTAATCATACCATTATAAATGAATAAAGCCAAATGCATCAAAGCAACCAGGGAAATTTGGAAGCCCACAAATCCTTTGCAGGCCCTGCAGCTCCAAGCCTTTGCAGGCAAGCCAAAACCCCAAGAGCTCAGTCGTTCTCCTCCAGCTGTTCCTACAGGGAACTAGCAGGCATACTCTCAACAAAGAAGAAAGAAAGAGGAAGGGAAAGAAGGGACAGGGGAAGAGAAGGAGGGAGGGAGGGAGAGAGAGAAAAAGAGATGGAAGGAGAGAGAGAGAGAGAGAGGGAGAAAGAGAGGGAGAGGGAGAGGGAAACTTTCCAAAGGGTCAATGTCCAACTCACAGAAGTAATGACTTGGGAACTCAGTGTGCCCCATGATTTCTGTCTCATTCTTGAGAGTGACATGGATTGAGTAGAGGATCATACTTCCATGTGTGTCCTGGATCAACTCCTTGTGTATTAATTCAGTTGTGCTTGTACAATTCACTCCAGTAAGTATGAGGGGAAGGAATTGTATAAGGGAAAAAGTAGTCTAGATTTCTCAGTGTGTTCAGTGGGTAGAGGAGAAGAAGAAAGTCATAGGGGCTCTTAGGTGCCATTTTCCTAAATTTCTCTCTTCACGTTCACTCCACTCCCTCTAGTGCTGTTTCTCTAGACTAGTTTAAGTTTTCCCTGGGTTGTAGAATACCAACCATTCCAGGTTAAAACCATGTGACATTTTTTCAACATTATTTTCTGGGCTAGGAAAAAGAGCAAGTCCCCCAAGTTCCAGAGAAGGCCCTTTGTGAAGGCCAAGATGACTTCATCTGCTTATGGGAGAAGAATCCAGGCAAACATCTGATACATTCACATATGTTCATATCTATATATAAGGTATGATTACAAATAAAACAATTGTTTGGTTGCTTCAGTTATGTCTGATTTTTTGTGACTCTTTTTGGGGTTTTCCTGGCACCTCATTTTTCAGATGAGGAAACTGAGGCAAACAGGGTCAAGTGACTTACCCAGGGTCACACAGCTAGTAAGTGTCTGAGATCAGATTTGAACTCATGAAGATGAGTCTTCCTGACTCCAGGCCCAGCACTCTTTGTACTGTACTACTTAGATGCTCTGAATAAAACAATAATTCCTCACAAAAGTCCTATCCCTACAACTCCCCAAACTCATCATCTTTCCCCCATAACTTGCTCCTCACTCTGATATCAACCAATTTACCAATTACTCCACAAAATTTTATTAAGGTCCTACAATATGCCAAGCATCATAACAGGTGCTGGGAACACAATGAGAAAAATTCAAGTCCCTGTCCTCAAAGAATTTATATTTCATTGCTTGAGACACCTTTATTTCTAGTAATAAGAGCAAAGTTCTACCTGCTAGTCTCCCATGCTCAAACATCAGAGACATCTCTAGCTCCTTTGATGAGTCCTGTCTTCCAATGTAATGACTATATACATGCCTTCCTTATTTTAGATTATAAGCTCCTTGAAGGTAAGAACTGTCATTTTCATTTTTTTAGCCACCCCAGTGCCTACTACATTGTCCTTTACTCAGTAAGTGCTTAACAAATGTTTATTTATTGAATAGAATTGCACTTTTCAGCTAGAAAGGCTAAGTGTTGGAAAGGAATGACTTTCCCAGTGTTCCAAAGTTGGTAACATTCTTGGGTGGAAGTCATATTCAGGGCTTCTAACACTGAGGCCAATATTCTGCTTGCTACACTGTTTCCCATCTGTAAAATGGGGATACCATTTCCACCAACCTGCCTCACAGGTCTCTTATGAGAAAAGTGCTTATTTTGTTGAATCATAGGCCTTAAAGAAACTTTGGAGGTCATCTAGTCTGACAAAAGTCTGACAAAAGTCACACAGCTTTCAAATGAACAGGATTTGGGATTTGAACGTAGGTCTTTTGACTCCAAATCCAGGTTTTTTCCATTATATGCAGCTGCTTTTCTTATAATGTACTACATGAATGTGCTAATATTATTTTAGGATTCCAATATATATTTACTGATATGACTTGGAGATATCATTTGTCTCTTGTCCCTTTTGGGAAGACAATTGTTCTTGAAATGCTCTAGTTCTATCCTGTCTGTGCTGATATCCAAACAGAATAGTACGTAGTGATGGTAAAAGTTCAGGACTATGTGTAAGATCTGGATTCCAGTTCCATTGCTGTCACTGGCTAGTGGTGTGACCCTACACAGGCCATTTCTCATCTTTCCATTCAACAGAAGTGAAGAGAGTTGGGTAAGATGGTCAGTTACACCTGGGGAACTATGAGCCTGTGATTTAGTGAAATGAAATCACTTTATATGAATAAACTTTGAAATGATAGATGAATATATTGTTAGTGAGAGTGATCTTTTTTACATAAATTTGGTATGCTCAGCTAAGTTCAGCTCTAACATCACAGGAATATGGCACCTTTTTGACTTACCAGGGAGTGGGTTTCTTTTTGTATTTTTAAGAAACAAATTCCAAGAGGCCCTGGCTCAGGGCCAGACTTGGTCTCTGCTTCTAGAAGCCCTGCTTCTAACACATGCAGATTTTGCTTATCCTGGACAACTAACGTAACCTCATTTACCTTTTTATTAGGAGATATTCAGATTATGTTATGTCTAAAGTGAGCTTCTGTGGAGGGAATTGCCACACTTGGAATTCTCCATACCAATGAAATCAAGACATTGGACTAAAACAAATAAAAATTCCAATATTGCAATGTATAAGGTAGGCCTTTTAGAAAAAGTTTATGTATCTTATTTTCATGGAAATGCACATTATTGGTACATCATATAGCAAAAGTCATATCAATTGAACTACAATTACTACTTAAGATTTTTTTTGTATTATAAAACCCCATTTCATCTCTTAAATGTTTCCTAAGGAAAGATTAAAGAATGGGCCACAAATGGACAGGTTGATTATTATTATTAATTTTTTTTAGGGCAATTAGGGTTAAGTGACTTGCCCAAGGTCACACGCCTAGTAAGTGTTAAGTGTCTGAGGCAAGATTTGAACTCAGGTCCTCCTGACTTCAGGGCTGGTGCTCTGTTCACTGTGCCACCTAACTGCCAAGGTTGATTATTATTAATTATGAAAGTACATTCTAATTCGTGTTCCCTATATTTGATATTCTGTGGCTGATTACCTTACTTGGTTTCAGTTAGCTGTTTTTGAAACCAAGCTTAGAATATTCTTTGATGGGCCTAGTACCTTTGCTTGGCTCCAGATATAGACTCTACCCCTAATCTCAGTCAGGCATCCCATTTATTGGCCATTAGAAGGACTCAGTGAATATATTAATGAATCAGTTCAACTCTTTTCCTGCTACTTGAACCTCAGCCTGAAATAGGACTATGCAAAGTAGGCAGCCCCCTGAGTTATGATACATTAGAGGAATATAATGGTCATTTAAAAATATGACTTAAAAATAAATGTATGTGTTTTGATTGCTAGAAAATTCCACTCCTAATAGCAATAAGGTATTTAATATGTGATAAATGAAGTAACAGGTTATGAAGAATAAAAATTTTTGGCAGACAGTAAGAGAGGGGGCATTTTCAAGCATAAGAAGCCATACTTTCATACTTTGCTTAGTTCAGAGAGACAACTTTCTTGAGGATAAGTGCTATTTTTAATTTTGTCTTCATACCCCTAGCACTAAGCACAAAGTCTTCTACATAGTAAATGCTTAATAAATATTTCTTGGATTGGATTAGAATAAATTGGCAGTTGCATAAATGCCTTATTCGAGCCCTGTTTGGAAAAGTAGCTAAGTGTGAATGGTCTCAGATGGTGGACTTGTAAACTTATCTTAAGTTTGAAGGGCTTGGTATAGAGCAAATGCTTACCAAGCACTTTTTGACTGATCAAAGAATCACTATTTCTAAAGTGTTTTAGGATTTATTGAAGCATATACCTCACAACCTCCTTCTGATGAAGAAACTGGGACTCTGATTTTGTCCAGAGTCACACAGCTGGCGCCAAGATACAAATCCAGGTCTCTTGACTCTAAGGCCAGAGCACTTTTCACAATACCTTGTCCACAAGGGCCTGGTCCTTACTCCATGACCCTGGTAACTCAATGTCTTTGTCTTGTGAAATAACCTTTGTTCTTTCTTTGTTTGGCTGATGTTATAACTCGGTGGCCACCACTAAACATTGCTCTGTGGTGGCCAGTGACTGACCTTCAGCATCCATCCTCTTTCATAGAAGAATGCTCAACTAAATTCTCAAATGAACCCAACTCTAGTTCCAAGTTTTGAAGAGGAAAGTGGGACTGTGGCATGGACAAAAGACTGGAAAAAGATCTCAGGCAGAATTCTCAGGAAGGGCTAGGCAGAAGAGAAATGGAGCCAGGGCCCCCTTCTGTTTCACTAATCCTGGCCTTATCTCAGCTGAGCTAAATAGAGAAAAGTTTGTCCACACCTCAGATAAGGGAAGCTAGGGAACTAGAACCTCTGGAGAGGGGGTCTTTAAGATTTTTGTTTCATGAGCCTCTTTAGCCATCTGGTAAAGCCTGTGACCCCACTGCCCCTCCTTCTATCCTCAGAATATTTTTTTTTAACTCAAGGCTGTAAGAAATGATACATTTCATTTTGAGGATAGATGATTTTTATCCCCATCCAAGTTCACAGACCCTCTGAAATCTATCCACAGTTTGGATGTCCATATTCAGAACTCTTGACCAAGAGGCTAATACAGATGCTAGGCCAGATGTGGGGAGTCAGGGCTGTTGGAGATTTGAAACATCCAAGAGAGAAGTAGGAACAACCTCTGTCTTGGTTCCACTTAAACTGTCTAGACTCCAGACTCTAACAGAATCATGGGATTCAGAGTTGGAAAGAACTATAAGGATCATTTAGTTTAAGTCACTCATTTTATGGATGAAGGAACATAGGCACAAAGACTTTAAGTGATTTACACAAGGTTAACACAGACAGTAAGTATTAGAATGGAATTTGATCCTAGATTCTCTTTGTATGTATTTTATATGTCCTAGATAGACTTTGTATGTGTTCATTTTTTCTTAGATCTAGGCTTTCTCATTTTTTGGAGGGTTTACTTATGTTTTAGGGTTTTTGTGTCATCTTTATTTAATTCAACTTATTTCATCTATTTGATTATTTATTTTAAGCAAGAAAGGCCCTGCCAAGCTCTAGAGACATAAGGCCAGGAATTTAAAATACAGGCCCTTAATGACTCTGTGTCCCACCTCACCTAGGGCAGAAGACACCAGAGAGAAAAGCAGGTACAGATAGAGGAGGAAGTCAATAGCAATGGAAATTGAGGACAGAGTCAATAATACTGAGTGAGAAATAGGAAAGTTTTTGTGACAGTACACTCAAACTGGGCACATTTCTCTTGCCAGATCTCCCATTTCCATTTCTTCCCTTGTCTAATGGTTATTTTGATATAATTGTCTTTCCCATCAGATTATAATATCAAATATATTCTTGAAAGAATGGTCTTCCTTGCATCTCTCCTTGCATCCCCAACAACGGGAATAAAACCCTGTTGCATAGTAGGCATTCAAACAATGTTGATCTTGTTGACACTAAATGGTTGATCCTATCTTCCCATCATCTATCCTGGAATTTAAGGGTCCACCCCAGTTTGGTTCCCACCTACCATTCCAGCTTTAACCCATACTATTGTCCTTGATGAATTTTAAATTCAATCCAAACTAAACACCTGAACTCAAGTCAATCTCCAGCCTCCAAGCATTTGCACAAGCTGTTCCCCTAAAAAAATATATTCCCTCTTCATCTCCACCTCCCCACATCTTTACCTACCTCCAATGCTCAGGAAGCCTTCTCACATCCTTCCTCTTATCAGTGCTTGCTTTCCACAATTTTCCTTGAATTGTACTTATTCGAACACATGCTGTACTCCCTCTCTACCCGGTAGAATGTTAGTTCCTTGAGGACAGAAACTATTATCTTTGCTTTTTGTGCTCCTAGAGCCTAACACAATATCTGAAGCAGACACTTAATGAATTAAGTTGAATTAGACAGTTGGTTTATGTCTTCCTGGCAGGCAGCAGCCATGCTGGGAGGGTTTTGGGGTTCCCCACCAGTGGTCTGGAATTTTTTTCAGGTCCTTCCTCTTGCTCCCAGAGGCATCCTGAAGCCCAGCCCAGAATCCACATCTCACCAGAAAAACTGGATGGGGAAAACAGCACAATCATCTTGAAAGCTGAAATGCATCCTGCTTCTTTCTCTAGGACATGAAAGCCCTCCTCTACTCCTGACAGATCCTGAGGCTCAGACACACACACCTGGAATGCTCCAGTCTCAACTAAATTGCTATGTGGAAATAAACAGGTGCCATGGGTTAAACTTATCGGAAAAGTCCTTCAGATTTTTAGAGAAATCACTGTGGATGCAGCGCCGCCTTGTGCTCCAAATGGTGCAGTGACATCTTGGTGACAAAGCTTGAAACTGACTTTTTATTAGTTACCAATTTTTCTGCACTCCAACCATGGGCCTGCTCCCTAGCTAACCTGAGGTTTTGGCTTTCACAATCTCTCCATCTCCCTCGTGTGCGTTTGTGCGTGTGCGTGCGTGCGTGCGTGCGTGCGTGTGTGTGTGTGTGTGTGTGTGTGTGTGTGTGTGTCTCCTTGGAACAGATGCCCTAATCAAGTAATCAAACATCAGGGAAAATCGGGAGAGAGGCCAAGTCGACATTTTTCCTTTGCAAGATTGGATTGCCTTGCTTAGTCTTGGTATTAGTGAAAGGGCTCAGATCTCAGAAAATAGTCTCAGCTTTTACATATTTTCTTTGCTTAGGTCTCCTGTATGGGTCAGTTTGCATCAGATGATTTTCGATTTATATTTAGTTAGCTCCAAAATGATTTAGTCATGGTCATCCATGATTCTGTGGTACACATCAAAACATAAAGTGCTCTGAAACAGCCACCTGCTAATTATCTTTCCATTCCTGATTAAACCATAATTTTGTCACTGCTCCAAGAAATTTTTTTTTTCTCAAATTGGATGCAAAGCTGTGTGAATTGGTTAAGTCCCTTAACCTCTCTAGTTCCCCGTTTGATCTGTAGAACAAGGAGATGGACCTAACCCACAAGGTCTCTTTCAGTTGGAAGATTAGCTGCTACATCCAGAGCTCCCATTTTCCTTCAGAAGCTAAGGATACAAGAGAGAAGGGAAGGAGGCACTTTCTAGAAATGGGAAAATAAATAAGTCTAGGCTCTGGGGATACAAAACCAAACAGTACCTGACCTCAAGGAGCTTACATTCTACTGGGACCAGAAAAAAAAGGCCACATAGAAAAAAATAAACAAAACAACCCAGCCCACAAAATCATAGGCAGATTTTCTCCATGATATTGTGGGAGGGAGGAGAGGGAGAAAGGAGAGGGGAAGAAGAGAGAGGATAAAGAGCCTAATGATGTATAGCATCTCCTGATGAAGTAGGTTTTCCATACATGTGGAAACTTATTTGCCCACAGCTTTTGCTAGTACATGTAACTGGGGAGAGTTACTAGCATCATTAACAGGCTCTCAGAGACACAGGGTACTTTAGAGAAGTCATAAGAAGAAGGCACATAAGGAAACCTGTTAAATGGAGATAATTCCCATAGTTTGGACTCAGAGAAACCTCTACTGATAAGAGTGTTAGTGAAAAAAAAATAAAAGCTCACAAATTTCAGTTTTTGCTTGGATAATCAATAACAAAGGAAATAGACTAGAATCAAAACCAAGAGGTTGTATGTGGAGAATTAGTGAGGATGGGTTTTTTGCTGTATTTTCTCTGATGCACTTTCATTAGAATCTGCATTTTCCTATCTATTCTATCTGTACTTCAGCAATCATCTTTTCCATGATAGGGACTCACCAAGATGCTGGGCAGCAACATCTGCAGACATGAGGGAGTAAAGGCATCAAGAAGACCTAGAAATTATAAGTAATTCTATGCCCTCTTACCAGCAGAGGCTGCCATTTTGTGGGGAAAAACCCCCAACACTTTATTAAAGTTCCTTCAGCCTAAAAGGACTTGTAGCTCTTAAGTATATTGGGGGGAAAATATGGTTCACCTCAGATGGAGTACTCAGTTTTCAACGAAGTTCCATTTTTTTCTAATGCTTTCCAGCTGGGTTGACTTTAGGCATAAGGAGGTCAAGTGACTTACTGAAGCTCACAATGAAACAAATCAGCTGGGATTTGAACTCAAGGACTTCTCCGGTTCTCAGCTCTTTGCTGTAATCTATCAACCACATTGCTTCCTGGTTTTTTCCTACTCTCTATTTAGTTGCATCACACAACCAGTGTTCTGTCTGGCACAACCTACTCCTCTGGGCTGTCTCTGCTTTGGGAGACTCATGATTGGAATAAGAGGCATATTCCAGGTCAGGCTTGAGATGTTTTGGCAGAACAACGTGGGGGAGATTGCTCAATGCCTGCCCACAGAATACAGTGCAAGATGAAAGACAGAACGGTTTCTTTCCTAGATTTGAGATTGTTCAATTTAAGCACCAAGGTTTAGAAAATAAAAATCTAGGCCATATTTTCCCCATTATATGGTGTGTGTTTGTATGTATTTATCTGTGTATTTTAAGGGAATTCCTTTGTTTATAAGTTGGAACCCACAACACACAAGTGACCAGTTGTCATTCCATGACCAGTGACCTACTGTGGTATTGGGTGATACTTGGGAGTCACATCACTAGCCAAGCCTGCTACATGTAGAAAGGAATTCCTAAGTGACAGTGAGTCTGGAAGGACACGCTACAAACATTCATGTTTTTTAAAAGGCCTGCATTCATCTCTCATCTGCTCCTAAGGGCCACATTTTAATTGTACTTTGCAAATTTAGAATTTGATAAATGTCCAAATTTAGATTTAGTTAGATCTAAAATGACTTAACCATTGTCATCCATGACTCTGTAACATTCCTTTAAAATTTAATGCACTGAGATGTGAAGATATGGCTAGCATAGAATTCTATTGACAAATACATAGCAACATTTTTATCACTCTTCTCTGTATAGTAACATTTTTTGAAAGAACCATCTCGAACAGCATCCTAAAAGGGACTTAACTGCTTTAAAAGAGGTCTCATGGATCCCAGGAATAACTTAAACAAAGTTCCAGTGTATTGTGTTTTGCTAGAAATGCTTAAATACAACCTATATATTTCCATTCTAGAATCCTTCTTTTCAGGATTATCATTTGGCTCTACAATTGTACCTAACAATTCCAGCTAGGTTTATGGAGAAAAAAATTCTACCTGCTCTGTCATGCACCTACTCAAGAAGCATTAAGGGTTCCCTATTTCCTTTAAGCCATGGCAAAAAATAGTTACTTGTCATTTAAAACCCTTCACAATTTAGTTCCACAAGTAACTATAGTAGGAACATGACAGAGCAGGTAGTCACTGATGGCTGACAGAGGGGAATATACTGGAATAGAGGACTGAGCTGCTAGCAATAGAGAAAAATCACCCTCAACACCTCAGGGAACACTCTAGGAACCTTGACGGGGAGATAGAGACAGCCTTATTCTAAGAGTCCAGAGTATTGTTATATATAATATGGAATAGTACATATAGTGCATGTAATATGAAATATACATGTAACAAATATAACAATACATATTATATATGTGTATATATGTATATGTGTATGTATATTCACAGATAAGTAAATGCAGGTTACACACATACTACACACCACACACATGAACATTATGTATTCTCCTTAGTAGAATGTAAGCTGTTGGGGCTGGAAAGTTTTGTTTTTGTCTTTGAATCCCTTCCATGTATGTACAGTGACTGACATGTAATAGGTGCCTAATTCATTCTTATTAATTGATTGATCGGTTGAAATTTAGGGAGATCTTTAGTGAAGAAGAAGAGTTCTTTATTTTGTATTTTTGTCATTACGAGCAAGTCATTTAACTTTTTTGGTCCTCAAGTTCCTCATCTTCAAAAGAAGCGACTGGGTGTTTCCCTTCTCCATGATGTTTCCAAGATCTAAAATCTAGGATCCTATCATTGCAGATTTACTTTCCTTTTTGCAGTGTTTAATTCTTACCCTTTACGAGTTTTCTATTTTAATCTATGTCAGACCACAGTGACTCTGTTTTACCCTGAAAGCATTTTTGGTGGGCCTTTTCTCATTGCTTTCTAATGTTTGTTTTAGTCCCAAATAGGTTCCTCTTTGGAAGGCAATATATAAAATGTCTTTCCAAGTATCAGAAAAAGGTGGTTTTTTTTTTTTTTTACAGAATTGACCTGTAAAATTCCCCCTCCCCTTTTTCTTCTGAATGGTCACAAATATTCATCCCATTTAATTTCTTCCTGTTGTCACTTACCATATAGTATAGCAAAACCAGAGTAATTAATCTCTAAAGAATCCCCCAGCAAAAGCTCTGCCATACAATGAAGACATTATGGACATCAAAGTTGTTTTCCTAAAGTTCAAGTCTGACCATATCACTTACTTCATCCCAACTCAGTAAATTCCATTGGCTTCCTATTATCTATAGGATCAAATAAACTGCTGTGTTTGGCACTTGAAGATCTTCACAGCCGGGCCCCATCCTGCTTTTCCCACCTTTTGATATATTGCTTTCTTCCATGTCCTCTCTGGTTCTGCCATACTGGTCCACTTACTTTTCCTCACATAAGAACCCCCCCCCCCTCTCTCTCTCTCTCTCTCTCTCTCTCTCTCTCTCTCGAGTCCTTGACTTTGCACTGACCATCTCTCATTCCCAAAATGTTCTCTCTCCTTACCCTTATCTCCTCATCTTGGAATTCCCAGTTTTCTTCAAGACTTATATTAAGTTATGTGAGGCCTTTCCCGATTTCCCCAGTTGCTAGGATCTTCCCCTTCTAGTTTATCTTGAGTTGAGTTATATATGTCATATATATGACATATGTATATATATCTTTACATTGCTGTCTTTTTCTCTATCTCTATACATACATGGTAAATAGAGAGTAGGTCTTGAAGAGAGGAAGACTTGAGTTCACATCATTCCTCTGACACATCCTGGTGTATACCATTGGACAAATCACTTATCCTCTTAGTGTTTTAGGCAACTCTAAGAAAACACTCTAAATTGAAGAAAAAATATTGATATGCATTCATAGAAGGAATTTTCTTATCATGAAGTCTTCTATGCAACAATGTCAGAGGCCCAGTGCCTATCCCTATATTTGTATATGTTGTCTTCTCCATTAGAATTCAATCTCCTCAAGGGCAAGACTTGTATCCCCAATACTTGTAGCACAGTACCTGACACTAGTTACTTAATAAATGCTGGCTTGATTGATTATAATGCCCACAGACAAATCACACCATTCCCCACATAGCCCTCATTTCAAGCACCCTGAGTTTCTTTCACTGCAGTTACTACTTGTCAGTTTGCTCCATTATTAAGGAGTCTGCTGAAAATTCCCCCAGGTCCTTACTTTATTGTCCTGGGCCAGAGAACAACATTCAACAGCAATGAAAGGCCACTACTTAATACTCATCATTAGAGACTCAACTAATTTATTTTCTCTCATCACAAAGCATTTTCTGATGAACAATAACTTATTCTTCCAGTTAGTATCAATGTATGGTAGACTGTTTCCCTGGTAAGAAGCGGATATTACATCACTCAAATAACATGTCACTGAACTGTCATGTCTGCAGTGCCTAGGAAGCATGGGGAGCCATTTTATTTTTTGTGAAAAGTTCCAATAGATCTTAGAGAAACCTTTAAGGTTCTGTCCCTCTAAAGGAAAGGATTTGAGGTGGTCAATTCAAGGCTAGAAATGTCTTGCCTTTTATTGCACTGTGGCTTATGTGTATAGGCTTGGAAGTTATTCACCTGATGGGCATAAAATATTGTGATTCAGGCTGAGGCTTCCTGACACTGGAATGATCTACTGATTCAGTGGAAATAGCAATTAAACCAATTGTTCGAACAGACAAAAAAAACAAAACAAAACAAAACACCAGGTGTTCAATCAACTCTTTCAGCATCTGTGTGAAAACTAAGTAGGGTCTCATTTTAATATCACATTAGGAGAAGGAAAACCTGGCCAACCAAGGAAGCTGAAGGGCTGTGTGTGTGTGGAATTGCAAGGTTTTATTTTCAGCTATCAACAGACTGGAAAAAAAGGCCAACTTATTTATATTCCTTTACCCTTAATGTGGGTACTGAATAAGTTAAAGAACATTTCATCCCAAACACAGATTGCTTTCATTTCAGTTAAGCTAATGTTTTGGTTCCTTATATATTTTCTTATTTTCATTAATGTCAAACACCAAACTTTTTTTTTCTTCTTCTTAAAAAAAAAAAGATTTACAAGCACTTACACAGCACTCAACACGAAGTAGGCTAAAGGCTCATAATAGTGACTTTTGCTTTTTAAAAAACATCCAGCAGACTAAAATAAAATCATTTTAATTAACTCCTTCCTGAGTAACTAAAACCTTGGAATGTGCTGAAAAGTTATAATAAATAAGGCAGTCAAAGATTAACCAGCTTAACATGTATTTTCTTTTAAATTAAACTATGTAAAATGTACAATATATTTCACGATGTACGAACCGTGTGTGGGCCCAGAGCCAGAAAGACTTTTCCTTAAGTGCCAAATAAATTTACGGAGTACCTTGCCTTTGAGGGAGAAACAGGCATAACTTAGAGGCTGTTTGTTAGGTAAAAATAACATTAAGGCCCAGCAAGTAAATCAGTCAACAGTCTTTGCTTTTTTGTTCTAAAGTGGTCAAGATAGAAATGCCTTTGAATCGCTAGGAGAAGCCGACTAACGGATTGGAGTTAAACTCTAAGCAAGTGCCACAAAGGGGCCAAATGAATTCAATGACCTGCTACTCTACTGCTCTATGGCATGACTTAAAATACCTTTGCTCATGTTAAAGGTGAGGATATGGTTTTTCTCATTGGATTACAAGGTTCCACAGTGTGTAAACTAATTCTTCTTTACATGTAATTTCATAGAAACCACTTAAAAGTCCACAAGGCAGCAGATTCCCATTTTGTGTCCTGACACTGGCTGTTAGCCAGGCCATTTTTTGTTAGGGTACCTTAATGCTAGTGCATAAATCCCTCAAATGAGCATGAAGGACATTTCTCTTTTAGGAACATTTCTTCCAAATGTTTATCTTACTTGAACACTACAGCTCTTCTTAACTACACCCCTCTTTGGATGGAAAAGCACACCCTCAGGGATGCCAAGTACCGCTCACACAGTTGGGCTGGTTCAAGGCCAAGCTGATTTCCTGTGGGTGTGGGGACTTCTTAATACATCTCATGATAAAGTAGCTTTGGGGAGGACTTGCCTATTGTCAAATGACTTGTTTTAGATCTTGACTACTGTCCAATATAAAGGGGCTGGGGGGACCATGAACGATTTATATGTGTTTGAAGAAGTTCAAACTATGTGGTTTGTAAAAAGCCCGAAGTATGATTTAGTGTAAACTGGACCCCACTAATATGCTGCTGCTGCCACCTGCAGGCCTGCTTATAAGTCAAACTGTGGAGTGGGCAAAGTTGGTTAGCTCCCTCCCTTCTACCTTTTTCCTTGTTTTTAAGTAATCTTCATTAAGATTCAACCTTTTCAAGGGGTATTTGCATTTTAATCCAAAGGAATACATTTCACATTGTGTAATATTGGAAGTCAAGTCAGTGGGAAAAAAAATACTTCAGCACTGGGGTCTCAGGCAGTACCACAGAAATCATGCCTACTTGTAATGGCGGCCTTCTGTTGGTGAAGCTAGATCGATATAAGGCTGCTCTTTGCCAGGGACAGGATTGTGGTCCTACTGTTACCTCCACTGACTTCATCACCCTTGTCTAGGAAAGGAACTGCTTACTGAGGGAATAGAGACTAAAACACAATTAGTATTGAGAGTTGAGTGGAAAGTTCTGGATTTGGGGCACTGAATTTGAATTTTTACTCTGCTACTTAATCCCTGTGTAATTCTGGGTCAGTCTTTGAGCCTCAGCTTTCTTATCTATAAAAGGAAAGGGTTGGATTAGATCAGGGGTCCTTTTAAGCTGAGGTCTATGGAACTGTTTTTTTTTTTAAATACTTTTGTATCTGTATTTCAAAATAATTGGTTTCCTAGGTATTTAATTTTATGCATTTAAAATTAATACTCTGAGAAGGGGCCCATTGACTTCACTAGGCTGCCAAAGGGGTTCATAACACATCAAGGCTTAAGATTCTGTAGATTAGATAGACCTTTAAAGCCCTTTCTAGCTCTGCTTATGTATTCCTATGATGTTAAGTTGGTTCAAATGTGTCTCATGGGATTTGTAACCCTTTTATCCTTTAAAGGAGCTGCACCCTCTGTTGCTTGTCTTTTATTAGCTAAGTTAGATATGGTCACCATGACTAGACTTTGTCCTTACTGGGAAGACTTCTTCAGAAAACCTGAAATGTGGTCCCTAAGGTGGTGACTTAGGATTTCATCTCAAAACAATACTAAGAGGAAGGATTTTTATAGTGGCTAGAAATGGTTCAAGACTATGGCCATTTTCTGATGAACCCTGAAGCCCTAAAACCTTATTACTGAGTCTTTCTCCTTACTGTTCATATGGACTCCAGATGTTCAGATGGATCCATCAGTGATTTCTTTCCTTGTCCATGTGACTCTATCACCTATGAGTAATATTGTTAAGAATTAGCTATCTCAATGGGGCTTGGCATGTACTTTGAATTTTCAAAGTAGTACAAAACATGAAGTTGGTGGATTGTTCAGCGGAAGAACCCATATAGACTTATACTGATGCTATTGTTCTGTGCTCACTCCCAAGAGCAAAGGTACTGACAAAACAACCTAATTCCATTTACCAAATGAAATTCTTGAGGCTTCCAAGACAAAAGTTCCTCCATACTAAAGGGCCCAATTCACTCTGGGAAATGCTTCCTATTTATAAGCTATTGTGACTTAAGCTGCCTGTCCTATTTCCTTTGTGATCTGGACTATTATGTGATTCTTAAATTCCCCTGGACTTTGTCAAAACTGACTTGTATTCTTGTTGAGATGGACAAAGATGCCTCTATTACCATGGAGGCAGCTAATATTTTGCACAAATTATTTTGCAAATGACAGGCTATTTGAAGGTAAAGTGTCCTTCCCAAACACACTGAGGAAAGCTATTTTATGATGAGATGTTTTGAGTTGGAGCCATCTAGGGTGTCCTAGAAAGGATCCTAGGGAGCCAAGAAAAACATACAATAAAATTAAACAAATAAAACCCGCAAAACCGGGTATCTCCCATTCACCCCATCATGTGGGAATGTTTTTTTTTTTAATGCAACTGTGCATTAATTTAGTCCCTTAAGGATTCTTTTTGAAACAAACAAAAAAGCTCTCAAGAAAGAGGGAAGAGTCCATTGGAGGTTGGCATGGTGCTTGCATCACCTCTTGTAGATGTCTTCCAACCACTTTTCATCATCTTGCTCCTCATCATCTATTGGTTCCTCGGTTTCCAGTGGAGTAGGAATAAAGAACTGTGGTCTCACAGGCGGCTTGTTGACATGAGACTTGAGTCCAAATTTGCGTTTGAGCAGGTGGAACTGCTCTTTGACAAAGTAGTAGAATTCATATTCATATCTCATGCGTTGGTAGAGAATTTGAATGGCCTCAGGAGAAGGGACGGTCTTTTTTACTGTCACAGTCATGTTCCCAAGTTTCCTATGTTCTGAAAAAGAAAGAAACCAGACTCAGATATCGTATCATATACACACATACATATACATATATACCTACACACACATACACATACAGACATATACATATATGGCACAGTGGACAGAGTAGAGTGCTGGACCTGAGTCAGAAAGACTCATTTTTGTGAGTTCAAATCTAGCTTCAGACACTTACTAGTTGTATGACCCTGGGAAAGTCATTGAACCATTTGCCTCGGTCCCTCATCCATAAAATGAGCTAGAGAAGGAAATGGCAAGTCACTCTAGTATCTTTAACCTTAAATGGGGTCATGAAGAATCGGATATGACTGAAATTACTAAAATATATATATATATATATATATATATATGTATTGTACAAACTCATTAATCAACTTTATCTGGATAAGAGAATCTAGAATTCTATGTTATTAATGGTAACTGAAATAAGTAGCTACGAGACAAAGAAACAGGAGGGAAAGGTCTGCTCTTAACATGTCCTAGAAAATACTGATACTGGTCTCATGGTTGATATTGACATTAGCTGGTTAAACATACCATGTATAATAGACATTCAGTACTTTTCCATTTAAGAGCATGTTTTTTGATAAATATGTAAATTCAGCAGTTTTGAAATTCTTGAAATATTTTATTTTAGATGATCCTGTCAGCCAAAGAGAACGAGAAAAGATGTGGTATTTTATAACATGTTAAATGTGGTATAACATAAAATGTGGCATCTTATAAACAATTAAATGGTCTTAGCCTAAAAAGTAGGTACTTTGAAGATCCTGTGCAGAAGGAAAAGGACCATCTTTTAAAGAAGAATATTCAACGGGCACTGCTGTTTTACAGTGAGGAATGGACTATCATAGACCCCAAAGAATTAAAAAAATAAAGAGTATTATACAGACAGCAATGTAGACGCACATGGTGGACACACCATAAAACCAATGAGAAACTCTGAACAGTTGTCATCAAAGACTTGTATGAAAAGAAGGGAAGGTAGGCAGGTTACAGTGAGGGATGAACAAGCAGGCAGGCAGTATACTTCACTGGAATCTTTATGGTGTAAGGAGAAAGAAAGCAAAGATATCTAGCATATTAGGTGGACTGCTGCTAGCAAGAGCTTCACAGGAGGGGCAGGCATGTATGGATGGCAATCAGCATCATTGGAGAGAACTCCAAAATAGATGAAGGTACTAGACTTCAAAGTATAATACACAACACAGTCGCATCATTCCATTCAAAGTGAATATTGATTTCCACTTATGTACTGATGAAAGGAATTGGTGGCAGTAATACATATGAGAAACTTTTTTTTTGAGGGGGGTAAGAAAGGTTAAGTGACTTGCCCAAGGTCACACAGCTAGATAAGTGTCAAGTGTCTAAGACTGGATTTGAACTCAGGTCCTCCTGACTTCATTGCCAATACTCTATCCATTGTGCCACCTAGCTCTGCCTTGTGAGAAACTTTTTCTAACAAGGTCAATGGAAGGTAAATTCATTCCGGAGCCTGTTAACACCTATGTTCTTCCTTAATTCCTTCTTCTACATTGGGTTCCATATAGGCAAACTGAAGAATAGGCAGAGGTGGGTAACCTGAGGGTTCTAGAACATGCCCTACAAAAATAATCTGAAAGGATGGAAGATGTTTGGCCAGGAAAAGAAAAAAATAAACCCAACTTCCACATGATAGTTGTCTTTAAGAACTGAAATGATGACACGTGAATGGGGAATTATTAAACTTAGGATGTTTGCCTCCAGAGAACTGACATAGGAGTAGTGGGTGAGGCTGTAGAAAAGTAGATTTAGGTTTGATATAAGGAAAACTTTTTTTTTTTTTAAACAGAGCCAAAGAAAACTGGAAGAGGTTGCCTGCAGGAAGTGAGCTCTTTTTTTCTGAAAGTCTTTAAGGGAAGGCTAGATGACCACTTGTCAGAGAAATTATGGAAGGCATTGTTGTTCAAGTATGAATGGAATTAAACAGCTTCTGGGATTCACCCCAACTCTAAGATTGTGTGCATCTATGCTTCAGCCTTGATTTTAGTCTTAAGGACTGAAACGTACAATTTTAAGGAAGGCTCCTAGGCTAGCTCACCTTTCATTCCCCACCTAGCTGCACACCTCTGGACTGGATCCCATCATGCCCCCAGGAATTTCATCATAAGGGAACTCATCATTGAGTGAGATTGTACTTTGTACTCACACCTTCTCAGTACCCTTAGTACCCTCTATCCCTCTGATGGAGGGTAGGACAAAGAACTCCTCCCAAATTTTCTATTACAAAAGGGCTTTTAGGTCAGCCATCTCTTAATTTCCTAGTTGGCTGCATTCCTTTGGACTAGACTCCACCATACCCCAGTGCTGGGAACCTTCCTTTTCCTTTCCTCCTTTTTTTAGTTTCCTTGAGAGAGCTCCTTTCTTTTTAATACTGGAATACTCAGTGCTTAGCATAGTACCAGGAACATAGTAGGTGCTTAATAAAATGTTTATTGCCTGACATACAATATACATTGGTAGATATGCACCTTCTGATATGTTATTTGGGAATATGTGAATCAATGCACGCAGGTTGAGAAAAAAAATGGAAATGCTTTAATTTTTTTAAGGGGATGCTTTAAATTTTTTCCTATTCCTGAAGTAATTCTAATGCTATTTCTCTTCAGAGCTGGTTGATGAACTATATCCCTATATATCTCCTTCTCACCCCACCCCATATTTTATAGTCATATCCTATTGTGACCTAAAGTGGTCTTAACCCAGCTGAAAAAAAACCCACCATATATATCACTGCTCTGAGCTGTTTGATTAATTGGCTTGAAACAAAAACCAAATCTATTTGCAGATAAAGATTAGGCTGGGATGCAATTCCTAAAGCTTTTTAAAAAATGTTTTAAAAATATTAGTAGGACTGGTGTAAGCATGTAGACCACTCTGAAGGTTGTCATTCATTGGGATATGTATATTCTAGTATTTTATTTAAAAAAATCAATCTAAAACTTTATAATTATCTCAATATGTCATGAATTTGCATTATACAATATTCAAACATAGGTTCATTGGCATAGTTTGTGATCTGCTTATAGTTAAATAAGGAGTGGGAGAAAGATAAAACACAGGAATTTTCAGTCTCTTATCTGAGCCACTCACCAGATACCAACCCCTTTCCCTTAAGGTTTTTGCATAATTTAATGGTTTCCCCCTTTGCCAGAGCAGTATTGAGGCCCAAGGATTTCTAAGAATGCACTGAATCTAAACCAGTTTAATCACTTCAACCTTGCCAATGTTTTGCAAGGTTAATTCATAAAGAAGTAGGCTGCCCTTTCCAGAATAGATTCATGGTTTCTGTGCTTTCCACTAGGTGGACACAGAAGCCCAGGACATGGATGGACTGTGCACCACCTTTTCCTCCTTAGCACGGGAGGAAGACTCAACAGGAAAATAGTGATGGAACCTGGGGTGTGAGCAATTGTTATCTCTGCTCCCTTCAATCAGTCAAGCAATCAATAACCATTTATTAAGCATTTTACTTTGTACCAGGCACTGTGCTAAGTGAAGGGGATACAAAAAGAGGCAAAGACAGTCCCTGCCCTCAAGGAACTTATGATCTAATAAAAATACCATTCTGCAGAGGGAGGTCTGTGTGCCAGAGAGGCTTTCCCTTCATAGCCCAGCTTTTAAAAAGGAAATTGGAACTTAGAATTGTAGCACACTAGACCACTTTACCCAACACTTTCATTTTCAAAATGAGGAATCTGACACTTAGAAAAAACAAGTCACTTGCGCAGGTCAAAAAGTGAGTCAGGAGCAGATTAAAAATATCCTGATGTAGGGGCAGCTAGGTGGTGCGGTGAATAGATCACCAGCCCTGAGGTTAGGAGGACCTGAGTTCAAATATGACCTCTTACACTTGACAATTACCAGCTGTGTGACCCTGGGAAAGTTGCTTAACCCTGATTGCCTTCCCCAAAATGTGTCCTGATGCAAATTTTTGTCCTGAATTCCAATAATGCAAGGGATTTATATCTTCGATCTCTTTTTTATTCATTTTTTTCTATTTTCATCTTTTTTGTTGTTGTTGTTGTTCAGTCCTTTTTCAACTATGTCCAACTCTTCATGACCCCATTTGGAATTTTCTTGGCAAAGATACTGGGTTGATTTACCACTTTCTTCTCTAGCTCATTTTACAGATGAGGAAACAGAGGCAAACAGGGTTAAGTGACTTGCCCAGGGATAAGTGTCTGAGGCTGGATTTGAACTCAGGTCTTCCCTGACTCCTGTTCAAGCACTCTATCCACTCTGCCACCTAGCTGCCTGATGGCCTCCATGGTCCCTTCAGACTCTGAGGTTCTGTCATTCTTTGATTACTACAAAAAGTTTAGACTTAAATATAGCTGTGAATTCTGCTCTTCGAATATGCCAGGATTTTAGGAATCAGTCTAAATATTTTGTCATATCTACACAATTTCCCTGCACCTGAAATACTGGACTTTCTTATAATAAAATACTATCAGCTCAGCAGGGGAAGCAGCTATTATCAAATGATGCACAATGCAACTTATTCATATCACAGGCTGTTTATGCTTTGAAAGTACAGTGATGGGATTAGAACATTATCTAGATAATTTTAGGAAAAAGGATTTTTATTTGGGGCCTGCAATTACATAAATAATTCCCTCAGTTATCTGCTTGGTTTTGTGTGGACAATGAATCTACATGCTAACTCTTCCTGCATATGAATATTATTGATACTGGGATTGTATAATGATGCTTCAGAAAGACCTACAGGGGCCATGCAAATTTAAGAAGAGAAAACTGCCCCCCACCCCCAACCACTTGTCTTCTATCAAAATAATGGACTGGTGGTATCATCAATCTGCAACAAGAATTACAGAATTATTAGATTATTATTATAATTCTAATTTATAGTGCCAGTTTAACTTAGTTCTTATACAGAGCCAGTGGGAGGGGCTGGAGGAACACAAGAAGACTTTGGATGGGTTTTCCCCTTCAGTCATCCTTGCTCTGAAGAAATATAAGAAGATCTTGGCTAGGAGTCTGAGGATTCAGATTTGTTATGCTACCTTAGTAAAAGGAGAAATATAGTGGATATGGCAGACTCTTTACAATATTGTTTTGCTTTTTTTTCCCGTTTATTCTCTTTCATTTCTCTCTCTCTCTCTCTCTCTCTCTCTCTCTCTCTCTCTCTCCCTCTCCCCCTCTTCCTCTCCCCCCTCTCTTTTTCTCTCTCAACTTTCTCTCTGCTTCTCCTTCTCTTCCTCCCCTTTCCCTTCTCCTCTCTTCTCTCTTCCCCCCACCTCTCTCCCTAGTGCAGGGCTTCCTTCTAGGTCATAAGTATTTTCAAATGGGAGAATTTTCTCCTACCCCTTGCATAACCCACTCTGTTTAGCACTATGCTATAGGTGATAGAATGTTAAAACTGGAGTCAGAATTACTTGAATTTGAATTTTGTCTTTAATATTTGTTAAGTAAGTGACCCAAGGTAAGACAGCACTTAGCACAGTGCCTGGCATATAGTGGGGCTTACTAAATGTTTTTTGATTGATTTAACCTTTCTCAGCCTCAGTTTCCTCATCTGTAAAATGGGGATAAAATAGCACATGACATTCTTTGTAAAGTTTTAAGTATTAGATAAATCCCAGCTATTGTTCTTACTAACCATGATTTTCTCTGAAGTCATTTCAGCTTATCAGAAACAAAAATCAGTTGCTTATTGATGGTGAAAAAAATAGGAAGGAATCAAAAAAGAAAAGGAAGAAAGACAAATGATGAAGGTATGGTGAGAGAGAAAAAGGAAAGAGTCCTATATAAATCTTGGGGTGGGCAATGGTGAGCTCTATCAATATAAGTCAAAAATATAGTCTTAAAAAGCTGCCAATAACATTGAAAAGTTAAGTAACTAGTCCAGAACTGCAAAGCCAGTATGTGTTAAAGGTGAAATTTAAACTCAGGTCCTCCTAGCTGCAAGGCCTGCGCTCTATCTTCTAATAAAACTATGTGCTATTTGAAATGGGTAAAAGGGGCTGGTTAGGTGGTACAGTGGATAGAGCACCAGTCCTGGACTCAGAAGGATCTGAGTTCAAATTTAACCTCTGACACTTGCTATTTAGTAGCTGTGTGACCCAGGGCAAGTCACTTTGCCCTGATTGCCTTGCCAAAAAAAAAAATAATAAGAGAGGAATGGGCATAAAAATGGGCAAAAAAACCCAAAAGTTTCTATGTAACCATTGCTAATCTTCTCCACTTACAGCTTTTTATAGAACAGTCATTATATAGGGTCTAATGACTAAATTAATTGATATGTCAATACTTGAAATACATATCTCTTACTTGGAAAAAGGAGTATAATTTTCTGGCATCAGAAATTCAGTAGGGGCACCTGGGTGGCGTAGTAAATAGAGTACCAGCCCTGGAGTCAGGAGGACCTGAGTTTAAATTCAGCCTCAGGCACTCGACACACTTACTAGCTGTGTGACCTTCGGCAAGTCACTTAACCCCAATTGCCTTGCCTTCTTCCCTCAAAAAAAAAAAATCAGTAGAACCCCTGAGCTCTATAAAACCCTGTGACTTATATCACTTCTTATTATCAATATCATTTAGTAAGGGGATAATAGGCAAGAAGACATGTTATAGAAGATGGCGACCCCTACTGTCAGGGAGCTTTTCTTCCGTGAGAGACTCAAATACTGATGAAATCACAGGTACCATTTAACTATAAACTAAGATTAGAAAGACATCACTGCCTATGGAGCTTATGTAAATCCACATCAAATCACTGATTTTTCCATTGACAGGCTGGGAGATGAAGTTGTGTACTCAGTATGTCAAAAGATCTTTACTTCACCAACGTTGCTATTCCTTCGCCCATACCGTCAGCTTTCCTACTACCTAGCAGATGGTTTTCCCAGTGCTTTTCTGTGGGTGGGAAGGAGCCTGGTAGTTGGCATTCTGTATTGAATTTCTTGATGACATAAAGATGGGAGGGACAGCTAAGAAGTTGCATGACAAAATTGGGATCTCTCCAAATCATGAAAGGTTAGACCAACTGGGTTCAAACTAATAAGATAAAATCTAAGAGGGATAAATAAAAAAACAAACAAACAAAAATCAACTATACAAGCACAGGACTAGGGAGGTGTGGCTAGATAATAATTAACATGAAAAAGTCCTGGTGGTTCTGGTGAAGTAAAAGTCAATGAGTCATGCTTAATAAAGAATTCTTAACCCCCCCCCCCAAAAAAAAAAACCAAACAAAACAGAAAAACCCAAACACACCAAACCAAACAAACCCAGAACAACACTGCACTAGAAACTTGTCCATGTATGACTTCTGTGCTGTCAGTGGGACAGGTGAGTCAGTCCATTGCTATGTACTCCAGATTTTAGGAAAACCCCAGGGTTTCCCTCCAAACATAACATAGATCTGAGTAAGTTACCAGCTTGGTTATTTGAGGCAGGATCCAACTCTGGCTTGAATTCCATAAATGGTTCTAAAGGAAGGTATTAGGGCTTTAGGGTGGAGTCTATTCTGGCCAATTCATAAAACAAGCATTCTTTAGGAAATATACTTATTGCTAATTTTTTTTTTTTTGTGGAGCTGTAAGAGGAGTGGTGGGATGGGAAGTGGGAAAGAAGCACTATTTCTAAATGAAGATGAGTAATTTAAAAGCAAAAACCAAGAAATGAAGAAACTCAAACCCAGTGTGGTTTAGTGGAAAGAGCACTGTCTCTGGAGAGAGAGGACCTGGTTTGAGATCCCTCTTCTGATGTTTATTATCTCTTACTTGGGAAAAGTCATTTAACCTCTCTGGGCCCCAGGTTCCTTATCTATAAAGTGAAAGAGTTGGATTAGATGGCCTTTTAGTTCTGAAGCTATAATTCTATGATCTCAGAAGTTTCTTTTAAAGTATAGGAAGAATTGAGAAATGACTGTAAATAGCCCCAGTGTGAACTTGTATCCTTTTTATTTGGGGACAGAGAAGATATTGTATAAGTCTTATTGGGGAAGATTGGAGATGGAGATAATAAAATAAATTATGCCTTTGTAGCATAAAATTTTATTTTAAATGGCCCAGGTCTATCTCTCATTTATATATAAGCACTAAAATATGTAGGAAAGCTATTTTCTTAGGGATTCTGAAACTTAGTATCAGATAGGTTTCCCTATGAATAAACAGCTACTAGGAATCAGTATTAAGGCTTTTGTTATGCCCCATTCATGTGATCCATGTAGTCCCCAGATACCATGGAAAATCTTTCTTAGTAATAATATCTGCCTTTCTAATCATTGTATGGATAGAATTTCCATTTTTTTAAAAGTCTGCAGTATTAACTATTTTAAGTGGCAAGCCTCACTGAGGTTCAAGTCTAGCCACAACAGACAAAGATAATTTTTTCAATAATCACATTTTTATAGCCTTTAAAGCTTTGCAAATAGATTTTCTCCCAACTACTTTGTGAAGGAAGCAAGGCAGATATTATTATTGTCATTTTTTTTTTGCCTTTTATTTGGAGGACAATTGGGGTTAAGTAACTTGCCCAAGGTCACATGGCTGGTTTTTGTGTTAAGTGTCTCAGGCCAGATCCGAACCAGGTCCTCCTGACTCCAGAGCTGGTGCTCTATCCATTGCACCACCTGGCCACCCCATTATTATCCTCATTTAATAGATGCAGAAACTGAGAAGTTATCCATGATCACCTAGTAAAATGTCATATTTGAATCTTCTGTCTCCAGACTTGAAGTTCAAAGTCTATGTAATATGGCAGATCTTGAGATTTGCTGTCATTGGGAAGAGTTCAAAGACTATACCACAGATGGTAAAGACAGTTTCAAAAGAGGGTTGCTCAAAATGTTCTGAGAAATAGGTGATAACAAGCTACCTTGATGGAGGGACCACAGCTGATGAATTTGCTTTCTACAGCATGGTGTGCAATTGGTTGCTAGCATATGTGAAAGGGAATTATTAATGGCTACACCAACTCTCCATTTTTTAAATGATATTATTTGTCTGTAACAGGTATTATACTAAATACCCTCCTTTATGGACATGAGCATAAGGTACTTGTGGTTTCTGCTCCACAGAGAGATTTGTAGCACACATTTCTGAACCGATGCTTGGAGGACATATCGAAATTCATCTTGGGCATGGGCTTCTCATTGGACTATTTAATGGTGAAGACTTTCTGGATACAAATAGCTTTAAGGGAAAACAGAACGTATATGAGACCCAGTCACTTACTGATGACTTTCCTGGAGGCTACATAGGAAATAGAATGCCTCCCTTGGCTTTTGACCTAAATATACCTACTGCAGAATTCAATGCTTCCATTGATCCAATGGAATCATTAAGGTGAATTTTAAAAAAAAAATAGAATTGATAATTGTCCTCATGCAATGTAGACACAGTCTTAGACAGACAAATGATTTCACTTTGGAATATGTTTTCCTAAAAACAAAAAATTTTTAAAGTGGCATGAACACTTGATTTTTTTAGAAGGACATACTCTACTCCAACATCTGGGATTTTGTGGCTTTCACTGGTGTCTATACAGTGTATCGCAAAGGGTTTTGTGCCATTTTAAGCTTTAATAGCTTAAATTAAATTCTTTAGGAAACACACTTATTGCTAAAATATGAGGGGGGCAGCTAACATTGATAGCTATGAGAGCTTAAAAACGGCACTAAGACTTTTGGGACATGATGTATACTCCACTACTTAGCTTGTGGCTTCATTATTTTTTGAAAATGAAGGCACTGGCTATGATCTATCACTTTACCTGTCTTTTAAGCTCCCCCTCACCCCAAGTGCTTTATGGATAAAAAAAGCTGTGGCATCATGCAGTTCTCAGGGGGTTCCTTTTTCTTTTTATCTAAAGGGTACAATTATTACTATGATCATTCTTATGTGTTCTTGAAAGTCACAAAAGTCAGTGTAGATTGGGAATTGACATTGGAATTATGAATGAGTGAATGGCCTAGAGCAGGAGCTACATGGAAATAGACACTTTTGCTCACTCCACAGCCTTCACAACTATTATTGTTAATATACTGCGGTGTACGTATGGTCATTTTCTCCACTCTATGAATCTTTGCTTGTGGCTTTGTACTTACAATGGAAAGAAGGCTCCATAAATAAGGGTGGACAGAGTAGACTCAAGCTACATGGCTGAAAATTCACAAAAAGTTCTCTTTTTATTGCTTTAACCTTGCTACTAGGTTTTAAAAACATTCCTTTTGTCATTAAATATAACACAAATAATAATACAAATGCTGGATATGGGATTGACCTTGGATTCAGGGAGACTTGGGTTAAATCCTACTTTATTCATGTATTTGGTTGTGTGACCTTGGGCAAATCAATTAACCTCACAATACCTCAGGTAAATCTTCAGGATTATGAATTATAGAAAAAAGTTCCTAACCTGAATTAGTTGAGGCAATTTCTCACTGCAAGGTCCATGTAAACACACTCATACCCACACCCACACAGAGGAATATATATATGTATATGTGTATATATATATATATATATGATCACATCCATATATGTATGTAAATGTAAAAAAAACTGTATACATGATCACTTTTCCTTCCTTCCTTCCTTTATCCTTTGGCAGTCAGGGGTAAGTGACTTGTCCAGGGTCACATAGCTAATAAGTGTATGAAATTAGATTTGAATTCAGGCTTTCCTGACTCCAGGGCTGGTTGCACTATCCACTGTGCCATCTAGTTGCCCCTACATATTTCTAAATTTATCTTTACACTTAGCCCTAGGAGACAGGCAAGCAGTTAAGATCAAATGATTTAGAACTGAAAGAAAACACTTAATACATCTTCATGTTATAAATGGGGAAACTGAGGTCCACAGAAGTTAAATGACTTCTCCAGTGTCATACAATGAGTGATGGAATGGTGGAGCAGGGACTAGGACTGGTTTCAATGGCCAATTCAAAACCGACTACTTTTTCCTCCCACATTATACATTCTGGCTTTGAAGTGCACACCCTTGTGTTCTTTTTTGTTTTGAGACTTGGAGAAACCTTGGGCAAAATTTGGAAAGAGGCTAGGCATGGTGACACACACCTTCAATCTTTGTTATTAGGGAGGCTGAGGCTGGAGGATTGCTTGAATTCAGGGGTTCTGAGCTGTAGTGGGCTAAGTCTTGCATCTGTATGGTGAGTCCCTGAGAGAAGAGGGCCACCATGTTGCCTAAGGGGGGGGTGAATTGGCCCACAAGAGTAAAGTCTTGGACCAATCAGCAATGGGATCAGGTCCATAAGTGGCTGTTGTACTTCTAGCCTTGGTGAGATAGGGAGACTCAGTCTACAAAAAGAAAAGTCGAGGAGAGACTGGGGAAAAGTTCTATAATTAGGAAAAAAAAAGTATTTGAAATGCTGAGAGCTTTTTTTGCCACTTGCATATTGAGGTTGGATTAACATAAGAATGATTTTGAGTGTTATTAGCCTGTTCAGTTGAACTGCCTGGTAAAACTTTCTTGTTCTTTCAGTATACATTTTGGGAATAGGCCAGGTTCATATGGATCTCCTCGGGAGGGGAAGTGGGGGGCACTGTTAATTTTCCTTCACTCCATCTCAAACCTTTTTGAAAAATACTGCATTATAGTGTCAGAAAGCTTAGACAGAACTACTAATGCTTAAGAAAACTAAGTGGTGAAGTCGATAGAGTGGTGGGCCTGGAGTCAAGACCTGAGTTCAAAGCCAGCCTCAGACACTTACTAATTGTGTAATACTGGGTAAGTCATTTACCCCTCTTTGCCTCAGCTTCCTCATATGAAAGATGAGAAGGAAGTGACAAACCACTCTACTTTCTTTGCCAAGAAAACTCTAAATGGGCCAAAAAGAGTTGGACATGATTGAAACAACTGAACAACAATGCAATTAATGCCTAGGAAGCAAAGGCGTGATAGAAGACACCACAATCTTCTATAATAACATAAGCATATATGTACAAAAATGTATGGACCTCCTTCCAGACAATGACCCTACTCCAGGGGCCTATCACTGACTGCATCAATTTAATACAAACGCCAATTCTATTAAAGCAAAAACATCTGCGTGCACAACCAAACACTGTTACAATAATGTGGTTCATTTACTGAACATTTTGCCCTCATTTTTCAATGCTTTTGAATTCTGTGTTCCCATTAGCAAAAATAAAATGCTTCATTTAGAAAGCAAATATTGACCCAGTGGCAAATGAGCCTGCCATGGTTGTAATTGAAACTATGGATTTTTCACCAGCCGTCAAAACCGAGTGATAATATACATATCTGATTTGAGAGGAAGGCCAGGCTGTTAGCCTTACACCCAGATGGCTGGTGCCTGAGGTCCCTTTCCCTCAAGGACAACTTTCACTAGTCTGTCCAAATAAGCTTCTAGCTTCTGGCCCTGAATTTGCCAGTGGAGTGTTTGCCAATGGGTAGATTAACCAGATAGTCAGTGGGTTGTTCATGATGTGGGTGGGGAATTTTGAGGTTGTATACGTGTCACACTAAGCAAATCTTGGAAAGACTTCTTTTGACTGTAACAACTAAAACTATTAATTAGTAACCTGCTTGCCTAAAGCTGGGTAACGATCAGGATTCTACCCTAAAAATGGACTTAAGCCAAGGCTATAAGGAGACTTTGCTTTCTTGCCCAGGACTTGAGCATTTTTGCAAAAGAAATGGTCCTCTCCTAGGCTGCAGTGACATTATGTTTGGACTAGTTCATAATCTTCAGTGCTCTTAAAAGGTCTTTTAATGTAAATAAAAAGGAAATCACAGAACTGCTCCTTGAAGTCACCCTTACCACCTCTCTTCATCTGTCAAACAAGTATAATGGAAAAATGATGTAGGCCTGGCTCTATGCCAGAGTAAACACTGTGGAAATGCTATGTAAACCCAGCTGTTGCACCAGAGGATGGGGCCCCATTTTTATGACCTTCAAGATGGTTGGCCATATGCAAAATCACAGAACTTTACCACTCACTTTTATTATATTTTTCAAATTCTATGGGTTCTATAATAAGCATTCCTTCAATTGCTCCCTAAAGTGCACACCTGAAACTGACTAAAATCTATAGGGGAAGACTCCCGTCTTCCTGCATTTCAAGCTTATCTTAACCTGTTTTGATGGAGATTATTTACTAAGAATAAATATGAGCTTTATAAGTAAGAGTACAATCAAATTTTATTGTGGGTAAGAAATAGAAGAAACATCATATGCTAGTGGGGCTGTGGATAGAGTGCAGGGCTTGGAGCCAGAAAGTCTTAAGTTAAAATCTGGCCTCAGACACTTATAACAATCTGTGTGACCCTGGGCAAATCATTTAACTTCTGTCTGCCTCAGTTTCCCCAACTGTAAAATGGGGATAATATCACCACCCACCTCTCAGGATTATTGTGAGGATCAAATGAGATGACTGTAAAGTGCTTTTGAACACAGTGCCTGGCACATAGTAAGTGCTATATAAATGTTAGCTATTGCCATCATCACTATTTTCAAATGTAAACTTCTCAGAGGAACATTAGTGAGAAGTCTCCCAATACAACTTTTCTATATTGTACTTGTGTGTGGCCCAAGCTACAGGCAAATGAAGAAGTGCTCTAAATTGCTTTTGATTAAGAGAAATTCAAATTAAAACAACTTTGAGGTACTACTTCACACCTATCAGATTGGCTAATATGATGAAAAAGGAAAATGATAAATGTTGGAGAGGGTGTGGGAAAATTGGGTCGCTCATGCACTGTTGGTGGAGTTGCAAACTGATCCAATCATTCTGGAGAGCAATTTGGAACTATGCCCAAAGGGCAACCAAACTGTGCACCCCTTTGATCCATTAATACCACTACTAGTTCTATGTCCCAAAGAGATCACTAAAAAGGGAAAAGGACCTACATGTATAAAAATATAGTAGCCCTTTTTGTGGTGGCAAACTATTGGGAATTGGAGGGATGTCCATCAATGGGGGAATGGCTGAACAAGCTGTGGCATATGAATGTAATGGAATACTGTTGTGCAACAAAAAATGATGAACAGGCAGATTTTCAGAAAAACCTGGAAAAACTTGTATGAATTGATGCAAAGTGAAATGATGAGAACCAGGAAAATGTACACAGTACCAGCAACATTGTGTGATGATCAACTATGAATGATTCAGCTCTTCTCAGCAATACCATGATCCAAGACAAGTACAAAAGACTCATGAAGGAAAATGCTATCCATATCCAGATAAAGAACTAATGGATTCTGAACAAAGATTGAAGCATACTGTTTTCACTTTATTCTTTTTTGTGTTTTTTTCTTTTGATCTGTTTCTTCTTTTACAACTGTGACTAATATGCAAATATATTCTACATGATAGCACATGTATAACCTATATCAAATTGCCTACCATTTTTCAAAAGATTGTAGAGGAGGAGAGGGATAAAAATTTGTAACTCAAAATCTTGTAAAAATGAATGCTAAAAATTGTATTGATATATAATCTAGGAAAAAATAAAATAAAATTAAAATTAAAATGAAATGAAAAAGGGTGGCCCAATGTGTTTGGGTCAAACAAATTTTAAGAAATCTCTAAGAAAGGGCATAATACTGACTTTTCTATTTGAAATAGCTGTGATGAAAGTCAAGACCAGCCTGGCTATAGCTGGAGCATTTGTGTGATAGAAAGAAAGCAGCGTCCACACACATCTGAAGGCTGGCCAAATGGTTGCTGATCCCATAAAACCCCACACCACGCTGGGCCGTCCTGAAACAGTGTGAACATGATGCTTGTCACAGATTGAGTAAATTCATTTCCTGAATTACAGAGGGAGGCCACACAGTTCAAACCCATGAAATATAGCTACAGTGTGTGCCGACTCCCCTGCAGCTGCATCCAACGGAAGCAAATATGTGTCACTGTGGTTTTCAGTGATGTACGGGTTGAGAAGGGCCCTCTTTTGATATGTCACTCAAATGATCGATGGGATGCTAAGCCCATATTTGCAGAGGTACCCCAATTAGAAGGGAGAAGGAACAAAAAGGGCTTCATGGCAGACCCAGTACTGAGGTCTGGTAAAGTAAACAGAAGTTTCTGCAGTCATCTTTGTGGAGCGAAAAAATATAAATAATTGCAAAAATAAATAAGTGAACTTATTGAAAAAATAAATTGGAACTATAGCTCTTTGAATTGCAAAATGAACCTTTTCTTCACAGGTTACTTCTATGTGACATGGAGTAGATTTGTTATTTTTTTTTGTTGTTGTTGCTTGTTAGAATGTTGGCCCCTTAAGAGCGAGGACTGTCTCATTCTTTGTGTCCCCTCTGCAAAGCACAGTTCCTTGACGTATAAAAAGTACTTAATCAATGCTGGTTGATTGACTGCTAGAAAGTGCCTGGGATCTCTAAGAGAACATAAGCATTATTCAAGTAGAATATGACTTCCTGGAGGGTGGAATCTATTTCATTTTCGTCTTTGTATACCCAGCACCTAGCACAGTGCCTAACATACAGTAGACAATAAATACTTGTTGGATTGGATTGGGTTTATAATGACCCTTCTTTGTACAGTCATCTGAAAGGGCACACTAAAAGGAGAGAGGTGTTTGACAGCTATGGGACGGAACAGTCGAGACCTGCAGTTCTTGTAATGACCATAGGTGTTGACACCCTTTAGGAATGTCACCAGGTTGATGAAGTCACATGTTTTCAAAAACATCTGCACATGAGTGTTTCAGGGCACAGCAGGGGAACTGATATTTAGATTAGACTTGGGGTAGCTTTAATTCTGATTTGTTTCTTCTCAGAAAGCAGTCAAAAAGAGCTCTGAAATAACTACCTCCTTTCCATTACACTCTCCCTGTAGCAAATTGATAAGAAACATTGACTGAAACTCTGCTGATCAATTCATTCAACTCAATAAGCATGATCCTTAAGTACACAGGTCAGTGAAAGTACCTAATAAGCGATCCTTTTTGATAATAGTGATGGCAATGAAATGTGTTTTGATGTCCTGTATGCTGTAAACTTTTTGTTAACAGACTTCTTTCTCTTATAAGTAGGGGTCAATCTTAATGTCATTTGCCAGAACAAGGCCCCTTATTCTTGGACCTCTGTTATATTTGTTAAATATTCACTTTATTGCTGAATGAATGGATGGCTGTCAATCATCAAAACTAATAATCCGTATGCTCTCTATGGAATGCCAAACATGGTAAAATTTTGATAAACTCTTGAGAGGCTTTGGATGAAGTAGCTGTTTATGGAGACCTCGACATGAAGATAAGTAAGATATTTAAACTCTTGTCTAGGTATTAAGGAGTGATGTTTAGTGGGAGGTGCTACTCAAAATAACCCATTCCCTAGCAGGGCAAGTGTGAAATGAAGTTCCAAGAATGCTGTCAGTCCTACAGGAAGATTTTGCAATGCAACTTTAAAATGAAAACTATACTGTCAAGGTGATCATGCAGAATACTACAAAACTATTGTGCAAATACTAGATTTCACTTGGTTGAAAGTGAATGCAAGTCTGCCCACTGTGAATCCCTCCTCTTCCCCTGTCAGCAACCTAATATAAGCTTTTCAAAGGGATGCTCCAAAACACATTTTGTGTATTTGAGAGCAAGTTAGGGATGCTTTTGCAAAGTGACCTGTGAAAAAGAATAAAGTGAATCTGAAACATGCTTGTTTGCATGGGAATATAATCATGCAAAGAGGGGCCTAGAAATTTGCTTATTTACAGAAAATTCTACATTCAACTAGATAATGCAAGCGTCATCAAAATGATCTGCAGAAGAAATATCAGGACACTGAGCTTCTACCAGAAAGGAAGGTGTTGATGTTTGCTATTAAGACTTGCTAAAGATAGTCTGCGTTGGATTTTTAAGTTCATGGAAGTTTAAGTGGTACAAGGGACCCGATTTTTTAAACTGTGGAATATGATAAAAAAGAGCTTGAAGAATGTCTGCCTAGAAAATGTTCTGTTATAATTGGAGCTGTGTTATAGAAGGCAAGTCATCAAAGCTGAAGCTGCTTGGGAACTGTTGAAACAAGTATTGTCATTGAATTATTTCTGGAAATAGCTGGTGTGTTTTTTTCCCTTTTTAAGAGTAGAGAAGAAAGTTTCTTCCTTCTGATTAGAAAAAAGAGTGAGGATGGGGAGCTTGTAGATTACAGCACCATATGGTACATGGAAAGGAGAAAAAAATGGCAGATCGAGGGCACAGAAACCTGTGGAAAATTACTTTGGTCTCAGACTAAAGGAGGCCAGTCACATGGATGATTCTTTAAGCTGAGTGACAGATTGCCAGCAGCTGTAAGAAGGTGAAAGAATGCTCTGACACCAAGCAATGGGAAGGTTGAGGAAAAGCTATCAGAATGGCTTTGGATGCTAAGCTGGCTTGAAGCTGGAGCTGTTAACCCATTCTGAGTGCTTTTTCTCTAAGATAAGGTCAGGATAAGTTATAAAGTAGCAGTCTAGCCAAATTTTGGAAATACAACCAACATTTTATGAAACTGACTGATAAGAGGAAGTAGGTTCTTATTTCTTGAAAGAAAAATGCTCTTTAAGTCACAGCATATATATGCATATATATATATACACATGTACATATATATATATATATATATATATATATATATATGTATTGTATTGTACTAAACCCTGCTGATACAGGGACAAAACAAAACACTAAACTTTTCCTTGTCCTCTAAGGGACCATATATTTACTAGGTGAGTGCAACATGGATAAGTAAATTTAACTTTATGTGTTGTTTCTGTTTATCTATTTTGATAAAGAATTATTTTTAAAAGAGTGAAAGCACTTATAGCTCATTCTGGGTATTTTTATCCCCATAGCCTAGCACAGCACCTGGTACATAGCATGCCATTAATAAATGCTTTGTAACAGCCTATTCATACTGGAGAGAAATTATTCAGTAAAAGAGCGACACAATCACAATTCTCCCATCACCATCGGGAAAAATAAGGGCCTCGATTGAACGTACTGAAACTGCAAATCAAAATATAAATAAGATGGTAAACGTTGAGTGGTGATTAGAGGATATTTATTGTTTAACAAAAATAAGAACCATTAAAAAAAAGCATTTACATGAGTGGAACACCAAATGGCGCTGTGGGACCAGGGGTTTAATAGCGAAGAAATGAAAAAATACCTGTTCACTGTCCTTAGAACTTAACACTTTCAAACACGCACACACATATGACATAAAAGCATTTATAGAATTGTATTAATAAGTGCAGAGTAATTTAGTGCAGTTAGTCTAGCTAAATGCTCAAAAATTGGAGAGAGATCAGAACCATTATGAAGGAATCCAAGTAGAGGGGCCAAAAAAATCAAAGGATATGAGGCTACTGAAATGAAACAGCCTAATCCATTTCCTGTGGGGGACAACAGCTTATATGTCTTCTTTTGCAAAGATCAGAAGAGAGTTCTCTGCACATAATCACAGTTTTGGAATATGAAAATATCAAAGTAGAATTAAGAAATCTAGCTAAGTGTTGACAAAGGTTTCCCAGTAAAATCTCTGGTAGGGGGAATTGACTACTGAGATCTTTAACTTTACAAATAATTTAATTCCCTGGGGGAGAAGTGGAGAGGAGGAATCAGTATGGGTAAGTAACAGTGATAATCCTATTCAAAATGTGCTCAGAAGACAGACATTCACAGATGTTTGGGAGGGGGAGAAGAAATAAAAGATAGCATTAAACTGAAAAGCTCAAGTTTCTCTAAATTTAAGCAAGAGATGAATTTTCATATAAACATATGCAGATATGCACACTGCCACCATATCTTTAAAGTATTTGATTGAGCAAGTCAACTGGCTACATATTGCGTGATATACAAATATATCAGTTTTGTCAATTTTGAATTATAGGAATTAACTACCAAACACTATTTTGCTTTATACAGGATTCTCTTAAAATATTATAAATATGTCAAATGTCTGAGTAATTGATGAATCACTTTTCAGAGACATTACCTTTTCCCTACATTTCTCACATTTGGGGTAGCGTAACCGAATATAAATATTCTCTTTGATTTATGACTTTCTAATAACCTTTGCTCCTTAGGCGCTTTCACCAAATGATTTACTTTTGTCTGTGCTGAGCTGATTTGGTATCTGGACTGTCTGTAGTCATTGCAACTCAGAGAATTAAAGCCTATATTTATTCGTCAATATGTACAGGCCTCTTTGGTTTCACTGAGGGTGGGATTTTTTTATTGTGAGTCTGGGGAATAATGAATGTTAAATCCCATTTTTCATTGTCTAGCCCTAATTCAATTAAACAAATAGTTATTGAGCAAGGCACTTTCTCCAATGTAATATAGTGAATCACTTAACCCTTTGTGACCTAAGCTTAATGTATAATGGTGACACTCTTTACCATAATTTCAAGATTTTCTCTATAATAATAGCTGTCATTGACATGGACTTTTTTCTTTTTGGAGAGCAATTGGGGTTAAGTGACTTGCCCAAGGTCACATGGCTAGTAAGTGTTAAGTGTCTGAGGCCAGATTTGAATGAGGTCCTCCTGACTCCAGGGCCAGTGCTCTATTCACTGTGCTGCCTAGTCATCCAACACGGACTTTTTTTTAGGGACTGCCAAGCATACATATATTATCTCATTTGAATCTTATTACTACCCTGTGAAGTTATTACTACTACAGGTGGTTCTTCAATTTATAAAGAAGGACACAAGGCTCAGAGTCAATGACTCTTCCAGGATCACACAGCTAGAATTGTGATTCAACCCTAATTGTCTCATGACTTTATTTCCAATATTCTTTCTGGATTAACAACATGAATTTCTTAAGTGTCTAATATGTGCTGGGCACTATTCTAGTAATTAGGCATACAAAAACACTCAAAAATAGTTCCTGACCTCAAAGAACTTACATTCTAATGGGGGAAATGAATATGTACATATGAATTTACAAAGTATGTGCTGGAACCATCTTGAACTGGCTTGTGAAAGCCAGTTAAATTTTCAGTGTGAGCATTTTACACCTCAGAAATCACCAAATGTTAAAAATCATGGACTGATTTATTGTTTTGTTGGTTGGCTAAACTTAAGAAAGTGATTAAAAATATTAATAAGGCACATTAAGTTTGAAAGTATATCAGGGATACATTTTTTTTGCCTTTTGAAGAGTTGATTGCTAAACATTTACTAGCATATCACTAGGATAGGGACTGGACCTATTTTAGGGACTATGATTTCATTAACATGGGGAGCCCCTAACATTCTTAACATCTTCTCTGCAACTTAAGAGTCTTGGAGAGTTGCCTAGAACACCAAGAGGTTAAGTGACTTGCCCAGGGTCACACTGCCAGCATATGTCAGTGATAGGACAAGAACAGACCATGATACTACTCTTATTTATAACACATACACAAAATATATGGGAGGTGACAGCGCCCCACTTGTATCCTCACAATCAGGAGAAAAAGAGAAAGGTCTTCTGCTTGTTGAGTGGGTTCCCATTCGAACTTCTGGGACAAACTAGACAAGAGGGCACAGAGTGGGTAGGCTTGTAGGGATTGTGTTGTTCATATATTAAGATTATAGATTCCTTTGAGAACTTCAGTATTTAATATATAAAATAAATTCTAAAAATATAAATTTAAGACACAAAGCAGATATTTATAAAGTACCTGGAACAGTTCCATACTGTCTAGAACAGAATAAATATGAAAGCTTATTCTCTCCCTTTATTCCACTTCTTAATGCTTGTTCCCCTTTCCCTTCTCAGCTGAGGGGAGGACAAGAAAGGTCTCACATTGTAGCCTTTGAAGGAAATGAAGGACTCTATGGAGTGAGGCCAGAGGACATTCAAGGCATGGGGGAGAACCTGAGTAAAGGCATAGGGTAAGGAATGACATAACCAAGTGCCACAGAGCATGTTTAAAGATACATACAATATGGAATCTGAGAAGTTGTCAAGTGATTAGATGCATTTGGGGCACATTAAAGTATGTATAAAGATCTACTATTTTGGGGAGACTAGATGGCTCAGTGAATAGAGAGCACTGGCTCTGGAATGAGGAGGACCTGAGTTCAAATCTGACCTCACACATTTAATACTTATTAGCTGTGTGACCTTGGGCAAGTCACTTAACCCCAAATACCCTGCCCTCCCCCCCCTCCAAAAAAAAGCAAAAAAAAAAAAGATCAATTATTTCATTGATATCAGGACTCCATTGACTGATAAAGATTACAATCTCTCTCTACATTGGAAGATGGTCTTTGTGTGAGTTTCTTTCTCCAAAACATTCATACTTGGTGATCATTCTTCTGATGACGAGCCTTTCCTTGCTTAGCTACTGTCTTCTCAGAGAATGTAAGCTCCTTGAGGGCAGGGTCTTTGATTTTCGCATTTGTCTTTGTATCCCCAGTGCCTTTCACAGAGTCAGTGCTTAATAAATGCTTACTGATTTGAAACGAACTAAATTAGCTAGATAGTAAAAGTGTAGTCCACGATACAAGTCTAACTTAATAATATTATATAATATACATAATATATAATATATTGTTTAATATATAACAATATATTATGTAATAATAATAATATAATATCTAACCAGATAACAAGTCTGTACTTAAACCTTTCCAGATGGACAAATCTTGACTGACCTTGTGTTCTACTACTGGATCCTGTGAAAACCTTGGGTCTTCTTCCTTACAGTGATCTGATGTTGAAAAAAGTCTTTGGTGGACACTTTGAGTATGAGTTATGGGAATTAAAGAGTGGCACACAGAAGGAAAGGAAAATCCTGAAAATGAGGATATTCTTACTCGGATTATTTATACTATTAACAAATGAGGTTATTAAAAACTATTTTTTAACCTCATTCAACTTTAACAAAAAATATTCATTTCATTTCAGACTTAATATATGATACCTACCAACTTAGTCAATTTGACTTCAGACCTATGAAAAACCCCCAATGAAGATTTCCCTATAATAGAGGTTTTAACCTTTTTTAGACTCATGGATCACTTTGATGGACCCCTTCTCAGTCTGTGGACCCCTTCTCAGTCTGTGGACCCCTTCTCAGAATAATGTTGGGTTTTTTTTGGAGGAGGGAAGGCAAGGCAGTTGGGGTTAAGTAATTTGCCCAAGGACACACAGCTAGTAAGTGTGTCGAGTGTCTGAGGCTGGATTTGAACTCAGGTCCTCCTAACTTCAGGGATGGTGCTCTATTCACTGTGCCACCTAGCTTCCCCTCAGAATAACGTTTGAAAATGTATAATATAGAATGCATAGGAATACAAAAGAAATCAATTTTATTGAATATAATTTTATATTTATTTTTCCACCTAACCTAAAAAAAAAATCAAGGACCCCAAGCCAAGGACCCTTGCTTTAGAAATTATTTATTAAATGGGAGAATGGTTATATCTAATCTGTATCAAAAAGTCACACATCTTTCTAGTAGTTGCCCTACTATGTCTATCCTGCACAGTAGCCAAATTATACCATATTCATTATTTTCTGAATAGTAGCTCTTCTCTCCTATTGCAAAATCTTTGTCCATGTTCTTCCTGGAATGACTTCCACCTCCCCACTTTTGGGCCCCCAATCTAGCCCTCCAGAATCGTATCCACCCTTTAAAGTGCATCTTCAACAATCAGATCCTTCGGGTGGAGTAGAAACAGCATTTCCAAGGTGCTCTCCCCCCAGATTACCTCCAAACCATGTAAAAGGGGACTCTGAACAACTTCTGGAGCCCCAGCACCCACAGAACAACACAGAGAAGCTAACCTCCTGCTGAGGACAGCCCAGCAGCCCTGCAGGAAGGGCCAGTGCAGCTCTCTGGGAGCCGACAGCCCGGTGCACCAGAGAGCGGAGCCCAGGTCCGCATAAGCCAAGGTTTTAGCCCCAGGGTGGCTGGGCCAGCAGCCAGCCAGAGGGACCCCAGAATACCAGCAGCTGTGGCGATTCCAGAATTATCAACACAGATATGCCTAGGACAAAGTGAGAGATTAGTGCCCTATGGACTTTGGGACCAGTATTTGGGGAACGTGTTGGCTTCCTCCCTTAGGGGCTAGAAGCCACTGAGGAGACACACCATTTTGCAATTTCAGTTGCTGCTCCAGCTCCTGGCCTGTGAACTGTAGAGAGATCTAGCGATCAGTCTTGGGGGGTAATTGCTCTTGCTTTAACCTCCCTGGCTCTGGGGTGGAGGTCATGGGGTGGGTATCCAGCTTGCCAGAACTGGAAGTTGTGAAGCCCCCAACATTGGGACAGAAGCTCCCCTGTCTGGTGGCAGAGTCCTACTGTCGCAACAAGCCCCAAAGTCAAGTAATTAAGTGGCAATATGCCTAGGCAAAGGAAACAAAATAAACAGAAAAATGCAACATTAGACTCCTATTTTGGGGGCAAAGAGGATCGAAGCATAGAACAGGAGTAGGACTGTGAGGTCAGAAATCCTGCTCCAAAAGCCCCAGAGGAAAATATGAGTGGGTTACAGACCATAGAGGACCTTAAGAAGGACTTTAAAAATCAAATAAGAGAAGTGGAGGAAAAATTGGAAAGAGAAATGAGAAGGATGCAGGAAAAGTATGAAATAAGAGTCAACAGCCTGACTGAGGAAAATAACACCTTAAAAAATAGACTAACTCAAATGGCAAAAGAGGCTCAAAAGGGCAATGAGGAGAAGAATGCCTTAAAAAGCCAAATTTGCCAGATGGAAAAAGAATCTCAAAAGCTCACTGCGGAGACTCATTCCTGCAGAGTTAGACTGGAGCAAATGGAAGCTAATGACTTTATGAGAAATCAAGATGCTGTTAAACAGATCCAAACAAATAAAAGAATAGAAGGCAATGTGAAATATCTCATGGGAAAAACCACTGACCTGGAAAATAGATCCAGGAGAGATAATTTAAAAATTATTGGACTACCTGAAAGCCATGATCAAAGAAAGAGCCTAGAAATCACCCTTCAAGAAATTCTCAAGGAAAATTGCCCTGATGTTTTAGACCCAGAGGGCAAAATAGAGGTTGAAAGAATCCACCAATCACCTCCTGAAAAAGATCCCAAAAAGAAAACTCCCAGGAATATTATAGCCAGGTTCCAGAATCCCCAGATCAAGGAGAAAATACTACAAGCAGCCAGGAAGAAACAATTTCAATATTGTGGAAACCCAATCAGAATAGCCCAGGACCTGGCAGCTTCTACACTGAGGGATCGAAGGGCATGGAATATGATATTCCAGAGGGCAAAAGAGCTGGGATTGAAGCCAAGGGTCTCCAACCCAGCAAAACTGAATATTTTGTTTCAGGGGAAAATATGGTCATTCAGTGGAATAGAGGACTTTCAAGCATTCTTGAGGATAAAACCAGAGCTGAATAGAAAAACTGACATCCAGACACAAGAAGCAAGAGATGCCTGAGAAGGTAATCAGGGAAAAGAAATCAAAAGGAACTTATCAAAGTTGACCTATTTACATTCCTACATGGAAAAAAATAACTGTGACTGATGAAACCTTTCTCAGTATGAAAATAATAGAAGGGCATATGGTCATATGAATACATATGTGAATGTGTGTGTATATGGTTACAGTTATATATGGATAGAGGGCATAGGTTGAATTTGTTGGTAAGGGAATGATATTTAAGGGGTAAAATTATGAGGTGAGAGAGGAAAGTGGCAAGAGGAGATGGGGAGAGACAGGGTAGGGTAAACTATCTCATGTAGAAGAAGCAAGGGGAAGCGGCTACAGGGGAGGGGAAGAACAGGAAGGCAAAAAAGGCAAAACCATATTCTCATTGAATTTGGCTCAGGGAGAGAATGACATACATACTAAATGGGATATCCCAACCTACAGCAGAGTAGGAGGAAGGGATGATGGAGAGGAAGACATTCTGGGGGGAGGGGAAGTTGGAAGTACCCACCTTCGAAGAGGGACAGGATCAAAGTAGCGAATGGACCAGATGGGTGGGAGGGAATTATAAGCAGCCTTTTACAATATATCTACTATGGTAATGTTTTACATAGCTATACATGTACAACACATACTGAATTACTTATCTTCCCAGAGGGAATGGGTGACAAGGGAGGAAGGGAATAGATCTGAAATTCAAGGTCTTAAAATTAAATGTTTCAAATATATACAAATACTATTATTAATACTATTTTGCATGTAATTGGGAGATAAGATGTGCAGGCGTTGGGACACAGAGATCCACCTTGCTCTAATGGAAAAGTCAAAGGGGGTATGGGAGAAGATATGGGAAAGAGCAGATTGGATGAGGGGATATCTTGTGGGACTGCTCTTCTGGGATGGTGGGTAGGGGAAAAATGGGGAAAAATTGTAACTCAAAATCTGGTGAAATGAATGATGTAAACCAGAAGTTAATAAAGCATTTGTTGAAAAGAAAAAAAAACAATCAGATCCTTCATGAACCTTTCCTGATTTCCTTGATTGGCTATTTTTCCTTCCTTGTCATGTTTTGCTTTACATTATATTTTTGATTCACCTCTCCCTTACTGTAATGGGAATATAAGCTTCTTGGTAACAGGAACTATATTCATCACCTTCTTATATCACCCAATGGCTAGCACAATACATGCTCATAGTAGGTGTTCAATAGATACATGTTGAATCAAAGGTACTAAACCAATAGGATAAGTTTGAGATGAGAAGGAATAGCACTATCTTTCTCTTTTGGAAAAATTTAATTCCTCACATTTCTAAGCAGCTTCAAATGATGCTGGATTATTTTTTATTTTCTTTATTTCTTGTTTTTATCTACAAAGTCCAAAGAATTCATCTATCCATCCATCCACCCATCCATCTATCCAATGAATATTATCAAACTATATACTATGCACAAGTCACTGTGCTAGGTGGTGAGGACAAAAATGAGACATCTTTTGCCTTCAAAGAACTTCTATTCCATTGGAAGAATACAACACTGCACAGGTAATTAACTAAAAAGTACTTTTAAAAGGGAGAGAGAATTAACAACTGGGTGGGAAGGATCTGGGAGAACTTTGTAAAGGTAGTAATATCTCCTCAGTGCATGGGAAGGAAAGGTGTGTGATCAGGTTAGATGAGGGGAAGTCACAAATAGGTTGAGAACAGGGAATTGTAGGCTCATAAGATCATTCCAATCTGCTTTTTGTCCCCCTCAGTCCTCCTGGTATCTAGGACTGCCTTAAATAAATCACACACTGATGATTCTTGGAGACTTTTATTTCTTCCTTCTGTTCATCTAAGTCATTCGTATTTTTCACTGCCCTATCGTGCATCATTCCTCTATGTGTTAATGGTTAAATTTAAGCATGTAATTATTTATGTAGCCTTAAAGTGGTTATAATGGAATTAATTAAAAATTTGCCTTATATATGAGTTGTATTTAGCACAATTATTTAGGATTTGCATATACAAATAACTACTCTTTCTGACTAGAGTAAATGGGTATTGTTGGAATCAGCAAGATTCCAAGTTTATACTTATGAATAAGTCAGTACATTCAATTATATCATGTCCAGAAGTATGAAAAATTCTAGTTTAAAGTAACTGTTTTGGTAAAACTCTTTGCAGATGGTGCTAGGCTTTGCCTTTCCTTTCTGCTTTTGTAACTTTCTCCAAAGTCACTAATGATCTCTTAATTGCCAAACTGAGCAGACTTTTCTCAAGTCTTCCTTTTTAGCCTCTCTGAAGTCTCTGATGCTGCTGATCACACTCTTTTCTCCTTGATTCTCTCCTCTCTCTAGGTTTTCCTAACACAACTCTATGCCGATTCTCTTCTTAACTAGGTGATTACTCCTTTTCATTTCCCTTTGCTGGCTCTTCCTCTAGGCTGCACCATCTAACCAGGGGCATCCCACAGACTGCTGTCTTGTGCCCTCTCCTCCTCTTTCTCTACTATTTCATTTAGCGATCTCATCAGCTTCTGTGGATTCAATTACTATCCCTGCACTGATGATTCTTAGATCTGCTTACCCAGCCTTAACCTTCCTGCTGACTTCCAGTCTCACATCTCCAACTGCCTTTCAGACATCTGAAAGTGGATGCCCTGTAGACATCTCAAACTCAACATGTCAGAATCTGAACTCATTCTCTTTTCCCCAAACCTTCTTGCCATCACTGCTGAGGGTACCATTATCCTTCCAGTGTCTCATGCTTGCAGCCTAGACGCCATTCTCTACTCTTTGCTCCCTCATCCCCATTTCCAGTCTGTTGCCAAATACCATTGATTTTACCTTTGTAACATCTCTCAACTACTACCTCTTCACCCCTCTGATACTATCACTACCCCCATTAAAGGCTCTCATCACTTTAGACTTGGACTACTGATTTAACCTACAGGCTCTTCTACCTGCCACAAGTCTCTCCTCACTCCAGTCCATCTTCCATAGTCTGTCAAAGTGATCTCCCCAAAGCACAAGTCTGACCATGTCACCCCCCCTACTCAATAAATATCAGAAAATCTTCTGTTTGACATTCAACGCTTTATATAATCTGTTTTCCCTCCAGTCTTCTTATACAGTCCTATACACCCTGTTATCCAGAGGTCCTGGTCCCCTCCTTGTTCCTCAAATAAGACACTCCCTCCCAAATCTGGGCATTTTCACCAGCTGTCCACCGTGCTCTGTCTCCTCCTCATCTCTAGTTTCTGGTTTCCCTGACTTCCTTCATGTTCCAACTAAAAACCCACCTTCTACAGGAAACCTTTCCTAAATAAACTCCCTTCATTCCAGTTCCTTTCCTCTATGAGATTATCTACAATTTATCATGTAAATAGCCTGTTTGTTACATATTTGTTTGTATGTTGTTTTCTGTATTAGACTGTAAGCCCTTTAAGAGTAGGGACTATATTTTGCTTTTCTTTATGTCCTTAGTAATTAGCACAGTGACCAACACATAGTCGCTGCTTAATAAATGTTTATTGACTCACCTAGAAGATTGACCCCTAAGCCTTAACTGAAAAGCTTAAAGAGAAGAACATGGAGAACAATGAATGAATGTCCTATGTTGACTTTGGGTCACTTTAATGAAATATAGAGTTTGTAACAGGAATGCTTATGAATCTGGATCACAGCCCTAGGTTTTGTTGCTGGAGCAAGCTTTAATTCTCTGTATACAGAGAGATAGGGAGGAATCATGGGAAAGAGGGCTAGTTTCAAAAAGAGTGAATCCCTTGTTCTGCATTACTAGAGTATAACTTCTGTTAGTCAGGTGTGACCTCCTCCAGACAAGAAAAACAAGTGAGTTTTTTTTTTCTTTAGCATTCCAACAAAGATTAAGTCAAAAGAAAAAAACCAAAGGTAGAACAGGAGATCAATGTTGGCTGGGAACTTCCTAGAGCAGCTGGGAGCAAAAGGGAGCAAATTCTGGAGCTAAGAGTTTGGGGAAGCAGGGAGCAAGGCATGGAGTCATCCTATAGGAACAGGAAGACAAAGAGAAGCACAGATTGGGGTGGCTAAGTCAAACAATGACCACTGGCCCTGGAGACAGGAGGACCTGAATTTAAATCTGACCTCAGATACTTAACACTTACTAGCTATGTGACCTTGGGCAAGTCACTTAGTCCCAATTGCCCTGCATTTAAATAAAGGGGAGAGAGAGAGAGAGAGAGAGAGAGAGAGAGAGAGAGAGAGAGAGAGAGAGAAGCACAACTCAAAGCCATCAAGAGAGAATAGGTGAAGGCCAGATTTATGGAGGGCCTCAGCCAGAGGGTATAGATATGATTTCCCAACTGCTAGTGCCCTCCCTGCCAAATTACCCTGAATTAACTACTTTGTGTGTGAGAATGTATGTAACTTTATATTTATGCCGTATGTCTCTTCATAGGGATTTGTCTTATAGGTACCCATTGGAATGTAAGCTCAAAAAAAAAAAATAACGTAAGCTCATTGGGAGTATGGATTATTTCATTCTTTGATATACATGGTAGTGTTTAATAAATATTTGATTGAATGATCAAGGCTACCACAATAGTCTAGGTAAGAGGTAATAAAAGCCTGAATTAGGGTGGTGGCTATGTCACAGAAGGGGACAGATGTGAGAGATTTTATGGAGGTGGAAACAATAAGATCTGGCCACTAACTGGATATGAGGGTAAGAGTGAAGAGTCAAAGATGATAGTTAAATGAACTGGGATGTATGGAAGCATGGGGGTATGTTAGATAATAGTGAGAAAGATGGGTATGGTTTGGGGGGAAGGGGCAGCTAAGGGGTATAGTGGATAGAGTACTGGGCTTGCAGTCAGGATAACTGAGTTCAAATCCGGCCTCAGAAACTTCCTAGCTATGGGACCTTGGATAAGGCACTTAACCTCTATTTATCACTGGAGAAGGAAATGGTGAACCGTTCCAGGATCTTTGCCAAGAAAACTCCATGGACAGTATGTATGGTCCATAGGGTCACAAGCAGATGGACACGACTGAAATGACTGAACGACAACAATGTAATGAGATCTCTGACACAGACTACTACCCATCTATACCTACTCACCCTGTGAGACTTACTCTGCCTCACTGAAAGTGAGGAGATGGTGGGGGGGACTCTTACAAATCAGGGTGCATTTCTGATGCAGCCATGATGTGATCTGGGTGGCATCAGATGGCTATGCCGGAGAGGAGTTATTTACCTAATGATTCCCAGAGAGCTTGTGTCAAGGTTAAGCTACAGCCACACTGAGTGGCTTACGGAGGGGAGGGGTAGAGATGGGGAGCAGAAAGGGAAAGCTAAGAAACTGCAGAGGCCCGAAAGCAGGTTGAGTGTTGCTCATTAATATGTTTCATGCAGTTGTGTTGGAGGTAAGACACAGGATTGGCTACTGTGGGAAGGGTAGAATATGGCCCATCTTCCCACTCGTCCTGCCTCCCAGTTAAGATGACTGTTCCAGATTTGTGGATGGAGAATAGACTCAAAAGAGTGCCTCCAAATGATCCTAGGGCCTTTACACTAATATAGTATCTGACACAAGGGGAAAATATGCGAATTGCCAAAGGTACACAAACACGAAGACTAAAAGAAATTGGTCTAGGTCTGGAAGAAATCAGATAGCAGCAAATAAGAATTTTAATATATGGAAGAATATGACCCAGAGCACTGATTAATAGAACTTTTTCAAGGCTCCTGATTTTAACTGTTCTTAATTTCATCTGTAAGCTCATATGATGTTAGAATTTTAAGTGAGACTTTCAAGGTCATCATACATAATAAATGCCATTTACTAGCATTTTATAGTTATAAAAGAGTTTACATGTGTAATATCTCATTCGATCCTTGGGAACTCAGGGTGGTAAATGCTGTTCAGTTGTTTTAGCTGTGTCCACCTCTTTGTGACTCCATTTGGGGTTTTCGTGGCAAAGATACCAAAGTGGTTTGCCATCTCCTTCTCTAGCTCGTTTTACAGATGAGGAAACTGAGGCAAATTGGGCTAAGTGACTTGTTCAGGGTCACATAGCTAGTAAGTGTCTGAGGTCAAATTTGAACTCAGGTCTTCCTGAAACCAGGCCTGGCACTCTATCTACTGAGTCATCTAGCTGTTCCCTATACATACAGCCAACTGCTATCAGCACAGAACCTAGAGGTTATGTCTACCCTGCCCTGTTGATTGGTCTACCCATTATACCGAACTATTTCCTAATTCAGTACCTAATTAATAAAAACCTAATGAAAATGTTACCCACTTAAAATTTCTTTTTATATCCTGCCAGAAATTCTGAATTTGTTTAACATACATTTTTACCAATTGGTGGCTGTGTTTATTTCTAGCACAATTCTTATTTTTATAATAGCTTTTAAAATAAATGTTATTAAGTATCACATTACCCCAATTCTGAAATGGATAGTGTGTAAGATATATTTATGTTCCGCTAAGTATGGGACTACAGTGGTTTATGATGGAATATATTTAAGTGTGGAAACTCAAAAATTTCTGCGGATTTGAGGACTGGGCAACACACCTTGCCTACCCCAACATTAAAGGAACTATGATGTGCTTAAATTTTTTTTAAAGAAATGCTTTTAAACAAGTTTTGGTAGAGTAAAATGTAGCTTCTAATACAGAAGTTTGTATCCATTAGGCCAGAAAGGGTTCCCACTTATGCTTCACCATTTTTACTAAAATAAATAATTTTGCTTTAAATTATTTACTTTCTTAAATTCCCTCCCTGTCATTCACTAAGTCTTTATGAAACCAAACATTGTTGACATAACTGAAGCAAAAGGCTTGACTGTTAACCAAATGGAATCTTCGAGCACTTTTTAATGAAGAAGCCAATTTCAGTCAACTCAGCTACTGGATTCGATTCTTTCCTTCCCTACCCCCAGAAAAATCAGAGAACAAAGCAATCCACCTACAAGAAATAAAGTGGGGGTGGCTAGGTGGTACACCAGCTCTGGAGTCAGGAGGACCTGAATTCAAATCCAGCCTCAGACACTTAACACAAAACTAGCTGTGTGACCTTGGGCAAGTCACTTAACCCCAACTGCCCTACTTTCCCTCTTCCAAAAAGAGCAAAAAAAAAAAAAAAAGCAGTGAAAAAAAAGAAATAAAGTGAACTCAAAACCACAATTAGAACCAATCACCTTCTTGGACAATCCTAGTCTGTGTGCACTTTAATGAAATTTTATATTTTACTATAATAATAATAATGATAGGTGGCATTTCCATAGCATTTGAAGGTTTTCAAAGTCCTTTTTTATATATATTATCTCATTTGAACCTCACAGCAACAATATAAGGTACTTACTTTTATTATTCTCATTTTACAGATGGGAAAAACAAGGCTTTAAGAGGTCAGATGCACAAAGCGTCACAGCCAGTAAGCGTTTAAGGCAGATCTGAATACAAGACTCAGTCCTCTCCTAGGTCCTGGCACTCCTGGTTTTGTTTTTGGTTCCCTTTAGGTGGCTAGGGGACACAGTGGATAAGGCTCTGGTCTTGGAGCGAATAAGACCTTAGTTCCAATCCTGCCTCAGATATTCACTAGTTGTGTGACTCTGAATAAATTGCTGACTCCATTTTCTCACTTGCAAAAGGCGAAAATAACATCACCTCCCTTCTAGGGTTCTTCTGGGAATAAAATGAGATAATATTTAATAAATGCTTTGTATATCCTAAAGAGTTATATAAGTGCTAGTTATTACTCTTCTTTCTTTCAATATAAGATGAGTAAAGATGGATGCCAAAAAATAGGTACTTGTAACTTCCCCAACTGAATGTTCTGCCATATTGAAAGAAAGATAGCCTGGCATTGTGGAAATCAATGGCTTCATTGCCAAGAAGACCTACCTTTGACACATATTGGCTGTGTGAACCAAGACAAGTCATTTAACTTTAGTTAAATTGAGTGCTTTAGGGCTCTCTCTAAGACTGTAATTTGCAGAGAAAGCACTGCCCTGCCCTGCTAGAGAGAGTTTCCTCCCTGGGGAGTTCCCTATGCCAGGTCCTGAGCCTACTCAGATGATCACTATACCAATAGCTGGGGATTACTGATTCTAACACTCAGTTGTCTGCAAGTCCCTAATACTTCTGCCTGATGTTCACAAAAAATATCTCCTTTGCATTAGTAAAATGTTGTCCAAAAGCCAAGCAATCTGGATGAAGAGACACATGCTAATAATACATTTCTACATGCCAGCTTTGATTTGTAGAAAGGTAAACTCTCAGGATCTGTAGATGGCTACTAAAAACCCTGCAGTTTTATCTAGTATGATGCTATACAGAGTCTCTGTGTGGATATACCTGTATGCGTGTATGGGGGGAACAGTAAGAAAGAAATGTTCACTGGAGGAGATAATCTCTCATGTCCCTTCAAACCTTAACATTCTGTGGTGGTGGTGATGATTATGCCCATTATATATTTAATAACAAAAAATCCTTATTTCTTATTGTCATACCTTAATTAATTCTAAAGGAAATTTTACTGGGAAGAAATCAGCAAAGTCTAATATACACTATTTTATGATACTTGTGCTAGGTAATGCTTTCTTCCTTCTCTTCTACTTTGTTCCAGTCTCTCTGTCTCCTGTAAGTACATCCTTCTAATCACTCAGGTTTACAATATGCTCCATTCTTCACTCACCCTTCACTCTCCCTCACAAGCTCATATTCAAGCAGTTGATAAATCTTGATTCTATCTTCCCAAAGATTCTTTCATCTGTTACCTTCTCTCCATTAACCTGGCTTTTTCCAGTCCCTCCTCATCTCTCATCCGTACTGCTGAAATTGTCCTCCCCCACTTCAAATCCCTTCCCTTCACAAAATTATATTCCTGAAACACATCTTGCTGTTCCTTTTCCATAAAAGAAGCTTTGATATCTTCTCATTGCCTCTAGATAAAATACAAATTATTTTGTTTAAAAAACAATTTCACCATTCAGCTCCAATCTATCTTTCCCAACTAATTCACATTACTTCCCTTAATATACTCCACATTCCAGTCACATTGATATATACTTACTATTCCCCATATATGATATTCCTATTTTTGTTCTTCAGTCATTTCAGTCATGTCTGACTCTTTATGGTTCCATTTGGGGTTTTCTTGGCAAAGATACTGGAGTAGTTTGCCATTTCCTTCTCCAGCTCATTTTACAGATAGCGAAACTGAGGCAAATAGGGTTAAGTGACTTGCCCAGGGCCACACAGTTAGTATATTTCTGAGATCAAGTTTGAACTCAGGTCTTCCTGACTCCAGGCCCAGCACTCTATCTACTGTGCCACCTACATGCTCCATAATCTTACTAACTAGTGTATTTCTTGTGTTTTTATTTGTGACCTATACTTATAAAAGAACAGAAACTTTTGGAAACATTTCAATGGCCTGAACTACCTGATACTATTCTCAGCTCATTGAATGCACTCTAAAGATAATGTAGTGGGGTAACAGAAAGATGGTGTGTTATTTGTGGTGTGCAGATTTCAGGAACTCAAGAGGGCTATTATAACATAAAACAGCAAAACAGATCGATTTTGCAACTTTTCAATGCTTCAGGGATGATTGTGAGAATATATTTAATTTGACCTTGACTATTAAGACTGTTCAAATTTATTACACTGTTCCACTAAAAAGCTATGCCATGATCACAACATCATTCTCTCACTTAAAGTTTAAGTGTCCATTTAGCATTAATAGCATCTAATAAAATACACCAAAGTGTTTTGTATCTCTTTTCCCCATGAGATAACGCATAATTGTTCATTGATATGAAAAAAATCAGGCTTCAGTTTGTACCAGGGAAGAGGTACGCATGTATTTTTATTCTTTTGATTTATATGAGAAACAAATTTGATGAACAAGTGAGATGTGCCACAGTATGTGGTTTGTAGTACCAGCACATGTCTTCTATGAACTAAACATTTGCATTAGAAAGGAAGTCTAACCCTGGACTTCAAGGGCTCTTTTTACAATAAGGACCAAGGAAAATAACTTGTCAGTAACTGCAAACAAAAACAACTTCCAAGGAGTCAAGGCTGCCCAGAGTGGGAGGCTCTATATGGGCTATTCCATAACCACGAAATGAGCTGGAGCTAGCAAAGCTCTCATTCCATATACCACTGTGATATGGTGCCAGGGAATTCTGAAACTCAGCATTCAGACAAATAGGCTATGGAATTATTATGTTGGTCTTGTGTTTGAAACAAAGAGACAGGAGTGGCTGGGGGACAAGAAGCTATTTGTGAAGGGGCATGGGTTTTACTTTCTCCATTGAATGGCGACACACGTGATAGCAAAGACAGGCAGACAAACACCCTACTAAAGCAGGGCCTCAGCCCTTGGCAGGCCCTGGGCTGTGCCATGTCCAGAAATCTCTGGGGAGATGACACTCACTGGTTTTTATGACTGGCCTGCAGAGGAGTTCTAGTATGTATGACCTGGGCATCCTAGTCTATAAGACACCCCATGGCTTATTTTTATGAAACTGCTAGAGTAGTCCTAGATCCAATGTAGCTTCTTAGTGGTTCTTATAGATTGGTTAAAAGTGGCAATTAGCCTCCAAAAAGTGGGGGAGAGGAGGATTTTATGTACCCCAGGACATTTAAAACATCTAATTTTGGTAAGAGAGCAGTTGTGTGTGGATTTAAGATGCAAGTTACTTATGATTTCACCACTAAGTTTTTCTTGGCTTATGTCTCCTTTATACAAAAACATGGCCTGCTGGGAACAACAGAAGTAGTCACAAAATCCTTGTGTGTGGCAATCAGGGGGCTGTGCAGTTGGTTAGGGTTTCTCTACCTACTGAGGCAGATTCTCAAGATGCTACCACCACCATCAAGCATTTATCAAAATGCTTATTACTCTGTCAGGCACTCTGCTAAATGCTTGGGATGCAAAGGAAGGTAAAAACATGGTCTTTGCCTTCAGCAAGCTCACAGAACAGAATTTTTTTTAGGAAAAGGGCTTCCCTAGGACCCTCTGCAACCTTTGGAATTCTGCAAGACTTGGGAAATGGTGACCTATCAAGGGAGAGTGGAAGTACAATAATAAAGTAATAATAGCTTAGATTTGTATAGCACTTCATGGCTCTCTCATACATACACACATATAAAATATATATATATATATACACACACATATAATTTCGCCTATTCTCTCAAAGGAGCAGTTTCGTTATCTAAAACATATCTCTATCTACATTTATATCCATCTTTTGATTTAATCATTCCAACAACCCTGAAGTAAGTAGTAAAAGAATTATCTATGTTTTGTAGATTTTGAAACCACTTCTCTGAAAATATGTCATTCCCTGAGTCACACAGCCTGTAAATGGTGGGTCTTTTGATTCCAAGGCCAAGACTTTCCCCAATGCATACAGCTATTAGCTGCAGCTACTCCCTCCTTAGTCCAGCACACTTAACCAAAATAGTTATTTGGTTAAATGGTCTGGGGCCAGCCATGAACCTGAGGCAGGGTGTCAAAGGTTAAGAACTATAGCAGAACCTGAGGCAGAGGCTCATCAGCTAGTGTTTGAGCCAAAGTCAAGGAAAAAGGCATCAGGTCAGGAAATAAGACTCAAGACCAAATGGAGCTGTAGTGGATCCATGGTCTGGAGTCAGGATGGATGTTTCAAGCCAAGAGTTGGGGCACTATGTGGTCAAGGTCAAGATTTGGTATCCAAGCTAGGGATCTGAGCCAAAGAATGAGTCCAAGTAAAGCAGTAGTCTCAAAGAATCAATAGGCTAGAACCACCCAAGAAGAAGGACCAAGAAAGGTGCCAAGGAGCTATTCCACTGTTATGAAAGGGACTGACTAACGACTAGAGTCTAGAGGAAACCAGTTTGGGAGGCAGCTGTGAATTTGCACACATGTACACACGCACGGGCATGTGCATGCACACACTGAATTCACACCTCTCCTCTAGGGGACTGATTTGTCACTTCCACAACTGGCTCACATCTTCTAGTTTTTTGGGAATGGGTAGTGTATTGGAGGAAGACTGAACTAGAATTCAGTACACCTAATCCAATCCAATTGTCTCATTTAATACAACAGACATTTACACATCACACCCAAGGGCACTATGAGACATTGTGGAAACAGACAAAAATGAAACTATTCCTATCCTCAAGGAGTTTCTCCCCGAGGTTACAAATGGCTATTAATTACTCCTTCTGTAGGATCAGGAAAGGTTTCCTATAGGAAATGACTCGTGGGCTGGTACCTGCAGGAAATCAAAGGATTCTAAGAGTCAACAAGTTGAAGAGTATATCCTAGGCAAGGAAGGACACTCTCTGTAAAGGCATGGAATTGAGGGATAGAATGCCAAGTTTGGGAGATAACAATGGACTGAGAATCCAACAGCACTAAGCAATTGTTTAAATTTGGACATATCATTTAACCACTTCTGAACCTTGATTTATAAAGTGAGCCTCAACTGCAAACTAATCAGGGTTAAATCACATCATGTCCTTTACATGGGTATGCTGTAATCGACTGTTAAATTTTCAGTGTGATCATTTACATCTCAGAAATCAGTAAGTGCTATAAATGGGGGCTTGTTTTATTGATTTCTAGTCTTAAGAAAGGGCAACTAGGTAGTACATTGGCTAGATCGAAGGGCCTGGGGTCAGGAAGATCTGAGTTCAAATTTGACCTTAGACACTTACTAGTTGTGTGACCTTAGGCAAGTCACTTAACCTTGTTTGCCTCAGTTTCTTCATCTATAAAATGAACTGGAGAAGGAAACAGCAAACCATTCCAAAACAAATGTGTGGTCATATAAATTTGGACACAACCAAACAACAACTCACAAAAAGTTTTAAGAAAGTGATAGACAAAATGTTAATAATGCTGATAAGGCCTAGAAGTATGTCATGTATTTTCAGAGAGCTGGTTATTAAATATTTATCAACACAATTCCCATTCTTATATATGGGTCAGGCAAACAGTAATAAATTTGAACACAGTCTTCTTCCAAATTAAAAGAAACCACAACTATAAAACTGAAGGCAAGTCTCACCCCCACATATAGAAGAGAACAAACTATTGATTATGGTCATTTCAATCACTCAATCAATAAACATTTATTAAGTACCTACTACTAGGCACCTGTGCTAAGCATTGTGGATACAAAGAGGGGCAAAAGGCAGTCTCTGCCCTCAAGGAGCTTATGATCTAATGGAGGAGATGACATTTCAGTCACCTATATCTACCCAATCACTGAGTACCATTAATGGCTCACTGAAAAAAAGTTTTTCCTATTTTAGACTTATAGCAATATAGGACTTTAATAATGGGCTCCCTTTCATTATAGTCTTTCCTTCTTTCTTTTTTATAGTCTGCCTTCCTTCCTTCCTTTTCCCTCCTTTCCTCCTTCCTTCTCCTTCCCTTCCTCCTTCCTTTTCTTTTTTCCTTCCTTTCTCCCTCCTTCCTCCTCTCTCAACATTTCTTTATTTCTGTATTTCTTTTTGTACTTGTTTCCTAGTCCAAATGAATTTGATATCCAGCGCACGTGTAACTGGGAGAGACTTGGCTGTGCATCCTGAAAGACTTTGACTATTGGGAGCCTTATTAGCCAAAGTTGAAAATGACTTGGATTTCTTAAAAGAACCCTCCAGATGCTTTACTGACTTACAGCTGGGCCCAGCATTCCTGTCTCTGGTGGTATTATGCTGGAGCCACAGGCATGTAGCAGACTCCATTTCACCACTAAATCCCATGGTTGAATGAGATTTAGATTGTATCAGTCTTATTTAATATGAAAGTATGCTGATAGATGGGAATATATGACTACCATCCTCCTTTATCCCAGCTCCTCCTTTGCACCTCCCTCCGTGCCCCTCCCCCCCCAAAAAAGTTTTTTGAGTGCTCAAGAAACCAAGAGAGGTTGCTGGACCCGTAGAAATGGATTGAGCTCAGATCATCATTTGGACAGTATTTTTTCCCCTAATTTTGGTATGAAGGAAAAAAGGAGGGAGGGTAAAGGAAGAAATATAACCACATATAAAGCCACAAATAAGCTACTGTATGTCAACAGAAATCAGATCCTGACATCAAAATATTTTTTAAGAAAAAGGTTGACATTTTAAAAGGCTCTGCTAATATTTCTTGAAGATGAGGGACTAGGAGACGTTTCAAGCAGAGCAGAGGGAACTGTTTAGCAGAGCACTTATGAAAATGATTTCAATTTTTACAAGGAATTAAGTTACAGTTTTTGACTTTGGATTGTTAAAGGGAAAGATTCCACCAAAGAATGTATCTGAGATACAACATTCTTTTTTTTTTTTTTTTGTAAACACATCTTTAGAAGGATATACTCAAGTAACTTAAAGACCATTAAACTCTATCTTAACAATGTGATGGAGCCATGTCCAGCTAAAAGCAAAATTGATAACACCATATACTAAGATGAAGTTTAATAGCATATATGGTTAGAATATCTACTCCTGTATGGTCCAAGGCTTGTGTGGTCTTTTTTGATGGCCACATATGCTGATTCTGGATTTCAGAAAATAGGTTAGTCTTCCAGGTTTGGGGCCTAGAGTTAACTCACATGCACTACTCTTTATTAGAATATTGTAATACCACAGCTATGGTTTATCTAAATGCTACACTGAACAGACACAAGGTTTCCATCTTAATCTGGGCTTAGAAAAAAGAAATCATTTGGCCTTTTTTGAATGGGTAAGTAGGATATAACATTCTAATATTTTCGTGTGTGTATGTGTGTGTGTGTGTGTGTGTGTGTGTGTGTTAGATCATGAAAGATTTCAGTCATATTGATTCTTAGATGAGAAGATGCTTGACGGCAATCTCGTTTTCTTAATGTAAAATCTTTCATGTGGATGGAAATCTCTGTAATTTCCTGCTGTGACTGAATCATAAAGTTGAAAATGTTGGGCTTGCTACACACTAGTTGCATGACTTTGGGCAGGTCACCTTAACTCTCTCAGTCTTATGAGAGGGTTGGAGCAAAAAAAAAAAAATGGGACCTCAGACACTTAACATTTACTAGCTGTGTGACTTTGAGCAAGTCACTTAACCCCAATTGCTTTGCCCTCCCCCTGTTCAAAAAAGGCAAAAAAAAGAAATGAGAGGGTTGGGGCAGATTCTTTTTAGATCTAAATCTATAAATCAATGGATTTATAGTCAAAGCTCCATTCCAAAAAATCCTCCTAAAAATCAGTCTTTATTGGCTATGCAGTTCCAGGTCTCATGGCATGAGGTCAAGAGTATACTTTCATCATTTGTGATTTGAGCCCATACCAAATACTGGCCTTCAGTACAGTTGTCCTTTGGTTCTTTGTGGTGGTGGGAAAGTGGTCCTGAATTCTCAAAGGCAAGCTAGAGCTCATTCTATCAAACTGGAGTACCTTTGATTATGGTTCTGATGAAGGATTGAGTCTATTGTCTAAGAAGGACCTGTCTAATTCATTTAGGAGAGGGATTACTGCACTGCCCTTTGAGCGACATTTTTGTGCGTGGCTACAAGAGTTTTTCCAGATTGTCTTACACCCACATGGCCTTTGTCAAATCACTTAATCTCCCTGGACCTGTTTCCTCGTCACTAAAATTGCATGTTGGACTAGATTACCTCTGATCTCCCTGTCCACTCTAAATCTCTGATCATATTAGCCTATAATCTACTAAATCTTAGAAATTTTGTCATCTGTGTAGGTTGAGGGTGGACTTCCAATAATGAAATCAAAGATCATTAAAGGTTAAAGATGAGATGTCAAGTCCAGATAGAGGATCGCAACCTTTTGTGTGTCATATAACACCTTTGGCAGCTAGGTGAAGCCTATAGATCGCTTGTCAGAATAACGTTTTTAAATGTATAAAATTAAGTACATAGGATAACAAAGAAAATTTATATTAATATATAATTATAAAAATATTAAAAAAAACAAGTTTATGGATCCCAGATTAAGAACACTTGGTTTAGCAAGATATCATTAAATGTTTAAGTCATTTTTTACTTGTATTTGACTTTTTGTGACCACATTTGGGGTTTTCTTAGTGAAGATATTGGAGTGGTTTTTAATTTCCTTCTCTAGTTCATTCATTTTACAGGTGAGGAAACAGAGGCAACAGGGTTAAGTGACTTTCTCAGGGTCATACAGGAATTCTGAGGACAGATTTGAATTCATGAAGATAAATCTTCCTGACTCCATGCCTAGTCAGCCCTCTATCCTCTATGCCACCTACCTGCCCATTGTCACATGTAAAAGTGCCAAATCTTGGCAATTTATTTAAGTCTAAAAGAAGAAAAAAAATACATGGAAGGATCAGTTCCCAATCACCTGGAGATGGTTTAGGAGTAGCCCTGCCTAAGGACTCTTTCAACTTTTTGATTCTATGACCTATGACAACTTATAGTTTGGGGCATAATTTGTGCCTAAAGTATTCAAACCCACCAGTCACATGCTCCCTGCAGAAATATGACCATACTCACGTCTAAGTGCCTGTTTCTCTGGGTCCCTTTGAAAAGGGATCATTAATGGCTTCACAGCCTTTAGTTTTAGTTTTAATTCATGACATTTGGGATGGGGGGAGAAGGGAGAGAATGGGGACATGCTTGGTTCTAGAAACAAACACACCTCACACATCTGCAATTCAGCGTTTTCTTTGAGCTTATTTTCCCACTGACTTGCTTTCCTTACAGCCTGGGCTTTAAAAACATTTTTCTGGAGGAGCCCAGGAGATCCCAGTGGACCCAACACCATCGCTCATATGGAATGTATTTAGAGAGGAGAGAAAGCTTGAACTGCGTGGTTATATTATTTTGAACTGGCTTTGTACATAGCATGGCTGGAATTTCAGAGCTGGCTTTTGTTCTCATTCGTCATGAAACATTTGTTATATGAGCTGCTGTTAGAGCAGCAGCTGCCCTAGAGAAACCAGCTCAATGGTTTCTTGTTCCCTGGTCTAGAGAGTTGACGAACAGGGCTTGGGATCCACAGGAAGAATTAACACTCCCTGTCTTTGATGCTATTCTGACTATCCTTGGTGGGGCTAGAAGATATACTCCTCCAAAATTACAGGTGAAGGGAAAACCTTTTCAGTAAGGTCAAATGGTATCTGCTAGGAATGCTGAGTTGTTTTTATCTATCCCTGTGATTCACATTCTTCTCTCTTCAAGAAAGTTTCATGTGCTCCGATGTCTTTTCTAGGTACACTTTGAAAGAAAGGACTTGGAAATTTTATCATAACATGGTTGATGTTAGAACAGAATTCATTAAGATGCAAGTCCATTTGGACTCTGCCCAAGGAATTAATTACTAATTACTAAATTTAATTACTAAAGAACCAAAGGGACTTGGACAAGAAGGTATCATGGTATAGTAGAAGAGCACTCAATTTGGAATTGTAGACACTGTGTTCAAATCCTGGCCCACTGCTCCCTACCGGCATGACCTTGGGTAATTCACCTAACCTCTCAGAGACTCAACTTTTTAATCTGTACAATGAGGGAGTTGTACTGATGGCCTCTAAGACCACTTCCAGATATAGATCTATGATCGTAGGGGATTAACTAATTAATTCACTTATCAAAGAGTATCATGGTGTAGACTCTGAAACCAGTCACTATAACAGAGAGGCTGAACTATGGGACAAATATCAGAGCTAATTAAAATCATAAATCACAATGGTCCACAATAAAAGATTCATATAAAAGGAGATACAGCTACAACATGAAAGACCAAATGTGACTATATACTGTCATTAAAAAAAAATCCAGTTTGGTTGGATCCATGATATGACAAGGTTATGAAGGCCACACACAAGTTCTCTCGAAAGATCACAAGGGTGGGACTTTCGGACAGTGGAAGACTGCTACTATGCAAACATCCTCTTGTTCTCATCAATGGGTTATCATGTTGGGATTCCACCATGGGATTGTGAATAACAAAATGAGAGTATAAGATATCACATATAAGGAACCATAAAACAAATGAAATACAAGGGCATCAACTTGCAAACATAATGTATCTAGGTCTTTACTGCAACACTGCAATTTAACTTAATTTACAGGATATAAACATGCCTAAAATAACGAATAAGATATTAACTTTTTTGTCAAGGAAAACCTCCTGAATAACATGTTAAAAATAATCCATGATACAGACTAAAAAAAGGTATAAACTTAGGTAGAATTGTAACTGACTAAAAATAGAATTTACTCCCAATGAAAGCTTGAGACAGAATATATCCTCTTACCATAGTCCTAGAACATAACCATGTCATTGGGATCCAAATGAGGTTGGAAAGTGTATTGGTTCATGAGATGACAATGACCACTTGGTCTTTATATGAACCAGTTAAGTCATCAGAGTTCACTTATATTACTGCTTCCATTTGCTTCTTCCATGCTTTAAAAATAGAATAGTTTTGCCACGTTATCGGGAAAGTCAATGAACTGAAATTTGCAATGACTAATTTTGTCCCAGTGTACTTACTTAATGCATAACTTGTGGTCATATTACTGTCAAGCTCAACTAAAAATTCTATGAAATAGGAACTGACTGAATTCAGAAGTAGGAGAAAGTTATCTCCAAACAGAACATATTCTGACTACACCATTCAGGATGGAAGTATTTTTATGCTAAGTTTTCATTTTGTGGAAATGAATCCCAAATGAGAAGAAAAGACTCATTGTTTTATAGTATTCTCAAATCTTAGCTATCATATGAGGATATTTCGCATTATGAAATGGATATACTTTTTAAGAGTTGGCTGTGGAGTGGATTTCTGCCAAATGAGTAATTTTTCCTATTGGAGGGTATTTCCTTACTCAGGAGTTCTCTATCCTAACTCCATATATATCTATCCCTATCCTTATCCCTATATCCCTATCCCTAAATCATGGGCAGATAGGTGGCATAAAGGATAGAGAAGTGGCCAGGTCTGGAGAAAGGAATACTCATTTCCCTGAGTTCAAATCTGGCCTTGGATACTTACAATCTGTGTGACCCTAGGCAAGTTTGTCTCAGTTCTTCATTTGTAAAATGAGCTAGAGAATGAAATGGCAAACCTCTTCAGTATTTTTGCCAAGAAAATCTCAAATGGGGTCACAAAGAGTCAGACATGACTGATATGAATGAACAATAGACACTTGATAAAAATTAACTTATGACTTGACTAAATAGATGTAACATTTTATGGTTGCTTTTTTTTGGTCTAGACATATGATGTCTAGGCATAGGTAACTCCTTGTATGGAAACTTCCTCTATCTATGCATATTGGCAACATCTTCGTAACTTATTAAGTTGCCTTTAGACACTAAGAGGTTAGGTGACTTGGCATACTATATTGACTCTCATATTAGTATTTATAATACATGTAAATATAATAAGAAAACATTTTATTAAATGAAATATACTACATAAATATTTATTAAATAGATATTTCCAGAAGTAAAAACTTCATCAACAGAATGATACATATGTTAAGTATAACTTTATGACCTAAAAATGGAATGTCTTAAACTGAGAAATGAAGGACTAAGGGTTTAATTTTTTGAACACGAATACCTCCTGTATCCAGTAACCTATCTAATCAGTAAAAACTACACGTAACAAAACTATTCCGACAGTGAGGGACCCAGCAATGTTAGTAGATGATAGATGTTGATGACATACACCAGGGAAGACCTGTAAAAATCATAAATCAGAGGTCTGTTTATACTTTGCTTAGAAAAGGTGACCACTTACTGCTTAAACAAAGCTGTGTTAGTGCAATAAGAATTCCTTTTTATGAGGAATGGTTATAGAGCTGAGGTTCTGCTGTGCTTCTTAGCTGAATAGAATAGGGAGAAAATAGGAAAGGATGGATATAGTAAAAAGGTAGTATTGATTAATTCGAGTTTTGTAAACTCACGACTTTTTTCAGTTTTCAAATTAAAAAAAAATTAGTTGGAACTGGTGTGAAAACCTAATCTAGTTGCAAAAAACCCAATAAAATGAAAATTCCCCTCAAACATCCTGGATTGAATCAGGGTCCTAGAGGCCCTGATGAAGGAATGGAAACTCTGGCCGATCCAAACTGAGTCTCTTGGTATTCAGATTTGTTTTCTTGTGGAAATGAGTTACAAGATACTTCTGTCTGTTCAGACACTGTCTATCTGGGCTCTCTATCGCACATCAGTTTCTTACGCTCCTGAACAAATGGAGAGATGATGCCACCTTCTGGACGAACTTTATTCATTTGTTAACTTTATTTTATGTACATTATATGGTACTTTAAAGGAGACCAGTAAAGTTCTTTTTAAAGGACTACAACTCAAAGTCCTTATTTGAAATAAAAGTCTATTAAAGCTGCTGGCAGCTGGCCAAAATCTACTTATCAGAAACAATAGGAATTTAGTAGTCTTCCAGAAAAAAGAAGTTTTAGAATACCCATTGGGGGCAACTGCTTTTTTTTTTTTTTTTAGCAACAACTCTTTGAAAGATTTCATTGTAACATGACCTTAGATACATCGTTTATCATACATACTCTTAATAAGGTCTAGGGCAAAAATTGCTCTGTCAGAAATACGGTTTTTACTTGGATAGTGAATTCTCACCAATTGTTGAGAATATCATTTTGATAAAACCTTTCTAGTCAATATCACTTTACTAATGAATAAAGAGCGTATAAATGGAGATGTGAGAACCTCAGTCCAAATGATCAGTCTATGATCTTTTCAAGGAGCTGTGGCTGCCTGGTGAAGAGATCGTTGAATAAAAGACAAGTCTAAACCTGACATCATTTGGAAAGAGGGAGGCTTCTATAATTATCCTGAGCATTTACAGAGATATTCTATTTCACAGGTTTGTAGTTGATGAAATAAGCCTGGGATCAATTTAGCCCAGGCTATTAAAGATTTAACAAGTAGCTATATACCAGGCACTGTGCTAAGCGCGTCACAAATATTATCTCATTTGATCCTCACAATAACCTTAGAAGGCAGGTGCTATTATTATCCCCATTGTATAACTGAGGAAACTGAGACAGAGATTAAGTAACTTGTCCAGGGTCACAGAGCTAGTAAATGTCTAAGGCCAGATTTGAATATCAGCTATGCGAACTATGTATCTCTTTGACTGGCTAAAGGGTTTGTCCTATCTTTTATCCCCCAAAGAAACAGGATATTAGTATCCAGTAGGCAGGGACTATGTCTATTCTGTGATGAAAGTGTATGAGAATGCAGAAGGTTATGCAGAACTGAGAGCATGGGATGACCATATGAGAGCAGAGTTGGAGGTGGCCTTAGGGTGAGAACCTTGGTGTTGAAAAAACAAAAGGTCATCAACAACAGGAGAAAAAAGCTACACTTGGACCATTAGGTTCCGAATTTCAACACTAATTAATAACTTCCCAAACTGAAGGAACAATAACTATGATAGCTTCCCTATTAAGTGGAAATTATTATGGACCAATTTTCAGAATCAACCAACAAATATTTTGAATTCTTTCTTTTCCTTCCTTCCTTTAAATATGCCCATATTAAAACCATTCTACAATGTAGAAATGTATTATTATTTTACTATGAATATCCTACATTCTAAACTTTAGAGTTAAGAATGAACATCTACATCCATTATCTCATTTGACCCTTGCCACAATCTTGTAAGGGTGGAAGGACAGATATTATTCTCATTTTAAATATTAGGAACCTGAGGTTCTGATAGGTCGTACAATGTCACATTGATAGTAAGTGAGAGGACTGGTACTAGGCCATCAATATTCTAAATGCTAATTTGGTACATATTTTTAAAAAATGAAATAGGATAAACTGGAAAAGATATCAGAGCTCATTTAGTCCAACCCCATCATTTTATATCCCAGAAAACTGAATCTCATAGAGGTTAGTCTTGCCCAATGTCAAACAGCCAGCCTGAGGCAGAACTGGTACCACCCTGGCTCAGTTCAGTGTTCTCTCCTATACCATAGTGCTTCTGAAATGCTATCCTTCAAAACAATTGAAATGTATCACTATTCAGTATAAAATATCAGGCTTTAACTCTGTTGTGTATGGAGTAGCTCAACATGACATTCATTTTTACTGATTATGAAAACTCCAATTTTCCTGCAGGAATTGGACGCTGAAATTTCTTGCACTGCATATTTGTCATTTTTTATAACTTCCAAATTTGTGTATTTTGGTATCCATATGCCCCCAGAAGATGGATTAATAAACTTGTAAATGTGGAGCTCAGTTATCATTCCTTCAAAATAAAAAGAAGACAATATTTATACCTGGCTTCTATTTATCATTTTTGTTTTGCTAAAGCATTTAAAAAGTAATAGTCCTTTAAAAATAAGTTCCCAATTTACAAACAGGTTTTATCCCAAAGGGTATTTAGGAACAATCCTTAGACACCTGTTTGAAATTTAGGACATTTCCCCACAGAATCAGTGTTAAAACTAGTGGTTAACTTCACTGACCAGTCTGCAAAAGCCTATTTTGTAGCTACAATGGAGGGACAAAATCTACAATGTAGCTTAAATATTATTCCATAGCAATGAAAAAAAGGTGAAAGACATACTGCTAGAAGCTAAAATAGAGGACATAATTAACAAACTATTATTCAATTTAATAATAATAACAACAACAACAAGAAGCATTTATGTAGTGCTTTAAGGCTCACACAGCATTTAATGTGTTATCTCATTTGTTCCTCGTTACAATCCTGTACGATATGTACTATTATTATCCTCATTTATATGTGAAAATATTGAGGCAGAGAGAGGTTACGTGACTTGTCACACATCTAATAAATGTCTGAGACAGGACTGAAACTTGGGTCTAGGGGCGGCTAGGTGGTGCAGTTAATAGAGCACCGGCCCTGAAATCAGGAGGACCCGAGTTCAACTTCGGACTCAGACACTTAACACACTTACTAGTCACGTGACTTTTGTCAAGTCACTTAACCCCAATTGCCCTCCCCTCCAAAAAAAAAAAAACAACCCAAAAAAGAAACTTGGGTCTACCTGACTCCAAGTCCCACATTCTATCCACTAACACAACTGTCTTGATTTGTGGTGAATGCTGGTGCTTATGGAGATATAATAAACACACACACACACACACACCCACACACCCTTATATCTATATCTATATCTATATCTATATCTATATCTATATCTATATCTATATCTATATCTATATCCATCCATCCATCCATCCCTCCATCCATCCATCTATATATCTTGGGGGCAACTAGGTGGTACAGTGAATAGAGCACTGGGCTTGGAGTCAGGAAGACTCATCTTCCTGGGTTCAAATATGACCCCAGACATTTACTAGTGTGACCCTGGTCAAGTTACTTAACCCTGTTTGTCTCAGTTTCTTCATCTGTAAAACAAGCTGGAGAAGGAAATGGCAAATCACTCTAATATCTTTGCCAAGAAAACACCAAATGGGGTCATAACTGAAAAACATCTGTCTGTCTGTCTGTCTATCTATCTCCTTTCCTTTCATTTCCCTCATGATAATTCTTTTCCTTTGTTATTTCAATGCAGAGAGATGTTGGTCTTACTTACAGATATCCCATCTTCCAACTTAATTAATTAGTCCTTGGTAGGAAGAGTGCTAAACCGATATCCTACAGTCTACATTCCTATGAATTTGGTTGGGGCAGCTAGGTAGTGCAGTAGATAAGAGTGCTGGGCCTGGAGTTAGGAAGATCTGAGTTCAAATATGGCCTGAGACATTTACTAGCTGTGTGACCCCGAGCAAATTACTTGACATTGTTTTTCTAAGTTTGTTCACATGTAAAATGAACTGGAGAAGGAAACAGTAAACCACTCTAGTATCTTTACCAAGAATCAGACATGACAGAAATGAACAACCACAAAATGAATTTGGTATTTGTTCATTCATTCACCATTTATTAAGTGCTTACTGTGTACAGAATCCTAATCTTTAGGAGAGATACAAAAAATTCCGATAAGACCCAGCTTTTACCTTCAAGTTACTAGGAGGGGGATAAAATATAAAGATTGGTGACTATCATTTCTTGATATGAATGACAAAGGCACTAGAGTAATTTGAAACAAAGTAATGTGTTTTTAGGGGAGGGATGGAAGCTCTGAATGAAATGACCATACTGGAAAGACTGATGAAAACACTGCACAGGATAGGAAGGCATGGAGAGATTTGGATTTGTACCCATGGAGGGCTTACTAACATTGTTATGATCCATTCAAGTGCTGAAGGAAGTTTTCAGGTCACTGAATGCAAGTGATCAGATTTGGGGGAATTCCATGTTTGGTACAGGAAGGTTTGAAGTTAAATCCTTCATTTCACCTCCTGCACCCGTGTTTCCTTATGTGAAAAATAAAGATACTAATTCTCAAACTATCTATCTTGCAAAGGGTGTTATAAGGACCTAGAAAGATAATGTACTGAGGCACTTTGTAGCCATCAAGCACAACCTGAAAGTGTGGTATTATTAATATTATTGCTAATGGCAATTGTAATGGCATTATTATTGGTAATGGCCAAAGTGTGAACCTTTTCCTCAAGCTTCTCTACTGTTCCATGCCATATTAACTGAACAATTAAAAACTTTTTAAGGTGTGCCAGTTTCCTATCTAGCTAGTGGTAACATCCAGGTCTTGGGCTGAGCCATCATCTTACTGGTTTCTGTTCTAGGGCTGCCGTGTAGATCACTGACCATAATCTGTTCTTTGCATGGGAGATGTGGTTTGCTGAATGACAAGTTGACACTCTCCAGCTGCTGTGAGTTAGGGTGAGCCCATCAATGGTGAATGAGATCAGGGAAACGCTTTATTGGAAGAGGTGGAATTTAATTTGGGCTTTAAAAGGTGGGTAGGAATTCTTCTGGGAAAAGGAACATTCTGGTACACATTTCCATGTCTCATTGAAGAGCTGTCAATTATCTCTTAACATCTTTGGTCTTCAACTGGTAAATTTTTAAAGGTTAAGTAAATGATGAACATGGCAGCTAGGTGGCGCAGTAGATAGAGTGTTGGGCCTGGAATCAATCAGGAAGACACACCCTCCTGAGTTCAAACCTGGCTTCAAATGCTTATGAGCTATGTGACCCTGGGTAGGTCACTTAACCCTGTTTGCCTCTGTTTCCTCATCTACAAAATGAGCTGGAGAAGGAAATAGCAAACCATTCTAGTATCTTTGCCAAGAAAATCCCAAATCGTGGTCATGGAGAGTCGGACACTGTTGAAAAATGAATGAATAACAACAAAAAGAGAAACAGTAAAAAATGAGTAAAAAAGAGACTGAAGTTGTAAATCATTTGCATTATTCTCAACCAAAGTGCTCTTCACCATCATTAGCTTGCTTTACTCTGACTCTTCGGTCTAGGCCACAACCCATCTTGAGTGACTGAGGCAGGCAAAAATCTACCAAGTCATTCATTCTGTGAAATCTGCCTCAGTTATTAGCAGTAACTATTCTAAGTTGGAAAACAATTACTAATCTTGACTCTGAAATTCTCACCTACTCACAAAACATGTGTCACAATTTCTTACCTTTCTATATCTGCTTAGGCCTGGAATGTTCTCCCCTGCCTCTCAACCTACTTATTTTCTGCCCTGTAAAGTCCTACTTTAATCCCATTTCCTCTAAGAGGCCTACTAGGATCCTCCTACTTTATAAAAACCTTTCCCTCCTTAGATTTCACATAGCTCACTTCTTTTAATTACTTGCTACACGTTTTCTATTACTAAAATTACTAGTATTTGAATCATATCCTATAAGAGAGCATACTCCATGAGAGTAAAGACTATACCTTATTACCTTGGTATGTCCCTCAATACTCAGTTCATGTTCTACATACATTAGGTGTTTAATGAATGTTTATTCATATTATTCATATTTGTTAAGAACACTAAAAGCCATAGATAGAAATACTTCCTGAAAAATATGCTATTTGAAATTGTCCTAAAAGAAATGTAGGGATATTGAATTCAGACTTAATAATGTTTAAGAGTTTCCCAATAGCTCTTTTGCAATATTCTGCTGCTATGGCACTTTATTGGGTTAGAAAGATGAAAAATTTTTGTTAACTGTTCTCGAGACATTTGTATTAGGAAATTTCAATGTCCTTTATGACATTCTATAGTATACATGTATGTATTTCCATTGCCTGGGGTTTACAAAGTACATTCCTCACACCAACGTGAAGTGCCTAGGTACATGGAGAACTGAACCTGGAGTTAGGGGAACCTGAGTTCAAATCCAGCCATAGATACTCATTCGTTATGTGAACATAGGCAAGTCACTTAACTTCTGTTCACCTCAGTTTCCTCATCCATAAGATAAAGATGGTAATAATACCTACATCCCAGAATTGTGAGGACAAAATGACCTAATGTTTGTAAAGTACTTTGCAAGACTTAAAGTGCTATATAAATTATTAGCTATTATCATGACCATAACAAATCCATGAGATAAGTAGAACATTATTATTTTTATCATCACGCCTATTTTACAGATAAGAAGACTGAGTTTCAGAGAGATTTAGTGATTTTCCCAGGGTTCCATAGCTGGGATTTTAAATGCAGGTCTCTTCTGACTTTTGAACACAATGTTCTTTACTACATCACACTTCCTCTTCTATTAGAGTAAATAGCACACACACAGATAAATATACTGCTGTTTTTTTTTTTTACTAGTTCCTTATTTTCACAAACAGAGATTCTCTGTCTCTGTCTCTCTTTTTCTTCCCCTCCCTTATCACTCTTTATCCATATGGATATAGATACGTATATATCTATATACTATCTATGTATATGTTTTCTACATACCCACTATGTATATTTTTCTACACACCCACCCATATACATATGAGTGCAAAAAGTTTGCTCAGGTGGAAAGAGATTAAAGAGAGTAGGAAAGACTGCTCATCTCTTCCTGTGTATGAAAAAGATAATAAAAAACGGATTCTGTAAAGGACAATGTAAGCTTTACAGGCTCTAGAAGATGCTACAATCTGTTCTCATACAAGCCCTGCCGTATGGTTTTGTTTCTCTTGATCTTATCTGGAAACCAGTTAATTTGTAGGCAGGGCATTTAACATGTAACTCAACTTCCTTTTTACTTCGCTCTTAGGTCAATAGCAAGGAATGAACACATCAGAATGTTTCTGACCAACGGAAGTAGGGACCAGAAGTACTTGATCACAATGCTAGCTATTTTCATGACCACAATGACTCCATGAGCTAAGCAGAACATTATTATTATCATTATGTCTATTTTACAGATGAGAAAACTGAGTTTCATAGAGGCTGAGTGATTTGTCTGAGGTCCCACAGCAGCTAAGTGTTAGCGCTGGGATTGATCACATATGAAATGGTTTTTCATTTAAGGATTTAAAAGGTCTTAGACACTTGTAATGTTAAGGGAATATGAAGATCTTTCCTGTTCATTACTAGGCACACAGAGTCCTGGCCCCAGAGGTAATCAGGATCTGTGATACAGGGAGTTTCCAATTAAGTTCTGGGGCACAAGGATTTTCAAGGTCTTCAGCACTCAGTCAATCAGATGCTGAGTCTTTGTTATATATTCTGGGAGGGTGGCATTTTGCTTTGGGGGTTCACACATGAGAAGGACCTTTCGATTTCCTGGTCTAGACTCTGAGTAGCTGTATGTTCAGAGCCCCCTGACTGCTTAGAAGTCTGTGCTCCCTCGATCCATGATGTAAAGTGGATAGCAATATTACTGTGATCAGACAGCTAGAGCCCTGTCTATTGGTCTTTGTGCTAATTTCTCTGCTTGTATTTTCTATACTCACTTCTTTCTCTGTAATTAAAGTAGGACTGTTAAACCTTTTAAAGCTGTCTTTCCTTTATAAACCAGATCAAAGAACCTGTGCTAGCAGGCTATCCTGGCTGTGCTAGGGTGCTTGCTAATATAACACCTTGGTTGATGAACCCCTTCTTCCCATCACCCCTCCTCCAACCCAGTATCCTTAAGATGTGTGTAAAAATTATATTTTTACTCAAGTTCCTTTGACAAATAGGGAAACAGAAACAGAGCTTAAGATACTTAAAGATATCTTACTGGAAGATAGTTACAGTATCTGAACATGAACCCTGAATTTCACATTCCAGGCATCACTGCTCAAGCTTCAAGAAATTTCCTTTATTAATGGAGCAAACAATTTCTCTTCTTGACATTAAGTTCTTCCCAATTAGCCTATGTGACCCTTGACTCCAGAACATTCTCTGACAACTGCCTGTCGAAAGTGAAAACTCATCCAAAGGACCTTACCTGGGTTTTTGTAGATACTGAGCACATCCTTGAAGTAATGAGGTAAAAATCTTTCCAGTAAAAGCAGCACATCTTCCAGCTCTTCAAGGATCCCCACAAGTAGGAAATGTTCATTCACGTTCAGTTTTGCTCTTTCAAGGGCCCATTCACCAGGCTCCCTTTGCGGAAAGAGATATCAAATTTAAGTAAAAAGATTCTGTCTAGGAATGCAGGAACAACACTCTAAAAATCACTTTCAATGTTACTTCTCTAAGCATGTAGGTATAACTGTAACATTTTCCTCCCAAATTTCTTTGTTTTCTGATTTTAAAAATGTGTTTTGTTGTTTGGTTTTTACATCATCTGCATTCTCAATATAGTTCTCCCCATCCCCTTTCAGAGATACATCCTTTATAACAAATAGTAAAAAAGAAGAAGAAAAAAATTCAGCAAAACCAACCAAACATTTTGCTTTTTTTTTTTTTTGAGGGCAATTGGGATTAAGTGACTTGCTCAAGGTCACAAGGCTAGTTTTTGTTTTAAGTGTCTGAGGCCAGATCTGAACCTAGGTCCTCCTGACTTCAGGGCTGGTGCTGTATTCACTGCACCACCTAGCTGCCCCCAATCAAACATTTTGAAAAAGCTTGATATTACACAAAGTATTTAACATTTATAGTCTTCCACTCTGTAAAGAAGTAGGGTGGGTGAGTATTTTCTTATATGTCTTCTTTGGCACCAAAATTGGTCATTAGAATTTTACAGTATTCAGTTTCAATTGTATTATTGTTGTTTTTCAATTTACATCATGAATGCTGCAATTAGTTACCCAAGTAATAGTCAGAATATTTTTTTAAAAGTGATTTAAGTAACTAGTGGAACTTACTAACAAATAATGCCTGGGTTGATGGAAAGTACATCTGGTCAGCTCTGGAAGTCATAATATGATTCTAGAAATTCACACTTTTGAGACAGCATGGTATAGTGAAATGAGAGACATCTCTGGAATGGGAAGATCTGGGTTTAGATCCTGCCTCTGACACTATGTGATTGTGGGCAAGTCACTTCTCCTGCATGGACCTGAGTTTCCTCATCTATTAAGTGAAGATTTTGGATTGAAGTCCTTCTAACTATAAAAATATAATATGTTATTTATCCCAAATCATGGAAAACACATAATTGATATTAAAAGCTATAATAATATAGGGTATCCCAAAAGTCTTGGAGCAGTTTTAAGCTATTAAAGTTTGAACTAAGATTCTTGGGACATGCTTTATGGAGTAATAAAAAAAAAAGCAGGAATACAGATCTTTTAATCTATTTATCCTATGGTTTCTCTAGTTCAAGACCCAGCTATTGTGGGATTACCCTGTGGAATTAATCAGTCACTCAATAAACATTTAGTAAATACTATGGTACTATGCTACAGTGTTATGTACTAGGCACTGTGTTGGGAATTGGAAATGGAAACACAAAATTAGAACAGATTCTGTTCTCCACAAGCTAACATTGACTACCAAGAAAAAAATGACTCAGTCTTCAAAGAAATCTATGATGAGGTGGAGGATGGTCAGCCAACATTCCCATCAGGGACTTCAAAGAAGCCTTCAGTTAAGAGCAAAAGAAATGGGAAGTAGGAAAAGTAAGAAAAGAAATGAAATCAGGAAGAATGTGAGCTTCCCCACCTTTCTGTCAAATGCTGCGTCACAGAATCACAGAGTATGAGAATGAAAAGGAACTTCAGAGGCCATCTACTGCAAACCACACCCAGAAGGAATCCCTATTCTAGCCACAATCTACCTCCCGGGGAAAGTAATCTCTCAATCAAAAGATTTATTTTCTGCCACAGAAAGAGAATTCCAGTTGCTATCATCACTTTTTCTTTGGACTGCAATATTTGTCCCCTCCTCAACAACTGTTCATTCATATTGCAGGGAAGCAGGTTTCTCAGGAAGAAAGATGGCACGGTACAGTGGAGAAAGCAATGGATGCAGAGGAGCCAGGTTCAAATTCTACCGGTATCATTTATGACCTGTGTGATCATAGACCCATCACTTCACTTGTTTGGGATTCAATTTCCTCAGCTATAAAACGGGCAGTTTGAACAAGATGGCTTATAAGATCTTATCCAGCTCTAAATCTATGATCTGTATATAGATCTAAGACCTCTTGTGAGCACTCATTTGAAAACACTAGGAATCCCTTTCTTGCAATACATTGATTTGCTAGAATTATGAAACTGTCTGCTAATAATGTAATGGGAACATAAAAAACCTGAAGACATACTTCAGACCTGTTTAAACCACTTTCTCAGCAGTGAGGGAAGGCACTTTTTATAAAAAACACAAACAAAAAACTATCTCTTGACTCTATATGCTATTTTTAGTTGTAGGGAAGGTGTTTAAGTTCAAGATACTCTACCCTCCCTGAGTCACGATCCTCTGTTCTCTGCCTTAAACCCAGATTTCTTAATTTTAAAACATCTATTCTATGGTACTAGACTGTAAGTGTTGGCTCTGGGCCTCCAAGTGGTAGAATGAATAGGGGAGTGAGTGAGGGAGTGAGGGGGCCAACATGCAATAAATATTAGATGCAACTATTGGGCTGGGAGTGAGAGACCAACAACTAGAGGACTGGCTAGAACATGGTCCAAGTTCAGAACCAACTGGATAAACAGGAAGCAGGGCCAAGATCAGAGTTAGTAAGGGTAACTGCTCCAGAGGGATGGACAGAAAATAATGAACTGAATCTGAGAGCAAAAAGGTTGAAAGTCAAGGGGAGCTTCACAGGACATAAGGTCAATGAACAACATGGAAAGGGAAGAAAGCGGAGCATTGGCAAATGCTGGTTTGTTTCAACAAGAGACAGAATTCATTTAAAATAGCAATGGGCAGTCATGTCTCTTCCTCCCTTAGATGTAGCCTCATTATTGTGATTCTAAACATCCTCTCTCGTTGTAGACTCATTCTCCAGAGTTCAAGGTGATGTTTGAATGGGAAGACTTCCACCAGTACCAGGGCATACAATTTGTATAGCATTTCTTACATTTTCTCTTCAGATTTAGACCTTCCTAATCTACCATATACTAGAGGAGATCCCATTGGCTCTGTTTTGCTCAGCTGAGATTACCTTGCAGAAGAAATGAATGTAGGGCTACAGAGTGGTAGAGAGAAGCATACTCTGTGAAAGATCAGCCAGAAATCACTGCAAGAATAGAAAGATCAAGGGCAACTAGGTAGTATAGTAGATAGAGAAGTGGCCGTGGAGTCAGGAGGACCCGAGTTCAAATCTGGCTTCAGACATATACTAGCCATGAAATCATGGGAAAGATACTTTACCCTGATTGCCTCCCCACCAAAAAAGAAAAAAAAAAGAACAGATGGATCAGTCAGTGTCTTTGATAAATTGTTTGTGAGGATCCTGGTATCAACTATATCACGTATTTTTGCTGTATGAGAACCTAGTCCACAAAATTTTCAGAGGCCTCCGAGTCTAAGATGGGCCCATAACACCAGTTGGCTAAAAAGTTCAGTCTCAAAGGTTATATGGACAACTGAAAATGCTATTAGCATTTGGTCAGCCTGGGAATGGGTGATGAAAGAACTCTTCTGAAACCTACTCACTTGTGAAAGTGAATGATAGCTTAGTTCCTTGGTTTTACTCAGGACTCCAACAGTAGATTAGAGCCATGTGCCTATAGGACTGAAAAGTAGTATTTCTAAAGGCAAAGAATGAATTTTATTCTTCTCATATATATTCCACAGCTTTTAGCATGATTCCTTACACTGAATGATCAATAAATACCTTGTTCTGACATGTCTTGCTCTGTTAAAATAAACAAATAATATGTTGTATTTTCAAACAACAGATCACTTAAAAAATTTAATGGTTTAAACCATTATGTGGTTTCCCTAAGGTGACTCTCCAATGTGTCACAAGTAGACAAAGAGGCTTAAAAACCTATAGAAGCCTTGTAAATAGCAAGAGACAGAATCCTATGCAGGCCAAATGATTTACAAATTTTTTTTGGAGGGGGGCAGGGGAAGGCAAGGCAATTGGGGTTAAATGACTTGCCCAAGGTTATATGGCTAGCATTTGTTAAGTGTCTGAGGCTGGATTTGAACTCAGGTCCTCCTGACTCCAGGGCCAGTGCTCTATTCACTACACCACCTAGCCACCCAAAAAATAAAAGGTTTTGTTTTTTTTTGAATAGTGAAGTTGGTTGGTGCCTTTCTCTACTTATCATTAAATTTTCTAAAAGTTGATCAGTCCAGGCAGGTGTGTCCTACCTCAGCTTCTTGTTAAGGAGCTGGCATCTTCTACCATGGTCTCTTGCCCTTCCTGTTTCATTTCTTCACTTCCTGCAAGGCCTCAAGGGCTCCCCAGAGCGTAGCCAGTTCTTTTGTGGTCTGGCCCAACGTTACTGGAGCTCAGTGTTCTGGGACTGCAGTTCCAGTGGCTCAAAGACAAGCCAAGAGAGTAGAAAACAGCTCTCTCTCTGTCTGAACTATGGGGTGGAGGAGTTATTTATTTGTGTGCGTGTTAAATAAGATTGTTGGTCTTGTCTCCTCTTGAGCTGAAGGCAGTGTGGAAGTGAGGGGTGAGTGTAGTCAATGTATGCTGAGATTAACAACAATTAATAGGTTTGGAGAATGAAGGAAGTCATGGTCCAAGGCTAGAGATAAGCAAACAAACAAAGAACCAGGCTAAGATCAAAGCCAAGAGTTCACAAAAACTAGGTATAGAGTAGTGAATTAAGTTTGAAAATAAAAAAGATCCAAAGGTGGGGGGAGGAGAGGAGGGAAAGTGTATGCAAAGAGGAAGGTCAAGGAAACATCAAAGAGGAAAGGAAATAGAAAACATTGATGATGGACAGTTGGTCTCAAGTAACACATCAGCTGGAAACAGGGACTTTTTTTTTGGGTAGCAGCATGTGAGGGAACCCCAGTCTCCCCAGCTGCAGCCATGTGCCTATAGAACTGAAAAGTAATATTTCTAAAGGCAAGGAATAGATTTTATTCTTCTCATATATATTCCATAGCTTTTAGCATGATTCCTTACAGTGAATGACCAATAAATACGTTGTTCTGAGATGTCTTGCTCTGTGTTAAAATAAACAAATAATATATTGTATTTTCAAACAACCAATCACTTTAAAAATTTAATTGTTTAAATTTAAAACTTTTAATTTAAAAATTTAAAATTAAAAATAAAAAAAATTTAGGTCACTGGATTGGGTGAGAGATGGGATCTCTCAGAAGCAAGTAAATGAGGGAAAAGTTGTGAACCCTATAAAAGCAGCATGACAAAGTAATGACTGGGAGTCACAGGACCTGTATTCAAATTCCAACTTTGCAACTTGTAACCTGTGTGACCTTGGACAAGCTAGTTAACCTCTTGGGTCTTGGTTTCCTTATCTATAAAATAAAGGAATTGGGCTAGGTGCCCTCTAAGATTCCCGACACTCCTAAATTTTATGATGTACAAATACTTGTGGATTAAATAACGGATTCAGAATCCTGTAAAGATATAAAAAGGTTATATGGAAAACAGTCACTTGACCTGACCAAGATCTAGCTAGATATCAAACTTATGGCAAGTGGGGCAGCCTCAAAGTTCCCGAGGTTTGAAGCTGATTAAAACATAACTTGGAAATACTTAGCAAAATAAGTAAAAATGCAATATAACTCAGATAATGTTAATTTGTTGTTTTTAAGTCAATATGCAGACAAGAAGCCATTTCTGTTTAACTGTGTCACCAGTGATCTAGGAAAACTTCCTAAGACTCTAAAATGCACAGAATGTGGTGATCTGCATTCATAGACAGTTTTTTCATCTGGGAGATCCCCATATGCATTAAATCACAGGTGTTGTACCTATTCTCCAATCTATCTGTCCTATCTGTAGTGCTTAAACCTTAATATTAACTGAATAACAGAAACGTGGGATGCCATGAATGAAACTGCTTAATACAAGGTCTCAGACCAGTGTGCTTTCAATACACAATGTTGTATTTCAATACAATGTTATATTATCTCATATATGTATATATATGTATATATACACATACACACAAACATACATATACACACATACATATTGGTCTTTACCTGCATCTTGGATGTTGTCCACAGAAATATGGTATGATGTAAAATAATCTTGGGTTTGAACATTCAGGATAGTTTTCAAGAATGCACTCATTGATGTCCTAAGAAAGAAAACACAGCAGATTAAAATCTAACATCTGGGTCATGTCATATTCTATATTATTTTAAGTTTAGTAGATACAATTCCAATAAATATGAAAGTTTGCAGAAAGACAATTGAGAGAAGAAACATGATTCATAGATTTCATGGAATGATGTTTAATGTTCTCTTTTCATCATGACATCTTGTCTGACTGTCTAGGCTCAAGCATATGTTTGTTTCTGCACCCTAATCATTCAACCACTCTGGACAATATTTGGACATTTGTCATAGGAATAAATTTTGCACATTTCCAAAGTGAAGATAGAAAAACAATGTTCTAAGACATTCCTAGATTGTTAGCAATTTGAAGGCAGAAGATATGTTTTATATTTCTTTGTATCCCCCTAACAATTTTGTACAGAACATTGAAAGCAAAACTTACTCAGTAAATATTTATCAAAGGAATGAATGAAAACATTGGCAAGTGGCTTTGTGCCAAAATAATTTCCCTGCCTACTTTGTGGAGATAGTCCAATGCTGATCGTTGTATACCTTTTGAAGGATTCAGAAATCTTTTAAAATTATGTAATTTTCAAGATGAATGGAACTTCAAATCATCCAGTTAAAAACTTGCTCCTCAGCATTTTACAGAAGAGGAGATGGTGACCCAGAGAGCTAAGTGATATGTTAAGGTCACATAATGGTAGAGTTAGAAGTGGAACCATAATGCTATTTCACTTTATGAATACATAAGGCTGTCTACACTGACCTTGCTGTCACATAACAGGAAGTTATAAGATGGAAGCATAAGGAAAGCCACCTCAATCATTCCTTCATATTATTTATTTAAACATATTTCCACATTAGTCATGTTGTGAAAGAATAATCAGAGCAAAAGGGAAAAACCATGAGAAATAAAAAAGAGAGGAAATAATATGCTTAAATTTGCATTCAATTCCATATTCTTTCTCTGAATGCAGATAGCATTTTCTATCATGAGTCTTTTAGAATTATCTTAGACCAATGCATTGATAAGAAGAGCTAAGTCTATCAAAATTAGTCATCATACAATGTTGCTGTTATTCTGTACAATGCTCTTTTGGTTCTGCTCACTTCACTCAGTTCATATAAATCTTTCCAGGTTTTTCTGAAGTCTGCCTGCTCATCATTTCTTATAGCACAATAATATTCCATTACATTCATATGCCGCAACTTGTTTAGCCATTCCCCAAGTGATGGGCATCACCTCAGTTTCCATTTTTTATGCTACCACAAAAAGAGCTACTATAAATCTTTTTGTACATGTAGGTCCTTTTCTTTTTTTCATGTTCTCTTTGGGATACAGACCTAGTAGTGATATTGCTGGATCAAAGGGTATACACAGTTGTATAGCCCTTTGGTTATAGTTCCAAATTGCTCTCCATAATGTTTGGATCAGTTCACAACTCCATCAACAACGCATTAAGGTTCTAATTTTCCCACATTTTTTCCAACACTTATCATTTTCCTTTTTATCATATTAGCTAATCTAAAAGGGGTGAGGTGGTACCCTCAGAATTATTTTAATTTGCATTTCTTCAATAGTGATTTAGAGAATTTTTTTCATAGGAGTATAGATAGCTTTAATTTCTTCATCTAAAAACTGCCTGTTCATATCCTTTGACCATTTATCAATCGGGAATGACTTGTATTCTTAAAAATTTGTCTTAGTTCTCTATATATTTTAGACATGAGGCCTTTACCTGAGATGCTGGCTATAAAATTGTTCCCCAGTATTCTGATTTCCTTTTAGTCTTGGTTACACTGGCTTTGCACAAAAATGTTTAAATTTAATATGATCAAAATTATGTATTTTTAATTTCATAATGTCCTCTTTCTCTTGTTTGGTCACAAATCCTTCCCTTCTCCATAGAGCTGACAGGTAAACTTTTCCTTGTTCTCCTAATTTGCTTACGGTATCACACTTTATGTCTAAATCATGTGCCCATTTTATATCATTCATTCTTTTTGAAAAAAGTTCTTATTCTAAATGGGTAATAGCTGATCAAACTGTGGCACGAGAATGTAATAGGATACTATTGTAATGAAAGAAATGAAGAAAAAAAGTTTCAAAGAGATATGGGACTTGTATGAATTGATTCAAAGTGACATGAGGAGGACCAAAAGAACAATTTATGCTGCAGCATCAACATTATAAAAATTAATAGCTCTCAAAGATGTAAGAACTCTGACCAACTAAAAGATTAACCGTTTCCAGTGGACTGACTGATAAAGAACAAAAGTGTCCATTTTATGACAGATGATGACTAATAAGCAGAACAAGAAATACATTTTTGAAGGTGATCTAGTTAGACATTTTTATTGCTTGACTATATTTATCTGATGTAGGCTCTCTTCCTTCCTTCCTTTCTTCCTTCCTTCCTTCCTTCCTTCCTTTTCAGTAGGGAGGGGGGGAGGTGGGAGGAAGAAAAACTGCTTGATAAACGGATAAAACATTTTAAAGTTCTTAATGATATCTTTTTACTTAGCTACCCTTTTATTCTGAAAAAAAAGAAAAACCCAAACATTCCTCCCTATCTTTTGTAACAGAAGAAAAACAATTCAGCCAAATTAAACACACAATAACAGAGTCTAAGAATCCTCTAAACTATTAGCCATGGCTTGATAATAATTTCTGACCTCTGCAAAGAAGGGAGGGAGCTGCATATTCTATTATCTTTGGGGACAAGTTTGATCATTACAATTAAAATAAGTTTTGTATTTAGTATGTTCTTTCCAATTTTATGGTTTGTAACAATATTATATTGTTTTCATGGTTATTCTTTATTATACATCAGTTCATAGAAAATTTCCATGCTATTGGTATATTTTCCATTCATTGTTTCTTAGAGCACAGTAATACTCTATTACTCCTGTGTACTACAATTTGTGTAGCTTTTCCCTAATTAGTGAACTTCTATTTTGATTTCAGTTATTTGCTGCAACAAAAAAATTCTGCTATGAATATTATGGTGTATTTGGGGGTCTATTTTTTCTCTTTATGGTATACGCCTCACAGTGAAAACCTCTGAATATAGACATTTTAGTGACATCTTTAGCATAACCAAACTACAACATTTTTGTATTCCCCTCTGCACCCACGCCATTGCTTAGCACATAGTACATAGCAGACATGTAATAAATTTTTACCAAAGGAACAAGGCAAAGTGATAGTGGGGATGGGAACAATTTATGCCACTTTATTAGAATTCTGAAACAGACCTTCAAGGTCTATTGGAGGAGAAGCCAACATATTCAAATTTCCAAATTAAAAACTGCATTTACATTTAAAAAAATTCCCCCTTTCATCTATTTACATCTTTTCATCTAGTTACCCATCAAAAGGATGAGTTCAAAGAGTTTCTTTTAAATCTTTGGCCATTGATAAAACTAAAAAATCTTCAACACAATCAATCCTAGATAATGTCATTGCACATAAATAAATGATGATTTAGCGGTAAGATCAAGTTGAAGAAGAAAATATGTTATGAAGACATACTTATTTGGTTACAGATTTCTTGAATATTAACTGACTCCACTCAAAGCTGAAAGATGAAGACACGTTAGGGAATTTATAGAAAGACAAACACTTTAGGTCACTGACTGATTCAACTCTCATTGGAAAAGTGAAAACCAGTGAGAAACACTAGAGTTTCCCAAATGGGAAAACTCTGATTCCAGATAACTATATGGGTAATCCAAGCCTGTCAGGCTCTTCATTTTCTATTGTTAATGTCCTAGTTTCAGCTGCTCTGAGTGGAAGAATCCGGTGTTAGTTATTTAATCTTGATAATACATTTCAGATTTTTTTTTTTTGTACTTGTCAAGCTATTTCTGTCATTTGACAGTTTCTAAAGGGTAATGCATTTTTATCCTTTCCCTGCATAGAACACTTTTGGGTTTAGATTATTTCTTTACTTTTGTGACAAATTAAGTTCTTTGAAAACTTCCCCCTCTACATCTTTTCTTTCCTTCATGGCTCCTGCTGCTGCAGTCAAACCAATCTATTTACCAGTTACTTCTTATGACTTGCTAATTCTTTCCTTTGGATCTTGCCTCATTCCATTTTCAATTCTTTGGAAAATTTTAACATTTTTGATAGAAATATTCCTAAAATGCATCATCACAAAATTACAGAATTTGAGTGCTGGTAGGGACTCAATGGCCATTTAATCCAGTCCACATCCTTATGTGATATCTGACAAGAATTTAGGCTTTGCTTGAAGACCTCCAAGAAGGGAGGTCTTCTTCAACTGCCTGTTGAAGAAGCCCAACCTACTTTTGAACAGTTTAAATCATTAAGATTATTTTTTTACATTGACTCTAAATTTCCTTCTTTGGAATTTCCATCCTTTCCAATTTTTGTAGATAAATTACGTTGAATGTAAATCATTTTCCCCTGATGACTCAGAGTCACCATTATGTCCATCAATTTTTGTATTGTATAGTGGCATCCTGAAGAGGTACTAAGGTTGGTTTGTTATTGTCCTTTGGTCTTGAAGAGGACCAAAATGGCACCACGATATTGGAGTCAAGGTATAGCATGTCGGACTGTGACTGATGAAACCAATAAGATGGTTCCACCACAGGTTGGGCACAAATTGTCCACATGGACATTTGGAGTAGAGATGTCTTAAAATTTGTGCATCTCATGTTTCTTTTGAGTTATGGCAATTCTGCTTCCCTCATACACTACAGTCCCCTCTTTGATGCAGGTGTGCCATGCTGGGTGATCTTTGGCCAGTGTCTCCCATGACATGCAACTGATTACAAAGTTCTAAGTACTGAGGTGTGGAGGGCAGCTCACTCCTATGCAAAATGCCCCCAGAGTTTGAAGAAGAACTTGATATCAGATACAATAACTAATCTACTTTTTAGAGGCCTTTTGGTTTCTCCCTTTGCTGTTAAAAATCTTAATCTTATCTCATCTTAATCAGTGTGTTTCCTTTGATACTGTCTTTCCTTATATATATTTATGTGGGCTATTGGCTGAATCCAAGTACAAGTGATTTGTGACCACTATTTGTTTTTCATGGGCTCTTTTTAACTCCTCTTCTGTTTTCTCCTGTCTTTCTCTCTCCTCTCCTTCCTTTTTTTTTTTTTTTTTTTTTTTTTGCTTTTTGGAGGGCAATTGGGGTTAAGTAACTTGCCCAAGGTTACACAGCTGGGTTTTTGTTTGTGTGTGTTAAGTGTCTGAGGCTGGATCCGAACTCAGGTCCTTCTGACTCCAGGGCCGGCGCACTACTCACTGCGACACCTAGCTGCCCCCTTCTTTTTTAATTTGTAAATTTTTCTGAAAATAACTCTTTTTTTACACCATCTTCATTTCTTAATATATCTTTTCTTTCTCCTTTTCCAATTGGGCCATTCTTTGTAATAAACATTTTTTTTAAACAAATGCTTTATTAGCTTCTGTTTTACATCATTCATTTCTGCCAGATTTTGAGTTACAATCATTTTCCCCTTGTTATTCCCCTACCCAAGCTCCCAGAATAGCAGTCCCACAAGATATCGCTTCCTCCAATCTGCTCTCTCCCATACCCCCTTCGACTTTTCCATTAGAGGAAGGTGAATCTTTGTGTCCCAATGCCTGCACATCTTATCTCCCAATTACAAGCAAAAGAGTATTAATAATAGTATTTATATATATTTGAAACATTTAATCTTAAGACCTCGAATTTCAGATCCATTTCCTTCCTCCCTTGTCACCCATTCCCTCTGGGGAGATAAGTAATTCAGTATATATTGTACATGTCTAGCTATGCAAAACATTATCATAGTAGATATATTGTACAAGGCTGCTTATAATTCCCTCCCACTCATCCCACCCCCCACCTGGTCCATTCCCTACATGATCCTGTCCCTCTTCTATAGTGGGTACTTCCAACCTCCCCTCCCCCCAAGGATGCCCTCCCATCCATCATCCCTCCTCTCATCCCCCTTCCCCTATTCTGCTGCAGGTTGAGATATCCCATTTAGTATGTATGTCATTCTCTCCCTGAACCAAATTCAATGAGAATGTGGTTTTGCCTTTTTGCCTTCCTATTCTCCCTCTCCCTTGCAACCACTTCCCCTTGCTTCTTCTACATGAGATAGTTTACCCTACCCTGTCTCTCCCCATCTCCTCTTGCCACTTTCCTCTCTCACCTCATAATTTCATCCCTTGAGTATTCTCCCTTCCCAACAGATTCAACCTATGCCCTCTATCCATATAGAACTGTAACCATATACACACACATTCACATAGTATTCATATGACCACACACCCTTATTCCATTATTTTCATAGTGAGAAAGATATCATCAGTCACAGTTATTGCTTTTCCATATAGGAATGTAAATAGTTCAACTTTGATAAGTTCCTTTTGATTTCTTTTCCCTGATTACCTTCTCAGGCATCTCTTCTTTCTTGTGTCTAGATGTCAAATTTTCTATGCAATTCTGGTTTTTCCCTCAAGAATGCTTGAAAGTCCTCTATTCCACTGAATGACCATATTTTCCCCTGAAACAAAATACTCAGTTTGCTGGGTAGGTGACCCTTGGGTTCATTCCCAGCTCTTTTGCCCTCTGGAATATCATATTCCATGCCCTTCAATCCCTCAGTGTAGAAGCTGCCAGGTCCTGTGCTATTCTGATTGTGTTTCCACAATATTGAAATTGTTTCTTCCTGGCTGCTTGTAGTATTTTCTCCTTGATCTGGGGATTCTGGAACCTGGCTATAATATTCCTGGGAGTTTCTTTTTGGGATCTTTTTCAGGAGGTGATCTGTGGATTCTTTCAACCTCTATTTTGCCCTCTGGATCTAAAACATCAGGGCAGTTTTCCTTGAGAATTTCTTGAAGGGTGATTTCTAGGTTCTTTCTTTGATCATGGCTTTCAGGTAGTCCAATAATTTTTAAATTGTCTCTCCTGGATCTATTTTCCAGGTCAGTGGTTTTTCCCATGAGATATTTCACATTGCCTTCTAATCTTTCATTTGTTTGGATCTGCTTAACAGCATCTTGATTTCTCATAAAGTCATTAGCTTCCATTTGCTCCAGTCTAACTCTGAAGGAATGAATCTCCTCAGTGAACTTTTGAGATTCTTTTTCCATCTGGCAAATTCGACTTTTTAAGGCATTCTTCTCTTCATTGCCCTTTTGGGCCTCCTTTGCCATTTGAGCTAGTCTATTTTTTAAGGTGTTATTTTCCTCAGTCAGGCTGTTGACCCTCATTTCATACTTTTCCTGCATCCTTCTCATTTCTCTTTCTAATTTTTCCTCCACTTCTCTTATTTGATTTTTAAAGTCCTTCTTAAGGTCCTCTATGGCCTGCAACCGGCTCATGTTTTCCCCTGGGGCTTTTGGAGCAGGACTTCTGACCTCACAGTCCTTTTCCCGCTCTATGCCCCCAAAATAGGAGTCTAGGGTTGCATTTTTCTGTTTCCTTTGCCTTGGCATGTTGCCACTTAATTGCTTGACTTTTGGGCTTGTTGCCACACTATGGCTTTAAGGCCAGCTAGAGGAATTTTCGTCCCGAACGTGTGGGGGGCAACTTCCGTTTCTGGCAAGCTGTAAACCCACCCACAACTTCCACCCTAGATCACAATCCAGATCCAGGGAGGTTAAAGCAAGAGCGATTACCCCCCAAGACTGATAGCTGGATCTCCCTACAGTTTGCAGGCCAAGAGCTGGAGCTGCCTCTGAGAACTACAAAATGGCGTGTCTCCTCAGTGGCTTCTAGCCCCCAGGGGAGGGAGCCGACACATTCCCCAAATACTGGTCCCAAAGTCCATAGGACACTAACCTCTTACTCTGTCCTAGGCATGTCTATGTTGATAATTCTGGAGTCGCCACAGCTGCTGGTGTTCTGGGGTCTCTCCAGCCGGCTGTTGGCCCTGCCGCCCTGGGGCTAAAACCTCGGCTCACACGGACCTGGGCTCGGCTGGGCTCAGCTCCCGTGTTCTGCGCGCTGCCGGCTCCCAGAGTGCTGCGCTGGTCCTTCCTGCAGGGCTGTCCTCAGCGGGAGGTTAGCTTCTCTGTGTCGTTCTGTGGGTGCTGGGGCTCCAGAAGTTGTTCAGAGTCCCCTTTTACATAGTTTGGGGGGAATCTGGGGGCAGAGTGGCTTGGATGAGCTGTTTCTACTCCGCCATCTTGGCTCCGCCCCCATTGTAATAAACATTTTAAAAAGAAAAAAAACAATCAACTAAAAAAATCTAACACAGCCACTGTGTCTGACAGTATGTCCAGTGTTCAATACCCATAATCCTCCACCTTGTATTTTTTTATTTGCTTCTGTGTTACCAATTTTGTACTGGATCGCTGAAATAGAAGTTTGATCGATGGGCAACTGAATACTGATACACATATGTTAGAAACATTACTTGAAACTTATCCCAAGATGTTTCATATGTAGGTCTGCACATCTTAATTAGACAATAAGCTCTTTGAGGGAAGGGATCATTTTTTTTTCTGAGTTTTTTCTGTGCTCAACCCACAATAGGGTTTCCATTCTTGTTAATTTCCTTCAATTACTTGCTGGTGTTTCTTAGTTTCTACACAACTCTCATGAGTATAGACCTATTATCTCCCTGTGATGTTGTGAAGTTTTGGGTTCTTGACAACTATCTTAGTAGAATTCAAGTTTTGCCATGTTCTTCCAAACTAGAAGGACTTTCAGAATGCTCCTGGGGATGGACTTTATATTTGTCACCTGAAAACCAACCTAGTTAAGTAATTTCAGAGAGGTTTATCACCAGATTGGTTAGAGGTAATAAATATTTTAGCCACCACAACTCTAAAGTTGCTCTCTAGGTGGCACAGTGAATAGAGCACAGGCCGTGGAGTCAGGAAGACCTGAGTTCAAATCCAGCCTCAGATACTTAACATGAAAACTAGCTATGTGACCTTGGGCAAGTCACTTAACCCCAATTGCCCTCCAAAAAGTTAAAAAAAAAAAGAGAGAAGAAGAAGATGAAGTCCTAACTTATAAAGAGGTCATAATTTGAATTAGGGGAATGAGTATACAAATCTCCACTTAAAGTATCATAATTTCATAGCTAAGTTTTTATATTTGTGGATTTTTCAAATGAATCAGCTATTTAACTTCTTTTAAACTTTTCTTTGGAATTTTCTCTAAATGAAGCTGATTGACACAACTATCTCTAATTCTACAACTATGGACTAAATTTGTAGAACACAATATTATAGAGAGGTAGGGTGGTACAGTGGGAAGAGCACTCAGTGAAAGAAGATCAGAATTCAAATTCTGGGTCAGATGACTGCTACTTATGTCACCTCAGGCAAGTCACTTATCCTCTTAGACCCCAATTTCCTTATCTGTAAAATTAGGGGGTTGAATTAAATTGCTTTTCAGGACCCTTTCAGCTCTGTAGTTATGAAAGTTCTAGAATGGGGGGTGGCTAGGTGGTGCAGTGAGTAGAGCGTCCACCCTGGAGTCAGAAGGACCTGAATTCGGATCCGGCCTCAGACACTTAATGCACACACAAATAAAAATCTAGCCGCGTGACCTTGGTCAAGTTGCTTAACCCCAATTGCCCTCCAAAAGGCAAAAAAAAAAAAAAAAAAGTTCTAGAATGGAAAGGGATCAAAGATATTGACTAGTACAACATACTCATCTGAAAGATAAGAAAACTGAGGGCCAGAGAGAAGTTGCCTATTTAGGGTCATAAAAGTAACAAATAGTTAGAACTAAGAGAGTGCTGGAGTCAGTCAAACCAAACTCAAAGGAGTCAATTGTTAACTTTCAGCATTTGGAAACTGGCAAATGCTACAAATCAGATTTTGATTTATTGTTTTATCAGTTGTCTGGATTTATGAAAGCAATGGAAAAATGTTAATAATGCAAATTAAACTTAAAAGTGCATCATGATTATATTTCTAATCCTCCCATACCAGCAGAATTGGTTGTTAAACATTTGCCAGCATACCCCTGAGGAAAGCCTCTTCCTTAAACACCTCCTTTTCCCATTTTAGCTCTTCTTTCCTCTTTCTCCCAGTGCATCTTTTTTTTCCACCACTTTAATTTTTTTTATATCATCCCAATGTAACTGACACACACTCATGTCCTCTGTCTATGACGACACCTTCTAATCCCCAATAAAGATCTTTAGAGTTGCTTGCATCATCTTCCTATACAGGAATGTAAAAAGTTTAACTTTGAGTCCCTCTTTCACATCTATCTTTTTTATTCTTCTCCTGAGTCTTGTGTTTGAATGTCAAATTTTCTGTTCAGCTATTTTTTTCATTAGAAATACATGGAAATCCTCTATTTCATTAAACGTTTATTATTATTTTCGCCTGTAGGATTATACTCAGTTTTGCTGAGGAAATTATTCTTGGTTGTAGTCTAACTCCTTTGCCTTCTGGAATATCATATTACAAGCCCTCCACTTCTTTAACATGAAAGTTGCTAAATCTTGTGTGATCCTGACTAGTGGCTCCACAATATCTGAATTTTTCCCCCATGGCTACTTGCAATACTTTCTCCTTGACATAGGAGTTCTGCAAGTTAACTATGATATTCCTGGGAGTTTTCATTTGGGGATCTCTTTCAGGGGGTGATCAGTAGATTCGTTTTTTGTTGTTGTTTTTTTTTGGTGGAGGGAAGGCAAGGTAATTGGAGTTAAGTGACTTACCCAAGGTCAAGTGTGCTAATGTGTCAAATGCCTGAGGCCGAATTTGAACTCAGATCCTCCTGACTCCAGGGCTGGTGCTCTATTCACTGTGTCACCTAGCTGCCCCTAGTAGATTCTTTAAATTTCTATTTTACCTTCTGGTTTTGGAATATCAGGACAGTTTTCCTTGATAAGTTCTTGAAATATGATGTGTAGGCTTTTTTTTTATGACTTTCAGTTGTCCAATAATTCTTAAATGATCTTTTCTTCATCAATTTTCCAGTTAAGATGTTTTCCTGATAAGATGTTTCATCTTTTTTCTTCTTTGCTTTCATTCGTTTAACTGTTTTATTGTTTCTTGCTGTCTCATGATGTCATCAGTTTCCACTTACCCAATTCTATTTTTTGCAGAATTATTTTCTTCAGTGAACTTTGTATCTCTTTTTCATTTGACCAGTTCTACTTTTTAAGTTCTTTTCTTCACTGAATTTTTGTGCCTCTTTTATCAAACTGTTAATTCTCTTTTCATAAATTTTTTTGGCATCACTCTAATTTATTTTGTTTTATTTTTTTTAAAGCAATTGGGGTTAAGTAACTTGCTCAAGGTTACACGGCTAGTCATTATTTATGCGTGGGTGCTCATTTTCTGAGGCCGGATTCGATCCTGGGTCATCCCAACTCCGAGGCGGCGCTCTTACTCACTGCGCCACCTAGCCACCCCAATCACTCTAATTTATTTTCTCAATTTTTCCTCTACCACTCTTTTCTTTTTCTTTAACTCTTCCAAGGATGCCTGTCGGGCTTGGGTCCAAACAGCATTTTTTTGTTTGAGGTTTTGCTTGTAGTTGTTTTCATATTGCTGTCCTCTTCTGAGCTTGTGTCTTGGTCTTCCCTGCCACCACAGTGGTTTTTATGGTCCAGTTCTTCTTTGTTGTTGTTGTTGTTATTGTATGCTAATTTTTTCAGCCTATTTCTTGACTTTGAACTTTATGTTAAAGTTGGGCTCTGCTGTCTTCAGAGCTAGTTCGGAAAGGGGGCGGGGGGAAGGAATATGCACATTTTGGTGTTTCCAAAGTGGTGGGAACTGGGGAAAGGTGTGGTTGCCCTGTTCTTGTGGTCTGTATACTCTGGTCTTTACCCAGAAACTGCCCCTATTCCCTTGCACCCACAAATACATCCTCTTGGCCTTGGAACTGTAACCTGTAACCAGGTCCCCTGCTCTCCTGTAGTCCCAAGTACTAGTGCATTTCTTTTCTTGGAACTGTAATCAGGGCCTCTGCTCCCTTGTGACAGACCACAAATACTCCTCCACCCTGTAACTGTGAGCAAGAACTACTGATGGGCAATGGAGTTGTCAATCAGTGCCAGCAGAGGTTCCCCCATAATCTCTGACCACTTGTCTAACTCCCTTACCATCTGGGCTGAGAGCTCCTGAAGCTGCTATTTCTGCTTCTTGTAAAGCCCACCACTCAATTTTTTTTGTTTTTTGTTTTTAGTAAAGCAATTGGGGTTAAGTAACTTGCCCAATGTTACATGGCCAGTTATTTTTGTGTGGGTGTTAAGTATCTGAGGCCAGAACCAATCCCTGGGTCCTCCTCACTCCAGGGCCAGCTCTCTTACTCACTGCGCCACCTCGCTGCCCCATGCCCACCACTCTTGCTGCAGGTTTATGTGTGGGTTCTGGGCAGACCTCCATGCTGGGGTCACAGACCTCTCCTGCTGACCTCCTAAGCTGTCTTAGGCTGGAAAAATGCCTCACTCTGACTTTTGTTGCCTCTGTCACTCCAAATTTGATTTAAGAAGTTATTTTAAAATTGTTGGGAGGGGGATGTTGGAAGAGTGTGGTTTGGTTGCTGCCTCTAATCCACCGTTTTGGCTCTGCCCCCTGGACCCAATTTATATGGGTTTTGACAGCAATTTGGAGATATTACAACTGTCTGGCTGCTGTGGGACAGAAACCTTGCTGCTTTAGGGTAGAACCCTGGAGTTTATGAGTTACAACCACAGGTTACAGGGGAGTTACTCCTATAGCCAGAGGCAGCTGTGAAATCATTGCTATGAAACCCAGCCTGGAGTGCTCTCTCATGATGATTATTCTCCCTTCTCAGTTTTGTCAGGGAATTATCCTCAAAGCCATATCTATCTTCTGCTTATTGATTGGATTGATTGTAGGGTCTAGGAACCACTTTCAAACATGACCTTATTCTATCTAGCATGAGGTCTTATCAGTACACACTACTCTGGTAACATGATCAGCTCCAGACTCACTTCCTAATCCTCCTGGCCCCATGGAAGCAAATACAGAGTAGCCAGCTGCCACCAGTAATTCACACTCTCCAAGAAATACAAGGGATAAGACACTGGTCCAGTCAACAGGCATTTACTAAATGCACATTACATGCTAGGTATTGATCTAGGCACTAGAAATACAAAGACAAAAGTAAACCAGCTACCACCATCAAGGAGTTTATATTTTAATGCACAGGAAAGCGTACACACGGATAGGCAAATGCAAAGCAGATACAAAATAAATTTGGGAGGCAAAGTACTAGTAGCGGGGAAACTTGGAAAAGTTTCATGAAGATGGTTACAATTTAACCGAGTCTTATAGGAAGCTAGGATTCCAAAAGGGAGCAGTGAGGATGAAGTCAAAAGCATGTGGGACAGCCTGTGCCAAAGGCAGGGAAATGTGAGATGGAGGATCATATGTGAGGAATAGCCAGAAGGCCGGTTTGGCAGCACATGAGGGTGTGTGAAGGAGAGTAATGTGTAATAACATTTGAAAAGTAGGATGTGGATAGATTGTAAAGGATTTTTAAATTCAAACAGTTGATATTTGATTCCAGAGGCAACAAAGAGCTACTGAAGTTTATCAAGCGGGGTCAGATCTGTGATTTAGAAAAATCACTTTGGTGGTTATGTGGAGAGCAGGCTATAGTTGGCAGGGACTTGAGGCAGGGAAACCAATTAGGCAGAATAAAGCAAGAGGTGATGAGGGCTTGGACTAGGGGGTTAGCTATGTGAGTGGAGGGAAAGAGACAGATACAAGCAACATGGAAGCGGAAATGACAAGTTCTGGCAACTGATCAGATATGAGGGGAGAGTGAGGCATCGAGGGGGACAGTGAAGATGGGTGATTGGAAGAAAGATGGTACCTGCTACAGAAAGAGGGGAAAATTCAGAAGAAAGGTGATTCTGAGTGAAAAGTTAGTGAATTCTGTTTTAGGCATGTTGAATTTTAGATGTCTGTGAGACATTTAGTTCAAAACATCCAGTATGCAATTTGTAAAATAGGACTAGGGCTTTGGAGAGAGACTAGGGCTACATACCTACATGCACACATGTGTGTGCACACACATATACATGTACACATACAAATGCAAGTGCATGCACACACATACAAGCACATGTGTATATAAAATATGCAGTGTATACACGCACATACAGTCACAATGCATATATGATTTATACATGTGTAGACATGCACATACACATGTGCATCCATATGTACGCACATACATATGTGCACTCACATATACGTGTATATACACATGCACACATGTGTATGTATGTATGGGAGTCATCATGATAGAGATAACTAAACTTATGGAAGCGACCTAAGGAGAGGGAGACTATACTCTCATAGGTCCCAGTTCTGTCCTCTCATCATTTTTTTTTTTTAAAGATAATGTACCTAAATAAGAGGTCTACTACTTCCTTTCTCACTACTGTTTTCTATTTAAAAGTAGAAATTCAAATTCTAGATTCAGTTAATAGCAGTTTAATCAGAAAGACTATTCAGTAGAATGTAAAGTCCTTAGGATCAGGAATTGATTTGTTTAGCCTTTATTTCTTCAGCACCCAGTAACTGCTTTGCACATAGTAGGTAGTCATCAATAAATATTGAACTGAACTACAAAAGATAAGTATTTGTATGTTACTATTCAATGAATTTTATCACAATATTACTTCTTTTCTTAAAGTTAAATTAAAAAAATTTTTTGGGAGAGGGGAAGGCAAGGCAATTGGGGTTAAGTGACTTGCCCAAGGTCACACAGTTAGTAAGTGTGTCAAGTGTCTAAGGCCATATTTGAACTCAAGTTCTCCTGATTCCAGGGTTGGTGCTCTATTCACTGTGCCACCTAGCTGCCCCCTTAAAGTTAATTTTTAAAAGCATTATCAGGATGTGTTACTGTTAGTCACATAAGAAGTAATTCTGTTCAAGGGGTCTTTATCTCTGGCACACAGAATTAGTCGGATTTTTAGGGTCTTTCGGGGAAGAGTAGAAAGTAGTAAATCTCAAGTTAGGGGAAGGACATTGTACTAGGATACAGGAGACCTGAGTTCTAGTCCCAGGTCTGCCACTAATTAGCCATGTAAAGTTGGGCAAGTCATTTTTGTGCCTATATCCTCATGGACTGTATTAGATAATCTCTAAACTCCTTTCTAGCTTAGATTTTGCTTTATTCTTTTTTTTTTTGCCTTTTTGGAGGGCAATTGGGGTTAAGTAACTTGCCCAAGGTAACACGGCTAGGTTTTTGTTTGTATGCGTTAAGTGTCTGAGGCCGGATCCGAACTCAGGTCCTTCTAACTCCAGGGTCGACACTTTACTCACTTCGCCACCTAGCCGCCCCGCTTTATTCTTTATAAATACTTTAGATTGAGCTAATCTGTAATAGAGATAGTAACAAGAATATTTTGCAAGATTAAGAACTTAGAAAAGTTATTTTTTTCTCTTAATTGGTAAATCTGACAGGTTTTTCTAGATAATCTGTAAACTTTCTAGCTTAAGATTTTGTTTCATTCTTTTAAAAGTAGATCAGGTGGATCTATCATATAGTACTTCTATCATATAGCTGGTCATAAGTATATTTTGTAAAATTAAAAGTTTAGCAAGATTGTGATTTTTCCTTTAATTGGTAAATCTGATGAGCTTTTCTAAGTCCTCATGGTTCTCAACCTATCGATTGTGTTTGACATTGCTGACTACATTTCTCCTCGATATTCTCTTCTCTCTGGGCTTTTGTGATACTCTCTGGGTTTTCCTTCTACCATCACCAACATTCCATCTTAGTCTCTTTAGCTCATTTATCATCTAGTTCTTGACCACTAAGTGTGAGTGTCCACCAGTGTTCCATCTTAGATGCCCTAAAGTAAGTCTCTTTCTATGCTCTTCTCTCAGTGACCTCATTAGCTCCTATATGTTTAATTGTTATCTCTATGCCCTAGACTCCCAGATCTCTATACATAGCTTCAGTCTCTTATCTGGTTTCAATCCTATATTACCAATTGCCTATTTGATGTTTCAGACTGATGTACTAGAGACATCTCAAATCCAAAATGTCAAAACTATAACTCATTATCTTTCCCTTAAAAGGTACTTCTCCACCCCTCCCCCAACTTCCTTTTTGCTATCAAAGCCACCACCATTCTTGTAAGTCTTCCAGGGTCATAGCCTTGGTTTTATCTTCCACTTCTCACTCTCCCTCTTCCTACATATTCAATCATTTACCAAATTTTTCCTCCTCAACATCTCTTACATTCATCTCCTTTTTATACACATAGTTTCCACCTTAAATTCAGTCTCTAATTACCCCTTGCCTAGAATGCTTTCCAAAGAGAGATATTTGTAAAGTGCTTAGCACAATGTCTGGCACATAGTAGGTGCTTAATAAATGCATGTTCCCTCCCCTTCCTTATTGACTCAAACCTCTCTTCTCTTCAGTACATTCTCCAAACTACCAAAGCAATTTTCTTGATGCACACAGCTGACCATGTTACTCCCCTACTCAATAAACTCCAATGGTTTCCTATTGCCTTTAGAATTAGAAATAATTTCCTCTGTTTAGCTTTTAAAGTCCTTTGCAACTTTTTTCAATCTACTTTTCCACTTCATTGTACATTACTCTCCTTTCCACACTCTACAGTTCAAACAAGCTAGCCTTTTTTCTATTTAATACAAAACTCTGATCTCTAATATTATGCCTGTGCATTGGCCACCTGCCATCTCTGGAATGCATCCCTCCTTCAAAATGCTGCTCAAGCATCACCTTCTGTCTTTTCTGATACTCTCAACATCTGATGCCCTCCTCAAACTTCTGGGTATAACTACCTCATGTCTATTTGTACTTATTCTGTATACTGATATATGTTCTTGCTTTCATCTCTACTAGAATACAAGCTCCTTGGGATTATTTTATTTTGTTGTATTTGTGTTTCCAGGGCCTACCACACTGTCTTATCTGAGAGAAGATCTAGGAAACTTAGAACTTTATTCCTACCTGCCTTAAGAATAGCACTTGCTGACACATAATAGGCATTTAATAAATGCTTGTTGATAAGCTGATTTTAAAATTATCAATAAATGTTAATCCCTCGTTGCTGATAGACTCATCTTCTGCATTTCTTTTCTGAGTCTCTCTTTCACAACCCAAATCATAGCAATGGACCTCCTTTCCTGTATCTTGTGTCTGAAACTAATTTTCCTTTAACCCATTTTGTTAGCATGGTTACTGGCAGCTCTAATGTGGTTTTATAGTAAGGCCCATTACTTCAGTTAGAGCATGAAGAATCTAGGGAAGGAAGAGAAAAATGGAAAAAAAGAACGTGCTAAGAATCCCAAGTTGGGTTGACAGTATAATTTGGTAGAAAAATGAGTAGCATGCAGAAGTAGGGCAAAAAATACCTCTTGGTAGCTACTGTGTTCATGAAATAATGCAACACTCTGTCGTGAGTTAAAAAAAAAATAAGATTATAAACTGATTTGGTAACCAATCTTCATAGTCTAAAGAACATGAGTATTAGAAAGCAGTGAAGTATGTTAAGGAGGAAGAAATAAAGGGAAAACCGTTCTGGTTGTCCCCATTAAAACTTTCCTATAGTTTGTCCATACAATGTGGGCAACTCAGATGTGGGAGCAGACAATATTTTAAGTCACTAGAGGGTATTTTAACTGTGAAGGAGGAATAAGCCCATATTCCTGTCCTAGTAAGCTGGGTGGCACAATGGATAAAGCAATGGGCCTAGAGTGAGGAAGACTTTCATCTTCCTGAGTTCAAATCCAGTCTCAGACACTTACTAGCTGTGTGACTCTGGGCAAGTCACTTAACCCTGTTTGCCTTAGTTCCTCAACTATAAAATTAGCTGGAGAAGGAAATGGCAAACCACTTTAGTATTTCTGCCAAGAAAACCCCAAATGGGATCATGATAAGCTAGGCATGACTGAATAACTATTGAATAATAACAACAACAACTGAGGGAGGGGGGATTGCTGACATCAACAAAACTATCAATATTCTAATCTGGGCTTGGAGGGCCACCTAGCAATTAGAACATAGCTTAATTAAAATCCCTTCCCCCTTAACAATAGGATTTTTTTAACCTTTGAATTTTTAATTAATTTTTTTCAATTACAAGCATTTATTTTTTCTTTCTTCCTCTCTCCCTCCCTACTACATCTGAGAAAAACAAAAAGGAAAGAAAAACACAATCTTTACTATGAACCACAGGATCTTGGGATCATGCATATAAAGCCAGAAGGAATTTTAGAGGTTATCTAGTCCAACACATTTAGTTTACAGATGAAGAAATGAGGCCTGGAAAAGTGAGGTGAATTTGCCCAAAGTCCCTCTATTAATAAATGGCAGGGTTAGGATTTGAATGTAAGTCCTGTAATTAATTCTAAGTTCATCACTCTTTCAACCATAGAACACTGTCTGCATATCATGACCATTCTGGCTTCTTCATCCTCGTTGGTGTTCTGGAAAGAACACTCAGTTTGGGATTCAGAAGACTTCAGCCTGATTTGGGCATTTATTAAATATATGACCTTGGGCAAATCACATAAGCTCTCTGAATCTAAGTTTCTTCATCTGGAAAATAAAGGAAGAAATAATTGCACTACCCACCTCACAAGGTTATTATAAACCTTTGCTATATATAAATGAGAAATTTTCATATTGTTATCCATAGTTTTTATCTTAGTTGTAACTCCCTTGTCATTCTGCCTCTTCCCTAGTTAGCTCAGTTTTAACCCTGCTGAGGTTCTGTTCTTCTACTACCCCCCTCCCTCGTGGCCTACATATTATTGTTATTCTGTCATTTTGGTTGTATCTGGTCCCATTTGATGTTTCCTTGACAAAGATACTGGAGTAGTTTGCTATTTCCTTCTCCAGCTCATTTTAAGATGAAGAAACTGAGGCAGACACATGGAAGTGACTTGCCCAGGGTCACACATCTAGTAAGTGTCTGAGGTCAGATTTGAACTCAGGAAGATGGGTCTTCCCGATTCCAAGGCCAGTGATCTATCCACTATGCCATCTAGCTGTCCTGTTGCCTATATGGACCCTGTCCTATTGTGAGTAAAATCTGCTAAATCCTCTATGCTTTCTACAAGCACACCTGCCTTTTCACCTTGATTGAAACCTGGCTTCCATGTGATATCACCACTTCCCTGGCTACTTTCTTCGGAGGAGTCTACTGCCCCTAACTTTTGTGGCAAGCAGAGGGCTTGGAGTACCCCTTATTCTCTGCCCACTATTCTGCTATCATCTCTCAACAGCCTCTTCTCTTCTGATCTTCAGTCATCTGCTTATACTACCCTCTATTCATCTTTAAAACAATCTGAGCTAAAAACAGGTCATCAGCTTTCTTCATTGTTTAGTACCAGTTTCACTGTCTTCCTCTTTGCCTTTTACTTTGGCACTAATGAGCCTTCCAAGAGGCTGGAGTGACAAGTCCTAGCCCTTCTCAATTCCAATTTACCAACAACCAGTATTTATTAAGTACCTATTATATGTCAAATTTTGTGTTAGCTCTAGAAATACAAAGACAATAGTGAAAACAATTCCTGCCCTCTGTAGCAGCAAGCACCCCAACATCCCCAGGGTAGCTGCCAATACAGGTTCTTAGATCTGCTTTTCAAAAGGAAAGCAACTCAAAATCAGTTAACAAGCTTACTTTAATCAAACAAACATACACCATTTACCTAGTTCAGGGGAAAAAGGTCAGCACCCCGAACTTCAGAGTTTACAGACAGTAGTTTCAAAACAGAGAAACAAACAGATCAAGCAGACAGGCTTCCAAACTGTCCAACCATTACATCAATACCAAATCACAGTTACCAGAGAGGGAAGCATCAACAACTGGGTTTTCAAAGCCAGGGGACTCTCAACAATGGCTTCCCAGAGTCTCATCTGGTCAAATCACACAGCACTTCTCAAAGTGAGCCCCAAAACAAAGCCTCAAATCAGGGATTATATAGTCTTCTCCTGGCTCAGAGAATGTAACCACCCTTTTGACCCACTGCCCAATCACACAGCATCAAGGTGTGGTCATTCCTGAAAACCAAGCCTCCCACCACAGGTTCCATGTGCCCACATTCAGCCTATTAGGGGGCAGAGTATACTTTCAAATTAAAGAAGGTTCTCAGAGTCACTTAAGTCAATCAAAGTCTCTTAAGCCAATCAAAGGGCCTAGGGGCAGGGAAGATCTTCAAATCTGTATTTCCATTACACCCTCATGGAGTTTACAGTCTTACTGGGCATGACAACATGTACATGCATAGGTTTATACAAAATTGATTCAAGCTGATGTTGAGGAGAAGGCACGAGCAGCTAGGAGAATCAGGAAAGGCTTCATGTAGAAAGTGGCACTTGAAGGTAACCAGATAGATGGGAAGACGTGGGGTATTTCTAGCCAAAAGCATATCCACTGCAAAGGTATGGAGGTGGGAGAAAAGAGTGTTGTGCATGACTAACAGCAAAAAGGCTAAATTGGCCAGGAGACAGCTTGGAAAAGGGAGAGGAAATGTGGAATAAGGAACGAAAGTTGGGAGCATTTGAAAGGTTTTAAACGCTGATCGAAGGAGTTTACATTCACTTCTGGAGGAAATTGGGAGCTGAGTTTATTGAATAGGGGATTTGCACTGTAGGAAAATCAGTTTGGTAGATGTGTGAAGAGCACGTCAGAGCGTCCCAAATAAAGAAGCCCTAAAGAACAGATGCATTTAGGTTCCATATTTGGTACAGGTGAGAGAAGAGCACTTGCTAGCTGTGGGCACAATTACAGAAGGCTCTAAAGCAACGGGGGTGGGGGGACCATTTCCTGGTCCAAACACAGTCTGGAGAATGAGCCTCCACTGCCTGCATTTGCTGCTATAGCAGAAAGAGCTTTGCCCAAGCAGATGAATCACAAGCCTACACAACAGGAACAAGGTAGCTACAAGCAGTGGGGGTGACCATTCCCTTACAGTGACATAATAGTGTGAAAAATGATGGAGGGGCTCAGATTTAATTTAGATCATCTAGCTGAGATACTATCTGGCCTGCTTGGCAATACAAGCGTCACAGATGCTTAGGCTCCTTGAGTCTACCCAATATGGAGAATCTTTAATAAACTTTGCTTTAAAAAAAAATGGAGGAAGGCTCAAGCATGCATGGTAAGAGTTCAGCCAGTAGTAATTAAAGAAAGACCTTTTTAGCCTTTAGGGTAATGGGTGAGACCCAGTCCTTAGAGCATGCACAATATCCCCTGCTTGGCTCTTATCCAATGCATGGGAGTTTGGTGATCCTGCCTTTGAATATGCATGATAGTATACCTTCCCCCACTCCCCCCACTTAAAAACATGTGCAAGTATCCTCTGAGTGTCTTTGCTTGGCTGTTTCCTGATCTTTGATGAAGAAATATCCAGATATTGAATAGACCAGGTTATGACCTAGTGAGCTTTGAAAGGAAAGATGAATCATCAGAGGTACCTTCAGCAACTAGAATCTATAGAACTTGTAAGAATAGCATCTGAGTTCACTGAGTAGCCAAGCCTCTGGGAATAACCTGCTTGACCCAGGCTTGTCAGGCAAAACATTGTGTCCTGAAAGGAGCTAGCCCAGCTGAGTAAAAGAGTGATTCATCGATATACCATACTTGGAAGAAAACTTGGTTTCTGCCAGGAATGGCAATATGCCCCATGGTCCCAACTTGTTCCTACATAAGTCCTTCAGTAATTTTTTGCATTAGAGTTTGAACCCACTCTCCCCAGGGAACTTATCTGTGTGCAAAAAGGAGAATGCCCCTGTGGGTTGGAGGTATATTGGGTACCAAACATCTTAAGCCTAAACCCTTTCTCTCCAGACAAGAGTGTGTGCTCAGTTTTTTTTTTTGGGGGGGGGGTAGCTTTTGTACTTCTTTATTCAGTATACTTTCTTAGCTAAAATCTTGGGTAAACGTTCCTTTGAAAAAGTAAATCAATATTGGAAGAAATATATCAGATGAGCGATTATGTACTGGAACCACAACTTCTCTAGTTTTCTCCTAAATTCTAAAGTGGAGTAGTGAGCTACCCTCTGGCGACACAGTGCCAGTAGGGGGTAGTGAGACCAGATGAAGGGTTGCATAGCTTAGCATTAGAGTCTTTCCTGATGCTGATGGTCTTGAAAATAGTCAAGTCAGCACACATTATTGAATTGACTTGACTAACCATCTTGAATCTAGACAAGTCAGTGAAAATACAATTACATAAATATGAGTTATTCTTATCATCAATTCACTCATTTATTTTGCAAAAATATTTTGAATTACTACTCTGTATAAAGTACTATTCAATACTTCTGGCACTCCTTCTTTGGGTTTTACAACCTGTTTTCTTGTATTAGTCATTTAATTTTGCTATATTTTCATTTCCTCACTTGAAAAAGGAGGAATTTGGACTAGATGATTTTAAAAGTAATTTCTACTTCTAAATCTATGATCTATTCTATGTCTTTATAACTGTCAATTTCTAGATTTTATTATATTCAATTAAATGAAAATAAGTGACCTCTAAATAATAATAACATTAACTAGAATTTAGGTAGCACTTTAAAGTATGAAGTGTTTCCTTTATGTTATTTAATTCTTTCAACAACATTGTAAGGTAGGTGCTACTATCACTCCCATTCTACAGATGAGGAAACTGAGAATGAGAGAAGTTAAGAGACTTGCCCAGAGTCAGACATTTATTAAGTTTTTAAGGGTAAATTTGAACTCACAACTTCTTAATTCAAAAGTCCAGCATTCTATCCATCTCACCATCCAGGTACCTCCAATTTCATTTCATATTTACATGTGCATCATTTCATATTTATATGTGTATTATCTGTTTAATTTCCCACTAAGTATAATTCTCACCCAAGTCTATCTTGCAGAAGTAAGTTTTGGACATCAGACAATTTCCTAAGTGAGGAAAACAATAGCCTCCATATGTAAGTTATTTCAGGTAGTTGAAATATATGTAATCTTTCCATTTCTAATTAAAATGAGTGTTTTTAAGTTCAAATGGCCAACTATTTTTTAAGATCCATATTTAGCAAACAGAAAAGAATTACAATGATGTTCTCCTTTGGGGCTAAGCCTGAATGCATTGCAAATTAGCAAGTATATGGATCCTGAGAATGATAAATTGTTCTCTTATAATAAGCTGTAATCAGATACATAAGAGTCGTGACTTCAAATAAACCACAAAGGACCTGGAAAACAGGGAGCTGAATAAGAAACAGCAATAACAGAATTCTGATGTGAGTAACTTGGCCAAGAGATGAAGGCTGATTCCCTGGGCTCCCTGAGGACAAGCTCCACTGCAAATTTACAGATGAAGAAACTGAGAAAGAGACATGAAATCACTGAAAGTTCATTGGCCAAGCTCTCTGACCTCAGAGGTCCTTATCTAAGATGACTTCATTTCTTTGTGATTTCTTAAGTTTCTGTCCAAATATTGATTCATCATTTTAATATTTCAAAAAGTTAATAAACACTAACTCTGCTTGCTTTCTTGTGATCTAGATGTCTGTCTTCATGGGGCTTTTCTTTCCCTTTCTTGTACAAATCTGCAACAAACCCACACAAGAAAATCTCCTCTCACCAATAAGCCAATTCATCAGTCAGAGCTCACCACCCAACCGAATCCTAAAGACCTTTTTGCTCCAACAGATTTATGTTATTATCTCCTAAAGAAGTCAGGGAGTCAGATCTGAAATGAAGGTCTGTATGTGAGGGTAACATAGGACAGCAGTAGACTAAATAAATGATTTTAACTATAAATATAACTTTAAAAAGGAAAGGAAATCAAATAATGTGGAAAAGCACTATGTGAGCCCAGGTAGCCTTGTTACTTAGGGAGCCATTCCCACAGGGCCGCAGTCAGTGCTGAAGTACAGTAGGGCATTTATCACCTGACAGCCAAGCAAAATCTCACTGAGCTCAATGGAGAAACCTTGGAACACCCTCCTGACCACTTTAAACATGGGTTTTAAATACCAGTGGAACGTTTTAAAATGCATCAAATTGGCTGTCACCTTGTGGTAGCAGCCAGACCTCATGAGCTTTCATTTCATTGCCAGAAAGAATCCACTCTTTCTCTAAGGCATGAGATTTAAAACAAGGAGAGACAGCAAGGTATAAAGTCAGAAGACATGGGTTTGAGTCCTGATTCTGTTATGGATGACCTTGGGCTAAGCTGCTCTTTGAGCCTCACATTTCTAGTCTGTAAAATGTGGTGGTTGGATTATACGATATCTCATTCATTTCAGCAAACATTTATTAAGCATTAGTTGCCAGGCACTAGATAGACATAGACAAACAAGTCTCAAACCCCACTAAAACAAGCCTTAAAAAGCTTATGTTCTATTGGGGAAGAAATAAACACACATATAGATAAACACAAACTATTTGCAAAGAATATCAAGATATCTGGGAGCATAGTAGCCACCTGGGGTGAGGGTGAGGGGCTTGTATGGAATGAGGTACAGGAGGTGACCTCTGAAGAAAGCTAGAGATTTTAAGAGGTGGAGGTGAGGAAGGAGTGCATTTCTGGGAGGTGAGACAGCCTATGAAAAGGCACAGAGATGAATGGGAGATAGAATACTGTGTGTGAAAAACTGTAAGAGGACTCGTTTTGACTGAACATAGGATGTCCAAAAGGAATAATGAATAAAACATCTGGAATAATGAACTGATCCCTACTGTAAAGGACTCTAAATATGGAAGGCAAATGTTATAGTGAGCAATGGGAACCACTGGAACTTTTTGAGGAGTGAAGTTACATGATCAGATATTTGATTTAGGAATATCAGATCTAATAGTCTAGAGTTCTATGGTTGTAATTAAAATAAATATGTATTAAAATGTGCTATGGGTAAGGCATTGTGTTAGGTAATGAATGGGGCTACATTTTTTTCTTTTTTTTCTTTTTTTCTTTTTGGAGGGCAGTTGGGGTTAAGTGACTTACCCAAGGTCACACGGCTAGTTGTGTGTGTGTGTGTGTGTGTGTGTGTGTGTGTGTGTGTGTGTGAAGTGTCTGAGGCGGAATTTGAACCCAGTCCTCCTGACTCCAGGGCCAGTGCTCTATTCACTGCGCCACCTAGCAGCCCCTACATTTTTTTTTCTAAAGATATTTTCTGCCTTCAATGAGCTTAGATTTGACTAGGAGTTACAACATGTTAAAGAGAGAAGTGAACACAGGATAATTTAAGGAGGAAGAAAACTAACAGGGGAATCAGAAAGACTCTGTGGAGGAGATGTTACCTGAGAACTCTGAAGGAAGCTAAGCATACCAAAGTTGAGGACTGAGTACATTTTCCAGGCATGAGCTTTTAAGTGAGGGGATATGTCATGTGATGGATAGACTAGATTTGAAATGATAAATTCTGGAACTGAGTCATAAGTCTGTCTCTTACTTGCTTTGGGACTAAGTCCCTTAATCTCCACGAGACAAGTTTTCCTTAGTAACTTTCAAAATCGGAGCTAAAGCATCAAGACAAGAGCCGGAATGCTGACTTAGCAGTAGTGAAGGCATGGGACCCTTCCTCAGCCAGGATGAGCCAGAGATCCTCAACAACAGAGGAAAGGCAGGCTTGTACAAGGAAAGGAGGAAGGCACTGTGCTAAGTGATTAAATGACTTGCCCAGGGTTCCACAGCTAGTAAGTGCTGAGGCATGATTTCAGCAGGGTGCTGCTCCAACAATAACAATAGCTACCATTTCTTTAATGTTTTAAGGTTTGCAAGATGCAATGTAATTGGATCTTCACAACAGTCCTATGAGGTAAGGGCTATAATTTTCCCCATTTTACAGATGAGGAATAAATAACACACAATCATTCTCTGAGGCAGAGCTTGAATTCAAACCTGACTTTAGGTCCAACATGCTATCTGTTGCATCTCCTAGCTGCCTGTGCTATATGGACCATATGTGAAGCAGTAAGTTTGAGATTTCACCTTCCCAGGATCTAAGTCTTTTCTCTTAGCCTTTCAACTCCTTCCTTCAAAAAAGATGGGAATAAGAAACTTTGGGCTGGTTAGTAAAAGTGAGCTTTTCATTGCATAGCTTGTCTGGATTATTTCAACTGCCTTCTGATTGGACCTTACACCTCAATTCTCTCTGTATTTCTTTTTTTTTTCTATTTAAACAAATGCTTTATTAACTTCTGTTTTACATCATTCATTTCTGCCAGATTTTGAGTTACAATCATTTCCCCCCCCCGTTTTTCCCCTACCCACCCTCCCAGAACAGCAGTCCCACAAGACATCGCTTCCTCCAATCTGCTCTCTCCCCTATCCTCTCCCACACCCCCTTTGACCTCTCCATTAGAGGAAGGTGAATCTTTGTGTCCCAATGCCTGCACATCTTATCTCCCAATTACAAGCAAAAGAGTATTAATAATAGTATTTATATATATTTGAAACATTTAATCTTAAGACCTTGGATTTCAGATCCATTTCCTTCCTCCCTTGTCACCCATTCCCTCTGGGGAGATAAGTAATTCAGTATATGTTGTACATGTCTAGCTATGCAAAACATTATCATAGTAGATATATTGTACAAGGCTGCTTATAATTCCCTCCCCCTCATCCCACCCCCAACCTGGTCCATTCCCCACTTGATCCTGTCCCAATTCTGTCTGTATTTCAATCCATCCTCCACTTTGCTGTCAAAGGAATTTTGCTATTGTTTGAGTCTGACTGCATCCCATGCCTCCCTTCCCACGCCCAACTCTGTAAACACCAATTTACTTCCTATTTTCTCTAGGAACAAACATCAAGTCCTCCATTGGGCATTCAAATCTTTTCATATTTAGGCCTTTTCCCATCCTTCCAGTCTTCAATACACATTAATCCTTTCCATGAACTTTAGCCATTTGGACATACTAACACTCTTCCTCATGCAACATTCTATCTCTCATATATGTACCTTTGCACTGGCTGCCCCCATATTGAGAATGTTCTCTGTCCTTCCCTCTCCATCTTAGAATTCCTATCTTCCTTTAAGATTCCCCTTTCCCAGTCCTCCAGATCTAGTGCCTTCCCCCCTAAGTCCATCTTCCATCTCTTAGATATACATATTCATGTACATCTCCTCCAAATAGAATATAAGCTTCTTGAGGGCAGGGATATCTCCTTCCTCTCCCCTCCTTCCCCCCTCCCCTGGTCACTGCTATTTTCTTTGTGTTCTTAGTACTTAACATAGTGCCTGGCACATAGTAAACACTTACTGTAAATGCTTATTAATTGGTTTCATTCATTCATTCATTCATTCATTCATTCATTCATTCATTCATTCATTCCTCCCTTATTGAAAACAAATTATTAGAAGCTTAGAGGTCTACTCTGATGCCTCATTATGGCATGTGGGTACACCTGGTTTTTCAATGGTCAAGTTGACCTGAGGTCTAGCAGATACTGCCAAGATAGAAAGACTTTGAGTGTAAGACCAAAGAAAGAGAAGGAAGGAAGGAAGGAAAGAAAGAAGGAAAGCATCATGACATGCTGCTGTTGTTTTTTTTATTTGAATGTATTTTTTTTTTGCTTTTTGGAGGGGCAATTGGGATTAAGTGACTTGCCCAAGATCACACAGCTAGTTATGTGTTAAGTGTCTGGGCTGGATTTGAATTCAGGTCCTCCTGACTCCAGAGCCAGTGCTCTATCCACTGTACCACCTAGCTGCCCCCTGAATGTATTTTTTTCTAAAAAATTATTTTATTTTTAATTTATGGAATAAAATAAGCATTTCCATAACATAGTAGAATTAAAAAAAAAGATGACTTACACATTAGATTGCAAATCTATTATGTACAACTTGATAATCCTTTTAAATATAAAATAAACTTCTTGTGTAAATTCTTCCCCCTGCCTTTTTTCTTCCCTTTCTACATACCCTAGAGGTAGCTACCATTAGATACAAATACATACATACATATATGTATGTGGAAAATCATTCTATGTGTGCTTCTATTTATCAGTTCTTTCTCTGGATGAAGATAACTTCTTCCTTCAGAAAAGGACTATTTGTAATAGTCAAAATGACTTAGTTGATCAAAGTTATTCTTTTTTTTTTTTGCTTTTTGGAGGGCAATTGGGGTTAAGTAACTTGCCCAAGGTCACATGGCTAGGTTTTTGTTTGTGTGTGTGTTAAGTGTCTGAGGCCGGATCCGAACTCAGGTCCTTCTGACTCCAGGGCTGACACTCTACTCACTGTGCCACCTAGCTGCCCCCCAATCAAAGTTATTCTTAAAATAAAACCGCTATTAATGTATACTATGTTTTCTTGGTTCTGCTTTTTGCTCTTCATTATTTCATGCAGGTCTATCCATGTTTTTCTAAGATCAAGATCATAATTTCTTACAGCATAGTAGCATTTCATCATGATCATATACCACAACTTGTTCAGCCATTAAGCCAGTTGATGGTCATTCCCTCAATTTGCAGTTCTTTGCTGCCACAAAGAGAGCTGCTACAAAAATTTAAGACATATAGGTTCTTTTCCTTTTTCCCTAATCATCTTTGGAAATAGATCTAGTAATGGTATTGCTGGGCCAAAGGGTACAGGCAGTTTAATAACTCTTTGGGCATAATTCGGATTGCCCTACAAAATGGTTGGATCAGTTCACAATTCCACCAACAATGACTTGGTTCCCATTTTTCCTACATTTCCTCCAACACTTGTTGCTTTCTGCTTCAATCATTTTAACCAATCTGATAGGTATAAAATGATATCTTAAGGTTGTTTTAATTTTCATTTCTCTAATCAATAATGACAGAGCATCTTTTTTTGGATGACTATAAATTGTTTTGATTTCTTCACTGGAAAACTGCTTGTTCATCCTTTGACCATTTACCAATTGGGAATGACTTATATTCTTATACAAAGTTCTTAGTATATTTGAGAAATGAGACCTTTGTTTGAGAAACTTTCTATAAATTTTACCCCCTCCTCCAAATTTTCTGCTTTCCTTCCGATCTTGGCTGCATTTCTTTTATTTGCACAAAATTTTTTAATTTATTGTAATTAAAATTATCTATTTTACACATCACTCTGCCAATCTCTTACTGTTGTGCCTGAGACAATAGTGGTTAAATTCACAAGGGTCATCACCAGTGTGATCAGAGGATGGTAAAATTTTCAACTGCAGAAAAGACAAATTGTTAGCTATAGATGGGTAGTAGTTTCTGTTTGGAGAGAGAGAGCACATACATCAATCAATATAACAGAGTCTTGAACTACTGAAAGAGTTAAAAGTATGCACAAGCATACCAGAGTCAAGGAATATGAGGTCTGCCCATTATTTTAGTTTCCATTATGCATTTTGGATGAATAGAGGCCTTTTGAAAACCTATAAAAAATTAGGAATACTAATACTGTATTCAGTAGGGGTAGACTGCACACAGGTGGGTTGCTGGGCAAGGTTCTCTAAATCTAGCCCGTCTAACCTTTCGAAAGCCAACCCTACAGTATCCAATACTGTTACAGTCTCCAGGGCAGGGAGGACTGCCAATTGTGCAGAATTCTGCCAGATTGTGTGGTTATTTTATTAGGTGGATGAATGTCTACTAGAGACTAGAGTGAAAACCACCAGACCTAGCCTAGGTTTGAACAAACATTTCCAAGGTGAAAGTTAAATAAATTATCATTCACCATTTCTCATAATTATAGTTTTATTGGTTAACCCACCTCAAATTTTCCTTCCTCCATAGATAACCTTCTGGAATATTTATACAAAGAGGTTACTTAAGTGGATGAGGTGTGAATGTTTCAGGAGGCTGTCAATAGAGAAGTTACATGTGAAATCTATTCGGTAGATTTTACTGGTTTTAAATGGGATATTTTACCAAGTGGTGTCATGGCAAACTGACTTAGGCAACTGTTTGTTTATTTTTTTGGGAGAGGGGCAGGACTGTGATTTCCTTGGCTTGGATAACACTCAGTAAAGAAACTCCATTTGTCAATGCAGATCAGGAATGGTTCTGTAATTTAGCCTGGGGGGCACTGAGAGGTTACATGATTTGCTTGGGTCACACAGCCAATATGTGTAGGATGTAGGATTTAAACTGATGTTATGAATTCTTAAATTGTGCTGATATCTTGCTCTTTCAAAATATTTTATTTTATTAACATCTTATTATTCCTATCACATTCATTTCCAAATATCCCCCCATCCATTTAATAAAGAGAAAATTTGCAGTTAAGCAAAACCAACCAACACATGGACTAAGTCTAATAATGCATGAAATACTCCATGTCCATTGTCCCTCATGTTTGTAATGAGTAGAGTGAAATACATTTTCTGAGCTCTTCCCCTGGATAAAGTGTGATCATTTTCATTCTCCAGCTTTCATTCATTCCATTTACATTGTAGTAGTCATCATACATTTTCCTAATTGTGCTTACTTCATTCTGCATTGATTTATATGTCTTCCATGATTTTCAGAATTCTTCATATTCCCATCTTATTGTACAAGAAATAATAGTTACACATGTTTAGTTACATGGTACATTCATGTACCACAATTTATCTGTTCCCTGATCGATGAGCATTTACTTTATATATGGTTCCTTGCTACCTACAAGAAATACTTCTATGAATATTTTGGTACATTTCTTTTTGTCATTGACTTTCTTGGGCGTATATATCTAGTGATGAGATAAGGGGATTGATTTTTATAACTACTTTAAGAAACTGACTTCAAATAAGTTTTTTAAAAACTATTCATGATTATATCCCTTTATTATAGTTGATGGAAAGTGATATAAAATAGGATAAAATTCACCTGTATTCTCATTTTAGCCTTTCAGCTGGGTGTAATGGAGGAATTTTTCAATTGCATTCTTAGCCTACTGAATTATTATAATAGCTTTGATAAAGCAAAGGTAATGTTTTTTCTCCTCTATCTCTTAATACCTCTGAATTCTTTCAAGATTCATCTCAAGCACTCTTTTCTGTAGAAGACCTTTCCTGGTACCTCCAACCTCACAGTGCCTTTCCAGCCAAGTTTATCTTGTATCTACTCTAGATGTGTCTTGTATGAGTTTATACATTGTACATAGCTCCCTACAATAGAATGTAAGATCCTTGAGGGTAGGGGCTGTTTGTTTTTTTAATCCCAGCATCCCCTCAGCATAGTACAGTGTCTGATAGGCCCTTAATAAATGTCTGTTGATTGCTTGATTAATTTATTCAAAGCAACTGATGAACATCTGCATCCTTAAATTTGTGATTTATAAAATTATAGTCATATCTGTATGTAATATAAGTGCATCTTTATATGTGGGGTAGATTCTAAACTTCTAGCAGTCAGACTATATTGGCAGAGCACATTAGCTTTGGAGTCAGAGGACCTGAGTTCAAATTCCATGTCTGCCACTTACTCTCCATGTGACACAGTCTCAGTTCCATCATCTGTAAAATGAAGGTTTTGGATGAGATGGCTTCTGAGGTTCCCTTAAACTTTAGATCGACACATCTAATTGGGTCCTGTTGCTTAATCCCAAGGCAGTCATTAGATCAGAGCTCTTTGCAGATATTGACATTTTAACTGGTTTTAGTTTTATTTTTTATATGAGGTTCTAGATGATAGCACTCAGTTAAATTACTATCCCCCAGAGTGGAATCCAGAAGCGAGATGTGTATAGATGAAAAATACCACTGATGATTGTGTGGTATAGCAGAAAAAATGAATTTAGCAGTAAGGATTGTGATTTATAATCTTGGTTTTGTTAACACTTTTATAACTAACTTCACCAGGTCTTTACTCCTTGGTGGCCCTCTTCCCCATCTTTAAAGGGTCTTTAAAGTCCTTTCTAAATGCTTGGGTTTCTATGAATCTCTGTCTCTGTCTCTCTCCTTTTTCTTCTCCCTCTCTCTTTCTTCTCTCTCTCCCCTCTCCTTTCTTTTCTCTCCTCTCTCTTTCTTCTCCCTCTCCTCTCTCTTTCTCCCTCCCCTCTCTCCTCTCTTTCTTCTCACTCCCCTCCATCTCTCTCTCTCTCTCTCTCTCTCTCTCTCTCTCTCTCTCTCTCTCTCTCTCTCCCTCTCTCCCTCCTCTCTCTCTCTCTTCTCTGTCTTTGCATCTCAGATAACACATATGTATTACATACAATATAACATACACATATATCCTTCTCTGTATACACATACATAAGAGCAGATAGAGCCTAATTTCAACATATCATAGTGGAAAGAACACTGGAATAAAAATCAAGAGACCTAGGTTCTAATTCTGACACCACTGCAAATTTGCTGTGTTACAATGCCCACATCTTTTTCTCACCACTGGCATCATTTTCTTCTTCTGTCACAGGAAGAGTTGGATTAGATGATCTCTAAGGGCCCTTTTAGCACTGACAGCCTCACACATTTGACACATGCTCAATTGATAGAATTCTCTAACCATCCTGGAAGCTGCAGATAGCATGATTCATAGTAAATCCCACTTTCTACATGTCTGAAAGCTGTAGCCTCTATTTGCAGAGACTAATGATTCCATTTACTACTCTACCTTTTAGATTTAAGCTCTTCCAGACCACATTTGCTCAAGAAGAAGTACCCCATTTGTGACTGCTCCTCACCAGCTGGTCTGGCTACCACATCTATGTCTCAGCAACCTGCAGCTAGGCCATGCCATTTGAAGCCAACACTGTTTTAAGAAAAAAAACAAAACATTTCTTTGCTTCTACCTGGATTGTACTTACTAATGGCATTGCACTGTCCCTCATTTTCCATTATTTGCAGGCCAGTGCAGCTGTGTTTACAACAAGCTTTTCTCCAGGGTTGGTTGACTGACTCTTCAAAGTTCACTATTGTTTTGGCTGTAACTATCTTGCTAGTTAATACTGAATTGGGATCATGAGAAATGTTGATGAGGTTGTTGGAGGAACTTGGATGTGAGGTCCATAGATGGACAAGTCACATGGCCCCAAGGAAAGCTGGACACTGGCACCATTGTGTAGATTTTCAGTTTGGTCTAGAGTTTGATGTGATACAGAGGCCTTGCCAGAGAAGTGGGAGCTTCTGCATAAATTTCTAGCGGAGCTTACAATTCTATGACCCTAGGCGGTGTTACAACCTTTGTGCCATCACAGTCACAGAAACATGTTTTCTTTTGGACAAACCCTTCACACAAAACCTGAACAGGAGAAAAGGGCACTGAGTAAAATATAAGGTAAAGATCAGAAGAGTGGTGGCAGCTACAACGGTTTTCAACAAATAGTGATTTACAATGTGGAGAGAAATGAGTTATTTACTGAAAATTTTTTTCTCTCCACCTGTAAAAAGAATCATGAGAAGTAAACCAGGGTCCTAACATAGCTTTAATATTTTTTGGAAACAGAACTGAGTGGGGAAACACTAATCCAAACAGATCTTCCTGACCAACATGGAACTTTGAGAGTTTAAAAACAGCAGGAATTTGGAAAACCGTATACCTTCTCTAAGGGTTTTTCCCTATAAAAATTATTTATAACCCCTCTGGGCTCCATGAGGTTGTTAAAGCCACTGAAGATCACAGAACCCAGGTCCTCCAGCTCACAGAATGCTGATGTATTTGCCTATTCAGCTGAAGAGGTTCATAAACTGCTTTTTCTTTGCCTTCCCAAAGTCCCAAACCCTCAAAACCAACATACCGAAGTCCACCTAAAAGATTCAGGACAAATATTACAGTGACCATGGTCCCTGACCTAGTTAGACCATCAGGCATCCAAGATTCAACTTGCATGTTTATACATTTCCCAGAACCATAATTCCTATTACCTCTTCCTGCTACTATAAGCTTTCTATTGAGAGAATGCTTCCTATCATCATATCTGTCTTTTGGACGTGAAAGTAAAAAAAATCTATAGAAGAAGTAACTCTCTCTTAGAAGAATTTTTAAAAAGTTGAACCTGGCTAAAAGAAGTAAGAGGTTACAACTGTCATTTGCTGTTAAGGTCTATTTCCAAAGATGGTTAGGGAAAAAGGAAAAGAAACTACCTGTTTGAAAATATTTATAGCATCTCTCTTTGTGATGGCAAAGAACTGGAAATTGTGGGGATGCCTGTCAATTGAGGAACAGCTGAACAAGTTGTGGTATATAATTACGATGGAATACCACTGTGTTATAAGAAATGATGGGCTCAAGGATCTTAGAAAAACATGAATAGACTTGCATGAAATAATGAAGAACAAGATGAGTAGAACCAAGAGAACATTGTATACAGTGACAGGAATATTGTTTTGAGAACAACTTTGAGCAACTAAGTAATTTTGACTATTATAAATATCCAAGTTAACTACAAAGGATCTATGAAGTAAGAGGCTATTGTATCCAGAGAAAGGACTGATAAATAAAAGTATACATAGAGTGATTATACACACACACACACACACACACACACACACACTTATGCCTACTGTAGCCATCTCTAGGGCAGTGGGGGAAGAAGAAAAAAAAGAAATTTACATGATAACTTTACTATATTTTTAAAAGGAATAGCAAGTTGTACATAATAGATCTGTAGTTTCATGTTCAATCACCTCCCCTACCCATTCTACTATGTTAAAGAAATGTTTGTTTTATTTCTTAAGTTCAGAATAAAATAAATAAAAACTTTTTTTAAAAAAAGAGGCAAGAGGGAAATCCTGGCTACCTTTTTTTCTATAAACAAACTGTTTATCAAAATACACATTTGAGAACTTGGGAGAAACAATCAACCCAACTGTATAATGCTTTGGGTTATTTTGAGGCAGTACAGCTGTATGAATGAAAAAAAATTATTTCTTAATTGCAGGTATTGTGCTAAACGCCCAGAAAACAAACACGAAATTTAGTCAGCCTCTACCTTCAAGGGTCTTCCATTCTAATAAAAGAAACGTGACCAGGGAAAAGAAGTCTAACCAAGACAATCACAAGAATGGTGAGTGGAGCCATAAGGCGATCCATCATCATTTTGTCTCCAGAAGCATTGGTAATATTGATTTGATTATTGTAAACAAGAGGTGGGAAGAGGAGACACGAAGTTGTCTATAAAGGACTAGATTTGAAGCTTGAAAGCCCAGTGTTCAGATCCTGCTGCTGACACTTACTAGCTGGCCTTAGCACATGCCTCCAGTTCATCTATCCCAGGCTTCTTATCAGCTGCCCTGCTGCAGTGCTGCCTTATAACAGCTTTCTTAAGATCAAAGAATTAGAACAGGAAAGAATCTTAGCGGTTATAAGATCTAATCCTGCCATTCTACAGTCCATTCCGCAGGTTTCCTTTTGGTCAGGAAGAAGTTAGGACAGATTCAGTGCTGTGGAGTGGGGAAAAAAGAGCGTTGTATTTGGGATCCAGAGAGCCTGAACTTCGAATCCTCCCTTCAGCACATACTGGTTCAACTGTATGACCAGGGGCCAAGTCACTTAGCCTTAGGGCCTCAGTTTCTTCATCTTTTAAAAAAAGTAATGATGATGATAGTTAACATTTATATAGTACTTAACTGTATGTCAGGTACTGTTCTAAGTGCTCTAATAACAATAATAATTTTTAACTAACACCGTGTGCCAGGCAATGTGCCAAGTGTACTTCACAATTATTATCTCATTTGATCCTCACTACAACCCTGGGAGGTAGGCATTACTATTATCCTCATTTTACAGATGAGGAAACTGAGGCAAGCAAAGGTTAAGTGACTTGCTTGGGGTCAAACAGCTATTAAGATTCTAAGGCTGGATGCCCAAGCCCTCTATCCACTGTGCCACCTGGCTGTCCAGAAACAGACTAACACTTATAATTATGTTGGGTCATTGTGAGGGTCAAATGAAGTAATGCATATAAAGAATTATGCTAACTTAGAGCTAATTTTGCTAACTTATAGCAATGTTAGCACTAAAAAAAAGGAAATAATTTAGTATTCTGGGAACTTTGACAGTCAATTCTAATTTATCAACAAAGCATTTGATGGCACTCCCCACATGCAATTATCCCCCTTACTACATATATTTATTTCTATTTCCAAAAAGCTACCTAGCAACCAGTGCAAAAATACTTAACACTGTGACCAGGTAGAGAAAGGTAATTGACCTTAATCTTGTACTCATTTCTTGGATTTGAAGCAAGTCCCATTACTTTATGTCAATTTCACTCTCCATTGTATGTTAAATAGGATATCTCATTCTATTAACATAGATTTTTTTAGTACTAGCCTCTGATAGTTTAGAGACTCTCCATTACTTACTATGGTGATATTTTGGCTCCCATAAACAAGAAAAAAATGGCAGGAACCCTCCAAAGTAAGATTTAAAATTCCTGAGGACAAGATTCTAAGTGCTTAAAAGGAAACTATGTCTTCAAATGTGTGCAACTGTTCATTCATGAAAACATACCTATATCAAGTCTACATCATCATTGAATATCTACCCTTGCTTCTTGGACAAATTCAAATAAATAATTTAAAGGTGAAGCAGATCTCAATGACCAGAAAAAAAAGCCTATTTTTTTCCTTCATGTGGAAGAAATTTTTCTCAAATGAAATTATCACGACTAATTCAGCCATAACACATGCCAAATGAAATGTTATGCTGAAAGCACAAAATTCACTTAAATTGAACAAATGGATATTTGCTGAGTGTCTATTATGTTTTTGAGAAGAAGATCGAAATTCCTTTTACTTTATTCTGTGTATTTGCTATGTTTCCAATTATTGGAATGTGAAATTTCTTACGCATGCCAAGGCCAATGTTTCTTGAATCGGGTTTTTGTTTTTGTTAGAGATTTTAATTTCCAAATGGTGGAGGAGGTGGGGATAGGAGGGAAAGAGGGATGAATAAAGGAGATAATGTGAAATCAGTCCAAATATTGGGGAGCTCAGAGAAAAGTTATTCACCAAATTAACTGGCAGCCTCCCACAATCTATTTGGCAAACACAAAGAACAGTATGAAACAACAAAAAAATAACTATCACATAAATATAGGGCCTTTGGCATCTCATTTCAGAATGAGAAACTATTCTTGGGAGCAGTGCCAGTTTTTGAACCTTAGAGAAGAAAGAGAAAATAAATACGGGGCACCCTGGTTTTTGAGGATGCCCTTTTCTGAATTTACTGTTATAATTAGGTCTAATTTCCATCTCCCTCTGTGCTATCGTTCAGCAATCTGATGGTACTCACTTGCCCCCTTATGTGTTTCTTGTATGTGTTTTAATATTATTGATAGAACAGATGCTCCTGGTAAGGCAATTGAAGTTGTTTTCAGCTCATCAGAACAAGGATAAAGGCCAATCACTTTTGTTTTCCCCTCTTATTTTGGTAACGGTCTCATGGGTGATTTGTGGTTTTAAAAAACTAAAATAAAAATAAAATACACCAGACATTCATGAGATATGTCTAAAAGAACTCAATATCCTAATTCATTTAGGAATACCAAGGGCTAAAAAACACTCTACATTTGGTGCAAAAAATAAATCAATTTCTTTTGAGATGCAGCACCTAGCCTCGGTGGCCCTCAGTTCCTTCATCCCAATACCCTTTCATTCTAATGTCTTCCATCATTATCTTTAATTTATCTTCTCTATATCTTCTTTATACTTAATTGTTGGCATATTGTCTCTTCCATTGAGAACACAGACTGGTGTGTGTGTGTGTGTGTGTGTGTGTGTGTGTGTGTGTGTGTGTTTTTCTGAAATCCCAGCACTTAGCACAGTGCCTAGCACATAGTGGTCATTTCATAAATGCTTGTTGATGTCTTGGCTGTAATATGAGGGGTTTGGACTAGATGAATTCTGAGATCCAGATTTAGATCCATCATCTTGTGATATTTAGCCTTCAGTAAGAAGTCCTGACGGTTCCTTTCAGTTCCCAGGTCTTTTTTCTCTTCCCCAGTCTCAATTCCTTTGAACCTTTTTGCTTCATCTCCAATTCCACTTCCTTCCCCCACCTGCTGCTGGCTTTTAGACATAGTACTTACCATGAAGATTCTGTAGAATTCAAATTTCTTTGTTTCAAATCCTTGAAGAAATATAGAGACCTCTAACAGTGACAACTAACACCACTCTGCATTTATAGAGCACTTTCTTTTAAACAGCTATTCCATATCTATTATCTCATTTTAACATACTGTTGGTCTAATGAGGTTTCCACATTTCCAGGACAGCAAATGTCCAAAGAGCAGATGCAAGCAGTAAAACACGTTGATAAGGCTTACTCATTGTTTTTAAAGGGGGACTCGAATGTGGATAGGAAATGTGTGTTGATTTCACAATAGCTCTAAGCTGCTACTTTAGTTACCAGCTATGCCAATGAACTGCTGGAAACAAAGTGATGAATGAGAAGGTATAACAGAAAAATTATAAACATTGATAGATAGGCAAGGGTGACTTCCCTAAGGCTTTGGAATGGGAAATGGAACAAAGCCCCAAAGAGATGATGAAACTGATGGGATCAAGTCACAGGGACTGAAATGACAGGTGCTAAAATAACCATGAAACAGCAAAGTATTGTATTTGGTCAGATGCCATGGGACAAATTTCTATCTAATTTCTCTTCATTCTTCCAGGGCACCCTGCGCTGAAGGGTAAAGAATCAGAGTACTGCACACAGAAAACAGATAATCATGAAGGAATTAAAAAACTATAGCAATGATTAGTTTTGAGTTTGCAAGGTCATCATTCAATTGGCTGTTGCTTCCCAGGTACCCTGCCTGCAAGCTAAGCATATAGCCATCAGATGACTGAGAGAGCACTTTGGTAATGCACTCATCTTCTGTATTTACAAGTGTGGTCAGTTATACAATTTCCCAAATGCAAATAGCATTTTCTTTTTTTAAAAGTAAATTGTATTTTTATTTAATGAAAATCTGCCTTCTCTCTCCCACTGAGAAAGAAATAAAAACAAAACCCTTGCTACAAACATGTATAGTCAAGTGAAACAAATTCCAGCATTAGCCATGTTTAAAAAAATGACTTGATCTTGCAATTTCTTTTAAAAATCATAAACTATTCCCTGAAACAAAAAAGTCATCTTTTATACACAGGTGTTCTTTTAGAAATGACCTGTGACTGTGAACCTTGGAACACTACAATCTCCAACAAATAAAAGTTGTGGGTGAACTAAAGGGTGATGGAGAGCCAAAGAGGGGGTGTGAGTTGCCTATACTTTCAGGATAACTTCCAGTGATGCCTATATATAATAGATGGCATAAAGGATGTCCTCCAAGGATCATATGATTAGGTAGGTGGACCATATAAGCAAGAGTGAGGGCTAACAAAGGGACAACCAATGTGTGATATTGGTACTCACAAAGTATAAAATAAGCAGAGTAAGGCTTTCAGTTTGTGGAGTAGATCCTCTGTGGAGGATTTACGGGAGACCTTGGATAAAGGACTATAGCATGATGAGATGTAAATAGCTTGCTACTTGCATCAATATAGAAAATATCCACCAATTCATTGAACTGTTGAAGTGGTTAACTGAGAGAGAATTATGATGACTTTTTACTTATGGTAGCTTTAAAAAATACAGCATTTAATGGGAACCATTTGATATAACAATATTAACTGATAAACCTGTGATTTCATTGTTTTAGGGAACTCCCAGTGAAGAAATTCCTTTTATAAGAGTCGATCAGCAACTATTTAATAACCTACGATTATAGAATATTGAATGGGATATTGAGAAGTTAAGCTGCTTGCCCAGGGTCATGTGAAAGTGTACATCATGTATCAGTGACTAGTATGTAACAATAATGGGACTTGAACCTAGGTCTTCATGCTTCTTTTAAATCTTTTTTTTTTTTTTTGCTTTTTTTTGAGGGCAATTGGGGTTAAGTGACCTGCCCAAAGTCACACGGCTAGTAAGTATGTCAAGAATCTGAGACCGAATTTGAACTCAGGTCCTCCTGACTCCAGGGCTGGTGCTCTATTCACTGTGCCACCTAGCTGCCCCGGTCTTCATGCTTCTGAACAGGCTATCAATTATAGCATTCTGTCTCTCACCAAGTATTAGTAACAGCTATATTTCTGAGAAAAAAAATTATACTCATGAAGAAAGATTTAAAAAATGCTTAGGTACAATTTGGCATCCTGCTCACTAACTTTAACCTATTATTTCTTCCTGGTCTAACTAAGTCTTCTTCTAGGTCCAAGAAGTTTACTTTAAACTTACCCTGAATTTCTTAAAGCCAAACCCTTCCTGGAGCTGCCAATGGCTTCCTTCCATTATAGTCACAAAATCTATTTACCCTGCTTGGCTAGCACCCTTTATAAAAGGACAATCTCTCTTTGGCTTCTCAGCTCTCCTTCACTTGACTTGGTGACAAAACTCTTTGGCATTTCCATGACTTGGCTTGGGGTTTTACTGAGTGTAAAAGGCTCTGTCCTACACAGCTAAATCCTATTTATGACTATTTTCTGTTCCTCCTAGGTTACCTTCTTGACATCTCTATCAATTCTGTGTGCAACTAACTCTCTGAACTTTTTTTTTCCACATAGGAATGGTTAAAAAAAGGAAGACTACAGGCATTTATTTCTCAGTATCATGAGTTCATGAGGTTACCATTTTACAAATCAGGATAATTTCTTTTTCTCCTAAATTCAATTCTTGGTCCTTTGATTCTCTGAAGACAAACTTTAGAGCATTCCACATTTACATCCTACTGTTGGATTACTCTATTTCTGCTAACAGACTTTCCTTTTTGTAAAGAGAACAACCATGTACAGGGAACCTAGTAAAGTAGGTTCTAGTTCTATTTTGCCTGCTACTTGTGTCATCTGGAGCAAGGTGACTTTCTGAAGCTGTTTTTCACATAGCCATTGAACTATAGGATCTTTTCACATAGCCATTGAACTATAGGATCTCTGAGGGAGCTTCCAGCTACAAGACCCTATGACTTTATGGCCAGGGAATGGATATAATTTACATAGACATATGAAGGAATGAGGGGAGAAAACAGTTGTGAAACATTTTTGAAGTTGGGGTTGAAGAGATTCATGATTTTATAGATTATCTGTTGCAATGTTAAAGTATTGAAGGAGTTGAATTTCTTGGTCGTTTCTTTTTTCCCCCAGAGAGCAAATTTTTCATCCGGATGCTTGTTTCCAGGCACACAAAAAAAATCTCTGTCCTCTGGAGCCTTTGTATTCACTAGTGCATTTTTTTTAGTAGCTCATGGAATACAGAGTTTCTATTAACCCCAGGACCCAGGTCTTTTGACGTCTGCGGATCACTTGGGATGCGTCAGTTTTTATAGATGCTAGGAGCCTTTGAGGCATTTTCTTTTCATTATATCCTGTCTCATGTTGCTCTTCCCAGAGGTTGTACTCTTACACCCTGGCAAGCAAAACATATTTGGACTGGAATTGCCCCCTCTGAAAAGTCTAGCATACCTAGTAGCTTTTAGTCAACATGCATATTTCGTATCATGGGCACTATAGAGAGAAAGAGAGGAATAACTCAGAAACTGGCTCAATGGACAGAGTGGGAAACTGGCAATTAATAGAGGGTTCGATTTAGGTGAAGGTTGTTTTTCAACTCTCACACTGTCCGAGGAACAGGCAATGGATATCTTTGTTTATTTGAAAGTTCTCTTTGATGCTAAACCCTTTCCCCATCTCACTGATACTAGAGACTTAGAATCACCAGTGACCTCAGGGCATCTTGACAATTCCCTAAAGCCAAATGGGAGTCAACTAAGTCCATCATAAATATGGTGAGCTCTCAGAAGTAGAGGGCTACCTGGCTGCCAGGAGAGGTGAAACAGTCCAAGTCAGAAAAATGGAGCAGGTTTAAACTTTGGGGCTGATCAGTCTCTAAGGGATCAGGTCTCTAAGTGGCCACTACTTTCAGCCTGGGTGAGTATGGTAGTCCCAGGATCAAAAACCAAAAACATATGTCGCTTGTGAATATAACACTATTAATCAATGATTATCTAGTCACTGACTGAAAGACTTAATTGGTAGGGGAGTTATTATCCACTAAGGGTATCCATTACATTTTCTTGGTTTTCCTATTGATAAAATTTATCCACCTAGCTGACCAAGCATTTATTAAACATCTACTATGTACTAGGTGCTATGTTGAGCACTGAGCATGCAAAGACAAAAGTCAGACAGTTCCTACCCTCAAGAAACTTACAGTCTAACCAAAGAGCTAATTTGTAGATATATAAATACATATGCAAAATAAATACAACATAGGGGCAGCTAGGTGGTGAAGTGAATAGAGCACTGGTCTTGAAGTCAGGAGGACCTGAGTTCAAATCCAGCCTCAGACTCTTGTGTGTGACCCTGGGCAAGTCACTTAACCTCAATTGCATTGCCTCCTTCCCTCCAAAAAAGTAGAATTATCAAAATGTTTATATCAACTAGGTGGCACAGTGAATTGAGCACTAGCCTTGGGGTCAGGAGGACCTGAGTTCAAATCCAGTCCTAGGCATTTGCCACTTACTAGCTGTGTGACCTTAGGCAAGTAACACCCCCAATTGCCTTGCTTCCCCTTTCCAAAAAAAAAATAAAAAGTAGTTTGTGGATGAATTATCATATGAGAATAGCAGGAAAAGCTTTGTATGGAAGATAGTACATAAGCAGAGGTGGAAGGCAGAGGTGAGGAGAAAGTACATTCCAGACTGTCTATATAAAGACAAATGTCTAATGATGAAATTTTGCATGTAAGGAATTGCAATTAGGATGGTTTACCTATACTATAGAGTGCATCAATGGTATCAAACTCAAATCAGAATGGATCCCTGAAAGTAGCATATTGACTTAGAAAACCAGAAACCAACATTTTCTATGGTGGATTGTATTTTTTGTTTTGTTAAACATTTTCCAATTGCATTTTAATCTGGTTCAGGCCACCTGAGGCCTATAGGTTGTGATTTTGACTCATTTAGAGTTCATGAAAGGTAGTAAAATGTAGGGAGACTAGAAAGGTAAGAACTGACAAAGTTCTACAAGGCTTTAAATAACAGAGGAATTTACATTTGATCCTAGAAGCAATAGGGAACCACTAGAGTTTATTGAGTTGAAGAATGACAGTCATTTTCGTAAAGAACATGCTTTAGGGAAATCACTTTGATGGCTAGGTAAAAAATGAGTTAGATTGGGGAGAAACTTTTGTCAGGGAGACCAAAAAGTAACCTATTTATAGTAAGCCAGGTGAGAAGTATTGAGATCTAAGTGGAAAAAAGGGAATAAGAGGGGTTATGGAGATAGAACCAACAAAATTTGGCAGCTGATTTGATTTGTTCAGTGAGTGAGAATGAGGAGTCAAAGTTGATGATGAAATTGTGAATCTGCATCACTGAAAGAATAACAGTGTCCTCACTGGAAAGAGAGGGTTTTTTTGTTTTTTTTTAAAGGATGGGTCTAGAAGAAAAGAAAATGAGTTCTCCTTTGGATAAATTTGGTTTGAGATGCCTATGAGACATCCAGTTTGGAATTTCCAGTAAGCACAAATTGACATAGTACTAGTGATATATACGTACATATATATGTATATATACATACACACACACACACACACACACACACACACACACACACATATATATATATAAAGTTATCTATGGAAAGATGATAATTGAACTTATAGATATGAGATCACCAAGTCAAAGAGTATATAGAGAAAAGAGAATTTGGTGCTTTTGGGTTATAAACAAATTTTCAAAGGATTATAGATTTAGAAAAAAAGAAATTCATATGGAGAAAAAGATCAAGAATCTCAAGGGAAATAAAGAAAGGGAACGGGAACAAAAGAGGGCCTAGCAATGCTAGGTTTCAAGCTATATAACAAAATAGTTATTATTGAAACTATTTAAAAATAGAGCATTTGATCAGTGGAAGCAATTGGGCACACAACATATATTTATATTTAACCTGATACCCTAGTTTGTAATAAACACAAATGCATCTAATATTCTAATATGTAAAACACAAAGACTCTAGCTCCTGGGATGAGGACTCATTATTTTTACAAAAACTTCTTGGAAAATTGGAAAGCAATATAGAAGAAATTAGATTTTCACCAACACAACTCTGACACAAAAATAAACTCCAAATGGGAATACTACCTATATATATATATGAGGTCATACCATAAACAAGTCAGAGAAATAAGGAAAAAAAATACCTATCTGATCTATGAACAGGAGAAAAAGTGCATGAATAAACAAGGAATGGTAAAGATCATAGAAGATAAAATAGTTAATTTTAATTACATAAAGTTAAAAAGTTCTTGCCCAAACACATCTAATAAAGCTAAGATGAAAAGGGAAACATTTATTTATTTTTGCTTTTTTTGGAGGGCAATTGGGGTTAAGTGACTTGCCTAAGGTCATAGGGCTAGTTTTTGTGTTAAGTGTCTGAGGCCTGGATCTGAACTCGGGTCCTCCTGACTACAGGGCTGGTGCTCTATTCACTGTGCCACCTAGCCACTCCAAAAGGTAAACATTTAATTGGGGAAAAAAATCTTTGAAACAAGTTTCTCTGATAAAGATTTCATTTTCAAGATATATAAAAAAACTGATTCAAACTTGTAAGACTAGCAGCCATTCCCCAATTCATAATTGGTCTATGGATATGAACAAGTAGTTCTCAAGGGGAGAAACCCAGGTTATTTATAGTGATATCAAACTATGTTCCAATTTGCTACTACTTAGAGAAATGCAAATTAAAGCAATTCTGAGATTCTACTTCATACCCATCAGAGTGGCAAAGATGATTAAAAAAGAGGCACATGATAAATGGTGGAGTTGATATAGGAAAATGCACACACTAATGCATTGTTTATGGAACTGTGACTATAACCACTATGGAAAGCAATTTGGAATTATGCACAGAAAAATTATTAAAAAGTGCATGCTCTTTTACCTAGTTATAGCACTGCTAGGTACTCAAAAGAGATCAAAGAAGGAGGACAAAGTTCTTTATGAACAAAAATATTTATAGATATACAAATATAGTCTGCCTCCATGAAAATATGCATAAATATGCATTTATATGCAGCAATTAAAATAATTTGTTTTGCTTTCTATGCATATATTGTAATAAATTATTATCTTTTTCCTTTTCAATGCAGGGAGAGGGAAAGAAAATTTATTTATTTTTAAATAGAGAAGTATTACAGTTATTACAGGTCTGAAATATTGCATACCCTTTCAGATGCTGTCACTGTATTATTGTGAGCTAACTATTTTACATTAATACAAAAAGCCTCTTAACAAGTGGGAGTAACATGTAAAAGTTTATAACGGAAAAACAAAACACATCAATCAAACTTTACAAAGAAAAAAAAGAATGACAGAGACAGAGGGACACCCTTTGTAATGTGCATGGCATGTATGTGATCAAGAGAAGTCCTGAATATAGGAGAAGAACCAAGAGAGATCAGGGGCATGAAAACACGGAGAGGAGAGAGGGTATCCAGGAGGAAAGGATTGTCAATAGTGTCATACTGCAGAGGGGGTCATGAAGAATGAGGACTGAGAAGAGGTCATCAGGTTGAACAATGAAGATCATTGGTAATTTTGGAAAGAGTAATTTCAGTTGCATTTCAGTTACTTTCTTGGCAAAATAAGGACAGACTAGACCTTGTGTTATTGACTAAGGTTTTTATCCAAAGGTTATATCAGAGACATCAAAAAATACCAGGTGAGGAAAGAACCCCAGAGTCTACAAGGGGTGGAGATCGTTATATTATAAAATCCTATCTCAGTTATGGAATCACCCAGAAATCCCAATCTACAGTAACTTCTCTCAGCTAACATGTGGGTGATGTGAGGGGTGGGCTGTATGTCTCAGGAGTAGTTATCAGAACACCAGGATCATGCTGGTAAGTCATAATTATGCTAACAAAATCATTATTCAGCTGCTGGAATTGAATGTGAATGCTCTGACCTCAATAACAATGACTTCTGTAGTCCCAACACTGATATAACCCAGTCAGTTTAATAAGATTTCTGCAATCTCTCAAGATGTCTGAGATCTTCTGATACTTTTGGTTGTCCTTACTCGTCACCCATTTTATCAGCAGATTAGAGGTAGTGGTTGGTCATTACTGTGGCAAGAGGGGCTACTGTAGTTGGTGTATAATTATGTGTAATGAGAGACTGAGGAACTCCACAAGTCCTGTGGGAATAATTCAAGTAATATGACAGAGAAGGTGAAATACTTTCAGCTTAGCGGCAGAAAAGAAAGGCACTGGATAGAGAGGGCACATTTAGTAAGAAGGTTACCCTACTAGTGCAAAGGACTTAAGCAAATAATGAAATAAAAGTTTCCTTGGCAGGATGTGGGCAAATTATGGAGAGCAGCAGAATGATATGGATATAGTTGATAAGAACCGGGCAGCTAGGTGGCACTGGGCTTGGAATCAGGAAGACTTATCTTCCTGAGTTCAAATCCAGCCTCAGACACTTACTAGCTGTGTGACCTTGGGCAAGTCACTTAGCTGTTTGCCTCAGTTTCCTTCTCTGTCAAATGAGTTGGAGAAGGAAAAGATACCCTCCAGTATATTTGCCAAGAAAACCCCAAATGGGGCCACAGATCTGAAAACAAATGAGCAACAACAATAACAAGCTCAGAAATAAAACTTGATTTGGAGTCAGTGAGCCCGAATTCCAATCCTAACTGACTTGTATAAGTTTAGTCAAGTCATTTCCCTTCTTCAAGACTCAGTTTCTTCATCCTTAATATGAGGCAATTTGATTTTAGAGTCTCTAAGATCCTATCCAACTTTAAACCTTACGACTATTAATGTATGATTGGCACTGAAAGTCAGTCAGAAGAGTTTAGGGAATGGGGAGATAGTTTATGTTCTAGAATAGGAGAGTGATATGATGAAAAGAGTGCTTGGTGAGCATCAATATGGCAGCAGTATTCAGGGTGGATGAAAGAGGGGAAATACTGGAATTGGGGAAATCTACCAGGATACTAATACTGTGCCTGCATGGGAAACTGAAGATGAAGGGGTGAATTTGAAAATCATTTCAAAGGAACTGAAATATCTAGTAACTAACAGCATTTAATAGAAGGAAAGGGAAGAAACAAAACTGACTCCAAGTTTTCCCCCCCATCTGTTGTTTGGCTGTACAAAAATGCATGAATATGTAAAGGAATTGTGAATTCCTTGGTTTTCCAGGAAATTTCTCTGTGACATTTTAGACAAGTCCTACTGAGATGTCTGAGGCATGTGGAGATTAAATGAATTGTTCAGTAAGATTTGAACCATAGGACTTTGTAACTCTTAGTGCAGTGTTCTATCTTCCATGTCAGATTGCCTCTATACACAAAGCTCAAGAAGAAAATAAAAACTTGTGGGGGAACGACAGGAGCATCATTTTGAATTATGTTATAAATATTCAGAGAGTTCAGGATGGCAAGATTTGAGAAGACTAAAATTTTAACCTTGGTGAAATAGTCCAACACAGGGTCTTGTATCAGCAAGCAGACTAGGGAGAATAAGAAGGGATAAGAATGATATTTATTTATTTAGAAGAGTATGAGCATCATGAAATTAGTGGAGCTAGAAATTAATATTCGTATCATTTCTATTCTCTATAAAAATAAAATGATTCATAATTTAATACCTGGGGTTGCATTAAAGATGAGTCAGATTAACGGGAACCCCTCCTCAAGTACAAAGTTAAAAGTCTCAAACATATATCAAATAAAACATTAAAATATCTTCTGTTTTCATAATTGAGTTCCTCAAATTAAGGGAACCCCCCCCCCCCACCAAAGACCAGTTTTCTGGAACTCTTGGTGACCAGGTGGGGAGTAAGAGTGAGGATGGCAGGATGTGGATATATCCCTTTGAAGTTTACCCACAATTATTCTTCTTAAGTGTGGAACTTCAAAGAGAAACTTGATTCCTGACCTAACCTCTCCAGTCAACATTTCTTTGAAATATCTTGGATTATTTGCTTTTAAGTTTACATTTAAATAGCCAACTTGAAAAGTTTATATGCTTCAATTTCAGTTCTTAGGCAAAGGTTTTTTTGTCTTTGTAAAATAATGATTTTACACATTTAGACTTATAATGGTTCACTTCAAAAGTTTCTCAAAGTCCCCCTGCACTATTCCTTCAGGACTTCAAAGAAGGTTTCACAATAGGAGTGGGTGGGGGTGGAGAAGGGTGTGTGTGTGTGTATCTTTGGAATGTTGGTGTCAAAGGTGAACCAGTCAACACCAGGATGAATACTCCACAGACACTTTACATTTCAAGTTATCCTCTTAATTAAAAGCAACCAACTTTCATACCTCGAAAGAGGAACCTGGCTAAAGAAGGAAAGTAGGGACAGAAAAGGGGAAATTGTCATAAAGGATTTAAATTAAAACATTTACACATTTGAATGTTTACCCAGTTCTCTCTGAGCTGTGCCATCCTGGATCTCCAGTTGACTTGACTCCCCCACCCGCCTCCCCCATACTTAGTAAAACTGAATACTAAACCACTTGACATTTATTACAATTTGTTAAATTCTGGGATGTGTGAAAGTGATTGTCAGGAAAGTCAGGTCAATGGGAGCAATAATAAACTATCATCCTGTCTGGAACCCCAATAAAAATGACACCTCCCCTCCCCCAACACTTGCCAAAACTAAACACTAGTATTAGGTTGCTTGCATGGCAAATTTACTAAGCAATTAGACTGTGCAATCACTCTTGGTTTTGTGAAATTGTGCGAAACTGATCTTTGAAGTCTAGTCCTTAGTTGGTTTTTTCTGGAGGGCAATTGAGGTTAAGTGACTTGCCCAAGGTCACAGGGCTAGTTTTTGTGTTAAGTGTCTGAGGCTGCATTTGAACTCAGGTCCTCCTGACTCCAGGGCTAGTGCTCTATTCATTGCACCACCTAGCTGCCCCTAGTCCTTAGTTTTGCTTGTACCACCAGATTTATATTTTAATATTCATATCATTTCTATTCTCTATTAATTTTCATAATCTTGACATTTTTACCAGCCCCCCAAAACACTTGAAATCCAATAGCAAAAAACTGAAAGTAACAAAAAATGGACAATTGAATGCTGCTTCTTCTTCTTTTTACTATAGTTGCTTTTCTTTCACAGTTTTCTGTTTGAAAATAGGAACCTGAAATCAAATAAGCTGTTTGTGAACATTAGCAAGGAGCACCAGAGGGGAGGTTGTGAGGTCTGTTGAGAATTACACACAGGATGAAAAATATTTTACAACAACTCAGCTCATGACGACCATTGCTTGGCTTACTGCTTTTCTGGGGGGGTGGAGTGGCATGAAGAGAAATATCTGAATTTTATCTGTGTATTAGTATTCATATAGTACCCATGTACAACACACATGTGTGTGTTTATATACATACACACCTGTCTGCATGTGTACACACACACACACACACACACATATATACATACACTTACATACCCAAGCATATTTCTTTAAACAGCAACCATTCCACATTCAGTATCTGAAGCCCCTAATGAGTCACATGACCTTTAATTTACTAGGAATTTACAGCATCTAGTATGGCAGTGGGCATACATGAGGAACTCAAATACTGTTGACTGATAGATATTGAGTATTATTGTTAGCTGGGCATTGTATGAGGTCTATGAGGGTATAAAAGGAATACTAAATACAGTCCCTGCCATCTGGATAATTGAAATAAAGCCATGTAGGATGATAAAAAAATAAAAATTCTTATCAGTAAGTGACAAAATAGAGTATTCACTGAGTACAAAAGTGCATAGGGGAAAATATTTGAAAAAAGAATCATCACTAGTTAAGGCTAAAATTCTTAGCATAGCAAATCACTTAATGACATTCTTTATCTTACAAGGTTAATGAGTGGTCTCAGAGCAAATATTTAGATAACAAATATTTATTAATCAGCTGTGTGTACTACACTACACAAGATAGTGGGGGAGATAGCAGGTCTAGACAAGATGTAATTCCTGCCCTCAAGACATTTTAAATCTTATTAGAATATATAACACTGTGTGACAGGTACAAAACAGGAGCCATGAGAGAGATTCAGGAACAAGGGTTATCAACACATGGAGATAGATATGATTTTTTATGGAGGAAGGAATATTTGAAATAGGTTTGAAAGGATGAAAAGGAAAGGGCATAGGGAGCAGATATAGGGGAATAACCTGAACAAAAGAAAAAAAAGATAGGAGAGTGCAAGGCTTATTCAGAGGACAGAGAGTTGTAAGAATTCAGGAAGGGGGGAAATATGAGATAAGGTTGGGGTAGTACTGGGCTTGGGACTCAGTCCTTTACAGGACTTTAAAACTCATTGGGAAGGATGCAAAAGGTTTTGGAGCAGCATAGTGACATGATAGGATATCTGTGTAAGAAATATTATTCTGGCTGCTATATGAAAGATATATTGAATTGGAGGGAGATGGAACATAACTAGGCATTAGGAGGCTAATATAGTAGTCCTGATAGGTGGTAAGGAGGGCCTATATTAGTGTGGTGTCAGTGGGCATAAAAAGGAGCTGATAGTGGCACACTGAATAGACTACTAACCCTGGAATCAGGAGGACCTGAGTTCAAATCCGGATTCAAACACTTAACATCTACTAGCTGTGTGACCTTGTGCAAGTCACTTACCTCCAATTGCCCTGCCTTCCCCCCTCCAAAAAAAAAGCAAAAAAAAAAAAAGGAGGGGATGGATTCAATATGGATGTGATGGAGATAGATTAGATAGTACCTGATAAATGATTGAGATTACTACTATTGATATCAGAGGCATCAAACCTGATAAATGATTGAGGTTACTACTGTTGATATCAGAGGCATCAAACGTGAGAAGTGAGAAGAAAGACGGTGCCCCAGACTGAAATAGTGAATTCAGAAGAAAAAGTAGCTGAGAGAAAAAGAGGAGTTTAGCTTTCAATTTGTGGAATTTGATGTGCCAGTGGGAAGGACATTCAGGTAGAGATGTGCTAAGGACAGCTGGGGATGAGGGAGCTTGGGAGCTAGAGAGAAGAGATCATTCAATAGCTAGCAAACCATTTCATTATAATTGTTTCCCTTTGTCTTTTATTGCTAGTAATTTTCTTTAAAAGAAAAGTCTGTATTCCCCCCCACAACTGATGTTGCAGCCTAAAGAAGAGTTTTATTTGAAAATTAAAGTGAGGATGTTTTAAAGTCATGCCAAAGTGGGAAAAAGGTTCATTCTTTTCATCATCAAAAGTACAGTAACAAATTTGTTTTTTTCAAAGACAAAATAAATACTATAGAAATTTGACTTAATAGAGATCATTTTTTTTGAAGGAAAATCATGATAAATTCAATTAAGAGTTCCAACATCATAAAATAAAATGTAAAGGAGTTTGTTTTTGACACACTCTCTCCCTCTTTTTAGGCTATGAATTCAGGGAGGTTTTCATTAAAACTCTTTAGTTTAACTCTGGAAATTTACGTGGACTTAGAACCTGAGAATAAGTTGTTTTTGTTGTTTGGTCATGTCCAAGTCTTCATGACACCATTTGGAATTTTCTTGGCAAAGATACTGGAGTGTTTTTGCTATTTCCTTTTCCAGTTCTTTTTACAGATGGGAAAACTGAGGTAAATAGTATTAAATGACTTGTCCAGGGTCACACATCTAATATATGAACCCAGATTTGAACTCATGAAGATGAGTCTTTCTGACTCAAAGTCCATTGTTCTATACTCTGTGCCTCCTGGCTACCTTGAGAATGAGTAGGTCATGCCTAAAGGGAAATAAAGCTGTTAGAGTCAGGGAGGTGGTAAAGAAGTCCTGATTTAGGGTGATGTCAGTGAGGGTACTAGACAGATATATATTATTCATAGCTGATGCATGAAAAATCATGTGGTAAAGAAACGACATCCCCCCTAGATTCCAACTGCTGGCATAGATATATGTAGAGTATTCTGAGGGTGCCCAGCTACACCCTAATGTCGCAAAGTAATTGGTATTTTTAAATTTTAAAATATTTTAAGGCAAAGTTTAGTTGTCAGTTAAGTCAAAAGGAAAGCATTTATTAAGTGCATTGTGCTATGGGATACAAAGAAAAGCAAAAGACAGTTCCTATTTTCAAGGAGTTCACGTGCTATTGGGTGAGAAAAGAGGTCAACAACTAAGTACAAGCAAGATATATACAGGGGTAAACTGAAGATAATCAGCAGAGGAAAGGCACTAACATTAGATTGCTAATTTAAGAAAATTAAGTTTGGTGGTGGCTAGGTGGTGCAGTGAATAGAGCACTGGCCCTGGAGTAAGAAGGACCCGAGTTCAAATCCAGCCTCAGACATTTGACACAATTACTCGTTGTGTGACCTTGGGCAAGTCACTTAATCCCAATTGCCTTGCCTTCCCTCTCCAAAAAGGCCAAAAAAAAAAAAAGAAAAGAAAATTAAGTTTTAATTTCTTTAATTTGTTTGATGAATAAAAATAATGTGCTTTATGCCTGACTATCATATAAATGTTCACTTACATTTAAAAAAAAACCAACAAAATCTCCTCAGTGTACTTTAATGAAATCCCCATTTTAATGAAAATGTGCCTTGCACACCTATGGACACAAATCAGTTATTTTCAGCTTGTCAATAAGGCCTGTGGTCAACATTTGTCCTTCAAATATTCATTGTGGTTACCAGCTAATAAATTTGATGGATTGTTCCAGTGTCTTCACAGAGACTGGAATTTAATGACTAATTTCCAAGATTAGGTCATATACAAAGTGGAAAAAGCACTGAAATCAGAAGTCCCAGAGTCTGATTTCTAACTCTTCCAACCTCCTGGTCATGTGAATGTGGGCAAGGCTCTTAATTTCTCTGTGCCTGAATTTCTTTATCTGTTAGATGAGAAAATTAATATTTACACTATTTACGTGACAGGGGAGTTTAAGGAAAGTACTTTGTAAATTGTCAACTTGTATGTATAAGACTGGCTTTTTTTTTTTTTGAGGGCAATTGGGGTTAAGTAACTTGCCCAAGGTTACAGGGCTAGGTTTTTGTTTGTATGTGTTAAGTGTCTGAGGCCGGATCCAGACTCAGGTCCTTCTGACTCCAGGGCTGGCGCTCTACTCACTGCGCCACCTAGCCGCCCCAAGACTGGCTTTTAAACTGCATTTCATGAAACTGTGCTGAATTTATCTTGGCATATTTCTCCCTGCAAATGATCATTCAGTAGAACTGAGTATCCTGCGTATGTCATGTGGCCCAGTTCCTCTTGTCCCTTGGTCAAATGCCACCTTTTAAAATATGGGCACATTAACACCTGAAACATGAACCATCCTTCTGGAACATGGCCATTTACACACAGACAGATTGTTCCTAATGCTTCTCAATGCTTATATTCTTTTACTTCCTGTCGTCCTACTCCCAAGCAAAGAATTTTATTCTCATTCTTAGATTTCAGCCCAGAGAGGACAAGACTGCTGCAGCAAACAGTCTTTATGACTTATCTTGAGAGAAATAAGTATTTCCCCTCCCGTTATAGAGTCTCTCATTTAAATGATGGTTATTTTAAAAATATCAGCTATTTCAAGCTAATATTGATTTTTTGTAAGCACTAGCATTTAGAATTCCAACTGAGCTTCCAATAAATCATTTAGATATTTTAGACTCATTTTTCCATTTAGCTCTTTATTCAGTAAAGTATCCTTGAAAAGCAACTTTCAGGCATGTGTAGAGGTCATTCAGACTTTGAAAACTCTTATGCCTCTGCAAAAAACAGGGGTAGAGGAGAAATACTGCAAATCTCAAAGTATGTACAAGGCAATGTTTAGGTTTCCTGAACTATTTATAATATGTGAGAATCTAAATTCTCAACCAATCAAACAACCAAGTACTTGTTAATTGCCTACTATGTTCTGGTCATAGTGCCAGGTTTTTACTTTCTTTGTGTACTTATCACTTAATACATTGCCTAGCTATATAGTAAATGTTTCACAAATGTTTGTTGATTGACTGGAAATATATAGACAAAAAAACCCAGTTACTTCTTTACAGAAGCTTACATTCTGTTGGGGGAGAAATACAAGTCAAGATGCAATATATGTAAAATAAACAGATTGTCATTTTTGGGGTGGAGATGCATTAGCTACTGGGAGAATGGGAAAAGACCTCAAGTTGCAGATAGCCCTAAAGCTGAAGTCTGAAAGGAGCAATAGACTGTATGAGGCAGTAAGAGAGGAGGTTGGCATGCCTCCTAGGCATGGGGGACAGCCTGCACAAGCACCCAAGAAATATTGAGTATAAAGAACAGTAAGTAAAACATTTTGATTGCACCATAGAGTGCAAAGAATGGAATGATGTGTAATCAGTCTGGGGAGGGAGACTGAAAAATGACTATGAAGGACTTTGAATGCCAAACAGAGGAGTTTGTATTTTATTGTAGGGATAATGGGTATTCACTAAAGCTCCTTGAGCAGGGAACGTGGTCAGACTAGTGCTTTAAGAATGTTGCCTTGGCAAATGTGTGGAGTATGGATTGGAAAGAGAAGGAAGGAAGGAACAGAAAGAGAGAAGGAAAGAAATGAAAAAGAGAGAAGGAAAGAAATGAAAAAGGAAGAAGAAAAGAAAGGAACAAAGAAAGAAGATAGAAAGAAGGAAAGGAAGAAGGAAGGAAAAAAAGAAAAAAGGTAGAAAGGAAGAAAAGAAGGAGAAAAAGAAGGGAAGTAAGGAAGAATTCTAGGTATGGCATGTGGCCCAGTTCCTCCTGCCCCTTGGTCAAGTGCCACTTTGCAAAATATGGGCACAATAACACCTTCAGGAACGTGGTCATTCACACACGATAGAGAACCAAATGAGAGCAGTGTCATGAAATTCCAGAGAAAAGAGAAGCCAGGAAAAGAGGGTGTCAACAATTTAAATATTGCAGAGAGGTCATGAATGACAAAGATTGAGAAAAGTATATCTGATAGGTCAATTAAGAGATCGCTGGTTACCCTGAAGAAAGCAGTGTCAGCTGTGTAGTGAGGCTGGCAGTCAAGAAGGCAAGGGTTAAACAGTAAGAGGAGAGGAAATAGGAGCAAAGAAGGTAGAACTTTTTTCAAGGAGTTTGACAGTAAAAGGTAGGAGAGACGTAGAATTAGGTCTTCAGTGGTAGTGAAGTTTAGTTTTAAGATACGGGAAAACTGAGCATATTTGTAGACAAAAAGAAAGATGCTGGAAGACAGAGAAATGCTGAAAGTTGGGGAAGGGAATGTGCAGGCAATCTGCCAGAGCAGATGGGATACACAGTATAAGTAGAGGGGGTGGTTTGGGTGATAGAGTAAAGGAGGAGAAAATGGGGGTGATATCATTAATAGATACTGAGACTTGGAGTAGAGGAGAAGAAAGAGCTTCTGGTGAATGACCTCTCTCTATCTTTTTCCATTAAAGTGTGAAGGAGGTCCTGTTGAGAGGGTAGGGAAAGAAGGTGGTGTGTGAAGTTGAGAATAAAACATTTGGAATAACTTCTGTAGGGGAATGACACAGAGAGTCAATTAAGGAAGAGTAAAGGGTGTTTTTTTTTCATTTTCATTTTTCACCTTGGGGTAGGGAGGGCCCTGATATTAGACAACATAAATTTGTAGGGTACCAAGTTAGTAGGGACAGCTAAGTGGCATAGTGGATAGAGAACAAGACCTGGAATCAGGAAGTTAAAATCTGACCCCAGACACTTACTATTTGTGTGACCCTGGGCAAGCCACTTAACCCTATTTGCATCAGTTTCCTCATCTGTAAAATGAACTGGAGAAGAAAATGGCAAACTACTCCAGTATCTTTGCCAAGAAAACCCCAGACAGGGTCATGAAAAGTCAGACACAACTGAAATAATTGAACAACAACAAGATGTTAGCAGGGTTGGATGGCTTTCTTCAGCTCTACTGAGAAGCATATGAATAGGAAAAGAAAACAAAAAAATTGGATAGAGTTTTCATTTTCCAAAAGGGTTCCCTCCCTAATCTTTAGATAATGAACTCCATAAGTAGAGTTAAAGTATGGTTTAATGTATAAAAATCCAACTTCCTTCGTTCCTTTCAGGAATACATCTATTGTTAAAGAGAGTTAAATCTGCAGCCTATATCTTTGTGAGATAGTGATGTACTTTTATGACATTATTATCCTTTTTAGAAAAAATATAATAATGAAGACAATGCTTTTTCTCAATCTGAGAGTTCATAGTTGACCTGTGGTATGGCCTCAAGACGGTGCTGCTTAAAGGTAACTTAAAATCCTTGTTTCATTTCTGTATAAGACAGATTATTCAAGTACTTGCTAGTCAACATGTATAAAATATCCTCACTATTAGCACACGAAAATGCTGATATCTAGGGAAGTCACCATATGAAATTTCCCTAATAATTCATTGAAACGTGCTTTGGTGGGGCAGCAAACATTTTAGTGAAGAGATGGGTTGTTAGGTACCATTTCTGAAATGTATCATCTTAGAGAGATGCCTAGAGCAGTGGTGTCAAAGTCAAATAGAGACAGGGGGCAGGGAGGGCACTAAATTGTACATAAGGCTCCCTATTGGCCATGCATGAACTTCGAAATCCCCACATTAATGTTATCTATTTTATTGTGTTTTTATTTATTTTGTTAGGTTTTTTCTCAGATATGTTTTCATCTGATATGGGCAGCACTTGAGAGTACTGTTGGTTGCATGCTGCTAAGGGCTGTGTATTTGTCACCTCCAGTGACACAGCAAGTTGAAGGGCCTTGCTCAAGGTCACAGAGCTAGGAGACATGACCTAGTTTTGTTTGGCTTTGAGGATGGCCCTCTATCCTCCACCAGAGGTTCCCAAACTTATTTGGCCTACTTTAAAAAGATTTTATTCACACCCTTTAAAACACTACTCAGCACCTCCCTGGAAATCTACTTTTTTTTTTAACCCTCTAGTGTTGTTTTTTTTTAAATTTGCCTCATTTCAAACTATTACCACCCCCCTGGATTTTTCCAGTTCCCCCCACCTGGGAGGTGATACTGCCCACTTTGGGAACCTATGCTAGGCCACGCCACCTCTCTATTTTGGTAAACATATATTTAAATAATTCATACCACTTATTCTCCAGTCATGAAAATTAATGTAACTATTGTAACCAAGGGACATTCTTTTTTTTCTCCAAAGGACAATGGAATATGGGGATACAATGGTGTTTCTGAGAAGATATGAGACCAGGACATCTGAATGGAAAAAATAAACTTTGCATGTACTCATGCAAAGTGGAGATTTTTGTGGACTTTTTAGAAAACTATGAGCACCAGCTAAACAGCCGTGCCAGTGAAGTTTGGGGCGGGGGAGAGGAGACAGCTGCAGACTATTAAACTAGCTAGCTCATCAGAGAAAGGGGAGGGGATAAACTCACTAGCTGAGTTCAGCTGACAGGTGGCCATAGCCACAAATGCACCTGGCTGAGATTTGGATATGCTGATTGATGCTACTAATGGGACCTTCAAGTAGGAACTTGTAGCAGGAAAACCTGACTATTCAGGCCACAGTAGAAGTACTGTTTCTGTTCCATGGTGACAGCTCAAAAACTGCCTATGACTCATTTTCTCAAGTCCTTGGCTCCAGCCAAACTGATCTATTCCCAGTCCACATTACTCCCCCTGCTAGCCTGTTTTTCTGTGATTTTGCTTACATCATTACATCTTCTTAGAAAGCCCTTCCCCATCTCAGCTTATAAACAGTCCTTGTTGTTCAGTCATGTCTAACTCTTCACAGTTTTCTTGGCAAAGATACTGGCATGGTTTGCCATTTTTTTCTCCAGTGCATTAAGGCAAACAGAGGTTAAGTAACTTGCCCAGGTTCATACAGTTAGTAAGTGTCTGAGGCAGAATTTGAACTCAGGTCTTCCTGACTTCAGGCCCAGTGTTTTACTCACTGGCCATCTAGCTGCACCAAATCCTAACTGTCCTTAAAGACCTTGCTCCAAGCCTTCCTCATTTATTCTCTTCTATAGCAAGGTCTCCCTTTTCATAACCACTTTTGTTGTGGAGTCATTTCAGTTGTATCTGATTTTTCATCACCCCATTTGGGATTTTCTTGGCAAAAACACTGGAGTGGTTTGCCATTTCCTGCTCCAGCTCATTTTACAAATGAAGAAACAGAGGCAAACAGAGGTTAAGTGACTCACCCAGGGTCACATAGCTAGTAAGTGTCTGAGGTCAGGTTTGAACTCAGAAGGATGAGTCTGATTCCAAGCCTAGTGCTCTAGCCACCCTGCTGCTTTTCATAACTGCTACTGTGCCCATTTTGCAGATAAAGGAATTAAGGTTTAGAAAGTTTAAGTCAGTTGCCCAAAACCATACAACTACTGTGTCAAAGGCAAAATCTGAATCTATGTCTTTCTCTTTCCAGGTCCCACACTCTAGTCACACCCTAGCAAACTCAAACATCTCTTTTTATTATTGTCTTGCTACTTAACTTTTTTTTGCAGGTTTCCAGCTTGTCTTCCCAATTAGCTTATGTTGCCTTTGAGAGCATTGTCATCACTGGTATTACAACACAGAAATATTCCCTTTGCTTACTGGTAAATATGGAATTTCAAAATGTTATACATTAGACAGGAGCCTAGGAATTGATAGACTAGGAACCAGTTTTTGTCAGTTGTTTCATTCAACATCCAGTTGTCTTAGCAAGCCCAACAGTGGGCCTTGACCTGTCTGACCTCTAACCGTATACACATGGGGAATTCCCACTTTCCAGGACTTGGAAAGACTTTCTCTAGACCAGTGACAATTTCTCCTAATAATGGGCAATAAACCCAATTAAAAATACTAGCATAGGACTGGGGTATAATGGATAGAGACATGGGTATAAATTTTACCTCAGGATTACAGGCTTAACTTCTTCAGGTCTAAGTTTCCTCGTCTTTCTTTCTTTTTTTTGCTTTTTGCAGGGCAATTGGGGTTAAATGACTTGCCCAAGGTCACACAGCTAGGTTTTTTGTGTTAAGTATCTGAGGCCGGATTTGAACTTAGGTCCTCCTGACTTCAGAGCCAGTGCTCTATTCACTGTGCAACCTAGCCTTCCCTATTTTCCTCATCTTTCAAACAGAGGTTTGGATTTGATAGTCTCTTAAGGTCAATTTCAGCCTTAAATTTATGATTGTATGAGGTCCAGAAAATCAGTGGCTGCAGGGGTTGGGTTCTTCAGGGGCTCAGTTTCCTACACTTCCTAGCATCTCACCATCCTGGGATGCTGTGAAGCCATTCTAATTAGAAAGGTAGTAACCGACAATGGGTTGGGCTCCCTCAATGGTTCTCATTGAATAGTCAGGGACCTTACTTCTATACTATACAATATTTAACAGAAATAGTTTAATTGAGGATAAAGTTGCTATAAAATGGCATCCTGGATGGCTAGGTGGCACAGTGAATAGAGCACCAGCCCTGGAGTCAGGAGGACCTGGATTAGGATCTGGCCTCAGACACTTAACACACACACGCGCACGCGCACACACGCACACACACACACACATACACACACAAATCCTAGCTCTGTGACCTTGGGCAAGTCACTTAACCCCAATTGCCCAGAAAAAAAATATATTAAAATGGCATCTTAATACCTAACAGGCTAATAGCACCATGGTCAGCAGCCAGATCTTGTCTATGGTCAGCACCATGATTAGAATCATAACTTTGCGGCAGCTAGGTGGCACAGTGAATAGAGCACTGGCCCTGGAGTCAGGAGGACCTGAGTTCAAATCCAGACTCAGACACTTGACAGTTAGTAGCTGTGTGACCTTGGGCAAGTCACTTAACCTCAATTGCCCTGCCTTCCTCCCTCCAAAAAGAAAGAACTATTATTTTACAGCTGAAAGAACTTTAGAAAGTTCAGTCTAATCCCCTCATTTTTATATATAAGTAAAGTAGAGCACAGATAATCTGATTTTAGTAATTCACAAAGTTGCATATTCAAAGTGCCATGAAAGAGGAAAGACCAACTGAGCTATTGACTGCTCATGGTGGCCAAGATAGTGAGCTCCAATGATCTCTTTCACATGGAGCAGCATGCTTCTCTGTTCTGGTTGGATCTCTCAGACACCTCAACTTAGTCTGCAAAAATCATTGTTGCTCAACCTTGATTCAAAAAAGGGAAAAAACCCTGCATGAATATAGGATTCAGGTCACATGTCTGGACAATAGCTTGTAAGGAAAAGGTCTAATGATGGTGTGCAGAAGCAGTTCAGTTGACTCCACTTTCAATGTAAGTCATCAGTGTGACATGATGGCCAGGAAAACCTAATGTAATTTTGAGCTGCTTTGAGAGAGGCATAGCTTCCAGGAAGAAGATGCTGAAAATCTAACTATACTATGTCCTAGTCATAACATATTTGGAATATTGTACTCAGTTCTGGGCACCATACTTTAGGTAGAACATTGATAAGGTGAGAGCTGCAGCATATCATAGTGGACAGAGAAGCCTCCTCAAAGCCAAAAAGATCTGGCTTATAATTCTATCTCTGAAACATACTGGTTGTATGACCCTGGATTAGTCACTTAACCACTAAGTACTCTACATAACTCTGTAAGACTTTAAATTGCAGAAAGGGTATTGACTTTCACTTGGTAGAAGAAATTTTATCATCTTGTTGTTGTTGTTGAATCACTTTAGTCATGTCCAACCCTCCACAACCCAATCTGAGGTGACTTCCCTCTCTCAATGCCACAAATTTAGTCCCTCTCTCCTGTTTATAATGTAAAAATCTTGCAGAGAAGCACAACCAGGATGGTTATAAGTCTTGATATCATATGTCAGGAGGATCAGTTGAAGGAACCTAAATAAGGGAACACACTTGATGGGGTGTGGCATAATATCTGTCTTTCAGTATTTGAGGGACTGTCATGTAGGAAAGAAATCAGCCTTTATGTAGCTGGCCTCAGAAAGATGGACTAGTAGCAGTGGGCAGAAGTTTCAGAAAGGCAGATTTTAGCTTGATGTAATGAAAAACTAGTCTTGCACAATTAGAACTATCCAAAGGCAAATGGGCTATCTCAGGAAGAAGTGGTGCCTTGTCTCTGAATTTCTTAAAGCAGAAGTTAAAGTATTGCTTCTCAGAGATATCATAGGAGGTATTTCTGTTCATGTATGGGATAAACTAGGTACCCTTGGAAGTCCTTTATGATTGAGAGGATTGATGATATGCTGTAGAATGGAAATCAACCCCCCGATTTATCGTATTACCACTTCACTTTTCATTCCTGAACAACTCCTGTGTGCCTTGTTTTGAAAGGGCCTTCCCATTGACTACCTCCTTATGTGCCTGGAATCTATTTCCAGCCTACTCTATGAGGGCACTTGTGGCTGATGGTCAGTGGATCAAAGATTCATAAGCTACTAATGACCTAATCTAGTCTAACCCTCTAATTTTATAAGTGATAAAACAGAAAGCCAGAGAAGCTAATTGGCCATCCATAGTCATACTGAAGGCAAATCACAGAGTGAGATTCCTCCAGGTCTTTTGGCCTGTAGTATGGCTCTTTCTATGGTACTAGGGAGGTTTTCTTCTAATACTACTTTAGGCATTCCCAATACCATTCACTAATAAATAAATATTTATTAAGTACTTACTGTGTCCCAGGCACTGTATTGAGTTTCTAGAGATCCAAAGACACAAATGAAATAATCCTTATTTTCAAAGGAAAATCAGTGGAGACAACATGTGTATATGAATGTGTATGCATGTATGCATGTATGTATACATTGTTCCTTGCTAATGATCTGAAAGAAAAAAAATGTAGTCTCCTACCCCAAGATCCCAAGATGCTACAGTGTGAAGCAATTTGTTTTGCCAAACACATTGAAACTGATCCCTGCAGGCTGCATATTGACTTAGAAAACCACAAATTAACATCACTTATCTATGCTGTATTATATTTTTACTTATTTTGTTAAACATATTCCAAATACATTTTAATCTGGTTTGAGATGAACTAGAGGACCCAACGGTTGGAAGTCTGACACCTTTGGTTGAAATCACCTTTTTAAAAAAATCTCTTTAATAATTCTATGTTATTATTATTACCACAATTAATTCCCATTTCTTTTGTGATCTAATAATCACCAGAGACAGTATCTGATCAACATGAACCACATTATATGTTTCAGGTATAAACAAACTTGCTTTCACCATCTTTCATCAGAGGACTTCAAATTACCCTAAAGATATAGTATCATTCTCTTACTAACTCTGAAATTCATTGGTAGAGAATACCTCAAGTTTCAGGAAACTCAATATATCTAAGCAGAGCCAGAGGAAAGCATTTCTGGGGTCCCTTCCAACTCAAGGCCTGTGATCCTATGATCTATGACTTTTGACTTTTTCCCAAACCTGAGACAGACTGAGGCACTGGTGCCTCTGAGTCACTGGTCAATGGCATTCCACCAATCCTCACCAGAGAAAGAGATTTTTCCATTTCCTATTTCTTATTTCTCTTCTTATTCTTCCATTCCATCTCTTCCTTCCTTCTGATTCCAGTGACACCCAGAGACATTGTTTTACCCCGAAAGTGGCATGTAGGGTTAAATGGGGTACTGACCTTCATTCTGGACACACTTCATTCCACTGGACATTTCAAACACATTTCACAGTGGCTGAGTGCTTTTTTAAAAAAATCTTCTGAACTCCCAGATTGCTTACATAAGCAAATTTGGGTCCTTGGAGGCATTTTCTTTGAGGATACTTTCACTGTTACTTGAAGAGTGAGTGTGTTTGCTTGTATTAGGCTTCAACTCAGAGCCTGGGTTAGTTTGGTTTCCCAAGTAAATAGACACAGGACATAGGCCAAAAAGCATGGACCAAAACCTTTCCCTGCCTGTTAGACTGTTAGGTTCACAGAGAAAACTGGTTTCTTCAGGTTCATACCCCCAAGGGAATGGGATCTAATTAGACAACTTGAGATCTCAACAGACTGGGACCTGGTGGTTTTAGTGCTCTCTTCATGTCTTGGCCAACACTAAAACATCATCCCCATTTGCCACAGCAAGTAAGAGTGACTGACTGGTGAGAACTACTTTGCAGAAAAAGTAGTTAGCCAGGGATGGGCCTGCTCCCTGGCAGAGTAGCAGTGGAAAGGAGTTCCCTGCATCTGTAAGGACAATGCCAGGCACCAAGCCCTTCAAAGAAGATTTTTGTAAACACAGATATTTACTAAAATACTTAAAAACCCTACTATTCCAATATTTTTTCTCTTTTTTAGTGGCAGTCATTTTTGGGGGGAGGAGAGGTTCCCAAAGCCTGAGGCATCTTCATTCACAAGAAGATGTCAGCTGGTTGGGGCACAGTGGAAATTTCCACACCTCAGTATTTGGTATGTAAAATTCAAGAGCCAAAGGACTTTCAGAGTTCAGGGCTTTGGGGCTAATTAAAATGCATAGCTTTCTGAAAACTCTTGCACATTTTTGGCTAATTTTCATTCTTTCTCTATGATCCAACTGGGCCAATATGATTCATTGGGTTCTTTATGAATTAGGAGCTATAAATTACAATTTTTCCTTTTAATATTCATTATCTTTCATATTATATAGCTGAGCAGTGGCTCATGGAAGAAATTTTCCTGTTGGGTGATTTTCTTTCCCACTTTCCCTCTTTTTTTCAGTAGTAAACATGGGGATAACACTTCACAAGAATGCCCTAAGGATTAAGCAGCTCCTTGAAATTCTCTAAAAATGGAAAGTATTAAGCATTGTCTAGACTTACTATCCCGCCACCATGTTTCTAAGGTCAACTTTGGGGGAGAGAGTATGAACAGATAACCCACATTTCAGAGTATAAAGGGCAAAAAAGGAAATCCATCTCTGGGAAGCTTAGCGATTTAGAAAGTCTTAGGTTTCATTAGGGACCATACTGGCTGTCTGCATCCTTCATGTAGTGTGATGGGCTAGGTAAGTGTACATGGTTTGCATTTTGCCTTTGAAAACAAATGGCTCTGACTATACTGGTAAGAAAGAAAAAAGGGGTTAACATCTTTGTGCTGATAAAATGTGTTCTCCTTGAAGTCAGGGGCTATTCCATTTTTAGTCTTGGTATAATCAGTGCCTAGCACAGTGCCGGGCACATGGAACGTGATTAATGAATGTCTGTGGATTGATTGAAACAAAGAAAAGAATGACTTGAAGGTCTTGTTTGGAGAAGCTTAATCTTCTCCTGATCCTCATATGGCAGGATATCAAGGCCTTTCACCATCCTTTCCCTTGCACAGTCTCTAATTTATCATTAGGTGACAGGATCTGGATCTCGGATTTCACTGGAGTAGAGAGTGCCTGTGACATCCATTCTACTCTAAGTCAGGCATTTTAGTGGGAGAAATGTTCATTTGTAACCATGATACCGGGTACCTTACTCAGATTGGCCTCATATGGGGCTTATGGGATCTGTATCTTAAGAATCCTATCTTCCATGGTTGTTTTGTAATCATAATTTCCCAGACGAGAAAACTCCCCCAACTAATATAAGTCTTCAACTGAAAAATCCACCAGAGTAGCCTAAAACACCAAGAGACTTATTCATACAACCAGTATGTGTTGGAGATAGGGCTTGAGCCCAAGTCTTTCTGGCTTGGAAGAGAGTTTTCTCTCCACTATAATAGGCTACTTCTTCCACCCTTATCAATGTTCTACCTAAAATGTGATACTTAGAACTGAATACAATACTCCAGATGACCAGGGCAGAGGACAGATGGACTATCAGCATCTTGTTCCTGGAAATGATGTCTCTCTTGATGGACTATCAGCATCTTGTTCCTGGAAATGATGTCTCTCTTTTTCAGAATTTATTTATTTTTAGTTTTCAACATTCATTTCCACAAGATTTTGAGTTCCAAATTTTCTCCCCATCTCTCCACTACCCTCACCCCAAGATGGCAAATATACTGATTACTCCTTCCCCTACTCTGCCCTCTCATATGTCCCCTCCATCCCTCCTTTTACCCCCTTTTCCCTTACTTTCTTGGAGGACAAGATGGATTTCTATACCCCATTGCCTGTATATCTTATTTCCTGGTTGTGATGTCTCTCTTAACACAACTCAGGATCATGTTAGGTTTTGGTTGGTTTTGTTGGGTTTTTTGGGTTTTTTTGGCTGCCATGTCACAGTGTTGACTTAAATTGAAGTATAGTCAATTACAAGTTAGGCAACCTTAGTTTTTATCCTGTTTCTCTTTTTATTGATCTATCCAAGTCAGTCACTTAATCTCTTTAGATAGCTTTTTATTTTCATTTATAAACTGAGAGTTGTAGGTTAGATCATACTTAAGACTGTTTCTGGTAGCTGGCCTATAAATTAAGAAGACTTGTGTTTTTCCTGCCACATGCTGCCTGTGTGACATTGGCCCAGTCACTTAATCTACCAATACTTTCCAATACTATATTTTGGGTAGTTTTCTTGTCCAGGAGTTTCTTATACCAATGAAATCACAGGTACAGTCTCAGTCTCCAATATAAAAAAAAAACAATTAAAAACCTATAATTATTTGCCTCTGAATAATTTCTCAGATTCTCAGCATCACAATAGCAGGATATTTCTCTACCAAGATAGGGCGTGGAGAAAACCCGCCCTCTCAGCTATATGCTAAACAGCTTCCTTTTAGGCTCAGGACCAGTTGCAAGACAAGTTTTATTTTGGTGACTAGCTAAAAATCAATGAATAGGGAGGCATGGGCATTGGTATAAACTACTTAATTAGTTTATGAAGCACAAGTCATATAAACATATCCATCCATGGGTACCATATGTTGTACTATAGCTATCCAACATATAATTCTAAAGACACGGATTTGATAAGCCCAGAGGAAGCCAGCCTGAGGAAGTTACAGTCACACCCTGTATCATGGTTTAAGTTGAACATTTCTCCCCTAAGAATGTCTGACTTAGTGTACAATGGATGTTGCTGGCAGCTGTCTTATATCCTACTGAGAAGCAAACAACCACTCTCTTTTCAGTCAAGCAACTGACCACTCAGGCTTGCCAAAGAGAGAACAAGAGCTGAAAGGGGACAGTTTTATTTTCAAGCATTTAATAGTACTGGAGAGACGAAAGTAAAATTCAGAGCTATTTTCCAAAAGAGCAGTTCACTGTCTCCTTTTAAAATAAACAAGCCCCTCTTTGAATAAGAAAAATGAGTTGCCAACAGAGCCAAGGATGGCCAAAATTGTGAAACAGGCAAAGTTTATCTTCAGAGAACCTTTAGTACTTCCTCCATTATCCAATTCTCTCCCCAACCAGGTGTCCATGTTTCCCAAACTGATTTTCTTTCCCCCAGGAAACTGATTTGATAAATTTATTAATACCATATAAGGGATTGAATATATATATATATATATACATATATATATATTTTCATTTGGCATTAAAATATTTTCATTTTAAAAATAAGAACCTGGAGCCAGCAATGCTCAATCCAAAGGAATGGCTCTCTAATGGCTCTTGGATGCTGGTAGGCCTATAGGGAGAGAACCTTCCTGTGCCTCTCAAATCACACTATGTAGAAAGGTGGTTCCCTTACCTTTCAACACATAAAATTGGCCTTCATTTTTTTTCTTTTCTAAATGTAATTAATGTGTTTTTTAAATTATGAAATACAATTTTTCTTTTTCTCCCATTACACCTACTGGGCGGAAAAAAGAAAATCTGAAATAACTATGCATACTCAAGAAAAATAAATTCCTACATTAATCATGTCCAAAAAATAGATGTCTTAATCTGTACCCTGAGCCTATCACCTCTTCATCAGGAAATGGGCAGCATGCTTCTTAAGACATGCTTGGTCACTTTGGTTGACTAGAGTTCTTACATCTTTCAAAGTTGCTTGTCTTTACAATCTTGTTGCTATTGTATAAATTGTTACATTGTTCTCCTAGTTCTGTTCACTTTACTTTTCATCAGTTCATGAAAGTCTTCTTAGTTTTCGCCAAAACCATCCTCTCCACAATTTCTTAGAGCGCAATGATCTTTCATTACATTCATATCAGTTTCTAAAATTTTATTAGTTTCTGAACACATCTGTATAATTATTTTTTCCTATAATTTTTATGTTTTTGTGAATATGCCATTGGTCATGTTAAATTAAATAAGCATTAAAGAAAAAAGCTTGCCACAGTATGAAAAAAAAATCTAACTAAATCAAGCCCTTGGTTTCTATTCACATTTAAAGAAATGTTATTTATAAGACTTATACCCAAATCTTCAGTTTTTATACAGCTACTGTCATGACCTTACTCAAATTTCACATCATACCATGGTTAAATCAGAAATTTAGCAAAACATTTTGATTAAGGAAAGCCTTATGAAAGTGGAATGCATTGAAAGTTTTTTTTAAAGTGTGTGTGTGTGTTTAACTCAAGGTACCAAATGTGTCTAAATAGACTTTTTTTTTTCAGAAATAAGCTATGTTGCTCATTACTTGATATAAAAAACAGAAGAGAATAAAACTGCATGTATAACGATGAACATACCAGAGACTTAGTGAAACTTACTAGGATACTCATCCCTTCTTAAAAATATCATAGAAAAATTCAATCTCTTCTTTCTTCTTTCTTTTAGATACATTTAACTTCTTTTTAGCTTTACTAAGTTGAGAATGATTTAGTAGGAGGATTGTTACTTTCAGATAAGACTGTCCAGATATAAGCCTAAGACGGTTCTGAGATAAGGCTGCCATGCTGCTTCTTTTACTAACTTGCCTTTGGGCAAGTCACCTAACTTTCAAAATCCCAGTTTTATAAAATTATGCCCTCAAAGATCCTTGGAGTTCTCATATTGAATAATTCTGATCTTAAAATAAAATCAATGAATCAAAAAATTTGAGACTTGGACAAATTTCCATTGGTCATCTTGTCCAACCCATACACAAAAGACCACCCCCCTCTGCCCCAGGAAAATATTGTGAGGATCAGCGGTGTGTAAAAGTATTTAGAAAGGTATAAAATGTTATACCAATTTCAAGTGTTATTAAGATTACATTAAGTTTAGTGTAGATAGTAAATAAAATGTTTATTTTACTAAAAATAATGTTATTTTCCCATAGGAAAATGATGCATCTTACTGAATTGTGATCAATAGGACACATACTTTAGATATTTTTTCAGCAATGATGGTGAATATGGATTGATAGACCTATATTCTCTAATTTGATTTTTCTTTTAATCAACAGGCAGGATCTATTGACTGCTGGCCAAGCACAGGAGTGAAATACAAATGTTGGGCCTGTAATGTTGGTCTCAGTAGGATTACAGTCTAATCAACTGAATGAACAAGTTTCATTATCATTGCTTTTAACAAACCAATAAAATCTAGGAGAGGGAATACAATGCCTTTCCATTTCATTTCTTTTGTTCTGTCATTTTTATCAGTTATATACAACTCTCCATGATACCATTTTGGGGTTTTCTTGGCAAAGATACCAGAGTGGTTTGCCATTTTCTTCTCCAATCATTTCATTTCTATTACCACCTAATTTTAAGACATCCAACTAGTTCTCTTTCTTTTATTACTGTATCTTTGTAAAGATTAGGGTAAAGGCAAATTATAGAAATAGGCACAGACTGTATGGTGCAGCTGTGTGCAAAGTCTACATCAAAGCAAATCTTTTAGCCTAGAATCTTGAGTCATAAGGAAGTTAGGTTTTCATGAAGATGGAAATCCTGTACTAGGATTTCCTACAGTTGACTTATGTCCTCTTTTGAACCTAAACATCCTGAAGATGAACCAAGTGAAAAAAAACGAAAGCATCTTTATTTATTTATTTTTTTAAGAATGTGGTAAATTATATTCTGGGTTAACTGGAACAAACAAATTTGGCAAGGTATTTTAAATCAGCCAACAATATCTACCACTTACTAAGTGCCGTTAATGTGGAGAAATAGTTTGGCATAGTAGAAGAGTACTGGACTAGCAGAGTTCTGGCTCTGCTTTGTGAATTGGGCAAGTTGTTTAGAGTGTGAGCTACAATTTGCTCACCTATAAAATGGGGAAGATAACACAAACTTTCTTCCTCACAGGAATATTGTTATATAAATGTGAGTTGTTACTATTATTATTCCAACATTGTGACTGGTTGTAAAAGAAACAGATGATAGGGTCCTAACCCTCAATAAGCTTACAGTTTAATGTACAGAATTTATGATGTCATTTTATATGGAAAAGCACTTACTAGATATCTCTCTTCCTGTCTCATGCTTGGTGTACGGATCATATGGTTCTGTTCCCCTCTCCAGTCGCCGAATCGACGGAAAAAGTAGTTTGATAAAAATCGGTTGACAGGATCTCTAATGATGTTGATATACACGGGTTGGTCTCCTCCAAATCTAATAGAAAAAAATACAAGGATTTTATGAGAAGTTATAGTCACTTCGATGAGAAAAATGAAGTCTATTTTTGAAAGTGTTTTTCCTTCAGATTTTGATTTACTGCTATAAGATGTTCTAGCCTGTTAATGTCCCCTCGATTGTTCAAAAAGAAAGAAATCATGGTGAGATGCCTATCACCAGGAAGGGGGGAATTACAGCCCCTTGCACATCCAGAGTCCAGTCAACCTTAAAACAAAATAAGGTGATTGTGTCATGTATTCACCCAGGCTACAAAATAAAATTACAGTTTTAGTGGAGGAATAAAAACAATTCTGGGTATGAAAAATGTAGCAATTTTTCTACAATGTATTTCATTTCATTTCATTGTACTTCAGAGAAAAAAAAGGGGGATTAGGGTGCTTATCCTACCTACCTGAAAGTACTATTATAAAGTTCAAATGAAATAATGGCTATGAAGGTATTTTGAAAGACATTTATTAATAAGAATTAAAGTTTGTCTTGAGAACTTCTGACCTTTGTTGTTTCCTTTCTTCTTAGGGAAGAAATATTCATTAAGCCCTAGGCATGCTCCAATGACTTGCCCAAGGTATGCTCCCGTGATTTGCCCAAGGTTACATGGCTAGTTTTTTGTGTTGTGTCTGAGGCCAGATCTGAACTCAGGTCCTCCTGACTCCAGGGCCAGTGCTTTACTCACTGTGCCACCTAGCCACCCCATTTTCAAGCATTCTTGATGAAAAAACCAGAGCTGAACAGAAAATTTGGCTTTCAAATACAAGAAACAAGAGAAGCATGAGAAGGTAAACAAGAAAAAGAGATCATAAGGAACTTATTAAAATTGAACTATTTACATTCCTACATGGAAAAACTATAATTGTAACTCATAAGACTTTTCTCAGTATGAGGACAGTTGACGGGAATATATCTGTATGTACATATATGTATATATAGGAGGATGTATGTAGGTATAAATATATATGTGAGTGTGCGTATATGTATATACATGTATACAAAGACAGAGGGCACAGGATGAGTTGAATATGAAGGGATGATATCTAAAAAATAAAATTAAGAGGTAAGAGAGGAATATATTGGGAGGAGAAAGGGAAGGATAGATTAGGGTAAAATATCTCACATAAAAGAGACAAGAGAAAACAGTTACAATGGAAGGGAAGAGCAGGAAGATGAAAGGGAATGGATCAACCTTACTGTCATTGAATTTGGCTTAAGGAGAGAATAACATACATACTCACTTGGGTATCTTACCCTACAGGAGAATATCAGGGAAGGAGATAAGAGGGGGGATGATAAAAGGGAGGGCAGATGGTAGTTAGAAGCAAACACTTTTGAAAAGGGACAGGGTCAACGGAGAAATTAGAATAAGTGGGGGCGGGATAATATGGAGGGAATTATAGTTAGTCTTTCACAATATAACTACTATGGAAATGTTTTGCATAACTACACATGTACAACCTATAGTGAATTGCTTATCTTCCCAATGGGAGTGGGTGAGGAGGAAAGAAGGGAAAAAATCTGGAACTCAAAGTTTTAAAAACAAATGTTTAAAAAATTGCTTTTCACATGCAATTGGGAAATAAGATATACAGGTACTGGGGTATAGAAATCTATCTTGCCCTACTAGAAAATTAGGAGGGGAAATGAGGGAGGAAATAAGAGAGAATAAATTGGGGGAAGGGATATTCAATAGGCTCACTATTTTGGGGTGTGGAGTAGGGGAAAGATGGGGAGAAAAATTTGTAACTCAAAATCTTGTGGAAATGAATATTGAAAACTAAAAATAAATTGGAGAAAAAGGTGATAAAAAAGGAAAATGCAGAAAAAATTGACTTTTATTATTCCCATTTTCTCTAAAATACAACTGATATAATGAGGGGGGGCAGAAGAATCTCAAAACTTCCTTGAATTGTAGAGAGAGATGACAGATAACAGCAACTCTGGTTTAAAATGCAAAATCATTTGTCAAACACCACAGAGAACAATGACTAACAATATATATATATATATATATATATATATATATTTTTTTTTTTTTTTGGAGGGCAATTGGGGTTAAGTAACTTGCCCAAGGTCACAGGGCTAGGTTTTTGTTTGTGTGTGCGTTAAGTGTCTGAGGCCGGATCCGAACTCAGGTCCTTCTGACTCCAGGGCCGGCGCTCTACTCACTGCGCCACCTAGCTACCCCTATGACTAACAATATTACCTTAAGAAATAGCAAAAAAAAGTGGAGGTAAAAACAAGTATACAAAAATCTTGGTATGAAACCATGTCACAGAGCATTCAGAGATGAAGCTGGTAGGAGGAAATGATCAGACAAAATGAAACTGATCTTTTGGCATTTCTACAATAGTCTATTTTCATCACCAGTGAGAGAAGCTCTGATGTCCCTCAGTCCCTAGAGTGTTACACAGAGGAGTAGAAATGGCACTTAGGAAATGAAATCAGAAAGATCTGGAGGCAACCTAATTATGAAAGCATTAAGGCAGAGTTATAAAAGATATTTCAGGGAAGACAAGATACTAATTAAAAAAAAATTCCTATCCTACTTTTCTAGTGCTGGCTGCCCAAACAGAGGAATAGAAATGGCACCTTGCAAGGGGAAGGAAGAGAAGGAAGAGCAGGTCATCAGCCTTGGATCTCAAGTTGCAGAAGGACAGAATGTGTTTGGTGTCTACCGTATCTTTGCTTCCTTCAATGACACCTCTGTCCAAGTGACTGATCCCTCTGGCAAAGAAACCATCTCCCCAGTGACTGATGGAATGAAGGTCAAGACTGACAGAGCTGAATTTTCTCCCTGTGCTACTATGTTGGTCTCTCAGGACATTGCCCAGAGATGTAAAGAACTAGCTATCACTGAACTTCATATCAAACTTCAGGCCAGAGAGGGAAATAGGGCTAAGACTCCCAGCTCTGGTGCACAGTGAGACCTGAGAGCCCTGGAACATTCTAGAATGAAGATCAGGCAGAATTTGGATGTCACTCCAATACTTTCTAATGGTACTAGCAGAAAGTGAGGTCGCCATGGTCACTGTTTTTGAATATCATTGGCTGGATTATTTTTGTCAACAAAAATGTCACAATGGAAAAAAAGTACTATCCTATATGACCACTTTCCAATTTTTACAAAAATCTTCATGAAAAATAGAGAAGAGAAGGAAGTTCACAAGGAAACACAGATGAGTAGAGCAGTGTTGGTGCTACTATGTTAAATTTAATATATACTTATTAAAGTTTATGTAATATTCATTTTTCATATACATTCCTTTTTATACTTTCTATGTGAATATATTTCTGTTCGTTAAGTTCACAACAAAGAAAAGGGAAAAAAAAGTAAAAGTCGGTGACTTATTTAATCTTCACAGGAAGAGAGCCTGGGCCTTCTACTTATTTTGTATTCCTCAAATGTCTATTATTGAATGAAGTTTAGTGAATCCTTACTAATTACTTAAATTCAGTCCTCATAAGAATAGTCTACACATATATAGAGGGTATTCTTATTGGAAATATGTAGAATGTTTTTATTAATGCTTGGTTGGTTTTGCAAAATATCCATCTGATCCCTTTTAAATAAAATGTTTTAAAAAATCAAATAAGAAAATATGTAGAATGAACAGGAAGTCCCTTGAAAATGATTTTCTACAGTACCCATCTCCTTATCATCACAAAATTGACAGAATAGTGCAGAGAATGAAAGATCTTGTTGTGTTTACTATTTGTTGATTACCAAAAAAAAAAAAAATTGTCTCACTGAAGCAAATTGTAGCTTTCAACACTCTCTTCCTATAAGGCATCTTCTGTTATATTAAAAATCAAATAAAATTCCTTAAAAATGAAGCGATAGAAAAAACTGTTCAAAAGTACTTTCATTCTCAACTGAAGTGAAACACAAAACAAGAAGCAGAATGTTTTGCCCAAGGCCTTCTCCATTATCGTGAAGAATATCCTGTGTGGGATCCAAATGGAAGAGAAAGTCTCTATAAATGGTGGAGTTCTTTAGATATTCTTTGTGAATGACATTTTACTGACCAAAGCAAATTCTAGGACAATATAAGGCCTCCTCAGGGAAAGCCATGATTATTAGTTTAGACTAACCATCCTTATAGGAAAATAGTTGCCCATTTATCCAAACTATGAAATACATTTTATCAAGTTAGTATTCCTGGGGCAGACGTCGCACATGGAGAATACTTTGGGCCCAGAAATAAGTAGGAGGAAGAGATCAGTCTAGATGGAATCTGAGGAAATGTGAAGTGCTCTGAATTATTCCCAGTTTTTCTTTAGCACAAGCATCTTTTTAACATAATTGTTTGGGGAGGGGGCTGTATAGTTGTGAATTTTGGAATACCACAGTCTATAATCAAAGTAATGGATGATCCAAAGATAATAGAATGATGTATAGTGGACACAACCTATAGCTTATTTTCTTTTCATTTTTTTTGAGGGGGAAGGCAAGGCAACTGGGGTTAAGTGACTTGCCCAAAGTCACACAGCTAGTTAAGTGTGTCAAGTGTCTGAGGCCGGATTTGAACTCAGGTCCTCCTGACTCCAGGGCCAGTGCTCTATTCACTGCGCCACCTAGCTGCCCCTGCCTATTTTCAATGATTATCCAAGCCCAATGGCATATGGGACATCATCTAGGAAATGTATTATATGAAAAGAAAGTATAACAACATGTAATGAGAGCAGGTTATGACAGAATTCAGTCTGAATACTCTGCTACTACCTATGAAATATGAAAAAAATTAGAGGAAGTCCTATTACACACTAGGTCCATCCTCTGTGGAGTATCTACAGAAAAGTATTGGTAAGAACTGCACAGGATGAAAAGGCATTTATTGGATTTAACTCAACAAATATCAGTTCAGATTCTACCATGTGTAAGGGACTAGCAAGTAAGTATAACAAGGTAATTTAAAGGAGAGAGCATTAACAAGTGGGAGAATAAGAAAAATAAGCTGATCTGAGCCTTGAAGGAAAATAAGGATTCTGATAAAAGGTAGGGGCAAGCACATTCTAGCTTTGTGTGATAACACAGAGTAGGAAATGGAGAATTATGTCTGGGGAAGAGCTAGTAGCCCGGTTTAATTGGAACATACTGTTCACAAAAGGGAGTCAAGTGAAACAAGGCTGGAAGAGTAGATGGGATTCAGAATATGGAGAATTGAGGGTGGAACCAAGATGGCAGCATAGAAACAGGAAAACTCCATGAGCTCCCCCCATCACCACCTCAAATACCTATAAAATATGATTCTAATAAAATTTTAGAGCTACAGAACCCACAAAGTGACTGAGAGAGACAAATCTCCCGCTGAAGGCAGCCTAGCAGGCAGACAGGAAGGGTTCATTGCAGTGCACAAGAAGCCATGCCCAGCCCAGCTTGAGCCCTCAGTTTTAGCCCCAGGGCAGCCTGACCAGCAGCAGCTAGAGCAGACTTCAGGAGAGTGGATCTCCAGTAGCTGTGGTGGTTTCCAGAAATATCAACCCATAAATGCCAAACACAAAGTAAAAGGTCAGTGTAGAACTTTGTTGCAACTGTGAGGGACAGAGTGTGGTCTGGCCTTTGACCCCAGAGCAAGAAGCAGTGGAGGCACAGCAGCTGTGTAGCCGCCTCCATGTGGCTGCTTCAGAGCTTCCGGCCTGCAGATTGTAGGGGGTGGGGGGGGGAAGTGATCATTCAGAGGGTACTCACTCTTGCTTTAACTTGCCAGGATCTGGATCATGGTCTTGTGTGGTGGTCCTGAGGTGTGTGACCAGTGAGCCAGAGTGTGTGGGGGCTATAGAGACAGAGCCCTCCTAATAGCTCCAGCAGCTGTGAAAACCCCAGTGATTTGGGACAAAGTTCTCCCTTCTGGAAGCAGAGTTCTACCATGGCAAATAGTTCAAAAGTCAAGTAATTGAGTAGCAACATGAGCAAGCAAAGGAAGCAAAGCAAGCGCAGTAATTCAATTTTAGATTCCTTTTTTGGGGACAAAAAGGATCAAATCATGGAATGGGAGGAAGACAACAAAGTCAGAACTGCTGCATCAAAAGCTTCCAAGAAAAATACGAATTGGTTACAGGCCATGGAGGAGCTCAAGAAGGATTTTGAAAACCAAATAACAGAATATGGAGAGCTGTAAATTCCAGTATGCTAAATTTGTATTTTATCCAAGAAGCAATGAAGACCCACTGATGGTTTTTAAGTATGATATGTGTCTTAAAGAGATTGGTTTTTTTCTTCCACACAGCAGCATGGAAAATGCACTGGAGAGAAGAGAAAGTTAACAGGGAGATACAATTTGTACCAAAAGAGGAATTGCCTCCATTGACAAGATCACAGATTCATGTAGCACTCAAGCATGATAATTTAGTATGGGAAATGTTTTGGCCTTTAGAGACATCATTGAAATCACACCATAGAGGCAACTATCTCTTCAACTTATCTTGCCAAGGACTTTGCTGATGCCTAACCTCATGTATGGGACAGCTAGATGGCACAGTGGATAGAGCACTAGGCCTAGAGTCAGAAAGACTTGAGTTCAAATCTGACTTCAGATACTTGCTAGCTGTGTGACCCTGTGCAAGTCACTTAACCCTGTTTGACTCAATTTCCTCATCTGTAAAATGAACTGGAGAAGGAAATGGCAAACCACTTTAGTATCTCTGCCAAGAGAACCCCAAATGGGGGTCACAAAGCGTCAGACACAACTGAAATGACTGAACAACAACCACTACATGCACATGATTAACAATAAACTTGAAATTAGTTCTATGAGACACCAAGCACAAAGATATTATGTCTTACCCATTGAATTAAGTTATGCTTCAAATTTTATAGCACACAACTAAATTCACAAACCTAGGTAGACCAGAAGATAAAGCACATGCAGTTAATGTGAATGGAAATAGCCAAGCAAACAAAGCCTGCACTGTTAACAATAAAATGCTGCATTTGTAGACTTCGCATGAATAATGACCACGAAGTTAATTGTGGACTCATCTCAAGAACCACTGGAGACTAAAATAAAGTGAAATAGTATCAGGGAATCAATGAGCCAGTTCCTATTATCAGGAATTGCCCTTGGCCTTGCAATGGGTTTGTCACTACAGAGGCTAAAGTCTCTTAAGTATCTATAAGACGAGATACGAATAATTCACTCATATATATATGCATTATAAGCAAATGGCTTAGTCATCCAAGTGTTTAGATATAATCTTCCAAGTTAGGGGTCTGGGGAGGTGCTTAAGAACTTGGTGCACAAGGTCAGAAAACAGAAATACGTGACATAGGCCTGTCTTCTTCCTGGCCCTGTAAATAAACATCTATTCCTGCCAGCTAATTTTGCTATTCAAATAATGTATAATATTTAAACAGTGCTTTAAGTTTTGCAAAGCACCTCACCTATGTTATCTCTTGTGACCCAAACAATAACCCTGTGAAGTAGGTGGAGTTTTTAGCTCCCACTTAACTGATGAGGAAACTGAGGCTGAGAGAGGTTAAGTAACACGTACAGGATCACAGAGGCAGAATCTGGACTTATGACTCCCTGACTCCAAGGCCAGCACTCTTATCCACTATGCCACCTAGGTGCCTCAAATAATTTTCTGCTAAACTGAAGGAAAAAAAAAACAACTTCTAGAGTAATCTGAAAAAAGGCAAATGTTATGCTCAAGTTTTCTGCTAATTTAACTCGCAGTTTCATTAACATAAATATTGTTTTACAACCTTCTTATTCTTGTGGCTATTCTTTCAACATTTGCCAAAATGATCATGTTTTTCTCAAGTTTTACTTTTTTTCTTTTAAGTCATTTCCCTTTAGGTGAGTCACTATTTTTAAAAAAATCTAATGTGGGTTTATTTCATCACACTTATGTACTATACTTAGGTGCCTTAACACCATTATTGGTTTTACTGGGTTGAATTTTCTTCATTTCTCCATATTCCTGAATTAGAATTGACTTATTATCTACTAGTTCAATTAATACATATCATCCATCTGGGAACAGCTTATATTTGTTATTTTCTGAAAAACAGAACCACGGAGAAGTATTTGGGTATGATCTTATTAAAATCCCAAATATACAGTTTAGGATTTGCGAAAGGATACTGGATTTGGAGTCAGAGGACCTGGGCTTGAAGCCAGCTTGGTTATATAAAGCCTACGGCACCATGGGGAAGATGTTTTATCTCTCTGGGCTTTGGATTTTTTTTTTTTTGGTAGTATGAGGGGATTGGGTTATATGACCTCTAAGGTTCTTTTAGCTCTAACTTCTAGAAAAGCTATATATGTTTTAGGTTACTTATCAACTAATCTATTTATATAACAAGAAGGAAAACTCAATTTCATTTGCTAAATAAAAAGGTAGTTATACTTCCCAACTTTCAAATGGATGACATTCATAAAATAATTCGTAAATTGGTTGTTTGGAAATTGAAATACATTTCCTAATATAAACAATGTTATAAATGGTCATCCAGTCTTTAGCCTAACCTACAAAACCCACTTAATCCACAATGAGGCTAAATTAGTAATAATAATAGCCTGAAAATCTAATAAAACCTCCAACACATGATGTGGGTTTGTCTGAGCCTTAAACCCCCTGATCCTAGATCTCCTTCAAGAACAAAGGCAGTGGTGGTGATGAAGACTTCCAGTAGCAGCGGCTATTCATAAATAGATAAGACATGTATGTATATGTGTGTATGTATGTATGCATACACACATGTACAGATACATGTATATACAGATACATATGTATATGTTAATAAATCATGGATAATCTTAAAGGAATATTTTAACCAATAGTACATATGGATTTTTGTTTGTTTTGTTTTACTTTGGTGTGATGGTAAAAGTTAGTAATCTACCATTGGGTCCTGGGTTTAAATTGGTTCTTTCAGGAGTTTTCGAATTTACAAGGAAAAATGCCTTGCAGTTTATACTTGTTTGTTGCATTACATTTAACTGAATTGCAATTTTGTTGTTGTTCAGTTGTTTACAGTTGTGGCTAACTCTTTATGACCCCATTTGGGGTTTTCTTGGCAAAGATTCTAGACTGGTTTGCCATTTTCTTCTCTAGCTCATTTTATATAATCAGGAAACTGAGGCAAACAAGATTAAGTGACTTGTCCAAGGTCATACCTCTAGTAAGTGCCTGAGGTCACATCTGAACTCAAGAAGGTGAGTTTTCTTGACTCTAAGTCAGGTATTCTATCCCCCCGCAAAGGAGAATTTATAGAAAAGACCCTCCATGACTATCTAAATTATGGCTAGTATAAGAATTGTGAAATAGGCATATGAAAAATACTTTGGATATCTGCAGTCCCTCAGAGTTATGAACCCTGTATGAGACTGCAAGAGCAACACAATGGCAGAAGGATAATTGCCCAAGGAATGACCCACCAAGGTATGGATTTGGCAGTTGTGGTTAGCAAAGGAATTTGGAAGGTATTCCACACATTCTTTTTATTTATTTATTTATTTTTTTAAACAAATGCTTTATTAACTTCTGTTTTACATCATTCACTTCTGCCAGATTTTGAGTTACAATCATTTTTCCCCCCGTTATTCCCCTATCCAACCTCCCAGAATAGCAGTCCCACAAGATATCGCTTCCTCCAATCTGCTCTCTCCCATACCTTCTCCCATACCCCCTTCGACTTTTCCATTAGAGGAAGGTGAATCTTTGTGTCCCAATGCCTGCACATCTTATCTCCCAATTATAAGCAAAAGAGTATTAATAATAGTATTTATATATATTTGAAACATTTAATCTTAAGACCTCGAATTTCAGATCCATTTCCTTCCTCCCTTGTCACCCATTCCCTCTGGGGAGATAAGTAATTCAGTATATGTTGTACATGTCTAGCTATGCAAAACATCATCATAGTAGATATATTGAACAAGGCTGCTTATAATTCCCTCCCACTCATCCCACCCCCCACCTGGTCCATTCCCTACATGATCCTGTCCCTCTTCTATAGTGGGTACTTCCAACCTCCCCTCCCCCCAAGGATGCCCCCCATCAATCATCCCTCCTCTCATCCCCCTTCCCCCTATTCTGCTGCAGGTTGAGATATCCCATTTAGTATGTATGTCATTCTCTCCCTGAACCAAATTCAATGAGAATGTGGTTTTGCCTTTTTTGCCTTCCTATTCTCCCCCTCCCTTGCAACCACTTCCCCTTGCTTCTTCTACATGAGATAGTTTACCCTACCCTGTCTCTCCCCATCTCCTCTTGCCACTTTCCTCTCTCACCTCATAATTTCATCCCTTGAGTATTCTCCCTTCCCAACAAATTCAACCTATGCCCTCTATCCATATACACACATATTCACATATGTATTCATATGACCACACACCCTTCTTCCATTATTTTCATAGTGAGAAAGATATCATCAGTCACAGTTATTGTTTTTCCATATAGGAATGTAAATAGTTCAACTTTGATAAGTTCCTTTTGATTTCTTTTCCCTGATTACCTTCTCAGGCATCTCTTGCTTCTTGTGTCTGGATGTCAAATTTTCTATTCAATTCTGGTTTTTTCCTCAAGAATGCTTGAAAGTCCTCTATTCCACTGAATGACCATATTTTCCCCTGAAACAAAATACTCAGTTTTGCTGGGTAGGTGACCCTTGGGTTCATTCCCAGTTCTTTTGCCCTCTGGAATATCATATTCCATGCCCTTCGATCCCTCAGTGTAGAAGCTGCCAGGTCCTGGGCTATTCTGATTGTGTTTCCACAATATTGAAATTGTTTCTTCCTGGCTGCTTGTAGTATTTTCTCCTTGATCTGGGGATTCTGGAACCTGGCTATAATATTTCTGGGAGTTTTCTTTTGGGATCTTTTTCAGGAGGTGATCGGTGGATTCTTTCAACCTCTATTTTGCCCTCTGGATCTAAAACATCAGGGCAGTTTTCCTTGAGAATTTCTTGAAGGGTGATTTCTAGGTTCTTTCCTTGATCATGGCTTTCAGGTAGTCCAATAATTTTTAAATTGTCTCTCCTGGATCTATTTTCCAGGTCAGTGGTTTTTCCCATGAGATATTTCACACTGCCTTCTAGTCTTTTGTTTGTTTGGATCTGCTTAACAGCATCTTGATTTCTCATAAAGTCATTAGCTTCCATTTGCTCCAGTCTAACTCTGAAGGAATGAATCTCCTCAGTGAACTTTTGGGATTCTTTTTCCATCTGGCAAATTCGACTTTTTAAGGCATTCTTCTCCTCATTGCCCTTTTGGGCCTCCTTTGCCATTTGAGTTAGTCTATTTTTTAAGGTGTTGTTTTCCTCAGTCAGGCTGTTGACCCTCATTTCATACTTTTCCTGCATCCTTCTCATTTCTCTTTCCAATTTTTCCTCCACTTCTCTTATTTGATTTTTAAAGTCCTTCTTAAGGTCCTCTATGGCCTGCAACCCGCTCATGTTTTCCCCTGGGGCTTTTGGAGCAGGACTTCTGACCTCACAGTCCTTTTCCCGCTCTATGCCCCCAAAATAGGAGTCTAGGGTTGCAATTTTCTGTTTCCTTTGCCTTGGCATGTTGCCACTTAATTGCTTGACTTTTGGGCTTGTTGCCACACTATGGCTTTAAGGCCAGATAGAGGAATTTTCGTCCCGAACGTGTGGGGGGCAACTTCCTTTTCTGGCAAGCTGTAAACCCACCCACAACTTCCACCCTAGATCACAATCCGGATCCAGGGAGGTTAAAGCAAGAGCGATTACCCCCCAAGACTGATCGCTGGATCTCCCTACAGTTAGCATGCAGGCCGGGAGCTGGAACTGCCTCTGAAAACTACAAAATGGGGTGTCTCCTCAGTGGCTTCTAGCCCCCAGGGGAGGAAGCTGACGCATTCCCCAAATACAGGTCCCAAATCCATAGGACACTAACCTCTTACTTTGTCCTAGGCATGTCTATGTTGATAATTCTGGAGTCGCCACAGCTGCTGGTGTTCTGGGGTTCCTCCAGCTGGCTGCTGGCCCTGCCGCCCTGGGGCTAAAACCTCGGCTCATGCGGACCTGGGCTTGGCTCAGCTCAGCTGGGCTCAGCTCCCGTGCTCTGCGCGCTGCCGGCTCCCAGAGTGCTGTGCTGGTCCTTCCTGCAGCGCTGCTGGGCTGTCCTCAGTGGGAGGTTAGCTTCTCTGTGTCATTCTGTGGGTGCTGGGGCTCCAGAAGTTGTTCAGAGTCCCCTTTTACATAGTTTGGGGGGAAACTGGGGGCAGAGTGGTTTGGATGAGCTGTTTCTACTCCGCCATCTTGGCTCCACCCCTATTCCACACATTCTTAATACCTTCATTTTTTCCTCAGACTTAAAATTTCAGCTGTGTAAAGCTGCGTTACAAGGTGGTTGAATTCAAAGGCTGAGTATAGATGTGGCTCCAAAGAATGGCAGGTCACAATACCACTCCAGGTTAGAAAATATAGCTTAGGGAAGTATTGGTGCTTAACCCAGAACCTGGCACATAGTAGGTACTTAATAAATGCTTCTTGTTTGGAAGTGTGCGTATAATAGCAAGTCTATTCAACTGATAACTCTTGTGGAAGAATTTGACTCAGATTCTAAAGTTGTCAAGTTTATGCACATTACTGAAGAGTAGTTGTGATAGGCATGATATATCTTCAAATGTGAATGAGAATCAATCTTTTTTTTATAATATAGCATTTTAAGGCTTACCAACTGCTTTCCAAACAATAGCTTTCTGGGTCAGTTTAGTCTAAGCATAATTATCCAAATTTTAGAGATAAAGAAACTGAGGCTCTGAAGGGTTACCTGACTCATGCAGTGTACGGGTCCATAGTCAGAAAGTATCAAAGCCACAGCCTTCTTGTTTGACCTTCAACATTTTACTCCATGACTCTAGCAATCAATTCTTCTCCATATTACTAGGAGAAAAACACCAACTGATTTTTATAGGCTTATTGGGAAGAACAGCTAATAAAAAGATGATTGCAAAAAGCTTTGAACATTAAGTGCTATAGAAATACTTAGATCATAGAACACCAAATTAAATGAACAATAAAATAATAATAACCTAGCTCAGCTTCCAGCTGGAAGACCTCAGTCCACAGGAAAGGAGTTGTAGATTGTATATTGAGAAGATGGGGAGTTCAGGGCTTCATTCAGTTTTTTAAAAGGAAGAAATGAGAAGAGTCAAATGTATACCTTGGATATTCCCAGGTTTTTATTTTGGCTTCAGGTAACATCTTTAATATGGGAGTGGGATAGAATAGGTAATGTAATGATCTCTTATTGCTCTCATGTTCTATTAATCTTCTATTTCTAAGGGAAAATTTCAAAAGACAACATCAAAGCCATTCTTGACTCACAGAAAAGAACCACATGCAGCTGGAATCAAATCAATCATAAAGCATATAATAAACCTGCACTCTGTGCTCTCTATGCTTCTTGGCTTTGTTGGGCCACAAAGAAGTATAAAATATAGTCTCAAGGAGAATACACTCTGGTTATGGGGAGAAGATGAACATATAAAACTATCAAACTCTGAAAACATAAGCACGCTACTCACTGTAAGTGTAAGAATTCAGAGAAAAGAGAGATCAGATGGGGTTGAAATAGAGATGATTTCATGGAGAAGGTGAGACTTGTGGTCCTCTGAGGGAGGACTTGGGATACGTAGAAAGGCATAGGGAATGAGACATGGTTATAATATGAGCAAAAACAAAGGCATGGTAGAAGGACTGTGGCATGTGCAGGGGACAGTGAGATTGACCAAAAGGGAACAGAAAATTCAGATGGGTGAGTCTTTGTTGTTTGTAATGGGTATTTAAGAATATGAATAATGAATCAGAAAGATACATATATGTGTGTGTGTATATATATATATATATATATATATATATATATAAGAGAGAGAGAGATAAATTATGAAGCACTTACTATGGGCTACATGTGCTAAAATCTGGTTATAGAGATAAAAGACAGTCACTGCCCTCAAGGAGCTTACATTCTAACAAAGACAACACATAATTGAGAGCTGGAAAGTAGGGCTGGGGGAAGGGTGTCCTAGAGAGGGAAAAGCAACTGTAGCAGAGGAGAAGAAGAAATCTGGAGAACGAGTCCAGCTATGAATGAAGCAAAGTATGGCTAAGGCCCTTCCTGAAATACTGGTTGGGGCTTCAGGGCAGAAGCTTCTCCAAACTAGGAAGTAGGTTGCTGAAGAGGAAGGGAAGAAGTCCCCAGTTAGTTTCTTTATACTTTACACCCTACTGTAAATAAACCCTTCAAATGTTAACAGCCAGCCTCTTTCACTACTTGTAATAATGGTATTCACTCACTCACCCCTGCCACCACCACCCAGGTAGAGGCTATGAAACCTAGGACAAAATAACTCACCTATAGAAACCAATCAAAACTTAATCTTAGTCCTTCTACCTCTTACTTTCTTTCTTGAGGTAGAGTGTGGAGAGGAGGGTGGACCTTTCAATGACAGCCAGGAGGAACAGCTCCTCTGGCTAGCTGGAGAATAAAGGTTGGGCAATAGTATTTCTGTGCAGACCCCTGCAATGTGTCACTCTTTTCCAGGGAATGTTCTGTTTGCACTCCAACAGGGGCGGGGCATTCTCTCTTATTTTCTCTGGGCAAAGTAGGGAGGCATAAGAACTTAGAATAAGAGAATTTTGGCATTTAATAGGGCTGGGAGTTGGTCTTAGCTGAGGCCACTGGAAAGCAGGATGCTGAATTAGTAAAACAACAAACCATGGTTCAGTGAACAATAAGGTCCTGTGATTATGTAAAACAAATAAAAATGAAAGCCCAAATTGTGGAGGGCCTTAAAATGGGGGCAGAAGAGTTTGGACTTGATACAAAAGGGCAAAAGGGAATTATTTTAGGATCTTAAACAACAGGTGGTACTGGTGACAGTAAGCATTATGAACTGGAGTGGAGGTAGACTGGAATATGCCAGAATATCTAAATGTTTTTTTAATTTAACTTCTGCCATATAGTTGAAGTATTCTGGGGCTCTCAGAGATTTCTGAAGCTTCTGTCAGCATCATGAAAATGTGGAAGACACGAAATAGAAACAGATTACTTTGCTGATGAAAATGAAAACAAAGACAACATTTGGGAATGAAAAATGGAAATGAAATTGAATTATGGAATTAGCAAAATTGAATTAATTTATATAATATTGCCATCAGAGGGCAGGCTTTGTTCACATCAACAATTAAGAACAGAGTAGAAAGGAGGGAACGTGTCCAACATCCTTAGCCTTGACAGCATTTTGCAGTGCCTGCTCCTCTGGAAGATTGATTTGTCTTTTAAAAGAGTCGAAACCACTGTCTCAGAAAACTGAGGAAGCAAAAGAGGAAGTAAAGGAGGGTGAAGGGGTCATGAAAGCGGGAGGAAGAATAAAATGAAAAATAAATGCCAAGAGGAAAAATGGTGGCTGCAACTATTTAAAGAATTCTTTTCCCATGCAATTTACTTGAGCTTTTCTCTGCTGGTATTTTGATAGGCACGGGAAACTGAAATAAGATTCAATAATGTTTTCACTGGAAACAGAAATTGAGAGAAATATGTGGAATGGAAAGGGAATTACAAAAATATCTCAGAAACCAAAAAAAGGGAAACCAATAACATGGCATTTAAATAATCCTACTGTGAACATAATGGAATCAGCCTTCATTCCATAGCTGCCAGTGACTATCAATTAAAAGACAGATCAGTTCCTCCAGGGACACTGATAAGACAGTAAGAGAAGATTCTTTAATCCTTCTAACAATGGGCATTTGTTCATATGGGTTTGGAAGACACATTTAAGTGTAGTCTATAACTCTTCTTTTGCAGTCAGCTCTATTTCAGAAAAAAATGCTTATACAAAGGCCACTGTTGTTGTTGTTGTTGGTACATTCAACCTTTTTTATTGTTTTGTTTGAAAGCAACCTTTTATGTTAGTAAAAACAATACTTTGGAACATCTGGGAAATGTTAAATGCAAGCCAGTTTGGACAAATATTAAACACTCTACCATTATTTAAAAGCAAAGCATCTTTAACTTATTGATCCAAATATTTTGCCTAAATTATGTATCTAGTACAGGAGAAAACATTTCTTTAGTTTGATTTGTATGGATAATGAAAATTGCTATAACAGCAACTACTGCTGTTATTACTATTTATATTACTTCTAGCATTTCTACAGCCCTTTAAAGTTTGCAAAATGCTTTACATATTTTATCTTATTTGATCCCCATGACTCTGTGAGGTAGGTGCTATTATCCCCATTTTATAGATTGTAAGACTGAAGCTGACAGAGATAAAGTGCCTTGGCCAGAGTCATAAAGCTAGTAAAATCTGAGGCAGGATTTGAACTCTTGTTTTCCTGACTGCAAATATAGGGCTCCATCTGCTATGCTACCTAGTTGTCTCTAATTCAAAGAGATTCGTGAGTGAACAATTCAACTACAAATATTTTAGTAGATAGACACCTTTTGGTTTTATTGGGGAACAGGGACTAGAAGTGCACTTGATGGGAGAGACAGTATAAAGAAAAGAGACAGTATAAAGAAAGTACACTCCTAGGTTTTAAAGTCTGAAGACCTGAGTTGGAATCCTGACTTTCTTGCTTACTTGCTACCCATGTGGCCTTCATTTCATCTTCCCCTCTGTGAGATGGAAGGTTGGACTAGATAGTCTCTTTCCAGCTATAATCTTGTAAACCAACTACAAATCCTAAAGTTTACATTTGATGTTTAATCCACACTCCCTAAGCTCTAATAGCAAGTTATAGTTGACTGATTTGAGTCTTTCTTAGCCTTTCTCTTAGGTGGCTATAGTAGTGAAGACTGAAATAGTCAAAGTAAAGTAATAAGGAGAAACTAAAGATGAGTTTGAAGAGTTTATGAATTTAAAAAAATCAACTCCTGAATAACAGAGAGTTGAATGCACCATATTTTACAATACTTATTTAATGCCTTTCCAAAGACTTTCTTTCAAGATAAAACTTCTACATTCCTCACTTTTAAAAAAATAATTGAATTAGGCTTGATATGATTCCAGATGCTTTAAAAGACTTGAAAGTGAAGAAAATTGGGGCGGCTAGATGGCATAGTGAATAGAGCACCAGCCCTGGAGTCAGGAGGACCTGAGTTCAAATCTGGCCTCAGACACTTAACAGTTACTAGCTGTGACCTTGGGCAAGACACTTAACCCCAATTGCCCTGCCTTCCCTCCTCCCAAAAGCAAAAAAAAAAAAAAAAAAGTAGAGAAAATTTACACATAAAAGAATAGATATGTAGAGTATGGTTAAACATTCATTTTCAAACATTATTTTACCATAAAATATACTACAGTATACTATTAAATTGGAGAAAGACTAGAGATTAGTCTACAAAAATACATTGATAGAAGGAATTTCTTCATTTGTGAATTATTAGCATGGTATCAGGAGTGGGACTTGAATTCAGGCCTTGGCTTCAAGGCCAAGTCTCTATTTTTACTATACCATACTGTCTCTATAATAGCTATTTACCTACCTCAGAGCTGTGATTTCATTGACATTGGACATTCCTAGTGAATGCATATTGCCAACTGACTGTAAATTTATAGTTTCAGAATTCCCTGGGATCACTGAGAGATTAAGTGACTTGTCCAGAGTCACAAACAGAGTATGTGTTAGAGATGGGACTGAAACCCAGCTATTTCTGACTCAGAATTAGCTCTATCTACTAACTCCATGCTGCATTATCTTAGGCTCCATGAATAAAAGTATAATACTTATAATGGCTTAATTTATAGTTACTGCACTCTGACATAAAAAAGTGAGAATCGGGGGCAGCTGGGTGGCACAGTGAATAGGGCACCAGCCCTGGAGTCAGGAGGACCTGAGTTCAAATCCAGCCTCAGACACTTAATACTTACTAGCCATGTGACCTTGGGCAAGTCATTTAACCCCAAGTGCCTTGCCCTCCCCCCTCCAGAAAAAGCAAAAAGAAAAGTGAGAATCCTCATCCCAGGAGCAACGACAAGGGAGCCATCATCATCATCATTAACATCATCATAAGCATTTATTTAGTGCTTGTTATGTGCCATGTACTGTGTTAAGCATTGGCAATATAAGCAAAAAGAAAGACAGTCACTGCCCTCAAAGAGAGCATATTGTATTTTAATAGAGAAAAGTAACATATAAAATAAGATGAAAAGGTAGAGCTGGTACCCTATGTGTGAAAAGAGGAGATGACTGGCCTGGGTACCCACTGTAAATGAAGGTCTTGGGAAGAGTCATTCATTCAGAGGTGGGAGCAAAGGGTACTTTGGAGGTATGAATCCCTGGCTGACATGATCTCCCAGGATGAAGAGTTTTCTAGGGAATGAGAAATGAAGATAGCTAAGCTTTATAGTTTATTGATGATAAAGCTCAATTCTGGCTCAGGTATATATTATATTGTTCTCTCTAAGGCTCTTCTGTTTCTACATCATATTAGAACTATATTCACCTCTTAATCATTGAGAAGAGGCAGGGATGACACAAAAGAACATAAATATTGTTTCTATTTTGTTTCAGGATATAGACAGAAATACAACCACATTCACTTGATGCCCAATTCATTTTTGTTATTTGTGTTCTGCGATTTAACCTGAGCAGTAACCCTGGTTATTGCAGATAATTTATAAATCTGATCATTTACTATTTGAAATATTCCAGAGGCACAGGTGGTGGAAGCTGAGGAGGTTGACTTGTGCCAGATTAACTGGCGGGACTTATTAGTAAAGATAAAGTAAGCAGGATGATGTAATCATGACAGCATGAGAAGAGAAGGTGATAAGGGAACCCAGACAGATAACTCTAAAGAAGCAGTTCTTAAGTCTTTTTGTGTTATGGACCCCTTTTCTGGTGAAGTTTATGGACCCTTCCTCAGAATATTTTTTAATGTATAAAATGCCCAGGATTGTGAAAGGAATGAATTATATTGAAAAAAGTATATTTTTCCCATTCATATTCAAGAAGCCCTTGAAATCTGTACATTAACCCCTTAAGAGTTATAATATAATAATAGACTCCAAGTTAAGAATCCCTGCTTTACAGGCTATACCAATTGATCAAAAATAATTAACTACTTACTCTGTACCTACTATTACCATTACTATTACTAGGCACTCACTAGGTCACAGGTACTGTGCTAGGCAATGAGAAAAGACAAAAATGAAAGTCTCCACTCTTGGGGGAGTTTATAATCTACTAGGAGATTCACATGTATCTGTAACATATAAAATGAAGCTGAAAAGGGATGGGGTTGGTGCCCTTCGTGGGAAATGAAAAGATGGCTGGCCTAGACACCCACTGTAAATGAAGGTCCTGGGAGGGATTATATACATACTATATACATATATGTGTATACATATACATATGTATGTATATATACATGTGTGTATATATGTGTATACATATACATATGTATGTATACATATATACATGTGTGTATATATGTATATATGCATATACATATACATATATGTACATAAACTCTTCTTCCCCCATTCAGCCATCATCCTAGTTTAAGCCTTAATTATCTATCGTCTGGAAAAAAGCCTTTTAACTGATCTCTCCTTCTCATTCTCTTGACATTCCAATCCACCTTCTTATCCACATAGCTGCCAAAGTAATTTTTCCGAAGTACAGTTCTAAACATGTCACTCCACTGCTCACTGAGCTCTGGTGGATTGCTATTACTTTTAAGATCAAATATAATGTCCTCTGGCACTTGGAGCTCTTCATAACCTGTCTCCTTCCTACTTTTCTAGCCTTTTTACATAATACCCCCTTCCACATACTTTGTTGTTTAGTCATTGTTCTTATTGTTCAGTTGTGTCTGACTCTTCACAACCCTATTTGGGGCTTTCTTGGCAAAGGTATGGGAGTAGTTTGCCATTTCTTTCTCTAATTCATTTTGCAGATGAAGAAACTGAGGCAAACAGGGTTAAGTGACTTGCCCAGGGTAACACAGCATCTAAGTGTCTGAGGCTAGATTTGAACTCAGGTCCTCCTGACTAAAGATCCAGCATACTATCCACTGCACCACCTTGCTGCTCCTCACAGCCAGCCCCACCCCCCCCCCCACTCTCCACATGCTCTACAGTCCAGCTACATTGGTCTATTTGCAATTTCTTGAACATGACTCTCTATTTCACATCTCAATAACTAGCTGTCCCCCATGCCTGGAGTGCTCTGCTTCTTTAAAGACTCATCTGAAATTCCACCTTCTGTAGGAGACCTTTCCCAGCTGCTCCCACCTCCTTATTGCCACTACCTTCCCCTTTCAGATAGCTACCACCCATCTATTCTGTGTCTTCTATGTATGTGGTTATTTATAGTCTGTTTTCTCCATTATATTGTACCTTCTGTTCAGCAGGGACTGGGTTTTGTTCTTTCTATGTACCACCAATGCTGAGCACATTGCTTGCTACGTTCCCAAGTGAGTAATAAATGCTTGTTGACTTACTAGGTTACCTACATCATATAGAACAAAAACAAAATAAATACAACATAATTGATGGAAGTATGGGCAGCTAGGTGGCATAAAGGAGAGTGCTGGGCTTGGAGTCAAAAAGACTCCTTTACCTGAGGTCAAATCCAGCCTCAGACACTTACTAGCTCTGTGACCCTGGGCAAGTCACTTAACTCTGTTTGCCTCAGTTTCTTCATCTGCAAAATGAGCTGAGAAAAACATGGCAAACTACTCTAGTATCTTTGTCAAGAAAACCCCAAATGGGGTCATGAAGAGTAGGACATGACTTAACAAGTTGAGAGAGGTAGGGCACTAGCAGTTTGGAGTTTAGGAAAATGCTCATGTTGACTGTAGTGTTTCTAAAGATTCTTGAAGGATCCTATAAGGTGGAGAAGAGGAAGTTCTAGGCATGGGAAGACAGTCAGTGAAGGTACAACATTAGGAGTGTGAAGACCAGCAAGAAAGTTAATTTGGCAAGACTGTAGAGGGCTGAAAGATGAGTAATGTTGAATAGTTCTGGAGAAGTTGGTTAGGGCCTAGTTGTAAAGGGCTTTAAAAGTCAAACAAAGGAGTTTATATTTTACACAAGGCAACAGGGAGGTACTGGCTTTTATTTAGTTAGGAATGGCAGTCAGACCTATGCTTAAGGGAAATCACTTTGGTTGCTGTGTGGATGATGAATTGGAATAAAGAGGGATCTGAGGCAAAAAAAAAAGACTAATTAGGGGACAATTGTCTCCATAGGGGAAAGAGACAGAGATCTCATAACAGTTGATGTCTGGGAGGAAAGGTCAAAGAAATTCTGGTGTTCATTGGCTACAGTACCAGATCCTGTTGGTAGAGAGTTATATGTGAGCAAATTTCCTAATTATGGACATGGATTCTAATAAACCAACAGCCAAAAGTAGAGCATGAGACATGACTTAGAAGAACCTAGGCCAAGTACAGCCATCCAGTCTTTAATAGCCCTAGTTGTGTCTTCCATTTAAGATCTGTTAATGAGGTAGAAGCCAGGGGCAGACCCCAATAGTACAAAAAGTCAGAGTCAGGCAAAAATAGAATTTCCAAATAGATTTTTGTGTTGGGAATAGCCCAAGGACGCCAGACTTGGAAGAGGAGGTTATAAAAGCCTAGCCTCCAGGTATCTGGCCATATAGCCTCCAGAGAGGAGGAGGCCCCACATACCAATTTGGGTCAGGAAAAGGAGGAGGATAGAGATGCACCACAAGGGAGAGAGCCTCTTAAAATCTAACTAGCTAGGGAGTTTGCTTTAGATAGATGAAGACAGAGAGGACAGGTCTATACAAGGGGAAAAAGGGAACTTGAGGTGGTAGTACTTGGAGGAGTAGGAGGATGAGGATATAACTGGCTACTTTCCAAATACAGAAGGATGTCTTAAATCCAGAGAGAAAGATCTTAGGTGGTCAGACTGGGAAGGATCCCCCCCATTCAGAGACTCAGGAGACAAAGACAACACTTCTCCAAGTTCATGGCCACAGAATCAAGGATGAAGGGAAGCACTCTAATTTCTTACAAGCAAGAAGTCTAGGATTGGTTGTGCCATAGTAAATTTTCTTCTTGCTAGAGGGTCAGTTCTCCCTTGCTTTTTTTCAGGGTCAAAGAAACAAGCTCTAGAAGGACTAAGCTACATAATAACCTGGCCAAACTGAATTTTATTAGCTAGAAATTCAGCTTTGACAAGAGTGGGCTGGACTAACTCAGAGAAGAAACTGGGAAGAAAAGATGCCAGTCAGACAAGAGAGGGGGCATTGAAGATGAAGGCCTGGTTTCTGGCACATTTTGCATGTAGGATCAGGATTAACTTTTAACTTGGAAATTTTCCCTTTCTTGGTTATTTTAATCCCTTGTACATTTCCTTATAGTGCTTAGTAATAAGACCTTTACAAAAAAATCTAAAGAAGGATTGTGAGTTGTTTCCAGGGAACAGAACAAGGAAGAAAGGAAAAAGGCCTACACCCTTTCTAACAAGGTTATCCTGGGTAGCTAAACTTTGTATGAAGAGGAGAGTAGGGGTCACCAGTGGTAGAAGACCTTGGGCTTACTGATGGAAAAAATAGAATTTTGGAGGACAGTAGGGCTCTGATGCCACATTTGTGAAACATCAAAGATTATCAGAAATGTGTGTGTCTGTTTAAGTGTGTATACTCTAGCCAAGTATAGAGCCAATTAGAAGCTAAAGTCAATATGTTTATAGCCAACTACAATGTAGAATTGTACCTTAGAGAGAGAGTATAACTGTAAAGGAGAAAGTTTGGGATTCAAGCCTTCTGGAGACCTCTCCAAGTAGACAGCATCATGAGCTACAGAACACCATTCCTAGGGAATCTCTGTTCATCTCTGAGGAGGAAGGCCTTTTTTGTTTGTTTGTTTCTTTCTCAGTCATAGGAAAAAGAGAAGTGGCAAGAACCCAGGGTCATGGTAGGACCAAGGGGTCCCATGGTGTCAAATCCTGTTTTACCTCCCAAAGGTCAACATTACTCAAAAGAAGGCTATCTTTGATCAATCTTGTTTTCAAATTACTGATAGTTCTTAGAGCATCGTAGATGAAATTTCTGCTTTGTTTCTATTGATTAATTTGTATCTGGGTAGCATCAAGGTAGCAAATTCCTTTGAATCTCAAATGCTTGACAGCCTCTCTGCTCCAGGAAAATGGGAAAAAAAAGGCAGTTCTGTATAGATGAGTGGTCTTGTCTTCTCCATTAGAAAGGAAGTTCTTTGAGGGCGGGGAATGTTTTTATCCTTTTTCTATCCCTAGCACTTAGCACAGTGTCCGGCATATAGTAAGAACTTATTAATGTCTGTTGATTGATTGATTATATCCTCAGCAGTATAATATGACGAATGTGAAAGCTCTGAGTGCTTTTAAAAAATGTAAAGCATTGTACAAATGTAGAGTATTATTCTATTATGTCTGAGTTACAGAATCAGAATCTTAGAGTTGGACATGAATTAGAACTACCTCCTCTATAAAGCATTAATTACCCTTCCAATGATTTACTACTACTACTACTATTACTGCTGCTGCTACTACTACTACTACTACTACTACTACTACTACTACTACTACTACAATAACTAACTGGCATTTATGCAACACTTAGTTTTGTGAAGCAATGTTATCTCATTTAATCTTCACAACAACTTTCTGAGGTAGATGCCTTTGTTAGCTATCCTCATTTTAGAGATAAGGAAACTGAGGCTGAGAGGCTAAGTGTCTTGCTAAAGTTTTGTTGTTGTTGTTCAGTCATTTAGACATGTCTGACTCTTCATGACCTTGTGGACCATATACTGTACACAGGATTTTCTTGGCAAAGATATGGGGTGGGAGAGAAAGTGGTTTGCCATTTCCTTCTCCAATGGATTAAGACAAAAAGAGGTTAAGTGATTTGCCCAGGGTCACACAGCTCTTAAGTATGTGAGGCAGGGCATGACCCTAGGATTTCCTGATTTCAGGTCTGACTCTATCTCCACTACACAACGTTCTAGTTTCTGTTTGAATATCTTTGCGACAAGGAACTTATTACAATGAGATAGCCCATTCTATTTTCTTACAACTCAATGCCTGGAAGTTCTTTACTCACTGGGAAGAAATTTAAGGAACTATAGAAATCCACATAGAAACTAAGGTATACCTGGGACTTAGAGGAATTCAGTCACAGCAATGTTTGGTAAAAACCAATATTTCATAATGAAATCACTTCCTACTTATATATTTTTTAAATGATTTCCATTTGTTGGATATTTTTATAAAGTAGGGATAACTTTATTAAGTTACTTGTACCTTCTCCTCTTTAGGCCAGATTTCATCTTTCCTTTAATTTTTCCTTTGAATATTTGCTTTTCCTTCTCTATATGTCTATGGTTTATTCTGCACTCCTTCCTATCTCTGCACATCCTTTTAAAAATCTGATGATCCAAACCTGGACATGCTAATGTAACAATGGTCTGACAGATGTTTATCAGCAAGGTTACCTCTTGGCCCTTTTGGTCCTACTTGTATGACTGTGTCCCTGTATCACAATCATAGACTCAGAGTATATGAAACAGAAAGTGGATCAGAGGAAGAATAGGGATCATTTCCTCCAACCCACTCATGAAAGAGGAAACTGAGGCTCAGAGAGCTCCAAGTTTGAATTTTAATTTATAGCTGGAGATTTATCATATCCAATCTTATTTAAACATAAACAAATTATAAATGAGTATCAAAAGGTAAAATTTCTGAAAAGAAAAACAAGTGACAATGGCTGAGAACAATTGCAGACCAAATCATAAGGTAATTCTTTAAGACTCAAAACAAAATAAGAAATAACAATCCAAAAAATTCCTATTTGCAATATGCATTCTCTCCTTATGTTTTACCTGAAGTGGAAACTACCAATTGGAAATCTTCACGTTTCTGCTAACGAAGAAAAAGAATATTGAGCAACATTGCTATTTTAGAAGACAATTGAACATATTTCTGGTAGGGGTATTTTAAGAAGCAGACTGCTGCTCAGATTTGTTAAATAAAATCACTGCAGGTTCCTCTCTTCTCCTACTATACTGTCACTAGGGCAGGGAAAGAAAGGTGATTTCGCTGCCATGGTTACTGAGACTAACCACCTGAAGTCTCTTTGTCAGCTGATGGAACATTTTCTATACAGCTTTAGAGCTCCAATCACCAAGTTGTTCCCAGGGTCCTGATCCTGTTGTCCTAGGATCTTTGTTGTTCAGTCATTTTAGTGGTGTCTGACTCTTTGTGATCCCATTTGGAGTTTTCTTGGCAAAGATAATGGGGTGGTTTGCCATTTCCTTCTCTAGCTCATTTTACAGATGAGGAAATCAAGACAAACAAGATTAAGTGACTTGTCCAGGGTCACATAGCTAGTAAGTGTCTGAGGCTGGATTTGAACCCAGGAAGATGAGTCTTCCAGACTCCAGGTCCAGCACTCTATCCACTGTACCACATGGCAGCCCAGATTCTTAAGATCATACATTTAGAGATGGAAAAGACTTTAGAGACAAGTAGTCTAACCTCATCATTTAACAGAAAAGGAAACTGTGGACAAAAAAGGTTAAACCCAAGGTCATGGAGGTATTTGAGTGGTAGAGGTAGGAGCTGATCCCAAATCCTTGGATTCCAGATCTAGGGCACTTTCCCACCAAACTGTAGAACATTACAAAATACAAATTCATTGTCAAAATATTCAGTCATCTGAGTACACCACCCCTTGTTGACCCCAGATCTCATCATTATTTGTTCTAGTATCACATTGGATTATTACTGAGAATTAGCTTTTAAAGAGAAGGAAAAACACTTTGAGAGTGAAGATTGATTTAAAAAGGATTGTTCATAAGCTCTAGACTCGGGCATGCCAAAAAAGAAATAAAAAAACTACCAAACTGGGAAATATCTTACCTAGAGAAGTTGAGAAAATGAACATGACGAGTGAATAAATAGGGCTGTTCTGCAGTACTTATATTTTTAATCAATTCCATCTGAAAAAAAAAAGAAAAAAGAGGTTTTAAATAGAATGAAATTAACCAAGCCAAAGGGTGTTATTTGCTTGGCATCCTTTACACACACACTCTTACCTCCTGGACCAAGTCAGAGGCTTTACATTTTGAGAAACATTAGCAAATTTGAAATAGGCTTGCTACAGTATTTAGCATATCATTCCAAGAGTTTATGATCCTGTGTCTAATTCAGTCAACTGCTACCATGCAAACAATGTGACAGATTAATTGATTGGAATGAGCTAATAAACATGTTGTACTAAAACATAAATGAAGACAGAACCTTGTTCTCCCAGTTAAACCTAAATCTAGGCAAGATGTTAATCGTGATTTTATTCTTCTATAAAAACAAGTTATTGAGATTTGCAAAAACATTCAAAGGCATATCTCTGGATTTTTAAAACATGCAAATAAAACCATGTGATTTTTTGTAATTTTTTATTTGGGCTCTGACCATTTATAGAGAAAATATTTTATGAAGTGCATACAAACTCCCAAATCTCTTGAGGTTAACCAGGCCATGTCTTATCTGCTCTGCTCTAAATTATAAATTGTACTGGTCTTAGTGGGTGGCCGTTGAGTTATTTAAACTTTATTCATCATAACAGCAAATAACAAAGTGGAAAGGTATTTCATGAGAGTGTAAATCTCTAACTTTTACAGTCTTCTGGATCATGTCAAGGTCCAGAAAGTGTTAAGTAAAATCTGTAAAAAATTCCAGGCATTCTTTTTATTCTCTGCCTTCTTGCCTTCTGCTTTCCTTGTATTTTCTAATTGACCTCATCCAAAACATACAAACTACATATTTTTTTAAAAAGAAAAAAAATTGTCAACTGTAACATTTGAAGAGCAACACAACTACATTAATGTATTCAGTGTTTAATAACACCTTACAAGTTGGGGCACCACAAATTTATAAAGAAATGATCAAAATGTGAAGCTATAATATCTGTTTTCCTTAATCATTCCATTGAACAGTTTTAAGCAATATCGATTTGTTGCAGATCCTCTAACTCATATGTCAGTGTACTGACTGTGCCCTTATATATTTGTTTGGGTTGATAATGGCTGAGTAAATATTTGTAACAGGGGACCAGCCAAGACCTCCTAGCCCCCCTTGGCCATTAGGAAGGGACAAGAACATGTAGCAAAAAGGAAGATTCAAGGCATATATACTCAGCCCTCTTAACCCTATTGGCTAAAATCATGATAAGTAGCTCCTTTTAACCCCTTGTCTCAAATGTAAATTACACTGAACTTTCATCATAAAACATTTGCTACATGCCTCTCTTAGCTTGCAATAGGCTGCAGGCAGACTAATTTTCTTGTCTGGGCAAAAGGGATTGAATCACAGAAAGAAACCCAAACAATTGCCTACCTTATTCTTCACATTCCCTCTATCTTTCAACTATTTTTTAAACTCTCAAACCTTTTTGAGTACTGACAGAGTCCTGACAAAAATGATAATTATTTGGGATTTTATATCCTGATGTTTAATTACATTGGGGTAGGCAACTCCAGGCGAATATTGGTAACTTTTATGTAACTTAGTTGTTTCCAGATGTTGAAAATAGAACTCTATTTCTAATGCTTATATTTATTGCATTATTTTGTAGGAATTTGGAAATTATTTTATATTTTGATGACTACTCTTTGATACAGTCAGCATATATCAGTAGCTGGATTTGAATCCAGGTCTCCCTGATTCCATTCATTATGCCAGGCTGCCTCTTCGAAGTGTGTCATATACAATTTATCTTTTAAGAATTGCAACATAGAAAAATAGCTCTTTTTTGCAGAGGGATATATGTGTGGACCTCTAATAGATTCTAAATTATTCTTGTCCAAAATGTTTATTATATCTATATTAGCCAAATGTTAGTAAGGTTTCCATCAGCAGATAAAAGCAGTCATATTTGAATTTCAGATGCAGGTGACAGATCAGAAGAGTCAGAATAAAGTTCCTACAGGCATGTGATAAGAGTAAAGTGAAAAAAAAGAACAGCCCAGAAGAAAAATGGTTTCTTTGATAGTTTTCAACATCATTTACTATCTTCTCCAAACAAATGTCACAGTACAAAGCTTGTTGGAAGAACAGTAGTGGTTGGATTTGTAGAATAGTGTCATAATGTTCATAAAGCTGTCTTCATCCAAAGAGAAATGGATTTGAGTTGGCAATGTACAGCTCTCACCAGCTGAATCTCTAAATTGAGTACAAAGGAGAGATCTATTTCTAATACCCATTTTTATCGTAGCATTTCAGAAGAATGAAAGAATTTTAGGCATCATGTATTTTGACTTTGACATATCAAATGCACTTTAGTATTGCACCATTAAATAATAATATCTTTATGGTGCCGATTGAATTGAAAATGGCCATACACAGGGTTTAGTGCATCATATTCTGAATATCATTTAGTTTCCCTTCAGCTCCCTGTGCCAGGTTATCCCGTCTTCAGACAATTTTTCTGAGCTCTAGATGCCACTCACCTAAACTGCTCTTAATTCTCTTCCTCCCTGCTTCCATGCATTTTCAGTGGGACTTGCTCCTACTGAAAACAGAAGGCAACCTCCAGCAATGGCTGCATTTCCCACAGAAACCGACACTGGTCCCAATACCTGTGCCTTCATTGATTAAACACAGTCCTCTGTCCTCAGGCTTATAGTATAGTCATTTAATTAAAACGGTTTTTGTTATTCTAGTATAAAATGTGAACTGTGCTTGGAAAATGACAATCAGAGAATGAAATGTTTTCTAATGTCTTAGCCTTTACAAAGGATTTGAACTCAAGTTCTCCTGAGTTTCAAGTCTATCCCTCCTATCTATTATGCTTCTTCCCTATAGTTCAGCATACTGCACTTGTAATTGAAAAACCAAAATTCAAATTCCAGCTCCACCACTTATTAGTCTTGTGACCTTTGAGGGATTCAATTCCTTCTCCTATAGAATGAGGAGATTAATACTTTCACTACTCACCTTACAGCATTGTGGTAAGGATCAAATGAGATAATATGTGTAAAGTACTTAGTAAAGTTAGGAAAGGATATTTATAAGTCATTACCATAAATGTAAATTGAGGTTGGCACTTATCTTTAGCCCAGGTGAAAGTAGAGAAATAAAGAGTATTACCTACAAATTAAAGTAGAGAAATGGGGTACTTAACCATATAAATTTTTTTTAGATTTTTATTTTTGCTTTTGGGAGGGGGGAAGGTAGGGCAATTGAGGTTAAGTGACTTGCCCAAGGTCACAGGCTAGTTTTTTTGTGTCACATGGCTAGTTTTTGTGTTAAGTGTCTGAGGCCAGATTTGAACGCAGGTCCTCCTGACTCCAGGGCCAGTGCTCTACTCATTGTGCCACCTAGCTGCCCCTTAACCATATAAGACTTCCAAAACAACCCCAAAATTTCTTTTCCCTGAAATATATTAATAATCAAGTCCATGGTGATCACCTGGAACTCAGATCTTCTAAATAACAGCCTTAATTCTTTTAGTAATTTTGTTGGCACAACTAAAGATATCTACTGTCCCTGGTTTCATAAAGGAGTCACTGTCTTGATTTTATGGTTTTCAAGAAAGTGTGTTTGGTTTGTTACTGTTTTTGTTGTTTTTTTTGGGGGGGGGTTGCTTATTTTACCACTTCCATAAATTATTAGTTTTGTTTTTAGTTGTTAATTAGTAAGTTGCAAAGTTTTCAAAAACCATCATTTGAAGAACTTAGTTTTAAGCTTTTCATAGTAAGACACTGAAAGAATGGGAGGTCATAATAGAAAGAAATTATAATTAATAAACATGATAGAGTTAAAACCTAGAGTTGTATATCACCTTAATATTTAACTCTTATTAGAGATAGTTAATAAACATTTATTAAGCACCTACTATGTGCCAGGCATTGTGTTAAGCACTGGTAATGAAAATATGAAGAAAGAAAAAACATTCCCTGCCCCCAATTTTGGGAAGACAACGCAGAAAAAAAGGAAGCTGAAATCTAGGGGACAAGGATAGGTAGGAACTTGGCTTGTGGTTTTTTTTTTTTTTGATAAATGGAACTTCTTAAAGAGAAAATTCCCTCAATCAGTGTAGACTGGCATCTCTTCTGCATCTAGAGTTTTCTATAGCTCTGGAAGTTTAAACGATTTGCTGAGGATCACACAGCTAGTAGATTACACAGGTAGAATTTGAACGTCAATCTTTCTAGCTCTGAGGACCTCCCTCTATCCATTATACATACTGTCTCTTATGTAGTTCATAATGCAGTTTAAAAAAAACCTGTAATGTAGTTAAAACAGAGGGGGAAATAGTTAAGTGGAAACAGAAAAAAAATTCTTAGTGAAAAACCTCTTCAGGAGAATAGGGAATTTCCAAGAAAATTTTAAGAGACTTCTAGTTGGAAGACACAGGATGATGCAATTTATCTGAAGGAAGATGTCAAAGAACATAACATCTAAAATTCATCTAGAAAATGAGAAAAGAGAAAGGGATGAAAGCAAATAGGTTTTACAATGAAAAGGAAAAAATGACATTAATGTGAATTCCCATCATGTGTTTCGCACCTTTACCTTCAGTATCATGATTCAGTAGCTACATTTGTTCAACATCCCTTTGGAATATCCTGTGCCCCCTGCATTCCCCAGGGAGGGCTATTTTGGGATTACTCCCAGCAATAATCACAACTGTCCCATTCGGGTCTGAATTCTTGTCCCACATATAGGCAGCTCGGTACCCTGTAATTCTGCAAAACAGCTTAGATAAAAGGGAGGGTAGATTTTTGAAGGACATCCAAGTGGAGTAAAGGGAAATTTCTAAGAGATCTTAGTGTTGACCCTTCAACCACAGGAGGTTAAGAGGAGGGGTGAAGGCAGCTCAAAAGCCTTAAATTTGGGTTCCACCACTTGCTAGTTATGGGTTTGACTAGTCCTCATCTAGGAAACTGGGTTAAGAATCAACATTACAAAAATAAGATGGAGATGAGACATATGATGAAGTATGCTACAAATGTAGAATGTTACGTAGCTATGAGGGTTCCATTTCCATCCAATATAGGCAGAACTCACTTCCCAGAAGAGTAACACTGTTTTATATTTATTTCAGTCAAAACAAAAAAGGCCCACCTGTAGTTAGGAAGAATGAACCACTAGGTGGCGCAGTGAATTGGGTAAAGCCTCAATGCTGAGCCTTTCTCTGCAGAATGTGATATAGACTTTGTGTCATCAATAGAATCGCTTTCCCAGTGGTGATCAGAAGAAAGAAAAGTTTCCCTCTCTACTGCCTTGTTACTTTTTCTATCTTTCCTCCTCTTCATATCCCAATCAAAGAACCTTGGAACTGGAAGAAACCTCACAACCCTCAAGTTCAGCACATGCATGAACAAACACGTCCTCTTCAACATCTATACTTTGCTTGAAGACGTCCAGTGAAGCAGAACCCACTTCCTACCAGAGCTCCCCATTCTATTTTGCAAAAGTCCAATGTATAGAATGGGAGCGCCTGGCTCTGCCATTCCCTGACTACATGACCATGAATAAGGCATTAACTTTTTTTGGATTTATAATTACCCATGTATAAAAGGAAGGCATTGGAGTACACTGTCACCGAGTTCCTTCCTAGGTCAAAAAAGACATAGGTTTCAAGCCTAAATTTGCTTCTTCACCCATTGCTATTAGTTCCTAAGATCATATATTACTCGACTTCCTATCAGTAAACAGAGGGCATTTAAGGTGTTTTTCCAACACAGTAGTTTATATTAATTTATTCACACCCTCTTGCCCACTTATTTGTGATGAAGGATATGAATGACTAACTAGTGCCTATAGCCAGGCAGATATAAAAAAAATGCCTGTCTGGGCTGCTGTGAGTCAAGTGCTCTGTAGATCTTAAAGCATATATGGGTTTGAGTTATTATAAATATCATTATTATTAATAAAATTAACTGGCTCATAAGAATTGAATCTGGAACTTCATTAGCATAGTAAACCAATCAGTTGAGCTAACTATAAAGTCTCACAGGTGCAATTCAATTTCATTAGGACAATAAGTCCTTTTTATGTTTTATTTAAAGCTTGGTTTTTTGTTTTTTTTAAGATGATAGAATCATAGATCTGGAACCAGCAGTTACCTCACAGGCTACCTAGTTAACCCTTTCATTTTACTGATTAGGAAACTGAGGCTAAAATGACTTAAGTCACAAACATTGTATTTTTAAATCAGTAACTTAATTCTCTCTGAGACCAAACACAAGTCTAATCCTTTTTTTCTGTGACAGTCCTTAATCCCTGGTAGACACATTGGTGTGTTCCTCCAAAGTCTTTTATTTTCCAGATTATGCATAACCAGTTCCTTATATAGCATGATTTAGAGGATTGTAACCATCCTGGCTGCTTTCAAATGGGTGCTTTTGGGGTAGCTAGGTGGCATAGTGAATAGAGCACTGACCCTAGAGTCAGGAGGACCTGAGTTCAAATCCAGACTCAGACACTTGATATACTTACTAGCTGTGTGAACTTGGACAAGTCACTTAACCCCAACTGCCCTGCCTTCCCCCACTCCAAAAGGGCAAAAAAAAAATCAAATGGGTGTTTTACATTTGATGATTCATGGCAGGGAATTTTATGGGCCTAAAACAATAATAATCATGTGTTTGGAAGATGTGGCTGGAGATGGACACTGTAGAAACCACTCTAAAATTTTCTTTCCTTTTCATGCTGTACTGTATCTAGTATCAATCCCTATCCTCAGGAGTGTTGGACAAATGTTTGATGCCATGGTAAACAAAACAAAAATGTTGACTTGTTCATTGCATTTTAAATTTTAATTAAAATGCTATTTATCTTTGAGTCTTTGGAACTAGCAAGAGTACGTAGCTCAGTCAGATATTTCACTAAAAGCATCTGATTTCTTCTAGACCCGCTGGCTACCTATTGTACTTTTGTCTTGCTGTTAGCTTATCCAACCTTGAACACCTTTTCCACTTCTCTTAGACTAATCAAATTGTAGCCATCTTTCAAGATACTGATAAGGATTAACTTTCTTTATAAAGCATTTCAGCTGTCTGGATCCCTGAGGCCTATGATAACCTATGTGAACTCATTCTCAATAATTAGCATGATTCCACACTGCCATACCCTCCTCTCCCAATGATTTCAAAATTTCTGTTGTCATCGTACCAATCCAGTTTCCCCATCTCCTACTACCTCGGTTATTCCCCTTCCCCCTCCCCTGTTCCCATCCCTTTTACTGTGCTCTCTGGAATGCCTCCCCATTAGGTAACTAACTTGCTTTTATCCTAAACCTTTTCTCTTCTCACTCCTTCCATCTTCCTCTCACGGAGACCTGGCTCCCTCCTGATGACACAGTTTTCCTTGTTACCCTTTCTAGCAGTGGTTGCACTTTTCATTCATAGATTCTGAGTCACTGGTTACAGTGGGTGAGTCAGAATATTTCTTGCTCCCTGTTGCTACTTTCATAACTCTACAACCTCAGTAACCTTTACTTCTTTGAAATCCATTCAATACATATTTATCACCCAATCAAGGTGCTGGCAATGGCCTCCAGAAGTATCTCCTTCCTTATTCTGGAAGTTCAGTGCCTTACTCAAAGGGTTCATCTTCTCCCCAACTCATAGTATGGGACTTCATAGACACTGATATTCCCCCAATGAATCCTAACTTCTTACTTAGAGAGAGATGTTGATCCCCTTGATCTAGCCAAGTCCAGGGTTTGGAGTCATGAAAATTTCGGTTAAAATCGAGCGTCAAATACTTGCTCTGTGACTCTGGGCAAGTAATTTAATCTCAGTTTCTTCAACTATAAAATAGGAATAATCATGGCATGTCTCTCCCAGAGTTATTGTGAACATCAAATGAGATAATATGTTAAATGCTCAGCAAATTACCTGGCATTTAATAATTTCTTGTTTATCTCCTTTCCTTTGTTTTCTATTCGCCTTCCTTACCATCTTGAACCCTTGGTGAACCAGACAAATTTTCCAATATTCTCTACTCTTAATCTCCAACCTTCCTTACTCTTGCCCTGGCAAACTTCAGTTCAAGATAATCCCCAACATCTGCTTCCTTTGCTCCTATTCATGTACAGCTGAATTGAACTAGAGAAAATCATGAAACTGTGCTGACTGAGTCTACCTACCCAAGTTTATGTTATATAATCTCAACTAGGTTTGCACTGTGACAAAGCAATCTTTTTAGACCTCCCTAAGTGATTCACTAGCCCACTTACCAAAGCACCCTTCTCTAAATTCTATTCATCCTTCCGCAAACCTCCGGGGCTCCCCCTCTTCTCATTCTCTCAGCTGAGCATCTTGTCTCATTTTTCAAAGATGCCATTCATTAAATACTCCCCTTTCTCCACTGCTCCTCATCTCACACCACTCAGAAGCCTTCCTCCTTCACCCTCTTCTCTTATAGATGTAGCCCTCTTCAACAGGCAAACCCCTCTATATGCATGAGTAATCTCATTTTATTCCACCTTCTCTAGCAGCCTACCTCCTCTATCATCCTCACTCTCTCACTAATCTTCCATTTCTCTCTTGACTACCGGTTGCTTCCTTACTGCCTACAAAAACACACTCATGCTTTCTCTATCCTCAAAAAAGCTCACTTGATTTATCCATCTCTAGATGGAAATTGTCTTATAACTTTCCTTCCTTTTTTGGCTAAACTCATTAAGAAGATAGTCTAAACACTATCTTTTGATTTGGGCCATTTCCTCTTACTGTCCCCCATGCCTGGAATACTCTCCCTTCTCAGTTCTGACTACTGACCTCCCTGGATTCCTTTAAAATCCCACCTTCAATAGGAAGCCTTCCTCAGCCCCTCTTAGTTCCAGTGCTTTACCTCTTTACCATCCTGCATTTAGCTTGCTTTGTCTATGTTTGTTTGGATGTTGTCTCCTTCATTAGATTATAAGATCCTCGAGGGCAGGGACTGTCTTTTGCCTCTTTATGTATTCCCAATGCTTGATGCCTGACATATAGTAGGTGTTTAATACATACTTATTGAATGAATAAAGAGATTGATACTTTTTAAAAAATAACCCCCCCCCCAAAGAAGATAACCTAAAATCCTTGCCTTTGCTAGCCTTCCTCTCATCCTCTTCTTAACTCTGGCCAGCTTGGCCCTGATCTTCTCATTCAACTGAAATTGCTCTCCAAAGTCAGTAGCGACCTCTTAATTGCCACATCTAATGGGTGTCTCTCAGTTCTTATCCGTCTTTACTTCTCTTCAACTTTTATCTTCGTCAATCACTCTCTTCTCTTTGATATTTTCTTCTCTCTAGGATTTGGTGACACTGTTCTCTCCTGGTTTTCCTCCTACCTGTGTGACTTTTCCTCCTCAGTGTGGTTTACTAGATCTTCATCCAGATTATACTCACTAACCATGGGTATTCCCCAACCTTCTCTCCCCTCCTCCCTTTTCTTCTACTCTTCTCTTCTCCCCTCTATTCTTCTCCCCTTTTTTCTCCTCTCTTCTCCCTCTATACTCTTTTATTTGGTGATCTCATCAGCTTCCATGGGTTCAAGAATAATGTTTATACAGCTGATTCTCAGATTTATTTATGTGGCAATAAAATTTCTCCTAACCTATAGTCTCATTTTTTTCAACTGCCTATTGGACATCTCAAACTGATGTCCTGTAGATATCTTAACATTCAACATGTCCAGATCTGAACTCATTTTCTTTCCCCCAAAACTCTCTCCTCTTCTGGACTTCCCTCTTATTGATGAAAATATCACCATCCTCCCAGTCACATAGGCTCATAATGCAGCTGTCATCTTCAACTCTTTACTCTTTCACATACTACATATCCAATCAGTTGTCAAGTCTTGTCAATTCTACCTTTGTAACATCACTTGCATAAGCCTACTTCTCTACTCTTATAATGCCACCACCCTGATGCAGCCCACCATCACTTTATGCTTGTATTATTACATTAGCCTTTTGTCTGATCTCCCTGCCTTATCTCTCTCCCCTCTAGTCCATTCTTCATTTAGTTGTAAAATAGATCTTCCTAAAGCACAAGTGTGATCTACTCAATAACCTCCAACATTCCCTCCCAACTCCATAAATAAATATAAAGGACTCTGTTTCACATTCAAAACCCTTCATAACTTGGCTCCCTCCTACCTTTCCTGTTTTCTTACTTCTTGTGCATACAGATGTACCCTGAGATTCAGTGATATTGACTCCTTGGGGTTCTTCACATAAGACACTCCATCTCCTGACTATGCATTTTCACTGGTTGCCCCTCATACCTGGAATTCTCTTCCTCTCCATTCCTGCCTCTCACTCTCTGGCTTCCTTTCATGTTCCAGCTAAAATTCCACTTTCTTTATTTCTTTTTTTTTTTGGAAGGCAATTGGGATTAAGTAACTTGCCCAAGGTCACACGGCTAGGTTTTTGTTTGTGTGTGCATTAAGTGTCTGAGGCCAGATCCAAACTCAGGTCCTTCTGACTCCAGGGCCGGAGCTCTACTCACTGCTCCACCTAGCCGCCCCGAAAATTCCACTTTCTACAAGTAACTTTGGCCAATCCTCTTCAATGCTAAAAGTTTCTGTTGATTCATCACATGTGTGTATGTATATATGTATATTATGAATATCTATGTATGTTCATATAGATATAGTGTTTATACAAAGTTGTTTATTTTCTACCCCATTAGACTGTGAGTCCCCTAAGAAAAGGAACTGCTTTAGCAGAGCATCTGGCACATAGGCACTTAATAAATGCTTGGTGACTGACTATTGGCTAAAGATGAGAAAGAACCCAAACTCCTCCCAAAAAGTGGAATATGGAAAATTTCTGCTTATCTTCCTGGTCACAAGAAGTCCAATGCAAAAAATAAAAATGAATCAAATAGGAAACAGAAAGTTTGCATTATAGTAATATAATGAAGGAGAGAATATTTATATCAATGGAGATGACTGACAAGGTAATTCTCTGCAAAACTGGAAAGCAGTACAGCCAGATAAGAACCATAATTACTGGCTCAAATATTTCATAGTGGTGCAAGAATTACTAGCAAGGCACTTTACTAGCTGCCTCTCAGACATGCCTGATCCCCTTTTTATTAACAGAAGACCTTTTATTATATATCTACAGACATTTAATAAATGATTGCTGACTTGGCTTCATCTCTCTAACTCTCCATTTTCTTTACTTCTAAGGCACTTGCTTTTATAATCTACTTGGCAACTAGACATATACTGACAATGACGTCTCCTAGCATCTTGATGTGTTATTTCTTGTACTGTTATTTGATTTGCCTTCCTTCCTAGCAAGGTCCTATGGTTCAGGGACAATGTCTTCTACTCCTTGACTTGCCTAGAAGGTTCCTCGAAGATTATCGTATCCCTAAAAAAAACATTCAGCCAATATTTGCCAACCTCCTAAAAGCACTCTCTGAAGGCTCAAAAATGGATTATAAATCCACTGGGTTCCATCTTAACCTTCATCATAAGACATATATGAGTTAAAGGATTTAAAAATAAACAAGTCAAGATTAAAAATTCTGGATCATTTATCTTATTGATTTTTGTTATTTATATATAGTCACCAAGTCGTGATAAAATAGAATCATTGGCTTGAAGTAAGCTCAGGGTTCAAGGGTTCAGGGTTCAAGACAAATCATTGATTTTTTCCCTGCTATGTACCCATTGCTATGTGAAACACAAATCAAAACATTCTCCTTTAAAATATCTTCTTATATTATCAGAGTAGAGCCAGGAATAGTGAAGGAAATATTACCAGGTAGATAAGACATGTGTTTAACATTGATTCACTCTATTACAATTGACTAAACTTATAAGGCTAGAGAAGATCACACATATTAAAAATCATACCTTTCTAGGGGTGGCTAGGTGGTGCAGTGAGTAAGAGAGCCAGACCCAGAGTTGGGAGGACCTGGGATCAGTTCTGGCCTCAGAAAATTAGCACCCACACATAAAAATGACTAGCCGTGTAACCTTGAGCAAGTTACTTAACCCTAATTGCTTTAAAAAAAATCATACCTTTCTAATACCTATAGCTTTCTCCTGTATTTCTTTTTCTTTTTTTCTTTTTTTTAATTTTTGGAGGGCAGTTGGGGTCAAGTGACTTGCCCAAAGTCACACAGCTAGTTTTTGTGTTAAGTGTCTGAGGCTGGATTTGAACACAGGTCCTCCTGACTCCAGGGCCGATGCTCTATTCACTGCGCTACCTAGCCACCCCATGTATTTCTTTTTCTCTCTTTTCCTACTCCTGTCCCTACCAAATTTTTTTATTTGTCTTTTGAAGACCATGTATTACATTTTCCTTTTAGCATATTACCTGAAACTAGACATTCTTGAATCCCATCCAACTCATAATATTAGAAATTTCAGGTAAATTTTTGGAGTGAGAGGTAGGGGTAAGACCCAGGACCTGTTGGGGTTCTTAGCTTCAATTGTAGTTCACACGTGGACAAGGGTGGTGAGCCACCAATGAACATGGACACGCTGAAGACAAAATGAGAACTCACAGAAATAAATGTGTATGTTTAGAAGCCTGAACAGGTAAGTTCTATAGATAAAATTTCAAGGGAATGGGAAGAAGGAGGTTCCCATTCTTCCGGCCCCCAACCAGAATCAGTTCAAAAGTACAAAAGAAAACATAGAAAATATATGCTGTAAGCTGCCTGAAGAAAGGAACATCTTATTTATATTTTTGTATGTCTTCACTGAAATCCATTTCATATGGTTCACTTTAGATACATACGGTTCAAGAAATATTTGTTAAATATAGCTGTGTGCAGGGTGCTGTGCTACACAGTGAATTAAACAAGATGAATATTAACGAAGTTAATTTAGTTAACAGTTAGAAAATTGAAAACTATAAACAAATTGATTTAATTTACAAATTAAAAATGAACAAAGATTAAGTAACTCATGGCCCCTGCCTTCTTGAAACCCATCATCTTGCAGAAGAAATGAAACATGTAGAAAGGTTACTAGGATAGCAAATGAAATGTATTAATATATGAAAACTGCCTCTCAGCCCTTTTGAACTAAAATGAAATCAGAGATTAAATTGAGCAATCACCCTTAAACCAAACTACTCAACCTAAGAGATTAGCTTGCTCACCTAAATGGGGACTATGATAAGTGCAATATATAGCACTACATCAGTTCAACTATTAAGATTTCAAAGTCCTGATTTTCTTTCCTCCAATTTTCTCTCCTGCAATTATTTGTTGCCTCCTTAAAAGTTTGTTGAAGTACTTTCATTGAAGCTGATTTTCCACCTAAAAGGCAGTGAAACAGTAAAGGATCAAAATAATAATAGCTCACATAACTATAACACTTAAAAATTTACAAAGTGTTTTCTTTGAAACAACCCTGTAAGGTCGGTAATGCAAGTATTATGATCCCCCTTTTATAGATGTCTAGAGTTGCCAAGAAACAATGAGGACTCAGCTAAAGTTATGCACCATAAATTTATAGTGGATGAAATCAACATGATTTCACCAGTGAAAGCTGTCCAAAAGCAGAGGAGGAATTGGATGGTCAGGATTATCCAGGGTTCATAGGCTCACAGGGTCCTAGACATAGAGGTGGAAGGACTTTTTTAGAGGTCATCCTGTCCAACGTCCTTATTTTACAGATGAGGAAAGTGAGGTCCAGAAAGATTATGTAACTTGCCCACAGTCACACAGCTAGTAAATAACAAAGTCAGGATCTGAATGGAGGTTCTCTAGCTGAAACCCCACTATTCTTTCTCTTTCTACCATGTTGGTTGAACATTAGGAGCTCAGGAATGGCAGAAGGTTGGGGATAATAAGGGATTGAGGGTGGGAGGCTAGTCACTGAAGTCATTGAGCATGGGAGTCAGGACTGGGAATGGAAAGATGAAATGCTAAAATGAAGGAGATAAGAAAAGAGAATGGAAACTGGTGAGGATGAAAAGGAGTGTAGGTGAGGAAGGAAATTTGAAGGAGAAATGGAAGTAGTTCAGGGCATAGCTCCAAAATAGAACTGTGGAATTCAGGATACTGGAGGTGGTGCCGTTCTGTGTCATGCAGACATAGAAGCCATGAGCAAGCTGGCATTTTCTTAGATTAGAGTAAAAATGACTCTAACCATAGCTTTTAGTTAAGGAGGAGACAATATCATTGGCAGAGATTTGTCATTCACCCTATATGGAAATGAACCAGATTCATTTGTTAGATTTGTTCAAAAGTTATATGCAGACTGGTTCTCAGAGCCATTGTGCCACCATCCAATCCTTTCACCTCTCATCTTCAGTGTCTCTTTATCCACTTTATTCATCTTCCTAGCTGCTGACAGACTCAGATATCCTCTAGCATATGTGAGTATGTATATTATACACACATATATACAGACACATATATGGCAACAAATATACTAGCTTTTTCTAGGAGTTTGTCTATAAACAGAAGAGAAATTGGAAAAAATTGGAAATTGCACGTGTGTATGTATATGTACACACATATTTAGATACACACATATATATATATACATATATACATACACATACACATAATATATTATATATATGACAACAAACAAACCGGCTTTTCCTAGGAGTTTGTCTATAAAGAGAAGAGAAATTGGAAAATACAAACACACATATATATGCATGTATGTGTATGTGTATATATAACATATATGTTTATGTATATGTGTGTATGTGTATATATAACATATATGTTTATGTATATGTGTATGTATGTGTATATATAACATATATAGCAAGTACATCAGCTGTTTCTAGGAGTTTGTCTATGAAGAGAAGAGAAATTGGAAAAACAAATCAGAAGATACATACATATATATATACATGTGCATGTGTGCACATATATAAACACATATGTATGTGTGTGTGTGTATATATATATATATATATATATATGCATGCACACAATATGTACTTCTTGAAACCTGTTTCACAACCCCATGACATTAAGCTTCTGTCTCTGTCTTTTGAGTTCCCAACAACGTCTTAACTGTTTTTACTATTACTAGCTCTCTTCTTGGATATACTCTCCTCCCTGAGCTTTCATGCCTGTTTTCCCTTTGTTTTTCTCCTACCTATCTTACTGGTCTTCTTGTTCTCCTTTCCTAGATCATCACTACGTTCTGCTCATTAACTATGAGTGTTCCCCAAAGCTTTATCTTGGGTCCTCTTTTCTTCTCTCTCCACACACACTCCCTCTTTGGAAAATCTCATTATTCTAGTTAGTTCAATTGTCATCTGTACTGAAATTACTCCTAAATCTGTATTTCTAGCCTTAATCTTTATCCTGAATTGGCCTCTTGTATTGCCAATGACCTGCTGGATACATCCACTGACATCTCCAACTGAACATGTCCAAAATAACTCATTATCTTCCTTCCTAAGCCTATCCTTCCTCAAAACCTTCCTGGTTTTGTTTTTTTTCCTCAAGGATGCTATTTTTCTCCCACTTTACCAAGTTTACGACCTCATTATCATCCTTGACTCTTTCCTGTTTCATCCCACTATGTTCATCTAATCAGTTGCCAATTTGTACTGATTCTACCTCTATAACAGTTCTCCCATCCATACCCTTCTCTCCACATACATGACAACATTCCCAGTTCATCCTGAATCATGTCTTACTTGGATGATTTTAACTACTTCCTAATTGGTCTTTTGCTTCAATTGTCCCTTCTTTATAATTAAATTTTTACAGTTAACATTTTTTAATATTTTTAAGACACAGACTTGACCATATCACTCCCCTGCATCCTATTTGGCGCCACAATCAAAAATGTAAAACAATGTACAACTCTGGCATTTAAAGTCTGCCACAAGATGTCTCACACTTAACTTTCTAAATATTTCATGTTACTTCCTATCCACACACTCTCTATTCCAGTCAAATTGGGCTACTAGCTGGAATAGTCTATCTTTCACGTAGCATTATACACCTTCTTCACCTCATGGTCGGGCTGATGACATTCTGGATTTTAACACCATGCCTTAACTGCAGTCATTGAAATATCTACCAGACTGTATGGCCTTCTCTCCCTGTAACATTTCTCTGCTATACCAGGCTCCTTCTCCCACTGATGAGTTCCTCCTGGGGAGGAAGCATGCCCCAGTACCATCCCCTACCTCTACTCCTACCTCTTCTCTTGCTGTTTCCTTTTTTGCATTATCTTCTCCTATTAGATTACAATTTTCTAAAGTGTAAGGATTGCCTTTTTACATGTGTTTATATCCCTAGGGCTTAGGACAGTGTCTGACATGCAGTAAGTGCTTAATAAAGGTTTGTAGCTTTACCCTACGTTTGGCTCTATTTGGTCTTTAAGGTCTTTACAATCCTGGTTCCCTCTTACATATCTTATACCTTGCTACCTTCCATGTACTCCAGTGACACTGGTTTCCTTGCTGTTTCTCACATGTTACACTCCACCTTTCAATTTTGTGCCTTTTACTAACTAGCCTCATGCCTTCAATTCTCTCCATCTGTATTTTTGGATTGTTGTTGTTTTTTTTTTTATTCCCAGTGCTTAGCAGAATACCTGACACATAATAAATGTTTAATAAATGCCTACTGTCAGGAATATAAGATGAATTTCTGCATTGTTAATGTTCTTACACTAGAATGTTAGGGGATTTCAAAGAAGAGACCTTAGAGATGATTTTAGTCCAATTCTCCTGTTTTATAGATGAAGAAACTAAGGCTTAGAATGAGGAAGCAACTCATTTAAGATTCCAAAGGTAGTCAGTAATAGAGCAGAGTTATCCAGTTAATCCAGTTATCTGCCCAGAAATCCACCATTTCTCCTAGACCACACTGCTTCTGGGTTCAAGGTTCTTTTCAAGTTCTTTTTTTTTTCTTTTTGGAGTGGGGAAGCTAGGGCAATTGGGGTTAAGTGACTTGCCCAAGGTCACACTGCTAGTTTTTGTGTGTGTGTGTGTGTGTGTGTGTGTGTGTTAAGTGTCTGAGGCCAGATTTGAACTCAGGTCCTCCTGACTCTAGGGCTGGTGCTCTACTCACTGCAATATCTTCTAATCCAACATTTTATGATACGGATGTATATGCCTGATCAATTTCTTTTTAAACGTTTTTTTTACTTGATTGTCATATCTCACAGACATAGTAATTCTCCATTGGAGTGCAAAGCATTGGAGGAGAGTAGTATGAAAAAATCTAATTTTGGGATGATTGGAAAACGAATTCAATATAGAATTTATGTTAAAAGATCCTTAATTCCCACCCTTTGAATAATTTATATAATTGGGATAGCTTCAACAGTTGCTGAATTACAATAGAACTAAATTCAAATTTCTAGTGGAGTAATAACCTCGGATGCTTCAACAAATGATTTCAGTTTAAGATCCCCACTCACATGAACACAGAGAAAAAAGTCAAGCAGTTAGTCATTGACATTTTAGCTTAAATCACTGCCTGTAGAAATGAAATGAACTGCAATATCCTTCATGCCACCTTACATTTATTCTATTTACAGTATTACTTTGAAATCTAATTTTTCAATCAGCAAAAATCTACCTTCTCTCTCTCCTATATCAACACCTTAACCCCAACTGATAATGAAAGAAAAAACAAAACCCCTATTACAAACATCATAGCTAAGCAAAACAAATTTCTGCATTGGTCATATTCACACACAAAAAGTCTCATTCTTCACTGAGTTGTCTTTTTTTTACCTCTCTGTCATGATTTCAGGTAGCATGTTTCATCATTAGTCCTCTGGAATACTGTTGGGCATATAGCATTACATTGAAAGGAAGATTTCAACTCTTCTATGTACATTCTTGTTAACCAGGAATTATGTCTTGAAAAAGGTCTATATGTTTTCCCAGGATCCTAGATCTACACCAGGGTGGGGAACCCGAGGCTTCGAGGCCACATGTGGTCCTCCAGGCTCTCAAGTGTGGCACTTTGACTGAATCCAAACTTCACAGAACAAATAAAAGGATTTGCTCTGTAAAACTTGGACTCATTCAAAAGGCTTCACCCAAAGACCTTGAGGCCTTGAGGCTGCAGGTTTCCCACCCTTGATCTAGACCTAGAAGGAATCTCACAGGCTATCAAGTAAAATTTCACCATTTTACAAACGAGGAAACTGAGCCCAAGGAAAGTTAAGTAGGTTGCACAAAACTAAGTATCAGAGGTAAGGTTTTATCTCAGGTGTTCTGACTTTTGAGACTGTTCTTTCCACTGTCCTAAATTTCCTCAAACTCATCAAATTCTTTTTCCTGAAGGTTGTTAAATTGAATTCTCATATTGAAGTGATGTCATAACGAACTTTGCTATTATAGAATCTGCATTCTATGCATTGCAGGTCTATGGCTTGGCCAGGAATAGCCCATATTGCTCTGCTAATGCAGTTTCCCACAAAGTGAACTCTAAAGGTTATTTCTGTTCCTTTAAGGTCAGCAGTAATGGAATTTTACCATCCTGCTAACATTTCACCTCTTTTACTCCTGCCTCCCCCTTTAATGATCTCTTTAGTATACTGTCCCATTAAAGATATTTTAAAAATGATATCCCATTTTCCTATCAAGACTAGTTTCCTGCCAGTGAGTAATGGAGGACTGGACTTGATATTGCCTTAACAAAGAACCTAAATGATATCACACTTTCAAAGTACTAATTCGTTCACTCAAAACATTTTAGGGAGAAGATCTGCCAATAATTATGGAGGAACTTGGGCTACCCCACCTTTAATACCCCTGTCATTCAATAAATGAGCAGGAGTAGTGGACATTTCTAGAGTAAATTAATCTCCTCTGGCCACTTAAGGTTAAAATTGCATTTTTTTACTTGTTTTTGTTTTTGCCTTGGGTTTATGAGAAAGAGATGCATGCAGGGCCAAGAACATGAAATACTTTAAAGCTTCATTTAGCTCCTTGTCACCTTCTCCAACTCTCTACACTCCTCTCTCCCCCCCAGAATAGCAGTCACTGCACTAAAATACCACACATCGATCTGCCATTTAGGAACATCTACCTTTGTCTTTCTGTTTTTCAGCTGACGTTTTGTACTTACATTTTCTACCTTATTGTTAGCTCCTATAGTTTTTATAACTTGTCTTGAAATTTACTGGGATTTTAGAATAAATATGTAAGAAAATGTATGCCAAGTTATACTGATCACAAAATCAGTCATTTGAGTTATATAGTATGTATATCTATATATATTTCTCTCTCTGTCTCTCTCCTCCCTCCTTCCTCTCTCCTCTCTCTCTCCCTCTATGCGTGTGTATATACATATATACATACATACACATACACACATGTGTATATCTATGTGTGCACACATATACGTATATGTTCACAAAATCACAGGACTGGAAAAAACCTTAAGAGAATGTTTTGTCTATCTTCATAGCCACTAAATAGACAACACTAAAACATTTCAAACAAATGAAAATCTAACCTACAGTTATTTTTAAACCACCTTCCTAGCCCTGTCTCATATTTAATAATCCTCCTAGTTTTAAGTTAATCTTCCCATCCATGCTAAGTCCCTCATACTGTCAATTTAATTTTATTTTTATTTCCCTTCCTTTGCTCCTCAGAGGAAATGGAGAACAGCTGGTCATCACTGTCTATGTGGAAAAAAAAATAACACAACACAAACCATGATATCCTTGGAAATTGTTATTTGTTTTCCCTCAGCTTTCTCTGTTCCAGACCTTTAACTTTTCTCGGACATCTCATTTTCCAACCCCTTAATTACCTTTGCTGCTCTCTCCATGTTCTTGACATCTCTTTTCGGCTTTGGAGGCAACAACTAGACACTGCTTTACAAAGGGTCAGACCACTGCAAAGCATAATGAATTGCCCTGCAGTTCCTGAATATTGCTGAGCCTAAAGCATGACTATTAAATAAACCTCAAGCTTTAGAACCAAATCATCATGAAATTGTGAGAAACAGTAAAATAAACTACAGCATATGCTCTGTATTTACAGTGCCTTTAATTGAAGCTGTTAAAATGGAGTCACCAGGATAAGCTTATTACCCCTCATCTACCAGGTCAAATAGTCAAAGAGGACCTAACAGATCTCTGTATAAAATGATTTATTTTAGAAATAAATGTTTCTTATAAATTAAAAAATGTTTTTCCTTTTAATGGTAAATATGGTACTTAAATATTTTGCTAGCTTTTAATAGGGATATCATATCATGGGCAAAGACTTCTCCATGAATGTTTTCAAAGGCATTTTGGTCATTAAGCTTGGGAAGAGACAAAATGCAATCATTTATAAGAAATACTCTTGATGACTATATTTTCTTAAGGGTGAATCCACCTGACTGCACTCAGAAATATAATAATCCAACCAAATGACTTTTGCCTGTAAGTCAGTCCCCAAGTAACAATGAATGCAAAATTCATGGTTCTGATCTGGATCTGAAATATGCCCTGATGATCAGAACACAGACCATATAATCCAGCTATCACTGCTCCTTTGATGCCAATTAGCAACACACACTGGAGGCAGTTAGGTGGTGCAATGAATACAGCACTGGGTTTGGAATTAGGAAGACTTCTCATGAGCTGAAATCCATACTCAGACCTTTACTAGCTGTGTGACCCTGGGCAAGTCACTTAACTCTGTTTGCCTCAGTTCCTCATCTGTAAAATGAGCCAGAGAAGGAAATGCCAAACTTCTCTAGCATCTATGTGAAGAAAATGGGGTTACAAAGAGTAGGGCATGACTGAACAACAAGAAGCAAAGTACACTAGGAGAAAGGAATACCTTCTTAAGGGTGGAGTTTGAAAATGTAGTCCTATAAAAATACAACTATATCATAGTGTTTATATCTCATTTTAAAAAAAAACAAAACTTCAAAACATCTAGCTGATGTTTTATCCACAATAAGAATTCAAGAAAGATGGTTGACAGATTGAGTCTCTCCACAGCTCAGATGCCCAGGGTACACAGCCGTCTGGTTCGCTAAAGCTCTAATGTACTTTCTTAGCTGCACCAACCAGAAGGTATGATTAACTTGGTCAATCAGATAAATATCAATGGCAGTAGTAGTGAGGAGTGCCTGCATTGAACAGTCACACCCCCAAAATCCAATTTTTTAAAAGTACAATGAGCTTTCTCTCTTGGTAGTCTTGTAATGGAACACAATAGGGCTAAGCTTGTTGTGCCTTTTACCTAGGTATACGTTTGACCAAAGGGGGACAAAAACCCCAGGAATACTGGGGAAGAGAGGTTTCTCTTGTCATCATACCCGTAGAGATAAGGCAAATTAGTAAGAGACAACCAGTGCAGGATATTAAGATAAAATGTTCCGGAATTGCTATAATCATGCCATATCGTCTATAAGCAAGCACTATAATCTTTTGTGATTTATACACAGTGCGTGACACAGAGTAAGCACTTAATAAAAATTTGTAGACTGACTCATGGACTTTTCATTTTTCATAAATTAATTAATAATACCACACATTTTCATAGGTCTTTATGGTTAATAAAACACCTTATATGAGCTTTGTTATTTGATTCCACAACAACCCTGTGAGCTCAGAGTTGCAAGTGTAATTATCTTTGTTTTATAGACCAAACTGGGAACCTGAAAGGTTATGAGACTTTCCCAAGGTCACACATCAAGCAAATGTTAGAGACAGGACTGAAATATAGGTCTTTTAAACCTAAACTTTGTCATATTCTACAGTGCCCTGAATCAGAATCTAAAGGAGGAATCCTTCAGAGAAACCTTTAAAAAAAAAAGTCTATAGAATTCTTTACTTTTATTTCCTTATATACCCTAGAAAAAAACACAAGAACAAATTAGAATTCAGTCATACACTTCCAGTAAGTTATCAACTATTCTGTAAAATACACATGTCAATTTTACCAATGAGATAAAACAAAACAGAATTTAACAAAAGGACAAGATCAACTTACTTGTTCATTTTTGGTCAGTCTGGTTTTGTTATGAATGTCGGATGTAACCAAATTGAATCCATGTTTCTCTGACAAGATCCTCAAAAGTAAGACTACAGTCCGGCTCCCACACTTTCCAACTCTATTATATACCACTTGGCTTGGGAAAGGAAGTACCTGGGAAGAGAAAAAGAAAGGAATTAATATAGTAAATAAAAACTGATAATGGGTTTTGTATTTTCTTCAAATTCAAAGTAACAGCCTAGGTAAGCTAGGAAGCAAAAGTGATGAGCCCATTTATATTACCCGAGAAAATGTTATAAAGATTAAAAATGCAGGGGCAGCTAGGTAGTGAAGTGAACAGAGCACCGGCCATGGAGTCAGGAGGACCTGAGTTCAAATCCAGCCTAAGACACTTAACATAAAACTAGCTGTGTGACCCTGGGCAAGTCACTTAACCCCAAGTGCCCTACCTTCCCTCTCTCCAAGAAGCAAAAAAAAGAAAAAAGTATGGGGATATGTTATTTCTCTCTTTTTTCATATAAGTAATTATGTAATTCACATAGGTATATATTATAAATATAAACATGTGCTTATCATGAGCATATATATTCAAATACACCTACACTTTACATATAAGTATGTGTACATTGATCTAAATATTTCTACAGATGAAAATTTTTATTCTATTTATTAGTAAATTAATTTAATTCATGTTTACTAATATTTTTAATAATTTTAATTGCAATTAGTTGATTGTTTTAATTATTAATAATTATTAAATAGAAAAATTATTAATAAATCTTATTCAGAATTTTACACTGGTCATGAAATTCTTTGTGAGTTCTTCAATAAAGAGGAATTCAATACAGAAATGCATGATTTAATGATTATGATTTTGGTAGGCCAAGAAGTTATATTGGAAAGTGTGTATTACCAGACTTAAATCTTTTCATACCTTTTATAAAACTCTGTCTGTCCCCTAACCTCCATTCGGTAATAAATAATCTATTTCAAAACTAAGAGCTCAGGATGGAGGAAATTTTATAGAAGGAAGCAGCTGCCTCACTCTAATCCAAAGGATCACTCTTCCTCCCTATTCACTCTGTCTCCAGCTTCATATTGTCTCTCATGACACCTGACTGGACCACTGTGATGACCTTATAACTCTCCTTCCTGGGTTCATTTTCTTCCTCCTCCAATTTGTTTTTCAGACTGCAGACAGAATAATTTTCCTTTTGCACTGATTTGGCCATGCCAAATGTTTGGACTTTTCTTTTTCCTTCTATTCATTGAATTCCTACTCATCCTTTAAAGCAGGAGTGGGAAACCCATGACACTGAGGCCACATATGGCCCTCTAGCTCCTCAAGTGTGGCCCTTTGACTGAATCCAACAGTTTGGGCTGCACTTGAGAACCTAGAGGGTCACATGTGGCTTTGAGGCTGCAATTTCCCCACCCCTGCTTTAAAGTATAGGTTCTGAGTTGCTTCCATGAAAACTTCCATGATCGGCAACTCCCTTGACTTTCCAATCCCTTACAAAACTTTTATTTTGGTGGGGTAACTTTTCAATGTACTTTACCATGTAATGTTGTGTATTATCATAGTCAGTGTATATGCCATATTTCCCTAGTAAACTATAAACCCCTTATCATGCTTTACAGCTAGATAATACAATAGAGAGAGTACTGGGCCTGGAGTCAGGAAGGCCTGAGTTCAGATCTGACCCCAGATATTTACTAGTTGTGTAACCCTGGTTAAGTCACTTAACCTCTATTTGTCTCAGTTTCCTCATCTGTAAAATGGGGATAATGATAGCACTGACCTCCCAGGGTTGTTATAAGAATCAAATCAGATAGTATTTGTAAAGTTCTTGGCACATAATAGATGCTAAATAAATATGTTTCCTTCTTTATCTAAATTACATAATCTCCCTCAGTTTTAAGCATCTTACTATATAGAATGTAGATGAACATAATAGACACTTAATGGTTTCTGAGTAAATGACTAAGTGAATTTATAATGAATGAAGTTGGGATTTAGTGTGGTATCTTAGAAATTGTGCTGAATTTTGAAGGAATATTTGGCTTTGAATTGCACTCTGCCAACTGCATGATGTTGGGCAAATTACAAAAACTCTCTGGACCTCAGTTTCCCAATTTATAAAATAATGGCTTTTAAAGTCATTTTTAGCTCTGAATCTATGATCAGATCCTATCTCTATTGAAATGCCAGAGGCTAAAATATGGAAAACATAGCATATTTATGTGTTGGAAGGTCCCTTAACATTTATCTTTCCTCAGAATGCTTAGTTAAGGATGATATTTTGCCTTTTACCCATACTGCTGTGACTAAACATATACATTTCACAATTGGTGGTACTTACCAGTGGCACAAAAATCTGCTTGGTTCTTTGATGTATTTGTGGCAAAATGATCTATATCACTCACGTGGCAATTAATCATGTTCTGTATTATCACTACTGCATCCAAGCTCTGGAGTAATACAAGGCCACCTCAATGTAATCCATGCCTCCTCAAAAGAGACAGGCCTAACTCTACAAAGGGGAAAATAAATCCAAGTGGTGGAATAATACCTTTGGCCAGATTGTGACATGAAGTTAAGTAGATGTTCTATTGAATTAGTCCATTAGGGAAGGGAAAAGGAAGGAAAGGGAATGAGCTTTTATTAAGTTTTTATTATGTGTCAGTCATTATGCTAAAATGTTTTGCAGATAGGATCTCGTCCAAAAACAAACCTGGGAGATAGGTGCTATTATCCTCTCCATTTTATAGCTGAGGAAACTGAGGCAGATAGAGATTAAGGGAGTTGTACTGGTTCACACAGTTAGTAAATGTCTAAGGCTGGATTTGAACTCAGGTTTTCCTGACTCTAGCACTGGTGCTCTATGTACTGTGCCATCTAGCTGTCTTTAGGCATTAGTATACATAGATAAATAAATGTATGTCTTGGCAAGGCATTGTGATGGGATAATAGCTGGGCTCAAAATTGAACAGAATGAAAAGAGCAAGTCAAGTTATTCTGGACTTAGAAAAGGGCATGCCTATTTTTGCTAATGGCCTAAGGTCATGCAAAGCAATGGCCACTTTCCAGGTCTGTGATATATGGTTGTTCATTAATTGAACTAACATGAACACAATGCTTATAATCCCAAGAAAGTCTAACTCTTCTCTGTGAATGGGCCACTTACACAGGTAAACTGAATTAACTTTTTCTACTTTGAAATACTAATTAATGCAAAGAATGAAAGAATTGATTAAATCTTTGTCTCTTAAGCCAATAATAGAGTCACCACTTGCAGGAACACTTTATTCTTAGACATTAAGTGTCCATTTATTTATCAAAAATGAATAATTGAGACTCTTAGAAAATATAGGTAAAAAACTTAATTTCTTCCAAATTAACCGAGAAATTCTTGCAGTAACAGAATTTAATCCATAATTATTTAGATAATTGCTTCAAATCTCTATTTTCTTTTGCCAATGAACAGAGATATTATTGACCATTTAATAGTAGTTTCTTAATTTAAAAGAAACACTAATTATCAAATACTCTCAAGTGTTCATTATTCAATTGGAACAGGAAATTAGTATCAGATAGCTATTATGAACATTTACTCCTTAAATATAGTATGCTCCTAAGTGCACAAATTGCTATACTATTACTTCTTTGATGTATTTATATCTACAAAACTGCAGCTATAAAGTAGGAAAGAAAACATAATATAAGCAGAAACCTAATTACAAATTGGATAGCATTAATGCAAAGTACAGTGAACTTTTCATAGAAGGACCTGGATTTGCATCATGGTTTCAAGCAATATGACCTTGGGCATTTCACTTGATCTCTTTGGGCTTCATCAATAAAACAGAATAATAGTTCTTGTATCACTTAATGTATGCTAGTCATGAGGACCAAGTTAGGTAATGTATGTAAAGGACACTATATCCATAAATGTCAGCTGTTAGTATTATAATTATTATTATTACTAGTAGACCTTTTCAAAGTAGTAATATAGAGTTAGAGTTAGAAGCGACCTTGAAGGTCACCTAATCCAACTCTAGTTTACAGATGAGGAAACTGAGGCCAGCTATGCTGTAGAGTCAAATGAAGGTCATCTAACTCTGAAGTCATCTCTTCATCCATTGTATCAGTCTTTATCTCCATGGATGCTAACATAATTTAAAATCTATTTTCATCAAATGCCAATAAAGTCTCAGGTCATTTGTCTGAAGAAAGAACTCAGAACCCAAACTACAATATACATAAATGATAGAACTAAAAAACAATGGGATTAGTTTTCATGTGTAGTTGTAGAAACCAATTTTATTACATCGTAGTTACTCCTCATACCTTGACAGGAATACATCACACCAAAAAGTCTCCTACATATTCCCAATAAAGCATTCTAATTTTGCCAAAAGGACACATTTAATAAGTAAAAAAACCCCAGCAAATTATTCAAGTTGTGTCTATGTGGCAGTTGTGAATAAATGGCAGCCATCTCTAGGGCAGGGCAAGGAGAGGGGGAAGGAAGAAAAAGAGTCATACAATCATTTTATTATATATTTAAAAGGAATAGCAAGTTGCATATAATAGATTTGCAGTTTCATGTGCAGTCATCTTTTCCCCCTATACTACTGTTATAGACATGTTTGTTTTATTTCTTAAGTTCAGAATAAAATAAATTAAAAAAATAATTTTATAGCTGGAAGGAATATATGACCCTTCTTTAGGTAGGACATATCTTATTTTGTTTTAGATGCTTTCCTTTTTAATCTTTACCTTCCACATGGCAATGCATCCTTGTTTGGAAGGCAAAAATCATAAAGTATAATTCTTTTTCTTACTCTGGTTATACATTTCTTTTCTGGACTTAAAATTATTGAGTTACTTCTGTTTACTGTTAATGTCTATTTGAATTCCTAGTCTTTGACTTATGTCCTCAATGAATGGTAAAAATATTTTTAATTTCCTCAAATAGAGAGATATACAATCATTTTTAACTTGTTGAACTAATCAAGCCATACATAGTGAATGTCTGTACTGAATTGGATTGAATCTTACCATCCTACTCATAGAGTTATACTTTATTTTCCCATTATTGTGAACTCTACAAAGAGAAACATCCTGGTTAAGTATGTTACAAAAAAGCCATACTCTTTTCCTCCTATGAAATAAATTCTCATTTACAACAAATGCAATATTTCAGAACAGCTACTTGGATGCTCTTGTTTTTTTCACTTCATAGTATTTTTTTCTAATTACATATATAGTTTTCAACATTTACTTTTATAAGATTTTGAGTTCCATTTTTTCTCCCTCCCTTCCTTTCCTTCTCCCTCCCCAAGACAGCAAACAATTTGATGTGGATAATTCATGTGCAATAATATTAAGTTTATTTCCACATTTGTTAGAACAATCAAAACAAAAGGGAAAAAACCATGAGAAAGAAAAAACAAAAAAAGTGAAAATAGTATGCTTTGATCTACAGTCAAATTCCATAGTTCTTTCTCTAGATAGATACTGCAGATAGATACTCTTTTTTCTTTTTCTTTTTTTAATTAAGGAAAGTAGAAGAATATACTCTCTGCCATTTGCTGCCTCTCCACTAGTATGTCTAGTGAAAGCAGAGTGGACAGCTCTCTCTGGAGTTATTTTAACCTTCTCCTACTGGGATAGAAATAAAAAGGAGGGTAAACTGGTTGTTGCAAAATGTGTGTAAAATTCTAAATGTGCCTCAAATTTCTGTTAAAGACGTAGGGCACATCTTCAATGTTTCTAAAAAGATGAAACATCTCCCAAGGTCAGGCTTGAAATTCTCTTATTTTTTATCCATCACTTGCCAAAAGACAGGTAGAAACTCCAACCCTATGCTCCAATCATGGTCAGTTTATTGCCTTCTGATGTTCATTCACAATCAACTCTTAGCAACACCTCCCCTAATCCTCTCCTATCTGTCCTTTAGAGAAGTACATGCACATTCCCTCCAACTAAATGTTCTTCATTCTTGGCAACTATAGCTAAGTAAGTATTCTGTCTGTGGTTTTCATTTTATGGACAATTTGTAAAATCCAAGGGGTCTTTGAAGTATATGAACTACATGTTTTTATGTTAGCTAACTTGTAATTCCTGCATATGTCGCAACGCCCTTGAAGCTTAAGAATTATGTCTCTGTAGTGTGCCAAATAAATAGAAGACTTTACAAACACATGGCAATTACAAAAAAAAAAAAAAAAGAGATACAACCAGATATTATCTCCACTCCAGTGAGTTCTCCCTAGTTTCAAAGGGATAAGTTTCTCAAGACTTTCCTAAAGAAAATCTAATATGATCTGGATCAAAATTTCCCTAATGTATGACTTTAAATTCTTGAGGTAGTTAAGGATTTGACTACTTCTAAGCCTCTGAAAAATCATAGTTAATACTTTACTGTATATCACCAAAGGACTCAAACTTTTTGCACAGAATAGTCTCTTGCCTAAAGCCTTGAAATTGATTAGGGAACTGGGGTGGGGAAAGAAGGGAAGGAAAATGGGGGAGATAGGAGAGAATACTGTTTGTAAATCACCATGTTACTATCCTTCTTTCAGTTCATTGAAATGATGGGCATCTGTGAGAAGAAGGGCATACATGCTAGCATCTACTGATCTTTGATCAATTGAAATGAGCTTCATAATTGATCAGTCACCTCAAGATATCTGGTATACATTGATTTATATCAAGTGTATCAGTATAATAAAATAAATTCCTGTTTAACTAAAATGACTGGAGAATAGGGTGTTCCAGGATAATGAATATTTCAATTGCCATTAAACACCAACAATTCCCTGTTTCTCCTACTTATGCATGAATAACCATTTTATAAGAAATTAAATGATCAAGTCAAGATAACAAGCCAATATATTCAGTAAGCACCTACTGTGTACCAGGTACCATGTTAAAACATTGGGAATATAGAAAAAAGCAATAAAAGGACCTGCTCTGAAAGATATGTTTGATGTTAAAATCATACCAGATAAGACTGAATTTCACTCAATGTCACCTTCTTGACTTTGGGCCAGGCATCTAACTCATCTGGGCCTCAGCTTACTTATTTGTAAAATGGAGGGACTGAACCCTTCTAGTTCCAAAACAATCATCCTGTCATCTCAGAAAGATTTTATTTGATGGTTCTGAATGAATTTCATGATGCTGAAGGGTATGCCTCTTGGTCATTATCATAAAAATCAAAAGTTAGGAGTAGAATGAAATGGAAAAAGCACTGGGCTAGGAATCAAAAGATCTCAATTCTAGGCTTAGCTATAACCCTATTTAGCTTCATGGCCTTGGGTAAGATTTAAGTTTAACCCCTTTGGACTGGTTTCCTTAACTTTAAAGCTAGAGAGTTAGAGGGTTAGACATCACTTAGTTGTTTCTCATTTTCCTTAAAAATATGGTTAGTGTTTCCTATTTTGCATTCTCCATTCATTTTTGAGATAGCTTTGAATTTGTTATGTTGCTTGAGAGGTAGGGTGGTTGGGAGGAAAGAGCCTCGTAGTAGGAGTGAGATCCATGTTCTGGTATTATTAACTGGCTTTGCAACTTTGGGCAAGTCACTTTACCTCTACAGGCTTTTTCCTCTCATCTGTTAAAAATTAGGGAGGTGAAGTAGACCCTTCTAGCCCTCAAAACCTGTGATTCCAAGATGAGGATGTAAGACTTTACATATTTTAAACTGATTGCCCTTGTAGTGCCCTGTACCTTTATTCAATTTCATTTCATTTTAGGAGACCTAAATATCCATATCTTCATAATGGGAGGCAACTTGATTATGCCATTCCCAGAGAAGTAACACCTAGCACGGTATAACAGAATCTGCATACAAAGAATCTATTTTCACAATAAGGCAGGAATCATTTAGAGGATGTGATGATAAGCTACAATGCTTGAAACTTCTAAGACATCCAATGGAAAATCACTTCTAGATTCATTTAAAATTAAATTCCCAGATGACCTTGGGTGAAGATTATGAAAAAAAAATAGATGAATTCTTCAAAACGTCCTACTCAATTGAATGAAACGGAAAAAAAAATGCAAACTGAATAATAGTAGGATAACTTTCAATTCAATAATTTTCTAAAGAGTTTCAGAAAGTTTCTGAATTGTAAGTTATCTCACTGTTCTTACAGAAATTTATAAATTAAAAAAAATCAGACACCAAATAAAGTAAATCAATCCATTCATTCCTAAGTTTATTAAGTGCCTACTATAGAAGAGTCAGTCACTATGCTAGGTGCTGGGGATATAGAAATGAAAAAAAGACATAGTGCCTGTCCTCAGGAAGCTTACATTCTCCCAAAGGTGGAAAATATTTCCTGTAGAATGCTGGCAGAACTCAAAATCTTAAAACTGGTTTCATGCCTAGAATGCCAAAAGTGATGATACTTTCCAGTCAGAAGAACTTGATTCATGGGCTGCATGTGTCAAAACACACACTGTACACAAGCAGAAATGAAGGGATTAACTGAAGCTGGAGATGCTTGACCATCCCAAAGGACTATTTCAAAGTGTTTGTGCGTGACTTCGTCTTCATTTCTCCTAATCTGGCAAGCAAACACTGAACATATGCCTGGCAGTCTGTAGCAGATCTACTGGAAGCCCTTTTAACCTTCTATATTGCTTTTACAAAAAGATATAAATGGAGAAAGCCTGTTATGGGTTTGGCACTGTCAACCTCCTCTACTAAATCCTAGGGTCATATCTCAGTTGCACCACTGAGGACACAATCTAAATCTCTAAAAAAAAGTTGATATGCTTCAAGGGAGTATGGATGTCTTACATTAAAATTCTGGTGCTTCCTTATGAACAGTGATTTAAAAATCCCATTTAATTTCTTCATTGACCCTAAAACTTCAGACATTACAGCAAAGAGAGACATCATAGAGTTTCTAATAAGGCTAGTGTAACTATAGGACTAAGAAAGTCAATAAGCATTTATTAAGCACCTACTATACGCCAGGGACTGCTCTAAATGTTGCAGATACAAAGAAAGGTTTAAAAAAATTGCCCTTGCTCTCGAGCTCATATCCTAATGGGAAAGTTATACAAACAAATACATACGATCAAATTATCCAAGATAAATTAGAAATCATGAGCAGAGAGGAGGCCAGGGGAATTGAGAGACATTAGGGAAAGGCTTTCCAATCGATAAACATTTATTAATCGTGCACTATGTGCCAGGTGCTATGCTAAACATTTTACAAATATGATCTCAATTGAGCCTCAAAACAAACCTGTGAGGTAAGTGTTAGTCTGATTGTCATTTTACAGTTGAAGAAACTGAGAAAGAGGTTAAATGACTTGCCCAGGGTCACATGGCTCATAAGTGCTTGAATCCAGACTTAAACTCAGATCTTCCTAACTCCAGGCCGGCCTAGTGCTCTATCTACCTTATTGCCTCAAAAGGAGAATTTTTGATGGGATTTGAAGGTAGCATTTTTACTTAATTCTAGGTTTGAGGCAGTAATCTTTGTCAGACCAATCAATTCAACTGGCCAGGCGAATTAAAATGACAACTAGCAATTTTGACAATTGCTAACAGAAAATATTTCCTATTAGCATTCAGGAGATTCCAGGGAGAAGAATATAGATCTATTATTCTATTAAGGAAACTACTCTCAGTAGAAGGAACTCTTTCCTTCTAGGCAGATGGGCAACACATCAGTATCTCAAACTCAGAGCAAGTTTCTTGGAGCTTTGAGAGATTAAATGTCCAAGGTTACAAATGTCCCAATTGTCCAAGGTTACATATCTGGTATGTGTCTACAGCAGGACCTTCTCACTTAAGGCCAGCCACCTTATCCATGCTGCCTCTCACAAAGACATAGAAATGCCCTTGTTCTTTCTCTATAAAGTCTTTCCACTAGGCTCTCAACTTCAGAATTGCTCCTTATATGGATCTATAATTTTTTTTTAAACTTAAATTTGCAGAACTATAAATTAAATTGGGGCCACTAGGTGGTGCAATGAATAGAGTTCAGGGCCTGGAGTCAGGAAGATTCCTCTCTGAGTTCAAATCTGGCCTCAGACATTTAATTAGCTGAGTGACCCTGGACAAGTCACTTAACCCTGCTTGCTCAGTTTCCTTATCTGTAAAACAAGCTGAAGAAGGAAATGGCAAACTACTTCAGTATATTTGCCAAGAAAACTCCAAATGAGGTCATGAATTGTCAGACAAAACTTAAAATGACTAAACAACAAAAACAAATTGAATGTGCCTATACTTCTATGCTAGGCATTTTTTTTTCTTTTTAAGTCTGCTCTAGAAATGAAAGGTTTTAAGTCAATGTGTTGTCTCTCCCAAGGCTATTCTTCTCAACAATTTATGGTCCTTCAACACAGTCCAAAGCCAATCTGTTATAATGCTGATGGAGGATAAGTGTTGATTATTGATTGGTAGTTTCATAATTCAGAGAAAGCAACGTAAGTATAGGCAGTCCATTCACGACTTCCATTACTCCTTCAGAACCATTTCTTTTACAAGCACTGTTGAATTACACTTGATGTTTATTTTTAAGATATCAGTTGACTCCATTACCTGTATCATAACAACAGCCTTCTTTCCTAATAACAATCAAGGCAAATTTCCAAGGCTATCCAAATGATATATGGTAAAATCTGCAGTGTCGATTTATAGCCCCTCGTTCTCCTACAGTCATACAATTCTATGGATGTAAGAAAAGCCAGGGTTGGAAGGGGGAAGGGAAAAATATTGTTAATTTGCCTGGCACCTTGCTAATCACATCCCCAATATGTGATGTAGTGATTACCTCATCTAACCCTTCATCTTACAGATGAGGAAATCGAGCCCAAGAGGAAGAAATAACTTGTCCTATACCACAGAGCTAAAAGGGAACAGAACCAGGACTAGAATCCAGGGCTCCTGGTATCAGGTCCAGTGGTTTTTACATTCCACCAGGTTATCATCCTGAGCTCCCCAAACACTCTGGTTTGAGTTAACCAGTAACAACTTAACCCTCCATCTTCTTTTATACACAGACCAGGTTTTATAGAATCTGGGATATTCTGCCTTTGGATTATGTCTTTTTTTGCAATGTGCAGTGTGAGGGATGTAGAGTCATCTCTACCAAATAAAACATTCCTTTGGACCGCATTTCAGATGCCTAGGGCAATATCAGGCACATTGTATATATTCCATGAATGTTTGTCAAATGGTGGATAAAAATGAAATTGAGCCTCCCCTTCATGAGTGAGAGGATACTAAGTGAAGGGGAAACAGAAAGGCTTCCAGTATACTCTCTCCTGTGGTTGCAAGGAATGGCCTGTGCCTTCTTACAGCCTCAGCCCCAGCTGTGATAACAGCTGGTAGAAGTCCTAGGAGCATGTCCTTAAGGCTCATTCTGGGTGCCTTTCATCACCATCAACCCAGCTAACCATATCAGCTTCCAGGATGAATGATGAATGGTCCAAGTAGGAACCAGGTGGATATGGGGAGGGAGCAGGGGGGATGTGGGGGATTAAAAGGGAGAGAAAGAATGTATTCCTATGCATTAAATGAGCTAGAAGCATAACTGACAAGATGCCTACAGGTCGGGAGATTTACTTTATTAAAGTGGTTTATATTCCTAAGTAATTTTAATCAGAAGGGTGTGTGTGTATATGTGTGTGTATGTATACATATATAGACACACCTATATATGTATATGCAGTTTTGAGATGGAAACTCTGGCACAGAAATATTTGGGTGTTTTTTTAAAAAGCATATCTTCCCACATATAATACTTTCTTATTGGTGCATAACCTAGGTCTCACCCATAAACACACACACAATCTGAGTGCATACAACACATGCACACGCACACGTGAGCTCGAGCACACACACACACACACACACACACACACACACACACACACACTTTGTTCCTACTACACAGGCAGGATCCATCTTTGGCTAACTGCTGTTTGTTTTTTTATTAGTTGCTTAGTGCTGGGCAAATAGTTTATTTTGTTTTGCTCTGTTTCATGCACACTGAGATAAAATGAGGATCCAATTTCCTGTATGGAACTGTTATCACTTTCAGACCATGATATATTTCTAATCTCAATTTAACTGTTATGATTAACAAAAGAATTTGGTGTCAAGAAAAGAACACTGGACTGAGTCAAGAAGAGTTGGGCCTAAACCTCAGCTATGACCCCAATTTATTATGTGACCTTTGGTTAAATTGCTTCTCCTCTTTGGGCCCCAGTTTTTGAATCTGAAAAAGAAAGGGAGTTGGACTAGATGGTCTCTAAGCACTGAAGAACTATTTATAACTGGCAGCATGCTCAGTACTTTCTAATATTCAAAGGATGATCACTTGAGGAGTTCACAGTTTGACAGATAAGATGGATAAATATTCAGACGTCAGTGTACATTCAGGGACCCAACATTCTAAGATCTCTTCCATCTCCAAAAGCCAGTGACTCTATTACTCTACAATTATATTCAGCTTTGGGAGCACCTGTTTTGTCTTAATGAGAAGAACACATTTGAAGAATCTGAAGAAAAACACATTTAAAACATCTTTTCTCATCCCTAGCACTGTTATTCTCCAAAAGGGTAGATACAACTTTAAAACCTGTCTTAAGCCAGTAAGAAGCTTTATATCTGGAAACTACCACTCAGGCTGGCATAAGTATGACCCAGGAGCTGGAAATTAGTGTGGAAAAAGTGGTACTTCTTTCAAGTGTATTGGCACAGTCTTAATTTTAATTGTCATATCTTACTCTGTGTTTTGATTTTTAAGTGCAAATTTTGGGGGAAGTGAACAAAGTGTAAAACACATATGTAGATATCTATAACTATACATCTACACCTATATCTATCTATATCTATATGGAGTGTCCATGACAAAGATGAATTTAAGCAAACTTCAAAACACTTTATTTAGTTAACATGAACATAAATGTTGCCAACTTTATATTGCAGAAACCAAAGAATTCTTTCCTTTTTCCTTCCTTCCTTCCTTCCTTTCTTCCTTCCTTCCTTCTTTCCCTCCCTCCCTCCTTCCTTCCCTCTTTTCCTTTCCTCCTTCCCTTCCCTTCCCTTCCTTTCCTTTCCTTCCCTCACTCCTTTCCTTTCCTTCCTTCCTTTGTTTGATTTGGTTTTCATCAAATATCTTAACACCATAAAAATGGTGTTAAAACTATAATAACAACTTCTGTTCTATAGCACTTGGAGGTTTACAAGCACTTTCCTCACAAACAATCCTGGAAGCTGGACAATACTGATAAAATTAAATCTCAGAGAGCTGAACTGACCTCCCCAGGGTCACATAGCTAGGATACACTGGGGCCCAGACTTATTCCAGGCCTTCAGATTCCAATACTAGTCCTCATTCCATCATAACATCTACAGAGCAGGAATTTGATCTCTGAAGAGCCCATGTTAAAAACAGAACTTTCACTTCCACCACTGGTAAAGTATTCAATGTATTAATGGAAAGCGGCAATATTGTTGGATTAGAAGAAACATTTGTAAATATACTTCTGAGACTTCATTTGGGGAAGCTTCAACTCACTGTGGTGTTTTGCATGAGCTCAGTTATTTAAAAAGAAACCCTATTAAGTAGGTTCACATTTTACTTTAAAAACATATGCATGTTGTAATCTGTTCAAAAGAGCAACTTTCTAAACTTTATTCTCTTGCATTTTGCTATTCATTAGTTTCAGTGTATGTTGGATTAAAATACCTAACATATAATTTATCTGTACAATATGATTGATAAGCAGTTTTAACCTAGTTCTAGAAATTACCTTTAAGGTTAAATTGTAATCCCTTATTGAGAATGTTAAATGACCTCACCCAGAGAGGAGCACTTGTAGTCATGGATAGAAACAGGCTTTTATTTTTGAACTTAACGATTTTTTGGAAGCTTTTGAAGACTGATACTTAGCAACTCTTACATAAACGATTCAGATTAGTAATTTGGAAATCACCTCTCTACTGCTGAAAGAGGTTTACAATCCAGTTATTTTTCTGACAAATTTTGTGGAAATGCAATTGTAAACTATAATTTTGTTTTAATTGTGGAGAGTGAAAAATCATTGCCAATTCCAAGTTCCTCATTAATTCATTTGGCTGTAGCTTCCCCAAAACTTAAGGACCACGTTTATTGCTCCACTGCTGTAATCTGCGCAACTCAGATGCCTGAGACTATGTACTACTTCTGCATCTCAATCAATCAATAAACATTTATTAAGCTCCTACTATGTGCCAGACACTGTGTTCTTTCCTTCTTCCTTCCCTTCCCTTCCCCTTTCCCAGCACTTGCTGGGGATATAAAAAGAGGCAAAAGACAGTCTTTGCCCCTTACTCTTAAGCTCTTCAAGTGCTGGGAAATGAGCAGGGCATCATAAATCATACGTGAAAGGGAATCTATAAGTAGGGTAAATGGAAGCAAATTGCCCAAAAAAATCATTTCATGAGCCTGAATATTATTGACAATTATAAATTACAGACACTTTAAGAGCTACATACTCTGAATAATTAGTATATGTAACATTATGTATATTATAGGTATTATACAAAAGAAGAAAAATCCACTTGTTACATTCAGTCTCTTCAGTCACATCTGACTCTTCACATCCCTATTAGGGATTTTCTTTACAAAAATAATAGAGTGGTTTGCCATTTACTTGTCTGGGTTATTTTTACAGATGAAGAAAAAGAGGCAAACAGGGTTCAATGACTTGCCCAGGGTCACCCAGCTAGTAAGGGTCGGAGGCCAGATTTGAACTCAGGAAGATGAATCTTTCTGACTCCAAGCCCAGGATTCTCTCTACTACAAACTGCCTTGCCTGGACTATAGTAGCCTTCTAACTGGTCTCTCTGCCTCAAGACTCTCCACTCCAATCCATCCTCCAAAAGATGTCAAGGCAGTTTTTCTATGTCACACCCTTCTCCCCTGACTCAAAAGAAATTGCTTTTACCCAGTCCACACTGAAAGAAGTCTCTTTCCCTGGGCTTCTATTTCGCCACATGGGTTAGCATTTATTTGAGACCTAATTGTTTCATGTATGTTAATTCTGTCTCTCCTACTAGACCACAAGAGTCTAGAAGGCAGGAACTATAACTTAGACCTTTATCAAATATAGGCTAATACAGCACTGGGCTGGTTCAATAAAATACTTGTTAGTTCATTTATTTAAGCCTTGTTAACATTCTGGCATTTTTCATAGGGACTACTTGGCCTCAACTCATTCCCTGCTTCCATTTATGTACCTAAGAAGTGGTAATCCCTGAGTAGGAAGGTCCCTGAGGAAAGTGTACCAAAGAGGCTAGAGGAACACCGCCAGCCTTGCCTGCTTATTCACTTGGTTGTTTTAAACCTTCTTTACAATTAGAGCTATTCCAAGGTGAAATGAGCTGCCTTGGGAGGGTCCCTATTTGTGGAGGTTTTCAAGCGAAGGCTAGATGGCAATTTATTAGCTATCTTGCAGGAGGTAGTCTTACGAGGTTGCTAGGAGACAGATAAGTGCTAGACTTAGAGATGGAGTTTGAATCTTGGCTCAGATATCAGTGTGAATCTGGGCAAATCCCTTAATCTCTTCCTGCCTTAGTTTCTTCATATATGAAATGAGGATATAGTAGAAGCAAAATACACAGGATAATTTTGAGGATCCAATGAAACACGACAGGTAAAATACTTTATAAACCTTAAAGTATTATAGTGTTGTTGTTGTTGTTCATTCGTTTAAGTCATGTCCAACTCTTTGTGACCTCATTTGGTATTTTCCAGGCAAACATACTAAAGTGAGTTGCCATTTTCTTCTCCAGTTCATTTTAGTGAGGCAAACAGGGTTAAATGACTTGCCCAGGGTCATACTGCTAGTAATTGCCTGAGACTGGATTTGAACTCAGGAAGATGAGTCTTTCTGACCCTAGGCCTATCACTCTAACCACTGCACCACCTAACTGCCCTAAAGCATTATATAAATGCTAGCTATTATTGGTCAGTTTCAGGCTGAACTGGCAGCAGAATAGAGCCCTGGACTGCAGTCAGGAAGACCTGAGTTTAAATCTGGTTTCTGATACTTACAAGCTATATGACCCTGGACAAATCACTTAACCACTGTGTTCCTCAGTTTTCTCATCTGTAAAATGGGGATATTAATGGCAGCTATTCCACAGGACTGTTATGAGTATAAAATGAGACATTTCTAATGTACTTTGCAAACCTTAATATGATATATAAAGGCCAGCTATTATTCACCAGATACTTATGTACTTTGTGCCCCCTTCCAATCCTGAGATTCTGTGTGATGTGTATGATTCTCATTCTGACTGCTCAGAGTAAAACTGAAATTGACTCAAATTACAAAAATTCAGTCCTCTACTCACTTGTAAAAATACTATAACTGCAGTGCTTCCCTTCATTCCATGCAAACATGAAGTAACAATATTCCCAGTCCCAAACACTTCAAATAACCAGACAAGGACCTAGAATTGGTTACGAGAAAAATCTTCACTAATCACTTTTCACCCAAGTCATGAAATTATTTTGCTAAAAACAGCAAAAAGCACTAGTCAGAATCCATTCATTTATCCTTTCATTTAATAAAGTGACAATTAAGTGCATGGTCTATGTCCAAAGCTCTGTTCAAGGTGCTAGGAGACATATAAAGGTAATTTATGCAGGTGCCAATTTTTTTTGTGTGGGAAAGAATGGTATTGAGGAAGCTACCCAGTGATCTTTGAAATTATACTACCTAGGTTATTGCCCAGTGTATACCTCAGTGTAAAGCTGCATCTGGGGAAAATATAAGCAAAGCTGTGAGTAATATTTCTATTTTCTATTTCTATTTCTATCAGATAACAATATCTATCTGTCTGTCTGTCTGTCTGTCTGTCTCTCTCTCTCTCTCTCTCTCTATCTATCTATCTATCTATCTATCTACCTACCTACCTGTCTGTCTATCCATGTGTGTAACTATTCATTCCTTCAGTTATTTATATATCTACTTGCTTATTTATTTTTACTCTACACAAAATATGCTAGGGAAAACAGCATGAAAAATGCCTGGATGCCACTCTCATTGGGCAGAGAGTACAGGGTCAGTGGGACCAGTGAAGGTCACTTTGTCATGGGTAAAGTTCATATGGAGAATGGCAACAGGGAGTCAATTGAACTCTTGCCATTTGTTAGATTCCTATTATTATTATTACTATCTATTCTGTATACACACTTGTTCCTACAAAGCTGAGCAAGTAGAGGCACTGTCAAGGTACCTTTGAATTTAAGCACCCTAGGGCAAAGCTCTAACCCCTCTACCCTAGCTATGACTCAGCAATAGATATCTTCAAATCTACTACCTGGAATAATAAAATTTCAGAACCAGAAGGAAACTTATTTTACTTTACTTTACAAAGGAGGAAATAGAGGCCCATAGGAGTTAAATTGCTTATCCAAAGTCATACTCCTTGTCAATAGCAGAGCTGAAATTAGAACTTGGGTCTCCTGGCTTCTAATATAGTGCCCTGTCCATTATTTTCCTGCAGCTTCCCCTAGACATAACTTAATTGCCTCTGTATAAACATTGTGTCTGATATGTTTCAATGATGACAAAGATTTACATTTTTTAGAGCCAGTGACCTAAACTGGCTGTTGATCATTGTCTAATTCTCTTAATAGTTAACATAGCTTCAAATTTTCTTTGAAATCTCCTATGTGGTATGCTAGATGTTTTATGACCTCCCCAATAACTTGGAAGTCTAGTCAGTTACCATCTGTTTCAATAAGATTGAAAAGTGGAGTTTGTGCTAATGAGAGAGACAGAGACTGAAACAACACCAGAGAGGAACAGAGAGAGACAGTGAGATAGAAAGATATCGACAGATGGTGAAAGAAGAGACAGACAATGAAGGGCTGGGAGGAAAGGAAGGAAAGGGCAAGAGAGACAGAGTGAGAGATTTCAAAAATTTAATGAACATCAAGGACAAGCTGATAATAGCTTCAATGTGTACACCAAATATGAGTTCAATTACTAAGACAAAAATCCCCACATCTTTAACTGATTGATATTTCCTTATATTGAACTAAATGTGTGAAAAGAATCTTTCAAAAGAGATCTGAAAATGAAGTGTGATGATGAGGCTGGAAGAGCTTTGAAGTAGATCCATTCACAAATCTCAGCAAAAATCAACTGAACTGAATGGTAAATTTAGAGGAAATTATGTTCAATTAAAATCACCACTTATTAGTTGCATGAACTTGGGCAAGTCATTTACTTCCATATCTTCAAAAAGTAGGGATAATAATTGCTTTTCCTACTTCACAGAATTGTTGGGAGATGCTAGTTAAATGTGAGAATGTATGAAGTTGTTTTGTTGTACTGACATGTGGGCAAAAAGACAAGTAGCTAGAACTTGTAAGGGGGTACTAAGGTAGAACTTGAAACGGGGCTTCTTGACCCTCAAGTACAGCTCTCTATGAACTATTGCTGCCCCTTCTCTGGAATGTTGCATGTGAGAAAAATTAACACCCTAATGGTCCCATTGAGAATTTAGGGAACAAGTATGCAAAAGACATAAGAATCCATCAATATTCTAAAGAAACCAGGAATGACAAGTCTAACCATGGATAGAAGGCACTAAAAAGCTACTTAACATCTCAGGAAAAGTTGGAATAGACAACAGTCAGGCAGGATACACCTGGAAAGTTCTTGGAAGGAGCTGGAACTACAGAGCTATGACAATTTTCTTCTAGTTCCTCTTAGCAGAGAGGCAGTATGTCATAGTGGTTAGAAAGCTGACTTTGAACCCTAAGTTCAAACCTTGCCTGTGACACACAGTAGTTGTGTGACCCTAGGTAAGTCATTTATCCTCTTAGTGCCCGAGGCAATTTTCAAAATCTATAAGCTGAAGAGAAAGTGTTGACATTCATTGACAGAGGAAGTCTTCTTATCTGAGAGCCCTGCATTAATGAAATGGAAGGTTCATTCCCTGTTCTCAGCTATATCTGCCTCACTGGATCAAAGTAGTCCAAGGAATATGAAAGTTTGAAGTGGAGCAGCTTATAGCAATTCAGGGAAAAAATAAACTTTGTTGAGGACTTTTTTTCTTTTGATTACAGAATTTGTTTTTTTAGAATTATAAAGTTTTTGAGATATTCTGTCAAAATAATTGGAAAAAATGAGGAAATGTGAAGAATTTTACATAAAATTAGCTATATATAATATATGTATAACATATATAATATAATATACATAATATATGTATAACATATATGACATGTTATACATATATACATACACACATTATATATGTATACTTTCATATATACATACATGTATTTGTATATGAAAAATTGGATTACTACAATTCCTATACATGAGGATAAGTACTCTGCAGGGCAGCAAGCACCTAAATGTAGCAGCAAGCTGCGTGCTTGCCTCCAGAGGGCTGGGCTGGTTTTGCAAGAAGCAGCTGTGTTGTAGTGAAAAGACCATCGGACTGGAAGACAGGAGATGTATGTGGCTTCCTGTCCTGGCTCTGCCAGTAATTAGTTTGTGATTTCACTTAACCTCTCTGACCCTAAAGAATTTGGACTGTTATCTTCCTAAAGTCCTTCTACCTCTAAGAGTCAGTGATTCTATAAGAAAGATCTTCTTATATCTTGTGTTTCATCTTTGTAGTTTTTTTTTTTAAACCTAATGACTGATAAATAATGTGTCTGCCTTCCTGACTAGGGCTAAAAGGACTAGAAGAGGAGTGAACACTGGCTGTAACATCTTTTCTTTATTTCTTTTTTCTTTTTTTGCTTTTTGGAGGTCAGTTGGGGTTAAGTGACTTGCCCAAGATCACACAGCTTCTTTGTATTAAGTGTCTGAGGCCGAATTTGAACTCAGGTCCTCCTGACTCCAAGGCCAGTGCTCTATTCACTGAGCCACCCAGCTGCCCCCTTGTAATATCCTTTCTCATAGATGTTAGAAATGAGTTGTTTCTTCCCCTGCTTGCTTAAAAAGCTCACAGTATAGAACAACTGGGTTGGAATCTGAAGAAATAATCTGGCTATTCCTGACCCTGTGATCTTGAAATCCATAAAGGAAATAAGATTGAAAGGCAGAAATGTAAGTGATGATAGTACAATTACGACACTTGGTTGGGTTACAAAGCAAGTAGGATGTTTGTTTTGGAGTTTACTACTATGAAAATTCCAAAGATAAGTAGTTGAAATGTGGTATCTGGCCTGTTCCTGACTCCTGAAAGTTGGTTCTTGCCTTTATTTGTATTCCCAGTATTTATCAACATGATTGGCAGTAGTGAGCACTTAAAAAAGGCCTGTTGACTGACTAATTTTTCCAATTTCTTGGTTATATCAGATTCTTTCATTTTCCTCAGTAAGTGAAATCACCACCATCAATATCTCACATAATGTTCCCTTTATGCCTGTGTTGTACGTGTGTGTGTGCACATGCACATGTGTGTATGTGTATATGTGTGTGCATACTGTACGTATGTTTGGGAAAAGTCACATGCTGTTGGCTGTGCTATAAAGTATTTGAAGTCTTACTCACAAGAAGCACATCAAAATATTGGCAAAGGAATAAAGGCATAGTTGATCATTACCACAATCCATGATCCTTATGCCCATTTTACAGAGGAAGAAACTCAAAGGGTTATAGGACCTAGAGCAAGAAGGAAGTTCTGAGGCCACCTAGTCCAGTTCATTCATTATTACAAGTCAGAAAGCTGAAGAAAGGCCCAGGGAGGTTAAGTGACTTGACCATGGTCATGTAGGCAGCAAGTATAAGAGATGAAATCTGAACCCAAGTCCCTTGACTACAAAGTCAGTGCTCTTTCTACTGTCCCATGAATGACTTCCTAAATTCACCCAGCTACATCCTTTATTCTGTTGGAAATTATGCTTACCCTTCAAAAATAAATGTGAAAAGGCAAAGCTTTACTATTTTAGAAGTCTATACAAACAACAAAAATGAAGCATTAAAAAAACAGAAATTGTTTGATATCAGAAAATGAGACTGAGACAAAGTTCTACATGTTAACATAATTAGGAAGGAAGACTGTCAATAGTGCTCACAAGGGCAGCTATCTATCTTCTCTTCTGAAGTTGGCTTGCTTTTTGGCAAGGAGAAGCCAGGGCTTAATACAGCTAGGTAACACAGTGGACAGAGTGCTGGACTTGGAGTCTGTAAGTTCTGAGATGAAATGCTGTCTCAGACAAGAGCTATGTGGCCCTGGGCAAGTCATTTAACCTTTCTCAGCCTGTTTCTTCATTTATAAAATGGGAATAACAATAGCCCCTGCTTCATAGAGTTGCTGTGAGACCAAATGGCATAAAATACATACAGCAATTTGTAAACCTTAAAGTGTTATATAAATGCCAGCTTAGTATTTAGACTGATCCAGTATTATACCACAGCAACAGAATTGTGTATTTGAGAAAAGGAGAACTAAAGAACCAGATGAGATATTTTCATTATAGAGTAATGAAACTCTAGCATTTCTGGTCATCTAGTTTGCCTCCCCTCTCTTTCTGTCTTCTCTTGCATTATACTATATTCTGTTGTGTTGTGTTGTTTCCCGTTGGCCTCTGCCACAAGAGGCTTAAAGTCTTGGGCATAGGAAGTATACTGATTTTCTAGTTAATGATGACTTTGTATCACCAGATCAGGGTGATACAAAGGTGAACAAGCTACATCCTTCATACCCTCTGAGCTTTCTCTATTCTCTTTGACATGCCTATGGGATCCTTAAACTAGTTATATTCAGTAAGGCATTTTTCCTTCTTTTTTTCCTTCATCTCTTTTTCTCAAAATGAGGTTTCCTATATTCACTGGATGTTAGGGAGGGCACTGATTCCTGAAAATAGTAACATTTTACGTTTTACTACTGTTGATAGATTCTTTGGTTCCTTATAGTTCATGGAGCTTACATTCAAAATCCCTGAAGTCTTTACATCATTGCATCCTTGCTTGCTATGGTTGTTTTCCTGGCATGGATGTAAGTCACAACCTCTCCAGAACTCAGTTTCCACCTCATTAAAATAAGAGAGTTGGAGGTGATGATGCCCCAAATTTAAGCCTCTGCCACAACCCATCTGAGAACTGAGCTAAAAATGACATTGACAATAATGAAGAATTTGCCATCATTTTTAAAAAAAATCTGACATTAATATGCTTCCTTAAAATGTACAAGACACTTTATATACATTGTACCATTTTATTCTTACAATAACATTTTGAGAGATATACCAAAAGGACTATTGTCCCCATTCTGAAGAGGAGAAGATTGAGGCTTAGATATTAAAGGGCTTAAGCACAGTTAATAAGACTCCAAGGCAGAATGTGTATCTCGGCCTTTCCTGATTCCAGGTCCAACACTACTGATACAGCACCATGCTACCCCTCAGTTAGGTATATGCCATATCTGTAACATTATCTGTTTGGTTAACAATACAACCATTCCCAGAGCATCCCTCCTCCAGATAGAAATCTCTCCTAACTGAGCTCCTGCCATTGCAATTCTCATTAGCTGCCCACTGCCATCATGGATGGTGGCAGCCATGGATTTTCTGCCAAAAATTGTGTCCCTAAGATTAATGGCCTTTCTTTCGTCTCTCCTTCAGTACCTTTAACACCCTGCCTATTACAACATACACAGTCTGTTCTAATTCGTCAACTGTTCTTTTTTTTTTCCTAACAACAGTCTAAAGAAACCTCAGAGCAAACAGAAGGGTTGTTATTTTGGGCTAGAAGGGTATTGAGAATTCTTCTCATTTAAGCCCCTCATTTAACTGAAGACCAGAAATGTGAAGTGACTTGCCCTTTCCCCTTCCAAATTCTCATACTACTGTGCAGGGTATCACCATCCTACCAGTCACCCAGGCTCGAAATTGAGGTGTCATTCTCAACTCATTCTTTCTCACTTCCCCTTCTTCAATTTGTTGCCAAGGCATGTTGACTCTACCTTCATAACATCTTTAACACATGTCCCCTTTCTCTCATCTGTCACAGCCACCATCCTGCCAAAGGCCCTAATCACCTCATTCTGGATTATTGTAATAGCCTGCTGGTGGGTCTGCCTGCCCAAGGTCTCACTTTAATCCAGCACATTCTCCATTTGGTTGTCAAGGTGATAATCCAAAAGAGAAAATCTGACCCCCATTTAACAGCTTAACTTCCAGGAATTCCCTATCATCTTCAGGATCAAATATAAAATTGCCCTTTGGCATTCAAAGCCCTTCACAACCTAGTCCGGAAACCCCCTGATTTCCCCTCAACACACAGACACAAACACCTTTCCAGATTTCTTACATTTCATTCCACCTCACCTACTCTGCAATCCAGAGAACTGGCCTCCTCACTGTTTCTTGAACAAGATTCTAGCCATCTTCACTGCCTGTCTCCCATACTTGGAATGTGCTCAAGTCTCTCCTCAATTATCTCCTGACTTCTCTGGCTTTCTTCAAGTCCCAAATAAAACCTTACCTTCTGTAGGAAGCCATTCCCAATCCCTCTTAACTCCAGTGCCTTTCCTTTGTTGATAATTTCCTATTTGTCCTGTATATCTCGTTTGTACATAGTTGTTTGCATTAGACTAAGAGCTCCTTGAAAGTAGGGATTGTCTTTTAGCTTTCTTTGTATCTCCAGAGTTTAGCACAATGCCTGACACAGAGTAGGTGTTTAATAAATGTTTAATGTCTGACCAACCAAATGGCACATGGCTAGTTAGCAGCAACCCTAGGACTTGACTCCAAATCTGATGAACTTTCCACTATGCCCTGCTGACTCTACAATTCCATATGAAGTAGAAAACTCTGAGTATATAGTCTTACATGATTAATGTTTGATATCTTTGCTTAAATATTGGGTAATGTGTCTTCCAAGCTCTCCCAGATTTCTACTCAGTAAGCCTCTCCTCCGGGGTAACTGACGTTTTTCTTGGCAACTTCCCCCTTTTTATTACCCTATGACTGAGATTCATTTCTCTCTCTTAATTCCCTAGATTTCTAGAGAAGAGTATTTTTCCCATCTACATTCCAGGTCTATTCCTTTAGCTCAAAAATAGTCCCTTTACTTGAACCCTTGTCAAAGCTGGTATTTCCTGGCTCTTTCCCACTGAAATTCCCTATCAGCCTTTCCTTTGTTCTAGGCTTACAGATCCTGTTCTGTTCCCCTTCCATTTTAATAAAAACATTTTCAATCAATCAATTATTCACTCATTATTAAGGGCCTTCTAAGTGCCAAGTAGGGATACAAATACAATTTTTTTTGAAAAAAAGCCAAGAAGTATATATTCCATTGGGGAGCATAAAGGGCAACTTTCTGAGTATATACAGAACAAATACAAACAAAATAAATTCAAGGCAGTTAAGTACAAGGCCTTCAGAAAGAGAGGGCACCAGTCATTTGGAGATGAGGAGTCAGGAAATGATTCAAAAAGAATTCTGCTAGTCCTTGAGCTGCTTCTTGAAGGAAGAGAAGCATTCCATGAGGCAGAAGTACATTCACAAAGGAAATGAGATAGGAGATGAAGTGTCTGACAAAGAGATATATATGAAGAAATACTTCCTGCTTTCAGTGAGAATTTCAGTGCTCTGGTAATGTGTGTCAGGGGTGTGAAGCAGGTCAATTTAGCTGGATTGCAGAGTGCAGAATGGGGTAATTTACAATAAGACTAGGAATATAGGTGGTATCAAGTCAGAAAAGGCTTTTAAAAGCCAAATGACTTTCTATTCAAAGGCAATAGGGAGTCATTGGGGTTTACTATGGAGTCACATTGTTAGATCTCTACTTAAAAATAATTTTATATAGAATGACTCTACACACATCACACATATTTGTGTCTAATGGTAGCCATCTCTAGGGTGGGGCAGGGAGGAGGAAAACAAAAAAAGGAGAAAAAAGAAATTTATTAATAAGCTTATTATTTTAAAGGAAGGTCAAATTGTATATAATATATTTACAATTTTATGTGCAATCATTTTAAATTATACTATGTTATGGAAATGTTTGCTTTATTCCATAAATTTAAAATGAAATAAATACAATTTTTTAAAAAGGAAAAAATAATTTGATAGCTATGTGGAAAATAACTAAAATTAAAAAAATTAATTTGTGTATTAATTTTCTGTGTGGAAAATAGGCTGGAGCAGGGACCAGCTTGAGAGAATGTTTTGACTTATCTTCCAGAATAGTCACTGAATCTATATGTGCCCTGGAAGTCCCTGGTTTCTTCACATCATCACCCCCCAAATTCCTAACATTATCACCCCAAACAGATGGCACTCCACCAGACAGATTAAGATATTTCAAATACTAACTCAATTCACATGCCCTTGTATTGATTACTTTTCCCTTATTAAAACTCCAAATTTTATTTGTCATTGTATTTATCACACACATTTACTATTTTAATTAATCCACAGTGATTTTGAGAGAAAGAAGTGTGGAAAACTGTAGTATTAATAGTTAGTTCACACTAGGTTGTGTAGATACTTATTCAATTGCTATGGACACTTACACATTTTTTTTTAAATGTTTCATTAATTACCTTTCTGCAGTCCCAAGGGGACCGAGTGACACATTCTACTTCATTCAGGATAAGATTGGTAAACTGATAAATTATGTATTCCAGAAAATTTTTATAAGTCAGACTAAGCCTTCAGCAACAGAGCTTTTCTAAACTGCAGAGTACTTGTGCAGGGATTCTCTTGACTGCATCAAAATCCCAATTGCACAGCAGAGAGGAGAGCAATAACCATGATTCCCAGTTAATGGATTAATTTTTACAGATGAATTTTAACTAGAGTCTATGAAGGAGGCTCATGGAAAAGTAAATATAATTTATTTAAGGAACAGTTCTAAAGAAGAAATCCTAAAGAATTTATCCCCAAAAGAAGGCTTAGCAACAGAAAGAAGGCCCAGAGGTAGATATTATTACAATTATCTAAAGATTTGGACTGATGTTGCAAGTTTCATTTGTTTCAGGGGCCTTAGTAGAAAGGAATTATACAATATTTCTGTTTGAACTATAATCCATCTTAATTATTTTATATTTTTCTGAAAGGATATATTTTATAAGTGACTTTTAACATGAATTGCATACAAAGATACCATTGTAAATTAAATGCTTGCTTTCTTCAGACATCAGTGGCAGACATCTGTGAATCCCAGCCAGAAAAGCTATTCATATGTAAGGGCTGTTTGTAATTTGAGCAATCATAAATTGGGGAGTAGCTGTAATAGGATTGTGGCCCTAAAGGGAGCCTCCCATTTCTTAGATGCCAATATCAGCTTATATTGATTATTCCAGCAAGAAATGGGCTCCCATGGTAATCTAAATATTTAGATGCTCTATCTAGAGGCCTTGTGACTCCAGCACTTTTCACAATGTTGCAACCATGAGAAAAAAAACAGGTAAGACAAGTATAAATTAATATTTAATTTGATCTGCCTTTTAAATATTTTATGAGAAGTTGCGGGTATATTTTTTAGCATTCTATTAGGTACAGCAAGAAACTTTCTGAGTCTGATTGTATAACATATTTTGTAAACGTAAGACCAAACGTACATTTCATGTGAGACTCTAGAGATGACATGAAAGTAAGCAAAAAGGGAAGAAGATTGAGAAATATTTATGTGACTAAATAAATATCTGAAGAAGACCCTAAGGAATTTATATACAAAGCATCTTGGAAGGCCAATTTCTTTTTTTAAGTAGTTCCCTATCTTTTAAAATATATATGTATATACATGCTAAAATAAACAAACATATGTACATATACATTACAGTTATATCTAAGTCTACAATGAAGAAAACAGGAAATGATTGGGGTCCAAAGAAAATTAATATTTAAAAATTATTACAGAAAGGGAAATATGCAAAAAAGGCATCTAGCTTCAATAATACAAGTAGATTAGGGAAGGTGAAGGGAATAAGCATTTCTTAAGTGCCTACTATGTTCCAGGCACTTTTAAGTACTTTACAAATATTACTTCATTTGATCCTCACAACAACTCTGGGAGACAAATGCTATTATTAGCCCCATTTTATAGATGAGGAAATTGAGGCAAACAGAAGTTGAGTGACTTGCCCAGGGTCATGCAGCCTGAGACTGGATTTGCACACAGGTCTTCTTGACTCCAGGCCCAGTGCTCTATCCACTGTGCTGCTTAGCTACTAGGATGAAGTACTTATTTTGTTGCCCTACCCTTCAATAGAAAAATGGCATTTATAGGGGCAGCTAGATGGCACAGTGAAAAGAGCACTGGCCCTGCAGTGAGGAAGACCTGAGTTCAAGTCCAGCCTCAGACACTTAACACTTATTAGCCGTGTGATCTTGGGCATGACTTAACCCCAAATGCCCCTATGAAAGGGAAAAAAAGAGAAAATTAGTATTTATAAAATACACATATGAAATTTGCTTATGGAAATTAAGTGAAAATCTTAAATGAGAAACCAAAGTATAAATGATCTGGGACTAAACAGGTTTGTTTCGTTTTCCCAAAGCAATAGACAATGAGTTTAATTTCTTCCTTCTGTAAGAAGAAAGTAGATTGAAAGATAGGTAACAATTCTATGAGCTCTAGTGCTCTGAAATAACCCCAAACAGAACTTATGTGACAAATCACAGGGCATGATGTGCATGGACCCATTTCATGCAAATCTATTGCTGCTTTAATGTGATGAATGAATTCAAGGCTTATCAGGGTCTGACTGCAGCAACCCTTCCAGATTAATTATACATTACTGCCCTTAATCCACTCTCTGGTCTGGCCAAACTCATCTAGTCTCTATTCTTCATATATGTTCCATCTCCTGTCTCCAGGCCTTCACTATAGACTGTTTCCCATGTTTGAATGTACTTCCTCCTCCCCTCGAACTTTTAGAACTGATTTGTTCAAAGTACAGCTCAGGGTCCAATTCCTAACATGAGAACTTTCTTGATCCCTCAGACACTAGTCCCCCACCCAACAAAAATGTAGCACAGTATTTACTTAGTACACATTTTGTATTTATTAATCTATGCACGTATTGTTTGCCCTCATAGAATATAAGCTCCTTGAGGGCAGGTGTTGTTTAATTTCTATTTTTGTATCCCTAGCACTTAGCACAGTGCTTGGAACATAGTAATATGCCTGATAAATGATTTTTAATTGATTCTATGATAAAGCAATTATATGAAGTTCATATTCTGCAAGTTTCTTTTAAAGATCAATTGACAGCAGGGTCCAATAAAGATGCTGCAGGTTCTATTAATTCTCCAAGGGATAAATGCCAAACCTTATCAGAGGTTTCTTAGGCTTTGTAAAATACTGAATATATGGTGAAATTCCCTTTTTCTGATAAGCTATATTTAAAAAATTCAGTATTATGCCAGACACTCAGATAAATATACCTTCTTAAAAAGGTCTGACTTGATTAATAGAATTGAATCACTATTTCCCAAAGCAATTCCAAACATTAAAATTCATTTTACTCATCATACAGTGATTCCACTTAATGTATTAGTAAAACTCAGAGGCAGCATTGTGGGTGGGAAGCTGTCTCCAGGAAAGGAACATATGAGATCAAATCAAAACTTTTGCTGAAAATGAGCTGAGTGACCCTGGGCAAGTCATTTAACCATTCAGGGGCTTAATCAGCTGACTAAAACTAAAATTGAAGAGAAAGTGATGAGCTGAGTGACCCTGGGCAAGTCATTTAACCATTCAGGGGCTTAATCAGCTGATTAAAACTAAAATTGAAGAGAAAGTGATGATCTGCGTTGATTTAGGAAGTCTCACTTACTGGAAGTTTCCTATAAAAAAAAGGATCATAGGCCCAGTCAGAGAAAAAGGGAAAAGGAAAATAAATTCATTACAAATGAACTTCCACCCACGATAATTCTTTATTTTCATTTCTCATCAAACTGTCGACAGGTTCTGACATTTGGTTCTTCTTCTTTCTTTCTTTTTTTTTTTTTAATCTCCTCTTGGGGAATAGATGACAGAATCTGCTACAATTAAAATAAATATAGGAATATGGATTTAATTGTCTTAATCCCCATCCTAGGATCATCAGGTCTGGAAGGACACTCAGAATCAATGTAGCTCAACCTCTTCATTGTACAATAAATTGAAGGAAGGGACCAAGTTTGTTTGCTTGCTTTTGTATTTTTGGCCTTTCTTTGTATCCCAAATCCTTAGCACAGTGCCTGGCACATGGTAAATACTTAACAAATACCTGTCAACTGGATAAATGAAAAAACTGAGATGAAGCGGGGCAGCTAGGTGGAGCTATAGTGCATAGGCTCCACAGGCCTGGAGTCCAGAAGACTCATCTTCCTGAGTTCAAATCTGACCTTAGACACTTACAAACTGTGTGACCCTGGGCAAGTCATTTAACCCTGTTTATCTCAGTTTCCTCAACTGTAAAATGAGCCGGAGAAGGAAATGGCACCACTCCAATATCTTTGCCAAGAAGACCCCAAATGGGGTCATGGAGAGTCAGACACAGGGACAACAACAACAACAAAACAAAACAAAACTGACAAAAAAGGCCAAGAGAGATCCAGTGATTGCCCAAGGCCACACAGATAATAAGTATCTGTGATGGGATCTGAACCCAGCGCCTTTTAGTAAGTAGCAGGGCTGAAACTCAAAATCCAAGGACTCCTGGCTCTCTTTCTCATGCTTTCCCCCCACACCGGGCTGCTTTCACAGCTTTGTTTTCATCGTAAACAATCTGTCCAAAGTTATTGACTAACAAGGAAATGGGGAAAAATACCTATCAGGGATGGAAAACCAGCAGCCTTGACCTAGAGAAGGCAATTAATGAAAGACAAATGTAGAAATGATCTAATAACTTCCAATTTCCTTTCTTTCCTTATTTATATTGACCACAGTATGAAAGATGACCTCGGAAATTTGGAGAAAGGGAAGAGATTCATCTCACTTAAAGAGAACAAAACAACCTCTAACTATGGAAACTTTCATTACAACATTTTCAATTAGTCTCTAAGTATTTAATTAGACTCCATAGGGTACATATTACAAAAAGCACTTGGAGTCCACCATAGAGAACAGATTTGGCCTGTGCCCTTAGGAAACTTATATAGAGATGTTAAAGGATTAACATATACTAAATATAAATATGTATATAAAACATCCAGGAACATCTCAACCACTTGAATTTAAATAGAGTAGGTTGCCAAGAGGGAGAGGCCCAGCTGAAGTTCTAGCTTACTGAGGATAATACTTAGATAAGATATAAGCCTAGGATTGTCATGTAAAGAAAGGGCAGAATATGCTATAATAGACTGTGGTAGGCTAGCTGCCTCATGAGGTGGCACAGTGCATAGAATGTTGGACCTGGAGTTAGGAAGACCTGAGTTCAAACCCGGTCTCAGGAACTTACTGAATATGTGATACTGGGCAATTCTTTTAACTATTGTCTGTCTGTTCCCTCATCTGTAAAGTCGAAATAATGATAATAGCTACCTCCCAGGATAGTTGTGAGGATAAAGTGAGATATTTGTAAAGTGCTTTGCAAACCTCAAAGTGATACACACACACACACACACACACACACACACACACACACACACACACACACACACATATATACACATACATATAAATATATGTTAGTGTTTATTATTGATTTGGCATTAGGAAGGGACAGTTTCAGCAATGCCTAGAAGGAAAAGAACTGATGAAGGGACCACATGTAAGCAGACTGGGTCCAAAGAGAAGAGTCACTTCCCATCTCTGAATCTAGATGCCTCATCTGTTAAATGATGGAAGAGCTCGACTAGATAATCTTCCAGTGCCAAGTCTATAACTCTATGAAAGCAATTCTAGTTAAATGGAGTAGGTTGCCAAGAGGGAGAGGCCAGGCTTAAGTTCTAGATTAATTTCTATAACAATTATGATACAGGATCATAAAATTTCAAGATAGAGTAGATCATACATATCGGCTGATGATTATCAGGTAATCCTTTCAGTGATATATATATATATATATATACATATATATATATATATATTTATAACTTAATGGAGTCAGATACATTCTATGAGCCATTAATAAGATATAATCTCCAAAAAAAAAATTAAATAAATTCAGTCAAGAAGCCAAAAGGCTACCAAACATTGTCTTTTTCTTGATCTAAATAAGTCTGTTAGTTGTTTCCACACTGGTTTATCCAGTGGAATGAATAATCTTTAAAATAATGAGCACTCTTTGATATTTGAAAAAGGAACCCTCCAATTTAATCACTGTAACATACACACATCTGTAATCAATCCTGAATAAAAAATGCTTGATAAATTACAACATAGAAAATATTTATCTTTATATCAAACACTGTAACCACAGCAAACTAATCACTTGGGCTGCAGAAATTAATAAAGGCAGAGGCAATTTTCTGAACAGGAAATGACAGTGATCTATAAGACAGTGATTGCATTCTCAAAACACCTCTAGCCCCCATGAACTTCATTGGTAAACAATATGAAATAAACTGTATTCCTAGAAAAGGGATGAATCTCCAGGAGAAGGAAATGTGTCACTGCAAAATTCTATATCATAGTTGAAATTATAAAATGGAATATGAATTTTTAGAATAAGATCAAAACATTCTCAAAATATAAAATAACAAGTAGAATAAATATCAGGAGGTAAATATAAATAATTCTTGTGCAATGGCAGTGCAGCTGTTCTTTACTAATCAGGCCGGCACAAAGGTAGGCAGCAGTGAGTAGTGCTGTGGACAAGGAATTGTCTTTGTTATCTGTGAACTTGGATTCAAAATTCAACTCTGCTCTTCATTAACCAATGAATTTCCCTCTCTTGGGCTTCAGTTTCCTTATGTGCAAAATGATGAGGGATGATCAGCTGATACAGAAGATCCATCTATGCTCTCTTGAAACTTTATCATCCTGCATCATAATTATTACAGAAATTAATCCAGAAACTTCCGAGGAATATTAAGCCCGTTCCTATCTGTGCTGATACCAACTTTTAGTTAAGCATTTTATGGAAAAGAAAAACACAAAATAGCAGCTAATCTCTCTCTCTCTCTCTCTCTCTCTCTCTCTCTCTAGATATATATATATATATATATATATATATATATATATATATATATATATATATATAACAGGATCATAGATTTGAAGTTGGAAAAAATTTAAATTCTGATTATTATTAAGATGTATTTGGAGGAAATAAACTTACATAAAAATTATTTTATTTCAAAATATATGAATGAGGGGTGGCTAGGTGGCTCAGTGAATAGAGCACCGGCCCTGGAGTCAGAATTACCTGAGTTCAGGTCCAGCCTCAGACACTTAACACAAAAACTAGCCATGTGACCTTGGGCAAGTCACTTAACCCCAACTGCCCTCCAAAAAAAAAAAGCAAAAAAAATATATTAATGATCAAATAGCACAATAGATTACGAGTTTATAAATAAATGAAATATTCTTCAATAAGTTTCTATACCAATGCTTCACAATAACATGGTAGTGACACTGGATTTTGTTTTTGTAGATTATATAAAGGTCAAGATTGAGCAGATTCTATCTTTCCTTCTTTCAAGGGAAACAGCACATACAACAGTAAGTATATGCAAAATAAACACAATGGGGTTTGGTCTAGGAAGGCACTAGCAGCTGGGGCAGGGGATAGGTATAGAAAAGTCTCTTGGAGAATAGCATTTAATTTGAGTTTTAAAAGAAACTAGGAATTTCAGAGAAGTGGAGATGACAGACTGTGCATCTGCTCTCTAAGGACCAACCTAGCTAAATATTATGAGAAACGTTAACAGAACTTTGACCCAGTAAGAGATGCTTTTTTTAACCTTGGTAAACCAAGTCAGTTCATAGCATGGCTATCTAAGTAATTGTGTTTCACTTCTGATGGTGTGCCAACTGTATGATTGTTAAATAGAGGCTGCAGTGTAACAAGGATTAAATTAATATTTATAAATCATCTAAGAGCTCTTTGGTTCTTAGCACTCTGTTCCCTGCAGAAGGGAAAGGTAGCAACAAAATAACTCAATCCTGGTTACCACCTTTCCCTTCTGCAAGGAACAGAATGCTAAGAACCAAAGAGTTCTTAGATGATTTATAAATATTAATTTAATCCTTGTTACACTTACACTGCAGCCTCTATTTAGCAATCAAACAGCTGTCACACCATCAGAAGAAGTGAAACACAATTATTTAGATAGTCATGCTATAAATGAAATGACATGAAGAAATTACAGTTAAGTGGAAGTATATATATAAAGTTCTAGAACTGGAGGTGATCTTACAAGTCATCTCGTCTAATCCCCACATTTACAGCAGAAAGAAAAACAGGCATAAGGAGAAAATGAATTTGCCCAAGGTCACAAAGATAATAAGTAACAGAAGCAGAATTTGAATCCAGGTTCTTCTGCACCAAATATAGAACTCTTTCCACTACACATGAGTATTTTGGTTTTGAGCAAACTAAGTTTGAGGCATTGGGGTTGGGGAGGTGACCTTCAAAGGAATCTGTCTTGCATACAACTAGAAACATGGGACTGAAACTAAAGGAAGTCCTGGGGTCCAAAGACACGGATTTAGGTATCATATTCATAGAGGCAGTATTTGAAGCCATCAGAGTGGATAAGATTATCAAGGGAGGGCTTATAAAGAGAGAAAAGTCAAAGACAAAGGCTTGATGAATGCTCAGTTATGGGGCACGGAAAGGAAGATTAGCTAACAAAGGATAGCAACAAAAAGTGGTCAGAGAAAGAATATAGAAACTAAGAAAAAGAAATGCCATGGAAGCCAAGGGAGAAGCAAGTATCTAGGAGGAGAGGACTATCATGAAAAGCTCCACGATGATGAGGAAAAGGTCATTGAATCTGGCAGTTATGAGATCACGAAAATCTTGACACTTTCAATATCATAGGAAAGGAGGCCACATTGCAGGGGATTAAGAAGGTAGTGGGTGATAAAGCTATACAGATAACCTTTAGCTGTGTGGTAACAAGAAAGAATATGAAAGCTTGCAAGAGTAGCACGAATAAAACAAAGGTTTTTATAGTCATTTGTTGTTGTTTAGTCATTTTTCAGTCATGTCTGATTTTTATGACCCCTTTGGGGTTTTTTTTTGGCAAAGGTAATGGAGTGGTTTACCATTTCCTTCTCTAGGTTTTACAGATGAGGAAACTGAGGCAAACAGGGTTAAGTGACTTGCCCATAGTCAAACAGCTACTAAGTGTCTGAGGTCAGATGGAAACTCAGGAAAAGGAATCTTCCTGCCTCCAGGCCTGGCACTCTATATACTGTACCATCTAGATGCCCCTTCATGATCATACAGGCTAGGTTATATAAGGAAAGGAGAAAGGTGAAGAGACAGTAAAGAGAGAGTGATCAGTGGAATAAGGTCTCAAAAAATCTGAAAAGGGATCAAATTGAGGGCACAATGGAAATTTCAGGTGAATTATAGGTTCCTAATTTGAGGTGCTTCTTGTAGTTTGTTGTTAATAGGATCAGTTCCAAAAAGCTTGAACTAGGTTTTTTTTTTTTTTAAACCACATGAACCAGTTATTGGAAAACCAAATTTAAGAGATTGCACTACAATGAATTAAGACTTCTTACTGGCAGATTTTGGCAGAATTACCAAGGAATCTTTATACGTTCTTTGGAACCAGAGAAGCAAAGATCTCTTCAGAACTGCTGAGCATGAGGTCTATTCCAGAACATCCAAGAGAAGATATTTCCAAAGATAAGAGGACTGCACAGAATTCATGACAAAATGTTCTTGTTAAGTGGACACTGGGAATGGGTTATTAGGATACAAGAAGACTTTATGTTATTTAACATTGATAATCATAATGATATTACTTTGATTTTTTGTTTCATGATATTTATGCTAAGTTTTCTTGGCTACCCTTGGTGACATGTAAATCTTCCCTCTCAAAATTTGTCCATTGTGAACCCTCCAAGTAGTATGATTTGTAGCTGGACTTATATAATTCTGATTCTGAAAATATGAAAAACTTTATAGATTTATCTTATAGATAAGTGATCCATGTGGGGAGTAGGTTGGCCCCTCCCCCATGAACCAAAAGGGGGAAGTGAAAAAAATAAAACAGCAACTTCCTGTGGGAATTGAGTGAACCACACTTGACTCCACTTTGTGACTCAATTCTGGAACTAGCTCAGTTCCCTTTCTATTCAATTTGTCTATGAGTCTAGTCCAATTTCTTTTTTGTGAGAAAACTTTATTCAATCATGGGGATTGTGAGAAAACCTTACTGCATCATTTGAACATAGCCCTCCATGGTGGGAAGCTGGTCCACGTCTATTTGCAAATTAGAAACCCTTAACTAAGGACCTAGGTCATGCTGACCAGAAATCTAGTCAGATCCAAAGATTGATGCAAAGAATTTTCTTATAATTATACAGCTCAAGTAACCCATATGTCTTATCTGAAAATTGGCCCCATACTGGTTAATCAGTTACTGTTTCCATGTTCCTTTTATTGAATACAGACATGTGGGGGGGCAATGGGAGACCTTTTTTGTTTTTCCAGATTTCATGGAATTGCATTTGTTCACTCTCCCCCTCCCAGTTGGAAAGTTTCTAATGCTGGGGTGGAGAACCTGTGATGGCCATCTAATCTTTTCTCCAATTAGAAATCAGATTGTCTAATTTTGCATCTTGTTAATTATTTTCTTTTAATTATTTGGTCTTATTTGGTCAGTTGTTTTTAAAATATAAAAATCTGTCTCTTCTTTTATTTGGGATTCAGTGCCAAAGTTGAGGGGAGCCTGGTCCTGATTTGTTCTGCAATTGACATTCATTGCTTAATAACCTGATGTTCTTGGGAAGCTCAAACCTTTGTTTCATCAGTCATTTCATCTTTCACCCACCACATTTGTGAGCATGTTTCCCCATTTTTACCTTAACCTAAGAATTTTGGCATTCTAGAGAAATCAAGGTTGATTTAAAGCAGACAGTTTAACTCCTGAGTTGGACCCTCTCCTTCTCCCAACTCCAGTCATTTCCTTAATCACTTGTATGAAAGATAAGGTTCACTTGGGGTTGGAATGCAGGAATTTGCACCTTGGTGAATTCAATGAGAAGGTGGAAACCAGATACAGGGCAGAGAAAGGAGATGGTGAAGTTTCCACAGAAAAATATATTTTAATATCAATAAATGAAAGAAAGTTTAACAGTATATTCAAAAGACTAATCCACAGAAAGCACTAGATGTCATAAACACCAAATAAAATCATGTAAACATAGAAATGACTATATCTTAACAGACAGGAAGCAACTGATAATGGATGAGACAGACAACCTAGAGTCAGTTGTCCATACCTAATCACATTATTGACCAGTTAGAATAAATGCCAAAATAGAAAGAACAAAGATGGGAAAACACTGACTGCAATTGCAGCAGTTTCAAGCTAGCCTAAAGCTGTCAACTGCACATAGAAGGAAATGGACAAATAAAAGGCAATAACTGCCATTATTTCTTAGAGAAGTTTAATCAATGCAGAAAGGTTGCTACAGAGATTAAGCCTAAAGAATCCAGAAGCCAGCTCAACCGGCAGATGCCTGATTTCCTTGCCAAGCAGAGAGACATGGAAGCTGAGGGCAGTGTTATTTATAATACATACTTATTTGCAAAATATTATAGAGGATGACAAATGACTTCATATCCTCAGCTTCTGCACTAAGCCTTTCTAGGTCTACTATTCCCATCCCCCATCTCAGTTTTTCCCCACTATTACCTTCCATTTATATATATATATATATATAGCACATCTTGTATGTAAATATTTCATATCCTTTCTCCCATTAGAATGTAAACTCCTTGTGAGCAAGAATCATGTTTTTGCCTTTCTTTGCATCCTTAACACTTAGTACAATGCCTAGGACATAGTAAGGGCTTAATAAATATTTGTTGATTGCTTTAAATAGCAGTGATTCATATGACAGTAAAAAGTCTGGGGAGGAAAAACTGAGCCTTTAGAAAACTTAGTATGAAATCCAAGTAAGTCATTTAGAGATAGCTTATAGATGAAACTCAAAGGAAACAATAAACATACAAAATAGATTAGAGCTGCCAGCATTCATGGGTAATTTTTTTCATGGAAAAATCATATTGGCTAGAATTCTACTGTCTTAGTAATAGATGTACAATGTGAGGAGGAGACAGTGACTCTTAAGAAGAGGGACTTGGGAAGACTGACACGAGCAAATACATATAGAATAAATCTATGAGGGGTGGCTAGGTGGCGCAGTGAGTAGAGCTCCAGTCCTGGAGTCAGAAGGACCTGAGTTCGGATCCAGCCTCAGACACTTAACACACGCAAACAAAAACCTAGCCGTTGTGACCTTGGGCAGGTTACTTAACCCCAATTGCCCTCCAAAAAGCAAAAAAAAAAAAGAATAAATCTATGAGTTGTCACATTTTTAAAGCTATTTACGGATCAATTTTTAAGATACTTCAAAGAAGAGAAGACTGCAAAAAGTTACCCAAAATATGGAATGAAAAAAGATTACAGAGGACATCCTCTTACCAACCCCCCAAAGTAACTGAGAAGCTAGCATTTATCCAGAGGTTTGCTTTTTCAACCCTATAATATTTTTTGGGAATGATCTATAAATACATCAAGAGAACCCTTTATAGAAACATGATAAGGAATAAACATGGTACTACAGGTATTCAGGACACCGGAGATCACCTGTACAAAGGCATGGAGATGGGAAATGGAGATGGATTGTTATGTATACAGAACAGCTAAGAGGGCAGTTTGATTTTAATAGAGCATTATAAATGAGATTAATATGAAATAAAAGTGAAAAGATAGACGGAAACCATTTTGTGGAGGGCTTTAATTGCCAAGCTGAGGATTGTTCACCTAGGGAATGACAATCTATTGTAAAAGCCTATCTTCTTAAACCCAGTATTATTTCTTTTTTCCTTTTTGGAGGGGAGAAGGCAGGGCAATTGGGGTTAAAAGACTTGCCCAAGGTCACACAGCTAGTAAGTGTTAAATGTCTGAGGCCAGATTTGAACTCAGATCCTCCTGACTCCAGGGTCAGTGCTCTATTCACTGCACCATCTAGCCACCCCAAAACCCAGTATTCTTGAGATAGTTGTATGTAATCATGAAGCATGGGACAACATGCTCTTAGAAGAATAAAAATTACAAGGCCCCCTAAGAGCCAACCAAAGAAACATGAACAACCAAAACATGGGGGTAAACAAATAGCAGAAAAGATATTACTTCTATTTACTTCAGTGCTTTCTCTCTGTTAATTATTTCCTATTTATCCTGTACATAGCTTACTTTGCATATGTTTATTTACATGTTATCTCCTCCATTAGACTGCAAGCTCCTTGAGGCCGAGGACTATGCCTATTTCTGTATCCTCAGTGCTTAGCACAGAGCTTGGCACTTTGGAGGTACTTAATAAATGTTTGGTGGCAGTTAGGTGGAGCAGTGGAGAGAGCACAGGGCTGGGAGTCAGGAAGATTTGAGTTTAAATCTTGATTCAGACAGTAGTAGCTGTGAGACCCTGGGCAAGTCACTTACCCTGTTGGCCTCAGTTTCTTCATCTGTATAATGAACTAGAAAAGAAAATGGCAAACCACTCCAGTATCTTTGCCAAGAAAACCTCAAATGTGGTCATAAAGAGTCCTAAACCCTATGTAGGATTTATGGAAAGACATGAATGAGAATTAGATAGGGTGAGAAAGAATGAGGATATTTTGGATTACATTAAGGGGGCATACTAAGCACCAAAAATGGAATCACATATCCATCAGAATGTCAATGTCTCAATAAATCTTCTGATTTCAATTTGGTGGAGTAGCAAGGCATAATGTAAAGAATACTAGGTTAGAGTCAAAAGATCTGGACTCTAGTCCTGTCTAGAATATTCACCAACCATGACTTCTGTGATCCTCAGTCAATTTATCTGTAAAATGGGGGTGGGGATTAAGAATATGTCCCCCTCCTACTTTACAAAGTTGTTGTGAAGATTGTAAGAGCTGAGTATGAGACAGTACTCTATAAACTACAAAGTACTACGCAATTACAAAGGAGTAGTGGTATAATTTCTAATAATAACAGTGCTTGAAATGCCATATTCACCTAATTTTTCAAGAAGTTTTATAACTGGGTAATAATCTCTAACTCTTCACTATAGGAGCATCCATTGATCATCCCACCACAATTCCAACTATCATAAATCTCCAGGTCATTTGGGAATCACTCATGAGATGTTTGTTGATGAGATTAATGAGGTTTTAAAAGTGAATATGTATGAATGAGCTGCTATAAGTCATTCCAGCTTTTAAATATACCACAGAAGTGAAAAATCCAGGCTTTTACAGATGTATTTTTGTGTGCAGTTGTAGAAAGACTGTTTTCTTTGTTCAAACTACTTCACTATAAATTTGAAAATCATCTGGAATTTGAAAAATCAGGAAAGCTTGTATTTCTTTTCCATTATAGGAAAAGGAAGGAAAGATGTATTTCCCAAATAATGCTATATTTTACATTTCTCATGCTTGTATATGAATTTGTTTTTCTTTTAGAAAGACATTTAATATTTACAGCTAAACATAAATAAAAATTCATATGTTTGTATTAAAATGAGCATGCCTATTCATCATTTAAGAAAATATCCAGAATAACTGAACTTATGGCTTTAGTTAAATAAAAGAATTTTGATATTTGGGTTTGGATGGTGGATGATTCACTTTCTAATATACCATGGCAAAAAATATTACACAAATACTTATGATTGGGGGCCTAGAAATGACTCACCTCCCAATGACATCACAAGGATCTGCTTCATTTATTATCACTGTCAAAAAGAAAAATTCCCAAGCCAGAAAAAAATGATCAAGCACCATAATGTGCTTAAGAAATTAATCTGAAGCCATCAGAATAAATAGCTGTTGAAAATATATGGCTCATACATTTAAGAATGAAACCTATGCCTAACTCTGGCTTAAGATTATAGCAAACCCATGAGAAAATTATTTGAACTAATTTTTTTTACTCATTATTGTAAGTATACTGTCCTTGACTAGTGACTTAGATCATGACTGAAACTAATTTGACTTAAATCCATCTTAGCAGTGATACACAAATATGTGCATTAAGTTAAACTTTTATGCTGAAGGATCTATGTAGGCATAGGCTCCTGCTTATTACAGACCCACCCATTGCCAATTGGGCAAGCCTTACCTTCAATTCTATAGAGAGGCTGGCAGTCCATGACTTAATACTAAAGAACATCACTGAAAAAAAGAAGATCATTAAAAGACTGTTCAACAGATGGGCTTTTTCCCCCAGGGGATAGCTGAAAGTCATTAAAAGGACTTTTCAGTTTCCAAAAGGCAAGCCCTGCTACTCTCCTCATTTACCCAAAGCACAATGGAGAGGTACACGGCAGGCATAAACAGATTGAGACACATTACAAGAAAGGAATTATGAAAAAGAAATGGTGAAAGTTACACCCTCAAAGAAATGTTATTAAAAAAAGAAGATGGGGTTGGTTAAATGGCAAGACTTAAGCAATGACCAATGGATAACTCTCCATGCTTCGTATCTTTGGATATCAGGAGAAGCCAATGAAGGTCTCCAGCCCAACGGATTGGCCCCTGGGAGAACATGAACAAAAGTTTGGGCAGACATAGATGGGTGGTAATCTGCAATAGAGGGTGGTAATCTTCCTTGCCAGAGAGCATATTGTCATTGATAATTTGCATATTTGAACAGTTATGTGAATATTCAGTTATTCCACATTTATTAACTGTCTCTTATGTATCAAGGCATTGTACTAAATATAAAGAAAGCAAAAGATAGTCCCTGCTCTCAAGGAGCTCACCTTCCAATGGAGGAGATAATATGCAAACAACTGTGTGCAAAAAAAGCTATTTAATGGATAAATTTGAATACAACCTTGTAATGGACACAACATGGGTAATGCCAATAATATGCATCCTCAGTCCCTACTTAAGTTTTTTTTGAAGTATTATCACCACATTTAGGCTTTGTACACATTTGTACACATTTTTCATCCATTTGATTCTTCCTGTGTAGATAGATCAAACTATTTCAGAGATATCAGTGTAGCATTCTAGTTGTACATCTATTATCCATCAATCTCACGATAAGATCAATCCGTCTACCTAAGGATGTGTCTTTGATGATGCCTTTTACAACCCATTCAGATATGATATATCACTATTAATCTAGTATGCAACAGTCTACTTTCACCCTTCAGTTGTCTTTCTAATGTACTTTTTATCTCCTATAAATTTTGATCTATCTGTGATTATGGTATTACATGATTCATAGTACATAATATTACTGGAGAGAATTAAATTAGCTTACCGAATCAAAAATATTGCTATTAATTCTGCTTTTTTTTAAGCCTCAGTGATTCCAACAAATTATAATAAAGGATATCCAAATTAGTGAAGATTCTAAGTTACAGAATATTTGAAGTGAGATGGAATTTTATTACTTTCTAGAATTTACATATAGAAACAGACAGTTGGATAATAAAGGGTTGGTTATTGGAAATTCCATAGGAACTCAAGATTTAATAAATAAATAAGAATGTTTTATACTGAGCATATAACTAGTAGATAAATTATGTCCTACTTGAATATACCAGAAAATAGCATGTTTTCTTAAGTAGCATGAACTTTTGGCCTATTGCTAGGGCCTAGCTGACAGAAGTGACACCATTTCTGACCACCGACTGACCCACCTATGGACTGGGAATTTCCCACACACCAAACAGTGTTTTAGTCAGCTACATTTAGGCAAGTAAAGCAAAGTTCTCCTAATCATAATGAATTTATCAAACTTCATCTGATGTAATAATTCATGGCCAGCAAATTTTCCAAATCATTATGACTGTGTGGTCAATAAAGGGGTGTGGGAATTGTAGTTCGGACCACCTGTTTATCGACTGCTCCTAAAGTCCCCTACCCCCTTGGTCCCTATGAATCTATCTAGCAATAACAATCAACTCTAATAGGGGGGTGGCTAGGTGGCACAGTGAATAGAGCACCAGTCCTGGAGTCAGGAGGACCTGAGTTCAAATATGGCCTCTGACACTTAACACAAAAACTAGTCATGTGACCTTGGGCAAGTCACTTAACCCCAATTGCCCTTGAAAAAGCAACAAAACAAAACAAAGCCCAATCAACTCTAAGGTCAGAGACCCAGAGATCTGAGCTCTTGATCTAGGTACAGATTCCACCATATCTTTATGTTACCACCTTTGCTTGCCTATGGAACCATAGGGGTGGGGAGCTAAATGTTTGTGTTCCTGTGAGTAATAAACTCCCTGACATGTGATCTTTTGAGCACATATGTTCTTTCTCAGTACTTCACTTGTGATCGCACAAGTAATGTAAGCATTCCCCTATAATGTCATTCATACTATTTATTTGCTTGGCAAACCACTTCTTATGAAGAGTGCAAAGGCAAATGTCAGAACAGACACTGCCTGAATTTAATTTTTTTTTAAGATCAGGTCTTTATACTGCCCAGGCTAGCAGTGTAGGAGGCTATTTATGGACTCAGTCCCACTTTCATTGGCACAGAAGCTCTGATCTGCTCAGTTTCTGACACGGGCCAGCATGCTCCTCCTTGGGCAATCTGTTATCCCCATTCCTTGGGGCTCATGACATCAATGATGAACTCAGTGCAAAGATACAAGTGACTTGGCCCACTGAAACTCAGAACTCTTGAGCTCAAGACGTCCTCTAACCTCTGCCTCTCTGGTTGCAGGGATTTTTATGCACCACATACCAGGCCTGCCTGAAGTTTCAAGAATTCCAAATCAACAGAATTCAAATGAAAAGTTTAATCCTACCTTTTCCCCATTTTTGTGTGTCTGCATAATCTACCCTCATAGAGGTCAGAGGCTATGCTTGGTATGCCTGTATTTTGGTGGTTGTGCCTAGCACAACATTAGGATTGACCAAACAATGCTATTAGTAATTGACGTTGATGTAGTACTTTACAATTTACAAAATGTTTTCCATTCGTTGTCTGTTTGGTCTTCACAACAACTCCCAGGAAGTGAGTAACAAAAGTATTTTTTACTCGTAATAATGTTGTTGTTGTTCAGTTGTTTCAATTGTGTCTGGCTCTTCATGACCCCATTTTGGGGTTTTCTTGGCAAAGATGCAGGAGTGGTTTGCCATTTCCTTTCCCAGCTCATCTTACAGATGAGTAGACTGAGACAAATAGGGTTAAATGACTTGCCCAGGGTCACACAGCTAGTAAGTGTCTGAGGCCATATTTGATTGAACTCAGACCTTCCTGACTCTAGGCTGGGTGCTCTATCCACTGTGACACCCAGCTGCTCATATTGTAATAATAAGTCTCGTAATAATAAGCACACTCTTTCATTTGATACTTATCACAACCCTGTGGCAGAGATGATATCTCCTTTTTATAGATGAGGAAACTGAGGCTCAGGGAAATTAAATGGCTTGCCCAGGATCATAAAACCAGAAAGAATCTATGGTCGGACTTAAATCCAGCCTTTCTTGACTCCAAGTCTGGTGTTTTATTCATCATAGTATGCTAGTTCTTTTTTTTTTTTTTTAATAAATGAGGAAACAGATACAACAGAATGAAATCCCTTTTTAAAGGTCACGTCAAACAAAGAGTTACACAATCAGGATTTGAACCTGTCTGCTCTTTACAAATAAATAAACCACTCTTTTCTGTACCATAGCTGGCTACAATGCTAGTAACAGCAATTCTGTGATTCTGTGATCATGGCAGAGTTCTTTCCTCAAAATTCATCTCTTTTACCAAATGTGAGGCAAGAGGGGCTCCTAAAACTGACATTTACGCAACACTGACTGAGATTTTGTTATCCTAAATTTCATTTTCTTCAAAAAGTGCCATTTTTAGTTCCATTAGGGTGAGCATGGTTTAATACTGTTTTACAAATTACTTTAATTTGGCAGGTGTCCACAGTGAATGCCAGAGCAAATATAACTAACAAATGCTTAGAGCTTGGAGGGTGTTTTGGCACCACATCTAAAATTCATGTCATATTAAAACAAATTCTATTTCTACTTCACTCTAATTAAATACCCTCATTAGCTATCACTTTAATTCAGTCTATTGCCAATCCACCAAGAATCACTAATTATGGAACAACATGGCCGAGTACAGACTTCTGAAGGCAAAGAAAACCTGAATTCTTTCGACTTTTAAAATGTTCCTTTCTGAAATCTACTTTTTCCTATTTTGATTATATTAAACTATCCCAAAAATTAGTTCATTAATTCCTAATATGCCAAGGTCCCTCTCTTTCTTCAAGTAGCTAGTGAGATTCCACTAATTTCACAGACTTTTTAATCAAGAGGATATGAGATGGTGGTTTCTCTCTTCCAATTCAACTCCAATGGATGAATAGTACAAGTCAAATTTTTATTCTTGTATACTTCAAGGATCTGTGACTTCAATGGTATTACCTCTGTCATCTTATGGAAATCTCTCTATGCTTGTATACTTCAAGGATCTGTTATTTCAATGGTACTACCTCTGTCATCTTATGGAAAACTCTCAATGCTTTGGTAAGTCCTGTTTGGGAGTTGCTGTGGCTAAAATTTTTAGTTGTCAAGTGGCTAAATGGTCATGAATCTCTCTGAGCTTAAATTGTAGAATCTTAGAAGATACCCAAGTCAGTAAAACACAAACAGGAATCTCATCAAAAACATTCTAACAATGGGTCATCCAGTCTTCCAGTACTAGGATAGAAAAAGGGTTAAATCTTGAATTAAGATTCAATTTTCAGTTCTAACACTTAACAAGCTATGAGACCATAGTTATAGTTTCCTCATCTCCTTACTCCAAAGGGTTGTTATGAAGGATGATGGTTAAAATGTAAAGATCTATAGAAATGGAAATTATTGTTTATAACTGTAACTGCCTGGTTAGGTCAGATCCATGATTCATCGGACCCATTATTTCTTTTTCAATGAGATGCTGACATACTGTAGAAGAACACAGTTTCTTAAATCTCATAAGGTTAACAATGTTCACTTTTCATAAGAGTCCATCAGAGACATACTTTTTCTAAACCTTGCTAAACCTTTTTCTAAACCATCCCCGAAGATGGAGGGAAGCAGCACAGTTAAGTGGAAGTAGAGACAATGGTTCTAGTCCTGGCTCTGTCATTAAGTAGCTATGGGACCTTGGGACAAGTCACACAACCTGTCTGACCCTTAATATTCTAATTCATAAAAGGAGAGAAGTCCTCTAAAGTCTTCACTAGTTTTAAAAGTCTATGCTTCCACAAGCTTAGAGTCACTTGCACAGAAAGATATTTCACTTTGAAATTCTAAGTCATCTATAAAAATGTTAATTAAGATTAGTTTCAGTATTCATATTTAAATGACCATGCTATATAAATTTCGAGATCGCAATAACAGCCCATTTATTCCTATGTTCTTCCATATCCTTTCCCTGATGCTTTGAAGACTGGAGACAAAAGTCAACTAACATAGTACATAAAACAAAAACTGTCATGTTCCGCCAAGAAGATGTTTACTGCTCTAATATCTTTCCCAGTGATATGGATTAAACTCAGAAGTAAAAAGTCAGACAAGTGAATGTGAGCCCAGATCTCCAGGATAACTTATCACCTCATATTTCTCTCTTGGAAATCTTCTGTGTACTACCTCCCCTGAAAGATAGGACCTAAACACAAATGACACAAGGAAACAAAGAATCATGCCCTTCAAGAGACACTGTTAGACAATACTCTTAAGAAATATAGTGGCCCTGGAGTCAGGGGGACCTGACTTCAAATCTGGGTTCAGACACTTAACACAAAAACTAGCCATGTGACCTTGGGCAAGTCACTTAACCCCAATTGCCCTCCCCCATCCCCCCCACAAAAAGGAAAAAAAAAGAAAGACAGGAGAGGAATGCCCTAGATTCCCATGACTGAACTGCTACAACTTCCCAGAGAATTACTTGATATCACCTTCTCACTTTCAATACCACACTGAAACTTTTGTCTAAGGATTGGACTCAGATGAACAGTGTGCTCCAACAATGAAGTCAGCTCAAAGCTATTTTAACTATGTGGTATCCCTGATAATCATCTCCAGAGCACAGTCCCAGCTGAGGTCTTCCATCCCATCCTACTCTCATCTCCAAAGCACAGTGCCAACTGAAGTCCTTCAACCCATCCTTGTTGCTAATCCCTGTCTCCAGATCACAGCCCCAGCTGAGGTCCTCCAACAGGAACACTGCGCTCTCAAGTACAGTATTTCCAGGAAAGACCAAAGCTTCAAAAAAGAAGATTTAGACATTAAGTGGTGATAGCAAAGATGACAAAGACAATCAAACTCCATCTGAAAACTCTTCATCACCTCTTCCATGGTTTCAAAGAAAAAAGGACATAAAGTTTCACAATTCACCAAGACCATTTCCAATGAAATCTGTTTCCAAATAGTATTGAGAACTGTTGTTGTTCAGTCAATCACGTCTGACTCTTTGTGACCACACTTGGGGTTTTCTTGGCAAAGATAGAGGAGCAGTTTGCTGCTTCCTTCTCTAGCTCATTTTATAGATGAGAAAAGAGGAAAACAGTGTTAAGTAACTTGCCCAGGGCACACATCTAGTAAGTGTCTGAGGCTGGATATAAACGCATGTTCTTGATTCCAGCCCTAGAGCTCTGTCCACTGAACTAACTAGCTGCTTTACAGAGAAACACACAATTTTTCAAATTTCACACTATGTTGAAATCATTTCACTTTTATTACTGACAGCCAGACCCCTAAAATTCTCAAGGCAAACTGAACATTACAACTAGACCTTGTGTCAATCAAATCTTATTAAATAAAATCAACCCTCTGGGAGAAAATATTCTAAAGAAACAAGCACATTAAAAAAAAAAACTATGGCAAAAAACCCACTTTAAACAATAGATTAAAAAGCGTGAAAATGCATGAGTTTCTGAGAAATACTGAATGCCTGCAGAGGAGGAAATGGTTTTGCCTCAACCTTATTGGGAAATGGAAATGGATGTCTATGGCTTCTGTGAGTCTCAGTTTTCTCAGCTGTATAATTGCCTTTTCAATGGGTGAAGAAGGGGTAGTAAAGAGGGAGAGTAATCAGAAGTGAAAATAAAAATTAAATTAAAATAAAATTAATAAAAAATAAGGATGACCACACTACCTATCTTACGGGGTTGTTTTGAATAATATGCTTTGTAAATTGTAAAAGGATGTGAAAATGTTTTACATACAAAACATCCTTCACATTATCTTATTTAGTCCATACGGTCAAGCCTTTGAGGAAGGTAGTCAAAGTATTATACCCATTTTATAGATGAGGAAACAGAGATGTGAACATACCCTTCCCAATAATACAAAGCTTAAATGTGGCATAGTTGGAATTCAAACCAAGGTCTTCAGGGGTGCAAATTCAGTGTTCTTTTTCAGAGAAACTTCCCAAACTTCTTTGAGAGTGCTAGTCTTTTCAAGAAGAACAGGACAAGTCAGTTCAATAATAAATGCTAGTAATTTTGCACAGAAGGGCAATATAAAATAGAGTGTAACCTACAACAAAATGTCAACTGACTTTGGTCAGGAAAATGGGACTAGTTTAGTGGAAGGTAAGTATATGGAAGGAGTGAGCAAGAGGTCAAAATTCTCTTTTTTCCAGTTCCAGAAGATTCATTTTCTATATAGAGGTTCTCATAAATAACCAGAAAACAGTGTAGATGACATCTGATTCTCTAGGAAATTAGTATTGGAATATAGAAACAAGAAATGCATTTCCTCCCTGATTCTCTACTTCTTCCAAGTAGAAAAAAAAAAGAAAACTGCTGTCTAAATAGAAGTGTATGTGTGCATATAAAATTCACAAAAATTCTATCAGAGAAACAGTCTGTATCCAAAAAGCAGCATTTTAAAAAATACTGAATTAAGCAGTATCAGTTAAACAAAACTATATTCCAACCAGTTACCTGGAGTCCTAAGGTTTTTCTTATCTACTATCCCCAATGTAAGAAATCAGAAATCTGAACTAGGGGCACTTTATTTTGGTTATTAAAAAAACGAGCAAACAAACATTTTGTCTTATCTTCTATCAATTTATTTATCATGTCTCCAAATTTAAAATTAGGTTAGTTTTTAAAAAGTGATTGAAAAATACCTTCAAATCAATACCTGTGACACCTCATGGCATAGGAATGATCTGGTGTTCTTGAAAGCTATACCATTATATCTATGTCATGATGGATTTAGGGATCATGCCTATTATCCTAGAATACATCTGGCTAACTTGAAAAAGTCTCATCACCATGAGGTTAGCCAGCAGTTCTCACACACACACACACACACACACACACACACACACACACACACTCTCTCTCTCTCTCTCTCTCTCTCTCTCTCTATATATATATATATATATATATACATACACAAATACCCACATATATGGGTGTATATATAAATACATATATATATGGGTGTATATATATATGTATATATATATATATATATATATATATATACACCCATATATGTGAGTATTTGTGTATATTATCTCTGCGTGTGTGATGAAATGGTAACTTCCTTAAAAGATTCCCATTTTTTTTTACTTCAGCAATTCCTTTTTGGTATGAATCTGGTCCAGAAATGAAGTTCCCTTTATGAATTACTTCTACTTTCAAAAAATATGATGATCATTAAGGCAAGTCAAGAATGGATGAGTTGCCTTGCTTTTGGCAGACAGAGAGTTATGCTCAAAGCCCCAAAGTTCCCCTTGTCCATTTTATCATGCTTCTGTGTAAGACTTCTAATCTGGTCCCTGAAATCCTCATCTATTTTCTCCCTCTATCTTGGTGGTCTTATCCCATGACAATATCACTTTTGTTTTGTTCCCAGTTAATCTTTACTCCAAATGCTCCTCATCGTGAGGAAGTGGAATTGATTGGGGTGGGATAATTGTTTATTCTTCGTGAATATATGAATGTATCATTTTAACATCCAATGCTACTCTATTACTCCTTTTAAATATGCCATAGCCCTACAAATCTAGTTAGGAAGCCTAAACCCCTAATATCAGCCTCCTTGCCTTAGAAGTAAGTTGTCCCTCCTGTGCCACCTTTACTCTAGAGTCATCCCTGTCTAATTACTAAATGTCACACAGGCAATGTTCATTTTTGCCTTTGCTCAAATTTCCCACCACTTAGAATGCTCTCCTTCCTCTGTTGAGTTAAATAATATTCATCCTTCAAGGGCTAATTTAATTTTTACTTCAGGCAGTTTTTCAGCCAACAAGCATTTATTAAGAGATTACTATATGCCAAGCACTGTGCCAAGCACTGTGTATAAAGAGAAAGGCAAACACACACACACATGACTTCCTGCCCTGAGGAACATTTATTTTAATGTCAGAAACAACATATAAATGGCAGATATATGTATATATATACACAGATATGTCAGATATGTATACATATATATATATGTGACATAGACATAGTAGGTAAAAGGTAATCTCAAATGGGAAAGGTAGATCAAGAAAGGTCTCTTGTAAAGGTAGGATTTGGGCTCAGTCTTGAATAAAGCCAGGAGGAAACAAAGGGAGGAGATAAGCAGGCAGAGTATTCCATGTACATCATTTAGACTTTTTTTTACTGTTAAAAACTCTTTCCCTTGGCAGTGGAAACATGCAAGCCTGTTATAATGCTTGAACATAAATATACTGTTATCCAAAATGGTTGGATCAGTCCACAATTCCAACAATGAACTGGTGTTCCCTCCAACATCTATCACTTTCCCCTCCTATCATTTTAGTCAATCTGGTACAAATTAACTACAAAGAACATAAGAAGAAAGATACTATCTGCAGTCAGAGAAAGAAGTAATAAATAGAAATATGTATAGAATAATTTTATACATCTATACATATTGGTGTCTAATGGTAGCTTTCTCTAGGATGGGGGGGCAGGGGGAAGGGTGGAAAGAAAAAATTATATGATAATTTTGTTTTATATTTGAAAGGAAAAGCAAGTTGTACTAGCAGATTTATAGTTTCAGATGCAATCATCTTTTTATTATACTATGCTATATAAATGCTTGTCTTATTCCATAAATTAAAAATAATATTAACAAAAATAATCATGCTGTTATCTTTCATTCTAGGTAAGTTTAATGCACAAAAATTTTGTCTTAACAAAATTGATAGAATAATTAGTATTACATAACTGAAAGTGCCACACTGATGGAATTTTTGATTCTATCAGTTAGTTAATGTCATAAGTGAAAAAGAAGGCAGCAAAGTCCTAGGAAATGTGAATTCAGGATTTGGATTTCCAGACATGTAAGCAATTTTTACACTCTAATCATGGGGCCAGAAAAACAGTGCAAAGTGAAAGACAGCTACTAACTGGGGCTAACCTAGTCCTAAATTCAGGCTCTCATTGCCCTCACCTGCTCTTACTGTAATAGTCTCAAAATTGGTCTTCCTTCATCCATTTCTTCCTCCTCTCGAAATAATCCTCTACACAGTGGCCAGACTGATATGCCTAAAACACTGATCTGATCACATCATTTCACTGCTCAAGAAGCCTAAATGGCTCCTCATTGTCTTCAGGATAACATAGATATTCTCTGGTTAGGCATTTAAAGTTCTTCGTAGGCTTACTCAAGATGGCCATCTTTTTTTTAATTAGACATTGCTCTCCCTCATGCACTCTGTATTTCACCCAAACTTGCCTATTTGCTGTTTCCTTTGCATGAGTTCCTTCTTTCCTATCTCTGTGCCTTTGCTTAGGTCATTCCTCATTCCTAGAATGCTGTCTCATTTATTACCTCTGTCCCTTGGAGATAAGAGGTGAGGTCCCTTAGGGGCTCAGCTCAAACTCCACATCTTTCAAGAGATTTTTCTTATTTCCTCCTATTTTTTTTTTTTACTACCCTATGCTCTATCACTGTGCATTTATTTTATATATATGATAAATTTATCTATAAACATGCATCTACTTAAATAAAATGGCTTCAAGAACAGAGGCTTTTCTTTTTGTCTTCATATTCCCAGCACCTATCACAGTGCCCTGTACGTAGTAGGCACTTTATAAATATTTGTTGACCAATTGACTATAAATTCCCAGTATATGCTGTAGTCCTGACATATTAGGTTCAACATGCTACACAATTTTATACTATTCAATGTCTTTCCTCTAGAGAAAGTTTACAGCTCCCTTCTCTGAAATCCTGTTATAAATTTGACCCTGTACTATTTTAATGTGGCAGATCTCTCCCAATATATCTACAAGGTCCTTGAGGTAGGGGATCATTTTTTATACTTATTTGTATATCTCACCATGTCCAGTGCTGGTCACTTTGGATATAGTGAATAAGCACTTATTAATTAAATGTTATGACATATAGAAAGACATTTTTGGTCAGATCCTGAAATAGGTTTAAAGAAGTTTGTGGAACGAACTCCCTGTAATTCCACTGGGAAAGGTGTAGGTATTATTTAGCAGAACTGTTTAGATCTAATCCAATCTCATCTGGAGTAAAGAATAAATATAAAGACAAGGTCTGCCTCTGAGAGGTCGATGATCCTATTATTCTCAAAGATCACAGACCAACAATAACAACTCACATTTCCATAATGCTTTAAGGATTGCAAAATGCCTTACACACACCGTCTCATTTAAACCTAACCACAACCCTGTGAGGTAGATGTTATAGATGCTATAGATGCTACTATCCCATTTTACAGATAGGGATGGGCTCAGTGAAATTACATGAGGTCATTTAATTATTAAGTGTCAGAAGTAGGATTCAAATCCAAGGCTTCCTGACTCCAAGTATAGTACTCTGCTAGATTAAGGATTTCATCAACTTCAACCACTTTAAAGATGAGAGAACTAAGGTCAAAAGACTTGTAATGACTTACCAAAAATCTCAAAACTTGTAAATAACAAAGTCTATAATTCAAACCCAAGTCTTCTGAGGCAAAAGCAGATGTACTCTTTCCAGTGAAGCACATTTTCTCCCAGAGAGCAGTGACTGGTGTCTTACATTTCTTCAGTCTGCTTAGAATATCTAGCAAAGTCACAAAGTTATCACTTGATGAATTCATACTTACGGGAAATCAGGACCTACTACTTCTCAACTTCTTAAGGCTGCATCTTGAACATAATAAAAGGTAGACATTCTCTATGAGTTAGTCAAAAGAGAAATATCTATGCTAATGTATTTGATGATTCAAGGCATTATTTGATGTATGGAACAGATAGAATAAATGATAAACCTTGCTTTTAATGCCTTTTAATACCTTTAGAGGGACACCTCCACAAGAAGGTTTTCCTGATTCTCTCAGTTGTTGATCTCTCACCACACAAAAAATTACTTTGTATTTATTTTGTATATATGTTAAATTACTTATCTGTCTTCACATCACTTCCCTCTAGTAAAATTTAAGTACACTGAAGGCAAGGATTGATTTTTCATTTAATCTTTGTATTAAGTGTTAGCTATATTAAATTGAATACTATTAGTAATTCGTGAGGTTGAAAATATGAAAATTAAGGAACACTATTGAAGGCCTGTACTATATTACTACTTAGGTTATTTATTTACTCAGAATATCTACCTTGACCCATGAGAATCAGGATGTTAATAAATTTGAAATAACAGGAACCTGCTACTTGGTTTACAAAGACAGCTAGGTGGCTCAGTGGATGGAGCACCAGGCCTAGAGTCAGGAAGACCTGAGTTCAAATTTGTCCTAAGATGCTCACTAGTTGTATGATCCTGAGCAAGGCACTTAACCTCTGTTTGCCTTAATCCACTTGGAGAAAGAAATGGCAAACCAAATGGCAAATTCCAAATGAGGTCATGTAGAGTTGGACATGACTGAATGACTGAACAACAACTTGGTTTACAACTAACTACAAGACTTGCTACCATTTCCCTCCAAGATCCCATGTTCAGGTGAATGAAAGGCCAAGAAAAAAAGATAAGTTTAGCCCCAGAAAAATAAGTTACCCAGGATAAGCCTAAGAGATTCGTAGCTACCAGTGATGCAGTAGAGACTACAATATGACCCCATTTTAAGCATGGGTTTACCTCTCCACATATGGAATAGGAAAAAAAAAGGGGGGAGGGATATTGAACACATGTTAAAGAGAGGGATCTACATTTCAGAAAACAAGAGAAATCTAGGACCACTTTATTCTTTTCTCTTAAGGTCTTCCTGTGTGCTTGTGGCAATCATCTCACTCCCTAAAAGCCAGGACTTGTGGAATGTGAAACTTAGAGATTCCTTTTCTCAACATTTAAAAATTGGCTTGCAAACTCAAGTACATTTTCTGGGTTCAGAAATCTTATTTTATCTAGATCACAGCCCTTTCTGTCTTGGCATTGGGAGTAACTTCTGAGTGCTAAACAAATACTAAAAATATGGGTCCGAAATAACTGTTGCTTTATTCTGCCAGGCTGAGGGTTCAGTCAAGAGGCCAGACATATGTAAGCTTTTATCCTCCGGATGCCACAGACCTTCTGGATAAGGAAATGGACCATATACCTGAAAAAACATTAGAAGCACCTTCTGGTATGGATACACAAGGGTTTTTTCTCTAGATTAATGAAGACTCTGCTGGGATTTATTATTATGTCCATGACTAGCTGGTATTATTAGCCTTGTTTGTTATATTATGCTCATTTAATTGGTTAATGTTAGGGAGAAAGAAGTGTACTGACATTTTTGTTCTTATATAATAAAGACAGAAATGAAGATAGTGGGGAAATCTTTACTATATCTAATTCTATTGGTTTAAAGGAATCATATTTTATAGTACTTCAAAACAGAATTGTAGGGGGCGGCTAGGTGGCGCAGTGAGTAGAGCGCTGGCCCTGGAGTCAGAAGGACCTGAGTTCGGATCCGGCCTCAGACACTTAACCCACACAAACAAAAACCTAGCCATGTGACCTTGGGCAAGTTACTTAACCCCAATTGCCCTCCAAAAAAAAAAAAAGCAAAAAAAAAAAACCCCAAAAAACAGAATTGTACTTTGCGGATGTAATTCATTCTGAAAATGGTCAACATCAAACATAGGTTCCCAAAGTGGGTGATACTGGGCCCTGGGGAACACTGGAATGATAGGGGGCAATAGCAGCCTTGGGCATAACTGGGGGCATTAAATAAAAATAAGGGGGCAACTGAAGCATAAGGAAGAAAGAGAGGATAAGAAAAATTTGAAAAACCATTCATACATGTTCCATATGTTGTATAACAAAATTAAATACATAGTGATTACATTATTTTAAACACACAAAATGCAAGTTATAACCAATCAGTGGTCAAGTACGCTGACAGGTCTTAATGAGCAAGCGTTGTCGGCAAGCATATTGTGCATTGTCAGGAAGTCCAGCACACATTGGCAGGAATATGTGTGTGTAATAACTTGTTTACAATATGATAATATACAGTTATATGACCTAATACTGTGTCATCAAAATTTCAATGCAGAAAAAACTTACAATTTCACAATAAATTATAAAATTTAAGGTATGTCATTAAAATATTTTATGTTTTCTGCAATGACACAAATTTAAAAAAAAGTAAAAGGGTTAAAGAAAGTAGATTTCCTGGGGGCTGCTGAGTAATTCTTTTAAAAGGGGGAAGTAGGCCAAAAAAGTTTGGGAACCTCGGAATTCTAAGATAACTCATGTCTCATTCTTGTAGGTCTCTAGAACTTTCCCCCCACTTTCTTTTGTTTGAGTTAGCATTTTGATGAGGGGTATTTTTTGAAAGATGTATATTAGGCTATTGGTTTATTAGAATATCAACTAGATAACTGGTATTTTTAAAAGAGATGCATATTTGTATCTTTTAGGTTTTACATTTCCTATATTTCCTCAGATATTCCTGCTTATCCTTACCAGGGAGCTGTCCCATTTATCAAAAGAGGACGAAGAGGAAAAAAATCATTAAAACCAATCAATGCACTAAAAAAAATCTGGTGTAATATACACCGTTCAACAACCATGAACCACCCTTTCCCCACTTTTGCAAATGAGGCTGGGAAAGGTATCTTCTCTGAGGCCAAGCTTGTTCATTCAGTTTCACTTGTTTTGTAGTTGTTCTTTCCATTCATTTCAATTTATTTTATTTACATTGTGTATATTATTTTCCCTGGCTCTTCTTAGTTTCTTTAGTATCAGTTCATTTAAGTCTTCCCATGTATCTGTAATTATGACATATATTGTTTCTCATAACACAATAATGGAACACAATCTCTTTAGCCATTCCCCAATCAAGGGAATCTTTATCCAGGCGGATTCCAATGGAATTTTTTAAATTCTTTGCTACCACAAAAAAGTGCCACTATAAATCCTTTTAGTATATGATGCCCCTTTTTGGTCAATTACCTCCTTGGGATATATGACTAGCAATAAAATCTCTGGGTTCAAAAGGGTATGGTCATTTTAGTAATTTTTTTGAATAATTCTTCATTGACTTCTGGAAGTTAGGTAGTATTTTAAGGTACATTTTTCTTTTTATTCATAGTACTTTCTATTCCATAAACCTAAAAAATCAATATTGTTAGGAAACTACTTTTAAAATATTGTTTTCTACTTAAACATTTGTTTTACTTTAAAATATTGTTTTCCATTTAAACGTGTGTTGATGTTTAAGAAGGAAGGAGTCCTGTATCGGAGTTCCAGCTCTGCTACTTACCAGCTGTGTTTCCTGGGGCAAGTTACTTAACCATTTTTGAATCTTAGCTCTGTCATCTGTAAAATGAAGCTAATACTTGCACTAACTACCTCAAGGAGTTGTGAGGAATGTGCATTATAAACCTTAAGATGTGAAAAATGTGGAGTAATATGTCATTTATATTCTAAGATGTAAATTTTCACAATAATGATGTCTTAGGACTACAAAAAGGGAGAAAGATACAATGTCATATAATATTTTGGTTGTAGCAGCTGGTAAAAGTTTGGGAATATTAACTTTTTTTTTTTGCTTTTTTTTTGGGGGGGGTGGCAATTGGGGTTAAGTAACTTACTTGCCCAAGGTCACATGGCTAGGTTTTTTCGTTTGTGTGTGCGTTAAAACGTGTCTGAGGCCGGATCCAAACTCAGGTCCTTCTGACTCCAGGGCCGGCACTCTACTCACTGCGCCACCTAGTCACCCCAGGGAATATTAACTTTTGAAACAAACAAATGTAGTATTATGAATGAAGTGACTTTGCACCTTCAGAAGCTCTAATTTCAGCAGTTTATGTACTCCCTCTACCAAAACAAATTGTTAAAACTGTGATTCCTTCATAGCTAAGTTGGAGGTTTTAAAGATTTTCTTTGGTTCAAAAATTCATCACTCTGATAAGCTTCAGGCAAAAGACACACAACCTACCTCACTGGTTGTGTTCAAAGCCTTTCTAGTTACAAAGGATATGTCAGAATTGACTAACTTTACTAAGACAGTCTTTTCTTTGTCCTTCTGGATCTCTATGTAGCATTCAATACTATTGATCACCTTTCCTCCTGCATATTCTTTCCTCTCTAGGTTTTCATAACATTGTTCTCTCCTAGTTATCTGTTTACCTGTCTGACCTCTCCTGAATTTCTTTTCACTGGATCTTCATCGACACCCCTGTCTAATAACCTAAGGTCATCTCTGAGACATGAAAAACATTGGAGTAGATTCAATAATTGTCAGGTTACGAAGAATCAATAATCAGTATTTAACTGATAGACTGAACAAACTCAGGGACAGAAAAACAAACACAATATTTATAAGTAATTCCCCAATGCTTTCTTACGGGTCTTCTTTTCTTTTTTCCTCTATGCTTTATCATTTGGTGAACATATCAGCTCTCTTGAGTTCAATGCTCACATTTTTGCAGATGACTAAGACCTCTATAGCCAGCCCCAGTCTATCTTCTCAGCTCCAGTCTCACACCAACAACTGCCTTTGGACACCTCAAGCCATATGTCCCATAGCTATCTCAAACTTAACATACATACCAGAAACTGAACTCAAAATCATTCCCCATCCCCCAAGTCTACCCTTTTCCTAAACTTTCCTATGAATGCTGAGGGAACAATCTTCTTCCCAGTAACTCAGACTCACTACTTTGGTATCACCCTGAATTCCTTACTCTCACTCACCACATAGATCCAGTCCATTGCCAAATCTTTCTATTTCTACTTTCAGAAACTATCGCTGATACTCATCTCTATATTCATCATCACTACCCTCTTATGAGTCTCTCATCACTTCTGGCCTACACTATTACTAGAGTCTTCTAATTAGTCTCCCTGACTCAAATCTCTTCCTCTTCCAATACATCCTCCTCTTAGCTGCCAAAGTCATTTACCAAATTTCCACATCTGTGTTATTCTCTTCTACCATTCCCTTCCTTTCCCTGACCCCTCCCCCCAAATTGCTATAGCTCCCTATTACCCAAAGGATCCAATATCAAGTCTTCTGTTTGGTACTTCAAACTTTGCATCCTCTCTTCTGTTTCTACCTTTTCAGTTTCCCTTACACACATCCCACAATCCAGCTATACTGACCAACTTGCTTCTGTCATCTCCATGCTTTTGTACTGGTTACCATTTATTGAAATTTTCTTCCTCCTTATCTCCACTTCTTAGTTGTTTTCCTTCCTCTTAAGACAGTTCAAATCCCACATTCTACAGGAGCCATCTCTCAACCCAGCTGCTTCTAGAACATATAACAATATCTTCTCTGTCTATATCTTGCATGCTTATTATTGTTTTTCTCTTGTTCTCTCCATTTGAATGTGAGGTTCTGAATGGCATGGATTGTTTTTGTCTTTATAGCCTTAGTACCTGGTATAGTGCCTGGCACTGGAATAGTAATTTAGTGTCAAGTGGAGGAATAAATTAACAATATTAACTAAACTACCAAACTCAGAGGCAGAAATAGGAAAAAATGGTCTATGTGGAATAAGAGATAGAATTAGACTATACTCATCAAGCATTAGCTTTTAGAGGAGATAGTAAGATGATATTTTTCATGATATGTTTGCAATTACTCCATGACCAATTGTTCTAATGATTTGAATTAAATACTGATTTTATGAGAATTTGAACTGCAAGTCTTCCTATCACAAGTAAATTTCAGTTTATAGAAAAACTAGGTAGGTTATACAAAAGCCAGGATTAGGATTGAGGATTTTTTTCCCCAAAAATGTAAATGGTGAGAGAATCTGTGAAAATTGGTGCAATCTCTGTTCAGAGACTATAATATTTCTTCAGTTTCATCTCCTACCTAGGGCAATGAAAGAGGATGACAGACAGGATGCAGAAAGGCATATTAGGGCCTGTGCTCTTTACTAGAATAAGAGATCCACTAGAAAAAAAAAGTTAGTTGCAAAGACTTTGATGTCAAATTTGTCAGAAGGCTAAAACTTAAGATAGGCTGGAGGTGGACTAAACATGACAAGCTTTAATAAAGCTAGCCATAAACCCTACACTTGGGTTAAAAAATATCAACTGTATGATCCCAAGAAGAAGACAGTATGCTAGATAATAATTCATGTGAAAAATATCAAGAGATTGTAATGGACAGCAAACTCAATATGAGGCTGCAGTATGAGGTTGCAGCTAATGACGACAGCAATGATGATGATGATGGTGGTGGTGATGATGATGGTAGTGGAAATGATAATGGTCATAATATCTTCTCATTAATAGAACTTTAGAGTTAGGGAAGTGTGAATCCCATTCACCATCAGATTCAGGTCAAGTACAATGTCCACTTCTGAGCACCACACTATAGAAAGACAATGAAAAATTCCCAGTTGTGAAACCTAGAACCCCTATCACTAAAAGAACTGACAATCAGGTGTAAGGAAGAAAGCATTTATAAAGCCTGTACGAAGGAAACAGATCAGAGCATGGGTACAGCAGAGGACATTTCCTTGTTGGCTGTTTCCACAACTTAATTAAATTCCTAAAGCCCCCATATTATGTGTGGATGTATCTGAAAGGCATGACCCCCTTTAGCAAAATAACTTCTTTCTTAATATAAAGAAGAATATGTTTCATAGTCTCATCCCCTGGTTATACTCTCTAGACATGTTTCATATAGATAAGCTTAGGTGACCCCAAGGTAGTACTTAAGCTCACACTGTCATTTACTGAAGATAAACCTCCAACTCTTCCCTTTACACATAGCTATACCCTTCTAAAATTAGATTAAAAACCCATGATTTTGTCCACTAGTTAGCCAGCCTTAGCCAGAGCAGACCAACCAGCTTGGTCACTGAGGCTGACTCACTAGTGGGATGGGGGAACCCACTTGATGGCCCAAAGGGAGCCACCATCCCATGTCAGCATGGACAGTTCCAGGCAGACAACTCCTATGGGACACCATCCCTGGTCCCAGGCACTTATACTTGCCTTTACAACAAACATCATGTATTTTGTATCACTCCTCACTGGAACTCATGGCATGGGCACTTCATGTCAAGTCTTGACACAGTAGAGACTGGCTAGGAAGATAAGAGTATTTAAAGTGATGCCATATGAAGATTGGATGGTTACCCTAGAGAAGAGAGGCCTTGGCAGGAGGAGGTTATACTTTAAATATTTAAGAGGTTGTCACGTGGAAAACACTAAAATCTCATGCTGATCCCTTCCTCATCATATGTTGAAGTGACCCATGCCAAATCTGTATCAGCATAATGTAAACTCCAGCAGGTCTTGCCAAGGTGGAAAGGTTCTTCTGAGTATTGGTTTGTCAAAAGAACTCATTCCTGTCATCTGACAATAAGTTTCACTAAGCTCAGAGATGCACTTCCAGTATGGCTTCAGGGCAATGGATTTTTTTACAGATCCTTTAACTAAATAAAACATATGTCATGTGGAGGGAGAATTAAATTTATTCTGCCACGGAGGGAAGACCCAAGTAGAACCCAAGGACAGGAAGGAACAGGGAGACAGATTTAAGTCTGATATAAGATAAGCATAACCTCCTCTTACCAACCATCCAGTCTTCATCTATGTTTAAATCCCAGGGCAAGTTACGCAATCTCTTTGTGGTATAAGTAACACTCTAAGACTATAAATTTTCAGAAGTATCTGTTTGTATTGATAGAATGAAATTTTTCGTCTGGGCATTCCCTATACCAATGAAATCATAGATCCATATCTATAATACTGATGTTATAGTATAAACTGCTATTCTGATTTTTCTTTCTTCACCCTATATCAGTTCATACAAGTCTTTTTATAACCCTGTGAAATCATTCCCTCATTTCTTACAGCACAAGAGTATTCTGTCACACTTACATATCAAAATTTATTCTGCATTCTTCCAAATGATGGGCCTCCCCTTCATTTCTCTTTCATTTTTCCACCACAAAAGGATATTATCATTATTTTTTATAATCAGGACCTTTTAATTTCTTTTCAATTAAAGAATTAGTGGTAGTATGGTTGGGTTGAAAGGCATGTGCTGTTTAATAACTTTTGTGCATAATTCTAAATTGTTTCCTAGAATGGTTATATCCATTCATAGGTCAACCAAGAGTGCATCAATATGTCTTTTTATTCCCTACACTGCTCCCACATTTGTGACCTTCCTCTTTTTCTGTTATCTTTGCCAATATGATGATATATGCCAAGAAAATGGATAACTTAAATGAAATAAGTGAATATTTCAAAAATATTATATATCCCAATTATTAAATAAATTGAGAATTTTAACAACACAATCTCAGAAAAATAAATCGAATAAGTTATATGTGAACTTCCAAGGAAAGCAACTCCAAGACTAAATTAATTTGTTCACAAGTTAATTCTATCAAATATACAAAGAGTAATTAATCCCATCATTACTTAAACTGCTTGCAAAAATAGCAAAAGACGTCGTAATCCCACCAAATTCATTCTATTACAAAGATATACATAAGCCAGGGAGTTAAAACAGAAAGAGAACAATATAGGCCAATATCCCTAAGGAAAATTGACACAAAAATGTTAAATAAAATATTAGCAGAGAGGCTTAAAAAACATATCACAAAGATTATACACCATGACCACGATGGATTTATGCTAGTCATGGATGATTGGTTCAATATTAGGAAAACTATAAACATAATTAACCACAGTAATAGCAAACAATTTTGAAGACATTCATAAACACATGAAGAATGATATGAGCAGAACTAGAAACATCTGTGAATAAGAATAAGTGAATAATATTTTTAAAATTTCTATTTATTTTATTTTTAATTTATAAAATAAAACAAGTATTTCCACAACATTGTAGAATTTAAAAAGATGATTGCACATGAAACTGCAAATCTATAATATAAATGATTCCTTTAAAAATTTTATCCCTTTAAAATTATATTGATATTTCTATTCCTTTAAAATATATAACATTATTATGTAACTTTCTTTTATTTCTCACATCTCCACCTCCACCCCGAGATGGCTACCATTAGATTAGCAACTGCTCTGTGCCAGGCACTGGTAAATTTCATAATTTAATTTATCACACTCTAATGAACATTTATTCAATAACAACAACACTGTAAAGACAAAGGACTTGGAAAGCTGTAAGAACCATGATCAATATAATGACCATTCATGATTCCAGATGACTGCTAATGAAGCATGCTATGTACCTCCTAATAGGGAGTACATGATTCAGAGTACAGAATGAGACTAATATTTTTTAATATGGCCAATCAGGGAATTTATTTTGTTTGTCTCTACATATTTATTACAAGAAATTTGCTTTTACTTTTTTTCTGGGAGAGAAAATATATTTTTTTGTTAATTAAAACAAATAAGACTTTAATTAAAAAAGAAACCACAGGTCCAATTCATATCTTGCATCTTTGTACATGCTCTCTCCCCAATAGAATGTAATCTTTCTGAGGTCAGGAACTGTTTTACTTTTGTTTTTGCATTTGTGGTGCCTAACATTTGTGATTTGCACATAGTAGTTACTTAATAAATGCTTAAGTGCTTAATAACATGTTCTCTGATTAATGGACAAACCATTAAATAGACTTTTTATGGGACGGAGGTAAAGGGAGCAGAGTCTACAAAGGATTAGGAAGAGAAAAAGTAAAATAGCTAATGGATCACTTTGCAACATTTGAACTTCACTTGGTTAATGATGTTGCTCACTTAGGCATTTAACATTGTTGTTTATATATTAGGGGAAAGGAGGGTGGTGGCCTTAAGGGAAAAACACCATCTCCTCATTTCCTCCCCATTATTTTTCACTTCTTCCCATTTACTTTCACTGGTTGATGCTCTTCCCTTGTTGAATTGTCAAGTAGAAACCTAATGTGTTTTATTATTTTAAATAATAAACATTTTTATAAAAGTTCCATACCTATCTTTGACTCTGTGCTTAACTATCTTAAGGGGAGCCTTATTTACTTCTTACACTGAATAGAAATATATCCCTTCTTATACTTTTATCTCTATTTTGAAACTCGTTACAACATTCTTTAAATAAATGGACTCCACATATTAAAATTATTTTTAAATCCTGAATAGTTTCCTAACGTCTTTTAATGTTATGATACTTCCTATTACTTAGTTTGAAGTTAGTAAGAATGTTACAGTTTATGCTCATCAGTAAGAAACTCCCTAAGGCCTCCTGTGTACTTTCATTGCTGATGGGCTTCAGATACTGCAAAGATAATACATTCTAGAAAGTTGGTGTAATTATGCTAAAGTCAGAAGTCATTAAATTTTTTTCAGCATATTTTTGTCATTACCCATCATCATTATGAACTTAAGTACCCCTCTATTTTAGCTTCATAATTCCATTCTTAATGTCCTCATAAGTCAAAATTCTATTTTGGGGGGGGAAACTGAAGCCAAGTATCACATACCACAGACTAAATAGTGTTGATTTTCTTATTTATAGATACAACAAACTTCAGATACTCCCAGCATTTCTTTTTCTTTTAGAAAATTACACTATGAGCCATAACTATCTTTCCTAATTCCCTCAGATATTTGTGCCTCCCCCAACCAATTACCTTCTATTTATTTTGTTTATATCTTTTATATATCTATATACACACCTGCTCAACATGTAGCTTGGCATGGTGACTAGAGAGCTGACTTAGAAGCCAGGAAGAACTGGTTTCAATTCTGATCCCCAACATATACTGACTATGTGACCCTGGATAAATCATGTAGCCTCTCAATGTTATAGACAATGCTCTAAGACTTTTAAGTTGCAGTGAAGGTACTGACTTGAATTGGTAGAGGGAGTTTCCTTATCTTGGGATTCCCTAGCTAATGTTTTGTGCTTGCTATTTTTAATATTTATTTCTATTTTTCCTTAGCAGCCATGGTACTGAGAGTTAAGGGGCTGAGAAAGCACAGGTCTAAGGTAACTGACAAGCTTCATGTCAGATGATTTATCAAGTGGAAAATGGTAGTAGTGATGCTGGAGACAAGAAAAGTATATGGCTGTACTAATAAGAAATTAAAATTATTCCTTCCCTTCTCCAGTCTCCTTTTCCTCTTCCAGGTGTTCAGTGCTACCATGGTATTCTTTCCCAAAGTTCTCCCTATAGATCAAAGACTGCTTAAATTATGTTTTAGGGTAAATTAGTTTCAGACCTAATTCTGAGCTAGCTTGGAAGATTGGGGTCCTAGGATCTGGTTGAAATAGAAAAATATACTTCCAGCATTCTGGATCATGTGATTATTTTACCTATAGTCCCAGAACCTGGAGCAACCATTGCCCCAGAAGAGCTCTTTCCCAGTGGCTAATTACCTTTCTCTTCTCAACTAGTATCAACTCCTTCTTACTCCCAGATATAAATCAACAAGAATTCATTCTCGTTATGCCTTCTCCTGTCTACAACATCACTGCTCAGGTCTCCCTCTACCCAAAATATAGCTGTAATATGGTTGGAGATTTAAATATAGGACCTTTGTCTTTTAAAAGTAGAATGTCTATTTGTGAGAAGCAGAATAAAGGAAAACCATTAACCTTGGCATTGGGTATAGATACAGTAGAGCTAACAAGAGAAAGAGAAAATGGAAACTTCATTTATTTATGTCAAATACCATTTGCATGAATTTGTATGAATAGCTCACTATTCCTTTCTAATTGCCCTATAGCACAGTATTTTCTTGCAGGTGCATTGAAATACATTTATTGTGAATTTCTCTGAACAAACAGCAATGTTTATATACTACATTTTCATATTATGCCTTTTATTAGGAGTACTTATGTGTATATTTCCCTTGCTACTAAAATATAAACTTGAAGAGTTCAAGGACTATTTAAAATTTTTTGTTTGCATCCCACGTAGGGTCTATTACAGTATTTTCCTGAAGACCTGCATTAGGTCTTCAACACTGCTTGACTCCCAATCTCATTCCCCACAAATGCTCTTGCAAAGCCACATTCACAACCTACAAAATGCACTTGTTTCTAAAGACTTAGCTTCCTAAAGCATCTGATGGGTCTGCCTTCAATTCCCTACATTCCTGCCTTAAAACTTTTCAGTATCATTATATATTTTTCCTTCTTCCCTTCTGCTTCAGAGAAATAATTATCCTCAAACTCTCTCTAAAGCTAATTCCTCTGTGGCATAGTAGATAGAGGGTTGGGCTGGTAGTTAAGGAAATCTGCATCCAAATCTTGATCCAGGGTCTTACTTATGTGACCCTGGGCAAGTCACTTAACCTCTCACAGCTTCAGTTTTCTTATTAGTAAAATGAGGATAAAAAAGCCACTACCTCACAGGGTTGTTGTTAGGATCAACTGAAATAGCATACATAACACCTTGCAAATCTTAAAACACTACAGAGAGGATAGCTGTCATCATCATCATCATCATCATCATCATCATCATCATCATCATCATTATTATTAGTAATTGTTGTAGTAATAGTAATAGAACTTTTTGCTTTCTTCAAGACATTGTTTTGGCAATCATCTACTTTTTCTCAGACCCTTCTTCCCTAGATTCTTGCCACATGCCTGTTCAAATCTCCTTGATCCTAATGAAGCATCCCTTTGAATATTATACCCTTTCTACCAATAGTCTTGTCCTCCTTTTCTTGACTTCCTTTTCTTCCACTTATAGCCAAATCTGTGGGAAAAGATGTCTATTCTTGGAGTTTTTTTTCCTTCATCATCTCCTCTTTTTCTAAAACCCTTGCATCTCCAACACTCCACTGAGAATGTTCACTCAGAGGTCACTGATGACATTTTTTTTTCTTTTTGGAGGGCATTTGGGGTTAAGTAACTCGCCCAAGGTCACACGGCTAGGTTTTTTTGTTTGTGTGTGTGTTAAGTGTCTGAGGCCGGATCAGAACTCAGGTCCTTCTGACTCCAGGGCCGGTGTTCTACTCACTGAGCCACCTAGCCGCCCCACTGATGACATTTTTAATGACAAATTCAATATATTTTCTCAGTCTCCATCCTAATCCTGAAAGTGGGTGTTCCTTAATGTCCTATTCATATATCTCTTCTATCCTCCCTTTACCTTTCCTATATTGACACTCTCACTGACCTGACTTTGGCCACAGTCTCTACAAATGATTCCTAAATCTCTTAACACTAGTACTGATCAAATATTTAATCCCAGACTCACATTTCCAATGGGCTATAGGACATCTCCACCTGAATGGACACTTTATACCCATTCTATCCAAAAGCAAACCTTGCTCTCCAAACCTATTTCTCAGGCTGTCTTAACTGCCACTGTTACTGTCACCACCATTCATTTTGTTCCCATGTTTGCAATTGTGTTGTTATATTTTGCTCTGCCCTCTCTCACGCTCCTAAAATATCCCATCAGTCCCTAAGCTCTGTGGATTGCACATCCATTACATCTCTCCATCATTTCTTTTCTGTTTCCACTGTCATGGCACCATAGTCTACTTCTCATATAGTTAGTATATATACACTTATGCTTCTCATATAATCATTACACAAACACATATACATACATACATATATACATATATTTTATATATTTAAATTATTTGCATCAGTCATAACCACACTACACTGGAAGTTCTGAGTTCTTTGTTGACTTTAAAGCACTATATAAATATTATTATTATTGTTTTATTGTTACCATTACCTAGCAATTACAATTTAGAAATTGAAAGGCAACGGTGTTGCCTATAGCCTAAATGATAGTATTCACTCCATTCTGATTCTAAGGTTGCCTATATGTAGTATATCAAAGCAAGTAGAACCCAAACATCTGAGTCAATCTTCCTAAACTGGTTTATATTTTGCTTGTAGAGAGGCAATGGTGTAATGGATAGAGAGTTGATCTTAAAAGCAAGAAGACTTGAGTTCGGTTCTGACTTCTGACAATATGGTGGCTGTATGACTCTGGGAAAGTCACTTGAATTCTCAATGCTCTAAGCACTTTTCAAAGACTGTAAGTTGCAGAGAAAATGCTAGCCTGAATTTGTAGAAGCAGTTTCCTCACCTGGGAGTTCTTATAGCAATGAAATCACCTACAGCACTTATTCCAGTTAAATCTCAGGTTTAGTTCCTATCCCCTATTGGGGTCTATACAGTTAAATGTGCTAATCGTTGTGTGATGATCAACTTTGATAGACTTGGCTCTTTGCAGCAATACAATGATCTAAGGCAATTCCAGAAGACTCATGAGGGAAAATGCTATCCACATCCAGAGAAAGAACTATGGGGTCTGAATAAAAATCAAAGCATGCTATTTTCACTGTTTTTGTTTTTTTCTTTCTCATGATTTTTCCCTTTTGCTCTGATTCTTCTTTCACAGCATGACTAATGTGAAAATATGTTTAATATGATTGTACATGTATAGCTTATATCAAATTGCTTGTTGTGTTGGGAAGGGAGGGAGAAAAAATGGAACTCAAAATCTTATAAAAATGAATGTTGAAAACTTACAAAGATAAATAAAATTTTAAAGAAGGTGCATTGACAGGACACACATACAACAGAGAGGGGTAAGGGGAGGGGAAGAGGGGGAGAGAGGGAGAGAGGGAGAGAGGGAGAGAGAGAAAGAGGAGAGGAGAGGAGAGGGAGAGGAGGAGGGAGAGGAGAGGAGGGAGAGGAGAGGAGAGGAGAGGAGAGGAGAGAGAGAGAGAGAGAGAGAGAGAGAGAGAGAGAGAGAGAGAGAGAGAACGGGAACACAAAATAGGTAAGACCTGATTGTGACAGAGCAGTACAGTTATCAGGTGTCTGGTTACCTGGGTGACCTTCCCTGTACACCTAGGTTTATGTTCCCATGTGTTTTATGTAACCCGAGGAAAGTCTTGTGCATTTATATGTGCTCCTTGCAGTAATGAGCAATGAAAACACCAAAGGGTTGGGCCATGCTGATTTTCTCATAAGGTCAGCTTTTTTAGAATGATTTCTAAGTCCTCTATATTTTCTGATGTGTTAGTGTCAGAAATTGTGGGACTCTGACAGGGACCTATTTCCTTGTACCTCCTCCAGCTCTCTCCGTAGTGCCCTTCACAGAACATGTATTTAATGGTTTTTGTTGAATTGAATTCCAGCACTAAACTGCTCGTGTACATTGGTCTTCATAGTTTGTTGGTCATATAGCACAGACATCAATTTACACCTTTTAAAAATTTAGAGGAAAGAATGACCATGATATTGATCTGGTACAAAAAATTAATTCTGGCATGCTGAATAAATAAATGGCATTAAACCCTGGTTCAACACAAAGAAAAAACAAAAGCAGAGCCCTATAAATTGAAAATAAGCAGTGAGATTAGCAGTTGGCATATAAGAAGCATAAAATAAACTCAATCAGTTCAGCATTCCCAATATGAATCTTAAAAACCCCAACTTCCAATTTATTATGGTTACCAGAAAATTTTTGACCTTCTCAAAAATTACAATAAACAAAAGAGACAATTAAAATAATAATTCTCCACTCCAAAATTTTTGTTCTATGAAAAACTTTAGAAAGGGAAATATTTAGACTAATTTGTTTTAACTTGAAAAAGGAGCCCTTGTTTTCCATTATCTGTGTGACTGATTTGTTTTATGAAAGTTCTGAACATTCCTAAACCAAAGAACAAGGTGAGATTATACTCTCTATAAACACCTTACCTTGCTAGGGAATGGTCCATGGTCATCCAAATAAGTGGAATTACCTAGGGAAAAAAGGAAAGTAGTAGATGAGAGAAGAACTGTGTTATTTACTTATAATAATTATACTAATTATATCATCCACTAATATCCCAATTCAGTGCCTCACTGTGGAATTGAGCTTAACTTGAATTCTCAAAGTTCTAGAAGATTTTATACTATAAGTTCTAAACAGACCTACAAATCTGGAAAGGTGCACGCCCAGTCCACCAATAAACAATTAATAAGGGCCTAATATGTACCAGACACCATGTTAAGCACTGGATGGACTATTTGCTGTCACTCACCCAGCAATGGCCTCATGGTACACTGAGGACCAGCATGCTAGACTAGTCCATGACTAGAAAGCTGACCACCACTGGACTAATTTTTAAGTTATAGACATGATAACTCGTGGTCATAAAAGTGCTTTACTGGTTATAAAGTTCTTTTGTCACAATGACCTGGTTAGATAGTCAATGTAAATGATTCCAGATGAGAAACTGAGACTGAAAGAAATTAACATGACTTGTTCATAGTCACAGGACTGGGAGCAGACTCCATCTGATTAAAAAACTAAGCTTTTCTCCCACCACACCAAAACATGCAAACAATGTAATGTTAGTAAAAAGAAAATTAGTCTTTTAAGCCATTTCTTTTTAGTAAACAATCCAAAATAAAATAAATAATCAACAGCTGCATTCATCAGATACAATTTTGGATCATATTATATTTCTTGGTTTATATTGCTGATGGCTTACATAGATGGTATATACAAAAAATACAGTTTATGTTTAAATGCATATGGCACAGATGTCAGGCAATGAACAAGGAAGTGTAATATCAGGCTAAAAGCATTTTAGAGAGGCAATCAAAGAAGGCTTCATTAGAGGATTTCCTATAGCTTGAGGTCACCTTTCCTTTTCCATTAAACTGCTCTTTTCATAATCACCACTCCTTCTCCCCATGCTGTCCTTATGAATTCACTCTTTTGCCCCTTTAATATTCTCCCTTCCTTAGGGAGAAAAGTTCTGTTTGTTTTCACTTTCATAATATGAAGTTATTACTTATAAATGCAAAAGACTTGATTATCTCAGAATATTATCAGTCATTTGTGCTGCTGCCCTGAAATGAAAACATCACTTAGAAATCTAGTATTATGTGAATCTGCCTAGCCTTTTACTAGGCAAATTCTTTTACTATCCTTTTATAAAAAGGATAAGATTTGAATAAGGTTATTTATAGCTTTAAATCTGTGATGCTGAATACTTACAAATTTGTTGTAGTGATAGTTATGTGAACTGATGTAGTAGAATCATTGAATTTTAGAGCTAGGAGGAATCTTGGAGAAATGCACTGTTTCTGGAATATAGAATCTATGTTTAAATCCCACTTCTGACACTACCTGCTTACCTTTTAGCAGGTCAGGAAACCTTTCTGGTCTTTAGTTTCCTCTTCTATAAAATGAGGGAATTAGACTAGATGCTGACTAATGTACTTTCCAGCTCTTGAGGCTATGATCTATGATCTAGTTTAACTCTCAGCATTATATTGAAGATGAAGGTGAGGCTTAAAGTATGAAGTTAAGTGACTTTCTCAAGATCACAAATATACACAGCTACTTAATATAAGGTCCAGAAGCCAGATCTCCTGATTTCTTTGTCTACTATATCACACTCCCTTTCTACAAGAGATGCTATATATTTATAAGCTGAGATTACAGATGATTTGAAGAGGAAAACTAATCTAAATATATCTCAAAACTATACACACTAATGTAATTCATATAATATTATATGATATAATATAACATATGATATATGATATGATATGATATAGAAAGATCTACAGAGAAGACAGAAGCAACTTCTCAGTCCTAATGAGGAGTGAACTTTCCCAGTAGAGAAAAAAAGGATGAGTTAAAAAGTTGGAACACAAGGAAGAAAGAGATGTTCCATCAGTTTCATTTATCTAATAGAAGGAAGGTAAACATTAGCAACAAGAGTTTTTGGTTCCTGTTTTGCTCTACACTTATTTATTAGCTTGTCTAACCAATTTCACTTTTTATTTGGATTTTATACAATTATAAACTATCTGATATTGATAGTAATGTGCATTAACAGCTATCACATAAGTCCATGAATTAAGAAACCTGTGAGGCTAAACAATCCTGCATCTATATTTCGAAAAAAAAAATAGAGGGAATATATTTTAAAATGTCAATGGGGTTTATGTATCTACAATACTTAAAAAAAGCCTAATTCTAAAACCATTCTTCAAATGATTGTGATAAGCATACATATTATAGTCCTTAAAAGTACAAAATATTCTCACTCTCATCACTCAGAAGATTTTAGTGATATAAAAGGACTTTAGTCATTATCTAAACCCATTCATTCATTTTGAGGAAACTGAGATCACTGGTGCTGAAATGGCTTTTCCAGTCACACAGAAGTGTCAGAACTGAAAATCTGAACCAAAGATTTCAGATCTCAGATTCAATGCTTTTTCTACTACCCCACAGTTTCTCAGGTAAAAGATGAAATTTTATTTGTTTTTTGCCTGGATCTGTGATTTCAGAGTAGAGGGGAAGGGGACAAGCTTTTAAGTTTCTATTATATACCAGAAAAGGCACAAAATGCTTTGCTATTATTATCTTGGGACAGCTAGGTGGTGCCATCGTACATAGAGTGTTAGGCCTGGAGTCAGGAAGATTCCTCTTCCTGGGTTCAAATTGGACCTCAGACACTTATCAGTTGTGTGACTCTGGGCAAGTCACTTGACCCTGTTTGCCTCAGTTTCCTCATCTATAAAATGAGCTGGAGAAGGAAATGGCAAACCACTCCAGTATCTTTGCCAAGAAAACCCCAAATGGGGCAGCTAGGTGGCACAGTGAATAGAACACCAGTCCTGGAATCAGGAGGACCTGAGTTCAAATTTGACCAGAGACACTTAACACTTAATAGCCATGTGACCTTCGGCAAGTCACTTAACCCCAATTGCCCTGCCTTCTCCCTTCCAAAATGCAAAAACAAAAGAGAAAAAAAAGAAAACCCCAAATAGGGTCATGAAGAGTTCAGACACGCCTAGAAAAAAAATGACTGAACAACAACAACAAAAGATTAAGCTTAGTTTTAAATGCTAACTGCATCAACAAGAGAGCCATACTAAGAGCCCAACTTCATGGTTTGGAGGCCTTTGTCTTCCTTGACTCATGACTGCCTAGGATGTTTCACGAGATTGAGAGTTGTGTTGTACTATACCACATGGAAAACAACTGACAAGAGGGACTTTCAGTTCATTCAAGAAAGTTCAGAAGGTCACTTAGAGAAGTCATGTCTTTTTATTTCCAAAAAATACACAGATTATAGGAGCCCTGACAGGAAGGGAGTACTCAAAAAAATCTTCAGCAATTCTCTCTGCCCAAAGAACAGGGCAGAACTGTTCTTGGACCACATGCCATGATATCATATTATATGCTGTACTTAATCTACCTAGTAGAGGAATCATAGAAGTATCTAGAAACAATCTAGAAGGAACCTTAGCAATCACTTAATTGTGGGGCTCAACCATTTTTGCATCATGGATCTTTGGCAGTCTGGTGAAGTCTATGGACCCCCCCTACTCATAATGTTTTTAAATACATAGAAGAAAATAATAGGATTACAAAGGAAATCAATTTATATTGGAATAAAATTGTCAAAATATATAAAAATAAAGGTTCATGGACTCCAGGTTAAGGACCCCTGATCTGCTAGGACCCACTCATTTTACAGTCAAGGAAAGAAACCTGTAAAGGGGAAGTAACTTGAGACACAATCTTTCATTACTCTGCTAGTTCTCATAAAAATATGCAGGTTATCAATGACTCACACATGTATCCAATAAATCCATGATTTCATCCATGTGGTCATTACCACAAACAACTCATCCCCCATGCCTTGCTCTTCATTATTTGCTAGGACCAAAGAAATCTCCTATCCCAGCTAGACAACATTACAGGATACACATGCACACACATATATACATATATATGTATGTATGTGTGTATGTATGCATATGTATATAACTGTGTGATTGTGGGTGAGTCATTTTACCTCCCTCATCTATATTATGAGATAGAAAAGGAAATGACAAGCCACTCCAGTATGTCTGCCAAGAAAATCCCAAATGGGTCACAGGGAGTCAAACATGACTGAAACCACTGAACAACGACAGAACCTACTAGAACTTAGATGATGCCAATATAGCCTTCAAGGAGCCAAAATTACCTTTACACTACAGTGAGATTTTAGAGAAAAATCCTTTGTGGTGACACTGATAATAAAAGCACATAAATAAAAAAAAAGAGAAGCTATAGAAATAAAAATACACATTGTCAGAGCTCGCTCAGAGTTTGGGAGGCTCCAAAGGAAAGTGTAGGAGAGAAGAAATGTATGAGACTGGCCAACAAACTGAAAGTCTACAGAGCTGTTATGTTGACTTCATTGTTGTATGCCTGTGAAACCTGGACAGTCTACCAGTTCCATGCCAGGAAACTGAATGGCTTCCACTTTGTCTTAGGAAGATTCTGAAGATCACCTGACAGGATAAGGTACCAGACACTGCGGTCCTTTCTCAAGCTAAACTGTGAAGCATTCAAACTAGATTGCAGAGAGCGCAACTCCCATGGGCTGGCCACATTGTCTGAATGCCAAATGCATACTTGCCAAAAAGACTATTTTATGGAGAACTCACACAGGTAAACACTCATGTGGTGGTCAGAAAAAGCAATACAAGGATACTCTCAAGGTCACTCTTAAGAACTTGGAATTAATTGTGTGACATAGGAGACATGTCATAGGACTGCCCAGCATGGCACATCTTCCTCAGAGAAGGTGCTGTGCTCTATGAACAAAGTAGAACTCAAGTAGCTCAAAAGAAATTCAAGATGTGTAAATTTAGAGAATCCACCTCCAATGTTCACATGGACTATTCGTGTCCCACCTGTGATAGAGCATTCCAAGCTCATGTTGGTCTGATCAGCCAGTCAGAAGTACTGTAACTTGTTTCTAGCACAGTGTTCTCATTTTGGTCCTCTTTGAGAACGCAGGACAACAACCAAGGAGGCACAGATCTTGGAATCTTTAATACAACAGAAGAATTCCACTTTCATCTCCTCTCATAATGAATGACCTAAGGCTCGTATCCTTAGCATTTTTGAATCTGAAAATGTATACAAATGGCCCTTCTTCAACTTTATCAATCCTTGTTCCATTGACAAGTTTATCTTACTGAAATATTTACCAACTTCGCTAATAAAATGGCAGTTACCAATTTCAAGTCCTCAACATGGGCACTATAAATTCACACCCACCATCTCACTGATAAAGTTGTAATATGTCTCTAATTATGGTCTGTAATGTGGTCTTTCTGACATCACAGAAATGATAATGCAATTGATAATGACTTCTTCCAGTAGCAGGCATTCCACTTGAAGATAAGGGCAACAAATGACATGGATACACTTTATATCCCAAATGAATGAAGACTGAGTTGGCTATTTTGCATAACAGTACTAAAGTTAAGGCTTCAGTTTCTTGACTATAGAATTAGATTGTGGCAAGGGGATGAATTGGAGCACTGCCAATGAAGCTGAGCATTCATGCTTTGGTTCCATTAAGAATGATATGTGTTCTGGCCCTTTGCTAAAATCTTGAGCAATCAGAGGCTGCCTGGTTTTCCTCCAGTGTGGTGGCACTGTACCAAAAAATATTTGTTTTTTCAGCCAGTAAGTCATCCACTTCATGGACCGCAAGGACTAAGGAGAGATGACTTTCAAAGTCTTTCCAGAATGTCCCTGTAGAGCACTATTTTCTATGATAAATATAAATACAGTGTGATTATAAGCTCCATGAACACAGGGATCATGTGTTAACATAGTCTTGTAGTAGTAGTAGTAGTAGTAGTAGTAGTAGTAGTAGTAGTAGTAATAGCAGCAGCAGCAGCAAGCAGCAGCAACACTAACAGCAGCAGCAATGGTAACAATGGTAATTATAATAACAGCAACATTTATAGTGCTTTAAGTTTTACAAAGCACTTTATAAACATCATTTCTTCTGGTCCTCACAAGAACCCTGGGAGGTAGATGTAATTATCATCCTCATTTTCCAGATGAGGATACTGAGGCAGTCAGAGGTAAAGTGACCAGCACTCTGGTCACACAGCTAATATATGTGGCTTGATTTGAACTCAGGTTTTCCTGATTCCAGGCCCAGTGCTCCATGCACTAGGCTACCTTGCAATCTATATGGGCTTAACAAATTTATTTTTGAACTTAATAAAATCTGGTAAGTAAAAAAAAAAACAAGCCAATACTGCTTTGGGAGAAACCCTCAGTAATCAAATCAACTGAGGAGAGTGGAAAAAAAAAACCCTTCTTGTACATAGCTCAATAACAAGTAAAAGATTAATGAGCTAGCATTTCCAAAATAAGGCTATTTTTCTTCCCTGTTAGGTAGTTTGGTATTACTAAAAGAGAGTCATTTGCAGTCTGAGTGCCATATGGTCTAATGGAAAGAGCACTGGCTCAGGACTGGAGAGTTCTCAAAAATATCCTGACTCTGTAACAGACTAGACCCTTTGAGAAAGTCTTGTGTAGCCTATATTTAACAATTTTCTCTTCTATAAAATTGGGAAAGTAATAGCTAACATAGAGACTCTAAGGTTTGCAAAGCATTTGTGTACATTTTCATACTCACACAAACCTTTGAGGTGTGTCTCACTGCCCCCATTTTATAGATCAGGAAGCTGAAGCTTGGAGAGGTTAGGTGATTTATCCATGGTGACATAGCTACTAAGAGTGAAAGTCAATATTCATGCCAAGGTCTCTTCTGACTCCAAGTTCAGTATACTTTTTAATAAGAGTACCACCTAGCTGTCTACCACTTCACAGGCAATAGGAATGAATATGGGTTTAATTTGTATGATTAGCAAAAGGATTACATACATCTAAGATTGAAAGTGAAGTGGACCATTCCTGGGCACCCATCAGAGGGTCCTAGAAATATTCTAGCCTTTTCATATAGGGTACTTTTTAGCATAGATAAAAATCTTTTGGCATATTAGAAATCTCATGTAGCATGTTTCTTACTTTGTTGCATGCAATATATCATGGAAAGACAGTTAACTACATAAACTTTCCAGTTTCTAGATGAGGGGAAGGGGAAGAAATAAGCATTTATTAAGCATGTCAGACACTACGTTAAATACTTTACAAATATTCTCTCTCTTGATCCTCGTAACCATTCTGAGATATATGTGTTAATTATTATCACTCCCACTCTGCAGTTGAGGAAACAGAGGCAGAAAGAGGTCAAGTGACTTGCCCAGTCACACAGCTAGTAAGTGTCTGAGGCTGCATTTGAACTCAGGTCTTCCTGATACTCTATGAACTATGGCACTTACTTGCCTGACTGACAAATGGAGAAACCAAAGGGATGCCATTCCAGAACAACCAAATTTAATTGTCTTTTAGGAGTGATTATTATGAATATAAGAGCCAAACCACACTAAAAAATTCAAATGATGCAAGATACTGGTTTATACTATAAAGAACAAACCAGCTAAGAGGTTCTAGTACTTTAAATATAGTTGTGTGGCATGGGACAAGTCAAGTAACTGCTCTGAGCCTCAGTTTCCTCATTTGTAAAATGGGGATAATAATCACAGTGTATTCTCCATAGGGTTGTTATGAGAATCAGAGGAGATAATGTATGTAAAGTGTGATGTCAATGTTACCTATTATCATTTTATGAAGATAAATCCTTCTTTCCAGTTAAAAAAAAATCAAAGAGGAACAAAAGATCTCATTTTAATTATGCCTTGCCTCCATCAGAATGGCTTGTATATGCCCTGCCAATGAATGAGCTAGTCAAAATGGAAATTCTAAAGAATTCCAAGAGAACTGGAAGTACATTAAGTCTGTCTACTCAGTGTAGTCTCCAAGGATATAAGGAAAAGAAAGGGAGAGTTTCCAGGCCAGCTCACTAGTCTGTCCCATTTGTGGCTTTACTGGAACTTTACTAAGTGATCATCTCTTGATGCTTTTGTGTTTTGCAGAAAATGGAATAGTTCCTTTCCCTCAAATTTATATCTATTGCCCAAAAGCTCTAGGCTTCCTAGTCTTTCTCTTAAAATAATTTTCAGACACCATAGTGGGAGAGGGAGAGAGAGGAGAGGAGAGAGGAGAGGGAGAGAGAGGAGAGGAGAGGAAAGGAGAGAGAGAGAGGGAATACAAGGATTTGGGGACTTCTCGTCCACTCTATCATTCTATTTGATTCTCCCATATTTTATGAATATTAAGAGGAAAAAGGTGACTTCTACCCATCTTTTTACCATTTTCTCTTCAACCAACCATTGTGCATAGATAAAAAGGTAAAGTCACTGTATGGATAGACAAAAGGATAAATAAATAGGCTTTCTGCATATTCTCTGTGCACATGCAAAAATCAGAAATGGGAGCTCTCTAGACAAATCCAACCTAAGACACACTGATATCATTCCAGCTAAACACCCTTCTTCAGGTTCGGAAGGAAGGAAGGAAGGAAGGAAGGAAGGAAGGAAGGAAGGAAGGAAGGAAGGAAGGAAGGAAGGAAGGAAGGAAGGAAACAAGCCTTTAATGAGCACTTACTATGTGTTAGATAAAGTCAGGAATAGAATTGGGAGAAGAAAAGCAGGTCAGTCTCTACTGCTCCACAAAATGGAGGCTCAGAAGGCTCACCAATAAAAGGGGGAAGGAAGAGACTTGAAAAAGGATCTTCTCAAGGCCAGAGAACAAGCTAAATTCTTAAGTTTGGGGGAGAATTCCTCCTCTGAGTACAAGAAAGGATGCCAGCCTTACTATTGTACAAAATAACAAAAAAAAATTAACTGAGGTCATAAATATTTGAGTTGGGGGGGGGGGGAGAAACTAACCAGGTAAAGAAACACATTACTAACTACTGTGATATGGAAGAGTATGACATTTTAAAAAACAAAATGATTAGCTTCATATATTCAAGACCAAAAACATGTCCCTCCATTATAAGAGGAAATCAGGAAAAGAGATCTTAAAGAATTAACTTAAACTCACTGAAATGTCACTAATGCATCAATTTTCCATAGATAATCTGATCTGACCATTTCCCTCAACTCTTTGATATGCTGTATTCTTCAGAACCTCAAAGGGCTGCCTGAGAACAGCCTGGATAACAAGCATATCATAATTACTAGGTATTTGTTATTATTTCTATTTCTGCTAATATGGTGTCTAAAGATCTATAAATAATTTTTTTTTCTCAAAACTTGCACTAGTTTTAGCAAGGTACAAATCCACTTTGCACCATGGGGAATAATTTGCATTTGTTTTTGTAGGCTAACAGGACCACAAAGGAATTCATTTTTGTTTGAATCAGTCCCTAAAGAATAAAAATACTCTGAACTTAATTTCCCTTATGAAAAGTATAAAATACATCATCAAAGAACTTGCTTCCATAGTAAGCAGACTTTCTTCAAATGTGCATGATAATTACAATCCCCCTTTTAAAAAATCAGTTAGTTCAACTACTTTATAAAAATAATTAGAAGTAATTACAATGTTTGTTTATCTGAGACCATACCTAGCCTCCCTCCTGATTTCTAGTCTTGCATCACCAACTGCCTACCAGACATTTCAAACTAAATCTTCCATAAATATCTCAAACTCAACATACTGAAAACAGAACTCATTATTTTTCCCCCTCAAACCCATCCCTCTTCCAAATTTTTTTTTTTTTAATTTCTGTGGAGGGCGCCATTATCCCGTTAGAATCCCAAGTTGACAGACCCAGAATCAGCCTTGACTCTTTTTCTTTCCTTCAACCCACATATACAATCAATCACCATATCTTGCAAAATTTCTGATTCTACAACAACCCTTTCATCCATCACTTTCTCACTGCTTAAGAGGTCACTCCTTTAGTTTTTAGGTCTTCATTAACTCTTATCTGAACTAAGTGCAGCAGCCTTCTAATTAGGTCTGTCCACTCTACAATCCACGGTTTACAGCTAAATCATGACTTTCTTTAAAAATAAAAAAAAATTTTTAATGATTTTCTTTAAAAATAAAGTTAACCACATCACTTTTACTCAGCAAACTGGAGGGTTTCACTAACTCCCAAAGAATACAATACATTGTTTAGTACTTAAAATACTTTCCAGCTTTGTCTAAATCTACCTTTCCTGCCTCCTTATGCATTACTCTACTTCCCTTTCTCTACAATGCAGCCAAACTGGATTTCCTGTTGTTCCTTACACAAGATACTCCATCTTCTGTCTGCTTGTCTTTACTCAGGTCCAAAATCAGTATGCATTTGGCTCCTCTGCTTTGCCATTTAGAATTCATTGTTTCCTTTAAGACTCTATTCTACACAATCCTTTCCTGATCTCCCTCCCTTCTCCTACCCTCTTTGCCCCATCCACCAAGAGGAATATGTCTTCCCTCCCAAAACTGCCTTGTATTCATTTAGTTTATATTCTTCATATGTTTTTATATGCAAAAATTGTCATTTCTGATAGAATGTAAACTCCATGAGGATAAGATTATTTCATTAGTGTCTTTGTATCCCTTGCACACTGCCCCACAGCTATTAAAGTACATAATAAATGCTTGTCAGTTGGTTGATGCATTAAAAATATTTTATATAATCTGATTATACAGGAAATCATTCTTTTCTAAAATGCCTATGAAAAAGTATGAGTCTAGATCATTTTTCTAAAATCAGTGCCTATGATAAAGTATAATTTCAACATTGCATCCCCTGGGAATCGTAGGATTGTATTGTCCTTGCCAACAAAATATGCTGATTTTCCATTTTCTAGAAGTAACTATGGGTTGTTTTTCTCTAAGTGGCAACACTAGCTTTTGTTAACAATGAGGAGTCTGTACGCCATGATGAAATGTCTTCAATAACACCAGTTCCTTCTAATTGATGCATTCAAAAGAAAATGGGCATTAAGATGAAATTGCTTGTGAAGCCTTATTTTATTTTCAAGAAGATAATTATCCTCTAATAATTAAATAATTAAAATAAGTGACTCCATTATTTATTGGTATAATCAGTTCAAATATATACTCCAAATCTTAAATGTTTATCTGACCTGTTAAAAAGTAAAAATATTAAGCATTAAAATTCATCCCTATTCTTAAAAAGTAAAATTGAACTTTCTGGGCAATAAACAAAAATTACTCAACCCAGAATCAACTATAATTTTAGTAAAGAGCCTCCCCTTTTAGTTTGCTTTTTTAAAAAGGTTGCAAATTAGGTAACTCGATTTGTGCTATACCATTCATTTTCCATTAAAAAATCTAAATACATATTTTATATTGTCAAATATGAAAAAGAATTATAGACTTATTTCAGTTTTGGAAAGGATTTTAAAGATCACCAAGTCCAACTCCCTCACTTTACTAATGAAGAAACAGAGGTCCAGATGGCTCACTCATAGCCAATTAATTAGGTGAGGGATTCAAACAAAGTACATTTTTCAGCTAGCTAAAGCTTATTCTTTTAACTGCCAAAACTTTTAAATTTTAACTATTTTTGAGAATATATCCTAAAATGCACCAGTTGTACATTTTTAAAAATCAACTGGAAGGCCACCTTCTCCATTAAATCCAGCCCACTTAAAGGAATTTTCCTTGGTACATGGACTTCTACCTTTCCTACAGCATTTACTCATCTTGCATTATACTAATTTGTGCATATGTGGAAAACTCTCGGCCTTTTACTAGTAGAAGCTCTATGAGTCTAGGATCTTGTCTCTTAACCTCGTGGACCCCCTATCTACACAATTTTCTTCATATGGTATAGTAAGTGTTCAGTGAATATTAAGCTAAACCCACCCTGCCTTCCTAAACATTGGAGACTGAACATGTTTTGAAGGCTCAAGGTAAGTTTTTATGAACACCAGTAACAATATTGGAATGTGAGCCCTCAGGGGCTTTTGAGAAATACATGGGGGTTGGTCCCTATGCTAAACAGTCCCACTCTACCATGCTTTTACAATTCTTCTGTCTCCTTTCTCTGTTGTTACTTCTCAATGATATAATAATTGTTAAAATAGAGAAAAGAAAAAAATCCCATCAAATTTTGTGATCCTATGAAATCAGCATATAACAAAAAAATAATCAACAAACTATTCTGACCCCCCCGGTCACATTACAGGTTCTTTTTAATATGAACAATCAATCAACAGGCATGTATTAAGTGCTGATTCTATAAAAAGCATGAAGCACAACTTTTAAAAAGTAATAATTACTTTGGAATGGGTCCAGGGATTTTCTTATTGGGTGAGTGATTTTATTATGATCATATATAGACTTGGAGAATAATAAATGTCAATGAGCAAAGGAGGTGCTGCAATAGCGCTATCAGATTTTTAATTTCATTCTATTTGATTGCTACAGTTATCCGAAGGGAATAATTCTAGCTAGCCCTCCCTCCCCTCACTGCAATTTTAACACCTGTTCATCCAGCTGTTGCAGCTTTTTAAAAAGGCAATGCTCTTCTTTTATTCAACTAGTTTGAAGCCCCTGATGTTGTCTTTAGTGAAATAATTTTTATTATTTTCCAACTGTACAAAGCAGATGCTGTAGAAAGCTATCAGGAAAGTTTTCAATACAGTAAGAGTATGGTGAAACACACAAGAGAAGACAGGGTGGTGGTGAGGAAGGGAGGAAAGACGTATTTATGAAGCGCTTCTGGCTGGAGAAGGAAATGGCAAATCACTCCATTATCTTAGCCAAAAAAACCCCAAATGGGATTGGAAGCAACTGAAACGACTGAATAACAACAAAAGACACTTACTATGTTCCAGGCATTGTGCTATGCGCTTTGCAAATATTATCTCATTTGATTCTCACTATAAGCAGAAGAGAAGAGGATTTTACAGGTGAGGAAAGTGAAGTAGACAGAGGTTAAGTGATTTGCTTAGGAGCACACAGCTAGTTTAGTGTCTCAAGGTAGAATTTGAACTCAGATCTTCCTGCTTCCTAGTCATAAACTTAAATGTGTCTGCTTCATCCAAAGGAATATAAATGTTGATTGCTTATATTTCACAAGGTATCTTGGGGTTTGGGGGCTAGATTTTTTTCTTCCTATTTATTCTGTTATTTCTTAAAAACAAAAACTGGGAAAATTAACTCATGTTAAATAGTTTTCATTTATGATTTCTTGAATTATAGCTCTGAAAAAACAGGTTTTGAAAAAGCCCATTTTAGGGGCGGCTAGGTGGCGCAGTAAGAGCGTCGGCCTCGGAGTTGGGATGACCCGAGATCAAAACCGGCCTCAGAAAATGAGCACCCACACATAAATAATGACTAGCCGTGTAACCTTGAGCAAGTTACTTAACCCCAATTGCTTTAAAAAAAAAAAAAAGAAAAAAAGAAAAGAAAAAGCCCATTTTGATTCAAATGGAGCTACTTGATTATGCTTTTAAACCCAAATCACTCTGGCTTTCTCTGATTGACCAATAATATGTCCCAGCCCAAGCCTCAGTAGTTCCTTGGTTGTGTTCTTATGGCTCAGAGTGAGTGTAAATAGCAACTGCTTCTGTTTGGGTCTGAAACTCAGTTTTCCCCAACCAGACTGATTATTTTATTAAGACATACTAGGCCATGTTTTCCTTCAATTCTTACCTAGCCTTTCATTACTAAATAGGCCTTGCTTCAGACAAATTGAGACCTGGGAAAGACATTAAGAGGCCAGAGTCTCCCACTGCATCCAGGGCCTACTCCAGTCGTCCTGATCTATATGTTGCCGCTGGATTCCAATGACTCTGGAGGAGACAGTAAGGCTGATGACTTTGCATAGCCCTCCCTGACTTAAACCAGCTTACTTGCCAGTCAAGACAGCACCCTCCTGATGTCATTGGTCCTCTCAGAGAACAAAGGAACAACAGTCTTGGCTCCAGGATCAGTGCATTATTCACTATGCCACCTAGTTACCATTAGGAACATATTCTAGTCTAAAAGTAAGTAGACTTAGGTTCTTGCCCTCCTCCAGTCACCTAGCTGTGGCATGTGGAATAAGTCACATCCCCTTAGAACCTATTTCACTATTTGCAAAATGGAGATAGTATCTGCTTTAACTCACATAGTTACAGTGAGAATTTGATGAGATAAAGGATGTAAAAAGATTTTAAAAACTACAATGTACTTATATAGAAATATTATTAGCTATTTTAAAATATACATTATTTAATTTTTTTAGAACAAACATGTAAGAATTTATACATACAAATGAGTGTTTGTTCTTTGAAGTAGTTACCTTAAGGGAAAATATATTTACTCTAATGATGGTGCCAATGCTCACAACAGTCATGAAATGCCTCCTTTGGAAATGCCTTCACAGACCATTTATGAGACACATGATTCAATTCATTCTTTTTTGAGGGGGTGGTGTGAGGCAAGGCAATTGGAGTAAAGTGACTTGTCCACAGCTAGTAAGTATCTCAATTCACTGTTAACAAATATTTATTAATATTTCCCATGTCCCAGCACTTGGCTAGATGAAAAATGATCATTCCTGCCACCAGAGAATTAATAATCTAAGAAAGGAGATAGGAAATGTATGCAAAAAAGAATGACACAAAGTAAAACTATAATGAGGCAAAGAAGAGATCCAGAAAAAGGTCTTATAGGAAAATTTGATTAGCAGAAGATCACTTTTAGCTCAGGTAGGGATATAAAAAAATGCTGTATGGAGAAAGTGATGCCTGAGGTGGGTCTTAAAGGAAGAGAGAAATTTCAAGAGATAGAGATAGGGTGAGAGCAAGAACTGACTCTGGAAAAAAAATATATGTATATATACAACACACTTTTAAGTTTAATCTGAATTATTATAATTTTCCCTAGCACTTTCTTAAGTCTAGACAATAAACAAAATAACAAATCAAGCCCTGATTTGTAGTGTTAAGTCTATTTCTGAAGTGTAGCTATTCACACTGAAAAGTTAACAATCAGCTCTAGTTAGCTGGTAGAAACTAGTTCAGCACATCCTTGAGCAAGAGTATGTATTAGGCATGAGCACACCTCCATGTATGCAGAGAGGTGAGAAAAGTCAAGAAGATATTAAAGAAAAGCTAACAGTTCAATTCGACTATTATTAATAATATTTAATAATTACATTCAGTAATGATATTATTAATCATATTTATGTGATACTTTAAGGTTTACAAAGCTCTTTACAAATATTATCTTACTTGGTCCTCACAACCACCCTGGGAAGTAGGGCTATAGAATACATGAAGGGGAATATAATGGGACTGGAAAAAATACAGTTTTTGTGCCAAACAGAGATTCCTAGTTGATTATAGTGGCAATAGGGAGTCCCTAGAGTTTATTGAACAGGGGTATGACATGATCAGATCTTTAGGAAAATCACTTGGGCAGGTGTGTGGAGGAAGCAATGGAGAAGGGAGAGATTTGAGAAAAGGAGATAGAGGCATTTGGTCATTGCAACATCATAGGTGACTGTCATGAGGGTTTGCATAAGAGTGATGGCCATGGGAATAGAGAGAAGGGAACGATGCAAGAGCAGGAAAGGTAGAATTGGTAGGGAGAGAAGGAGAAGGTTGATGCCAGGGCTGGGGACCTCAATGACTGCATCAGAAACAGGAAATTCTAGAAGTGGGATGGGTTTTAGAGGAGCAATGTTCAGTTCTGCTTTCCTTGTTTGAGATGTCTGTGGGGCATTCAGTTTTAGTAGGCAGTTGTTAGTCCATGATTAGAACTCAGGAAAGAAACCAAATCTTGATATATAGAACTAAGATAGTCACATGCTAGCAATGCTTAACAACTGACTCTGAAAAAACAGACTTCTGACACACTTTCAAGTTTAATCTTAATAACAATTTCCCCATCACTTTCTTAAGTTTAGGCAATCAATCAAACAATAAATCCAGCCCTGATTTTTAGTCTGATGATTTCATAGCTAGACATGCTCATACTAAAAATCTAACTATCACAACCTGTTTGAGCTGGCTCCACTATATCCCACTGAGAGGCATCTTCCTAGAGTTGATAATTAAACTCAAGGGAGCTAAAGAGGTCACCCAGGTGATACGTAGAGAGAAGACAGCCCAGAACAGAACCTTGCTGGGTTTATTCACAGGTAAGGAGTGGGATTAGGATGATGATGAAGACTGAGAGGAAGTGATTAGACAGAAGGAAAACCAATGGAGAAGAAAGGGGAAAGTGTCCAGGAGCATGGCTAGCAATGTTGGAAACTACAGAGATCAGGAAAGAAGAGTGGCGCAGTGCTAATCCTCATTCAGACACTGCAGACAAGTAGCTTCTGGAGATGTAATAACTCACAGGCAGTCTCAGACTAGTGTATTCAATCCCTGGCTGAAATGCAGCTTCCTTCTGTTTTTAGGCTCATTGTCTTTAGAAGGCATGATTGATCTGACCTCTGGAGTACCTCAGCTTCTGGAGGGTAGAGGCTTTGCTTCTCTGGCACAACATTGCATATAAAACATACTTAACACATTTTTGTTGAATAGAATTGAAGGAAGGAGAGGATGTGGTTCTCCAGGATCTATTGAGAAAGAGAGGGTGGTGAAGATTGAACTTTGAGGAAGAGGGGGAACAAAGCTTTTCTGAAAGATTGGCAAAACCATTCCTTTGACAGAAGTTGACTGTGTGAAAAATGGTAAACCACTCAAAGGCCCCTGAGAATTTCTGTCAGTAAGGAGCTACTAATAGATTTGTTTGATGGAGATAAGAGGATAGCTGAAGATGAAAATCATTTGTGTAAGGAAGTGGGGTAGGAGGTAGAACCTTTTAAACTCACATTCATGATTAAGTTCAATTTGAGAAGTAAACAAAAGTCACTCATGGTTCTAAAAGAAGGAACTGCCTGATTAATGAAAGGATTCTTTGATGTCTATGCACATCAGAAACTGGAAAGGCTCAACTAGAAGGCTTTCTCTGAAGGCGATTGCTTGCAATCAAAGGTTCAAGATCACTATACTCTGAAGGTATAGCAGAATGGGAATAAGCAAAAATATATTATATTTTTTGCTTTTTTTTTTTGGAGGGCAATTGGGGTAAAGTGACTTGCCCAAAGTCACACAGCTAGTAAGTGTGTTAAGTGTCTGAGGCCGGATTTGAACTCAGGTCCTCCTGGCTGCAGGGCTGGTGCTCTATTCACTGTGCCACCTAGCCGCCCTAATAGGCAAAAATATTAAAGAAAAAATAGGCAAAACAGTGATTTCTCGTGTAAAGAATGAGGAGGAAAACCTCTTAATGGGTACATGAAAATATGGTTGTTGAAAGTTGGCATCAAGACATGTATATATTTTTAAAAGCAGAAAGCATTTTGCTTCTCTGAACTCTCTCTTCTTGTAGGTGGGTTTGTGGGCTGTGGCCCAGGGACTGTTGATAATGGTTGAAGCTGTAGTTACTCTGTATACATTTCTGATGGGAAATTACTTTTTTCTAGTCTGACAACTTGCTCTGGTGCTTCAGGGAAATGCATAAACAAAAATGGAAAGTCTACTGGGCATTTCACACAAATTGTGCTAAAATCATGTGCATATGAATAAGGTATTTGAATAGTTATTGTGGATTTGGAAAGGCTACAGATGAAATGTGTTATAATAGCAAAGTCAGTGTTATGCAGATTAGCATGTAATAGGGCTAGAAGAATCATCCCAGCAGTGATTGCACTTTCATGTATATTAAGGACTTTATATTTCCCTTCCTGTATTCTAGGCTCCAACAGAGCTGCACAACTAATTGTTTTCCAGTCTGTAGGAGGAATTTTCATGCTGGCATATCTCAAATTGTAAATTGTAGCTTTTGAGGAACATGTCATCTTTTCTCCATTTACAGGGTCTTCCAAAGGGCAAAGGATTTCTAATAAAGCTGCAAGAATTGCCAAAGTAGGCCTGGCTACCAAATTCCACAAAATGACTTGAGAAATCTAATAAATATAGTAAAATGAAGCTTAGAAGAAGAAAAACCAGTGGACTTCCTCAAATTCCTATTCCCTTGTTTCTATTATCTGCTCTATTCAAAAGGATTAAAATATGAAGAATAAAAAAAATATTCTGTCCTGGTACACAGATGTAGCCAGAAGTATCAGTAGCTAGAAGTCAGAAATTTCTCTACAAATACATGTTGGGTGGTATGTTTTTAAAGATATCCCTTTTAAGACTTTAAGGCTTCAATGGTTCTGTGATCTCATAGTTAAGAATCCTCCATTTCTATGAAATTATTGCTCATAGTGTCCAATTCATCTTCCACTGAGGAGCTACCCAACATTCCTTATGTACTTTTCTCTAGGTCTTTGAAAGTTTTGTTGGCACCCCAGTAGTACTTAAGCTGTCCATCCCTTGCTAGGTAGATAACCAATCTATTTCATTTATTAATCATAGATCTCCTGAATGATACATTTTTCTTATAATTTGACAATGTACTTCAGTTAACCAAGAAAAAATATATTGAGCATCTAGCTACTCAATAGCAGGTATTGTTGTGAGTCCTGACATTACAGACACAAAAAACTAGTTCATGCCTTCAGGGAGCTTACTTTCTATCCAGGGAGATAACACATGCATATGCAGGTTATATGACATATTTACAAAATAAATACAAAGAAATATGAGGTAGAAGGAGGGAATCATTATTAGTATCTGCTGGAATCAGAAAAGGTCTCATGCAGAAGATGTCATTTGATCTGAGCTTTGAAAGATAATAGGGATCCTAACAGACAAGAGATGAGGAAAGAGAGCATCCCAGTGATCAGGGCCAGCCTATGCAAAGGAATACAGGTATAAGATAGAGAGCCAAGTAAGAGGAACAATGTCAACTTAGATAGATTATAGATTGTGGGATAACAGATTAGTGCATAAAGATTCTGGAAAAGTAGGCTAGAAAGATTATGAAGGTTTTTAAAGACCAAAAAGAAGCTACATTTATCCCTAGAAGTAATAGGGAGCGGATTTTTTTGAGTAAGGGAGTAACATGTCCAGAATGGGATCTGAGGAAAATCACTTAGGCAGCTGTAGAGGATGCATTGGAGAAAGAAGAGATATGAAACAAGGAGAATGATTAGAAAGCTACTACAATATTATAGGTGAGGTTTGATGAGGCATTGAACTAGAGGAACTAAGAGTTGTGGCCAGTGGAGTCTAGAGACGGTGATAGAGATTTGAAAAATATTGTAGAGTAAAAATCGACAAGATTGTCATAAGTTTTTCCACTGCCTTTCAGGGTACTTGTGATCTTGATTAATAGTAGACTATGGTCTTTGTTATTATTACAGTAATAGTTAACATTCATACAGAATTTTATGGTTTTTTAAATCTTTGTACGCCACCATCATATTGAATAAAATATAAAAATCCTTGTGTTTTAAAGGCATGTGTGTGTGTGTGTGTGTGTGTGTGTGTGTGAGAGAGAGAGAGAGAGAGAGAGAGAGAGAGAGAGAGAGAGAGAGAGAGAGAGAGAGAGATCACACAATTTGGGATTATTGAAAGTGCTGAATGTTTTGCCAGCTGCAATCTGGCTGCCCTTTTCTGGGTACAACAAACACTTTGAGCATAAAAATTATTTAAACCAAGGTTGGTTAAACAACAACAGTTAAACAGAATCTCTTCCAACTAGTCAATTATATGACTTTCAGTTCTCATACCCCCAAATATTCACCTTATCATGTAAATGCTATAGCATGTCCCGATATATTTTCATAGTGGAGAGAATTCAGAGCACAAAGCTATAATTGAAATATTAATGAAATTTAATTTAAAAATTCACCACCAAGTGCTGGAATGAAAAATTGTTTTACTTTCTTTAGAAGTATTTTTGTGCTAGATATTGTCTGAGAAGATCTCAATTATTGGTCATGCATACTCTTTAGAATTTCTAGTCCCCCTTTTTTCTATCATAGACTCAAGTGGTAGCCTTTGTAAAAAAAAAAAAAAAACTTGTTTTCTCAAATCTAGAGGGGGAAAAGTATTCCACCAAAATCTAGCAGATTCTTACCCAAAATAGATTTTAGAATAATTTAATTCTCAAAGTTACAGTAAGCTACTTTCCTGAATTACCCCTCCCCCTCAAAAAAAGGTTTAGAGCAAATGCAGATACCTGGAAGCAAGAGCCATATATATATATATATGAGCCATACACACACACACACACACACACACACAAACACACACACACACACACACACTGTAGGAAGAAAATATTTGCATCAAGACAAAAAGCTATTTTCCTGGCATTCAGAATACTAATTTGATAAACTACATCCATGAATTCCAAATGGAGTGGAGTCTATTTAATATCAACTTGCTTTTTGAAAAAATGTTCCTTAGGGTGGATAGCCATGGGAGTACAGGAAGGGGGACAGATTCAAGAGATGATATAGAGGTAAAATTTAAAAGACCCAATTTAACAATAGCAAGCATTACTCTGAAGGATAGAGTACAGCGTCAGAGCTACTCTATCCCAGGCTCTTTCCTTTGAAGAGTAAGGGAGGGATGGTAAGTTTGTTAAGGATTTTTTCTCCCAACCATAGTCATCATCTTATCTTCTCCCTGGAGATTTAATCAGACAGTTGTAACTCTGTTACAACAATTGGCTTACTTTTTAGCTAAGGTTCAATATAATAGTGGTAAGTTCTGCATAGTCCCTTTCTTTACCTTGTAGAGTTTATTACAAATCATACATTATTATTGCAATCAGAATAGTTTGGAGGCCCCAGTTAGGAATATTCCTAACATTCAACAAAGGTTTGACTTAATGCTATAATTCAAATTTGTGTTCATCTCTAGTTAACTCCTGGCTACTTGATGTTTCCTCAAAAATAAGGATCCAGGAAATATTCAGATGAAATGCAATTTAGATTAAATATAATGACTAATCCTGGCTCCAGAGAAGAGATGATGAAACATATTTCCCTTTTCTTGGTAGAAAGGTAGGGGACCACAGGCAAGAAATGTTGTGTATATTGTCAGACATAATCACTTTATCTTATGATTTTGCTTAATCTTGTTATATTTTTTTCTTTTCTTTTTTTATTGAGGGTCTATAGCAAGAAGGGCATATCAGAAAATAAATGTAATGTTAAAGAACCAAAAACACAAAGAAACCAAAAAAGCATCAATAAAACATTTTTAAATACCCTACAGCAACAGTTCTCTTACACATTGTAAAATTATGAATTTGATGATCCTTTGCCAATAAAAATTACATCTTAAAATCATAAAATTGTTAACATTACTGGTCAAAGCATCATTATAAAAAAGTTCTGAATAAACTAAATAAAATCCTTTGCAAAATCCTTAGCTCCCTGTAATTAGAAGTGTGCAAGTACAAGTTGCATAATTAGCTGTCAAAAATATTCTAGAAGGGATTTCTGCAATGGGTGAGAAGTTATACTTAATGATTTGTAAGAGCCAATAAGAACGATAAAAATAATAAACTAGGGCTCTTAAGTTCTATGAACAACACTTGTTACTATTGCCATAAACCATTTTTTTTAAGTCACTGAGTAGGTTTTGCTTTACACATCTGTATGTTTATCTCTAATGGTCATTATTGGGAACATATTTAAACATCATTTTTTAGCACTGAAATTTGCAAAAGGGTTCCATCTTGTATGGTAAATTGAATATTCACATAGAGAAAGACAAGAATAGGAAGGCCCAAGTAATATTGGTGTTGAATCAAACAGAATTGAATCAAATAGAAATAAAATTCATTTTACATAAATAAGTGATATAAGAAGACAAATTCATGCGACTAAATTACATAATTCTGAATGAATTTTACTATAGATATATTAATTTTTACTAGTCAAAACTGCCATACTTAATTCTAACTAAAGTATTATAGAATGATATACAATGATCAGCCTGTCTTATGTTCAGTCTGAGAGAATGCAAATGACTTGAGATCAAGGATTGTTTAGTTTTCATCTTTGTGTTTCTGGTACCTTCATTTCAGAGGTTGCCATAGTGAAGGAGTTCATCATCAAGTGACCATTCTACTGAAGCTGATTCTTCCTGTGTTTAGCTAGGCTGGTCTTTATAAAGTCCTACATTGCCATGACTGTATTCAAAGCCTCTACAGAATTGTAGAATGTGCCAGGATTTATCCTATGCCAGCTTAGTTTCCAAGAATTGTTGGCTCACCTCCATACCCTGATAAAGTACCAGCACTGGACTTTGTGGAGATAGCCTTGAGAGATAAGGTATTAAGGAAGACCTCAAACATGCTGGATGCACATACCACATGAAGAAACAGTAGGAAGACTGACAAGGGTTGCATAAAATGTACAGATTTTGATCTGGGATTATAATCTGAATTACTTGAGGGAAACATTAAAATCTCTGAAATTCATTTGAGCATCTACAATGACCGATAGGTACTAGATAACTACTAATTAGATTGAGTTGACTATTAGGAGAGGAAGCAATTGATGAGGTAAATATTGAACATATAAAAGGTAAAAGATTTAGATGAAGAGTTCTCTAGGTTATATTTTAAACTTTATTGATACTTTTTGTTTTTCTATAATTTTATTTACTAATACACCCTCTCATTCCAGTGAACCTTCTTCTGAAATTTTTTTTTTGGAGAGCAACTGGGGTTAAGTAATTTGCCCAAGGTCACATGGCTAGGTTTTTGTTTGGGTGTTAAGTGTCTGAGGCCAGATCTGAACCCAGGTCCTTCTGACTCCAGGGCCGGCACTCTACTCACTGCACCACCTAGCTGCCCCAATGTTGTTTTTTTTTTTAAAGAAAGAAGCAAAAAGATAGCTCAGCAAAATCTTCTAAGCTTATTTAAATAAAAAAATTTACCAGTAGCAAAGTTAACTAATTGGTACCGTATTGGGCCTTGACTTTTTCAAGACCAAATGAAGCAATTATAAATGCAAAGATCAGACTTTGCTGGTGCCATAAGAAGCAAAAAGTAGATAACTAGATAGGGAAGTGCTTTTGTAGGTCACTGAGAATGATTCAAGGATGTACAAGACCAATGAGTTGAAGAAAATCCATTTAAATAAGTTACAATAAAACACTAGCAAGAAGGACCCATAAGAACTATAGAAATAATAAACTAGGTCAATAAAGCCCTATAGGGCAATATATATGTTCTAAGAAATGGGAATAAGCCTATGAAATTGACACTGAAATTGTGGGTGGATGTGAAAGCTAGCAGGAAGGTAAGTGGAATTATATGAAGTCGGGTGGTGTGGTAGACAGAGTATGGGGACTTTCAATCAGAAAGACCAGAGTTCAAATGCTGCTTCAGATGCTTATTAGCTATGTGGCCCTGGGTAAATTACTTAAACTATCTCAGCTTCAGTTTCCTCATATGTAAAATAGGGATAATAATAATATCTGCCCCACAGGGCTGTTGTGAGGATCAAATAAGATAACATAATGTAAAATACTTAACAAACTTTAAAATTCTATATAAATTCTAGCTATTATTTTAATACTTAATGGGATAATAAAAGTGTCAAGCAGATATGTAGGAGAGGGGTACTTTCACTATTCAATAATGAGATTCATTGGATTAATAGAATCATTAAAATATCTTAAATTTGCTAGAACAATATTTTGTGTCTCACTACAGTTTTTTTTTTTAATTTCATTTTATTTTCTGGTTGCTATGTGGAATAGCTAAGGGAGTTGTACACTGGAAATGAGGGGTGGGAAGAGAAAGACTATGTAGAGAATCTTGGCTTAGTCTCTCCATGAATATTGCCCAGGATAACCAGATGTCCCTTTTTGAAGAATTGATTCCATTTCTGAAGAAGTCTTTGGCTGACAAGCTGTACCCTTTTTTTATGAATGTGGAGACAGGAATGAGAAGCACCCAACCTTCTCTCATGAGAAGTCAGCTTGAAAGACTGATTCCTTACAGCTTCCTTACAGCTTTAGAGGATTAGAGTGGCATTTAGTAATACACCAATGATCTCTTTGGGGTATCATCATCAATAAGAAAAATTCAAGATGGGAGCCAAAACACGGTAAACAAGTATTATTTCCCTAAGAAATGAGGGAAAAAATTTCCATAAATGTTCATGCTAGCACCTTAATGTGCACCTTGCCCCAGTTTGAATTATCTCAAGACCAGGCTGATCAAATGTCATGTTTGTATGATTAATCTTTTTTTCCTTCAAGGCTTGGTGGCCCAAGGGATAAGGCACTAGGCCTGGAGTCAGTAAGACCTGAGTTCAAATCCTTGCCCAGATATTTACTGTGTTACCCTGGGAAAATAATTTTAATCTTTATCTTCCTCAGTTTCCCCATTTATAAAAAAGGGATAATAACAGCATCTCTTTCCCACATGGTTGTTGTGAGGATCAGATGCTTATTAAACTGAATTGTCTCTAACCATTACAAGTTAGTCCTTCCTTAGACTCTGGCTCCCTCAGCTCATGTAGTTTATTCCTAGAGTTATTGGATGCTGAATTGATCATACAGAGCCAATATCACATCATCTGAAGGATAGCTGTCACATGTCTGCCATATGGCAGGCCAGGGGTTCTAATGATAGGGTCAAATGAGAAATGTAGTTTATATGTGATTTGAGAGGACTGGAGACATTTGAAAAATCATCTTTTAGAGAAGGTTCTTTTTCAAGTACAGGATGAATTAGATGTCCCCTGAGGTCCCTTCTAGCACTTTGATTTCTGTGATGTTGATTCTTATGTCAGCAGTGTTACCACTAGGTGGGTGATGTACAATGAGCTCTGGATTAGACCTCAGAATACAAGAAAAGCAGAGAGGAATAGAATGGACTTTATTCCTTGGCCACCATCTCACCAGCTATGTGCCTCCTGGACCATTGACCATGTTTTGAAAGATTTAATCCTTTCTGCTCTAAAACTTCCCACTTTCTAGTTCTGGAGCCCTAATCAAGTCAATACTGTCATTGCCACTGGAAAAGTTATGCTAATCTACTCCTATAGTTCCACTCACCATTCCTGTAACTTGCCAAATCAAAATGCTTCCTCCCTGGCTGCCACCCCCTAATATGTGTTGCTTCCTCTTATTACAATGTAATTATCTGGAAGGCAAGGACCGTTTCCACTTTTCTATCTGCATTCCCAGGGCTAGCCACAAAATAAGTGCTTCATAATTTTTTTTTATTCATTCATTCGGACAGCCAGACTCCTGTCACAATATCTCCTTTGTTGCTTTCTTCCCACCCACTTCCCCTTTCCTATAAATGCACCCTGGAAAACTATCCTTGAATCTCTATTCTACATAATCATCTCTCTTAGTGATCTTATCTGCTTTTATAGAGCGTCATTCTCTAAGTGGTTCACTCCTCTTTATCTCCAACCTGAACTTCTCACCTACATAACAGGCTGATAATAACTACCTACAAAACAATCCTACTTGGAGTATTCCTGTGTCCTTGGACTCAAGAAGTTTGAATTTGACAATTCCTTTTCAACTCCCAAACTTACTTCCCTTCCTAACTGCCCCTTTCTCTCAAATGCATCATTATCCATTCTCCAAATCTCCTAGGTCATAGCACCTTTTAAGTCTTTATTCTCTTCCATTCCCAAATTAATCATTGAACAATTGCATTCTATGACCTCATAATTTTACCACCAGGACTAGGTGCACTGGCATCTCCTATTGTTTTTCTGTTTTGATGACCTTTTCCCTTTGAACTAAGGTCCTCTATCTCCCTCAGGTCCTCTATCTCCCTCACCTTTACCTGAGAGGGAAAAGATCGAGGGCTTTTAGCTCATTAAAACTGCATGCAACATTTCTTTTAGGTATTTTAAAGTATCATAGGAAAAGATCTGAAGTTTAAAAAAAAGGTAGGCGGGGGAGAAGCATTTGAATCTTGGTCCTATATACATATGGACCTGGAACTAAGACTTTATCTTTCTTAGTTGCTTCCCCACAAGCTGACTGACCTCCTTTTTCTCCTGGTCTCTTCCTCTGTGTCTGTTGACTCAGTCCTTTTTGAAATGCATGCTAAGTCATACTTAGTGTTTCTAACAAACATGATTTGGTTTGGCAAGACTTTTAGGTGTTTCAGCCCTTCTTAAATTTCTCCAACTGTAACAGTGACTGTGAGAGCCTCATGCCTGCAGAAGATAGCTTCACTTCTGCCTTCTCTTTCTCCCAGTTTCTTCCCCTCCCCCCCCCCCACTCTGGAGTTTATTTAGGCATGGAAGGAAGTTATGGTAGGTGCTCTCATAGCCTGTCTTTAACCACAGATCTTTGGGAGCTTGTCTTTCCCCCATGATTCCATCACCAAAAAAGTTGCTTGCCTATGTTTCCTATAAAGAATTCTTCCTGTGGGCTTTGGGCTTCCTCCAGTGACCCCAGAAGCCATTTATTTTTCTTTCCTGTAGAAGGCAATAGTTCCTGCTGCTGAAACGCTCTCTCACCCTTGACCTACCTAACCTCTTTTATCCTGGTTACTAGTTATTTTAAAATAATTTTGCTCTCCAGGCATAAGGATTTGATTTTGCCTTCACTGGAGAAGTTGATTTTTCTATATCATTGCCCTAGATCAGCAATTCCAAAAATAATTTAGCTGTGGAAGCCTTTTGGGCTTGAAATATATTAATACAGCCTAAAGAAATGCAATATCTCCAAGACAAAATGTGTGTGTGTGTGTGTGTGTGTGTGTGTGTGTGTGTGTGTGTGTGTGTGTGTGGACATGGAGATTGAGGACAATTTGGAGCAAATTAGAATTAAACCTATTTCTTATTTTGCTAAGTGAATGTTTCAAACTTAATTTTGAAAAGTAAAAATAGTATTTGAATTGAAGTTTCCTCATGAAGCTTTTATTTATATCATTATATTAATGGAACAATAAAGTCCTGCATAATACAGTTAAGGAAATACATCTCTCTAAATGCTCTATGACCTCTGAGACTATCTTAAATTTTAAGCTTTTAACCTTTTAAGCTTTGTTTCTTAGTACAATCTCACCCTGCAAATTAAGCTTCTTCCTATTTTCAATCAGATATCTCATCAGATTTCTGTTTCTAGGATTCTCATTTCCAGGTCACTGGGAAAGGTTAGTTAATATACAGATTGAAACCAAAAGGCATTCCTTACTGGCCCAGGTCACTATTCCATACTTTCCTCCTTACATTTTAGATGACTTATTCTCAGATATCTTAAACATTTTCCTGGACGTCCTTACATGCCCATCAAACAATCCCACTACCATGATAAGGGCCTTCAAAATGATACTTAGATTTGCCTTCTCAGTACCATTGTTATCTAATTACTCAGTACCATTGTTACCTAATTAGCCGCCTTGACTCAAACCACCTTCCCTTTCAAGTTACTGGACTAATCACTGTCAGTTTGACTACCTAAAATTATTTTTATAATGTCATGCCTCTACTTATAAAAAGCTCCTCACTGGCCACCAGATCAAGTCCCAAATCATTTGCTTTACTCTCAAGTCCCCCACGATTTGGCTTCACCAAATCTATCTAATTTTAGTAATCCTCCATTTTAACCGGCCTGTTTTCCTCCCTGTCTTATACATATATAGTCACTTTTGTATTTGTACTTTTTGATATTATCTCTTTCCCCCCTTATCCCAAACCCTGAATATCATCATATTCGCTCTTCTATCAAAATTTTACCCATCCAACAAGATCCAGCAAAACCTTAACTCTACCTTTAAATCTTTCCAGGTAACTTCAACTCAAAGTAATTTTTCTCTTCTTCAAAGTACTACCAAACTTTAAATTAGTACCAAATCATTAAGCACTTAGTTGATTAATTTTCCTCTTCTTTCCTTCCTTCCTACATTGTCCTTTCTCCTTCCCTCTTTTTCTTCCCTTTTCCCTTTCTTCTTCCTTACCCTCTAAAAGAGAAAAAGAATTCCAAAATTATGATAAATGTGAGAACATAGCCACCTTTGCCCTACGGTGTTAATGAAAACATAAATGGGAAGCTCCCTGGGAGGCTGTCTCAAATTCTGAATGTATGCAATGGCCTTATGCTCCAGATGGATATTTGGAAGACAATATCAAAGGCGAAGTCCTGCTGCTGCTTTAGTCTGGTGACTTTTTAAAGCATCTATTTCAATCCTGAGTATTCCAAAAATGGTTTAAATATCATAGAGAGCTACAGTCTGTTCATTTATTTTGTAGAAGTTCTTTACAGCAGCTATTTCTATCTGAACTTGCCTCACCAAGCAGATGGGATAACCAGTGGCATACCATAGCTACTAGGTACACTATTCTAAAGTGACAAATGAATCAGGTAGGCATCTGAGTCCATGGTTTACCTGGTGTCATCCAGGAATGGGGATAGTATACTAGGTTAGAGGACTTATAGGCACATCAGCATAGGGCTGGAGGAAAGAATCCAAGCAGCAAACCTTAGACATCCAGGTACAGTGTTGATTCTTTACCAGTCAATGAACTTAAGATAAAGCCTTAGATGGCATAAATGACTAGAGTTTATGGAGAACTAGGTTGAGAATTAAAAAAAAAAAAACCCACATAACTGTGGTTTCATCAATTTCAGAAATTAACCTTAAATATTAACAATCCATGTTCTTTGGGAAGAGTAGGGACCGGGTTTTATTTTTTGTTTTGCCCTACTTTGTATCCCTAGAACTTAATAAAAGTTCCTTGACTATCTATTTCATTCAAAACAGATCAATACCTACTCTAAAACCTAAGATCTTAGAAGGTTGTCTCAGAGCACTGAAAGGGTCAATGACTTGCCCTAGGTTGCAATGTTAATGTGTGCCAGTAGTGGAACATAAGCCTACATTTTCCTGGCACTACCTCTTGGATTGAGTAGTACCAATAATTACATCCTCCAACACACTCATGGTCCTGACCTATCTCCTGACTGCAGACATTTTCACTGGCTGTCCCCATGCCTGGAATGCTCTCCCTGTTTATTTCTGACTCCTGGTTTTGCTAGCTATCCTCAACTCTCAGCTGAAGTCCATCCTTCTGTAAGAAGCATTTTCCAAGTCTTCTTTAATCTTAGTGTCTTCCCTTTGAAACTACCCCCAATTCATCCTGTATCTAGCTTCTTTGTGCATAGTTATCTCTTTGTGGTCTCCTCCATTAGAATGTGACCCCCTTGCGTTCAAGGACTGATTTTTGCCTTTCTGTGTATCCTCAGTATCTAACACAGTGATTGGCCCTTAATAAATGCTTGTTGAAAGACTGCTCTAGTACTGACTCCCCAGTTACAACCCCAGCTCCTCCTAACCATTCCGGGTACTTGTGCCTTCATAGCAACTCAATTAGGTCTTTTGATTAACATTTGCTCAGCTCCCAAGCCCAATTTAGATCCTTTGTTGTCATCCTTGAAGTGATTATCTTTCCCCTACTCCAGCAGAGATGAATGTATGCCTTGACCTAGGTGGGATCTGATAAAAACAGTCCTGATTTTAATGGTTTGAATGGATATTAATATTCACAGTTAAAACCCTGAGCGCTAAGATATTTTGACATATAAGCCAAGCACCACACAAGCAAACGTTTGGTATTTTCCCCAGTTGCAACTAAACTTTAAGCAAATAAAAATTATTCTATACTGATAACTTCATATTAAAGTTATAATTCATCTGGAAGAGAAAACTTCTCTAGCATTCCAGTGAATAACACATTTTGAACTACTACATACTGTGTACCAAAATCAAGAACATGAAGCCCAGGAAAAGAAATATGAAGCAATTCTATTTTCTAGGAAACTGAATCAGGAATGTTCTCTGTAAGGTTATGATTTGCTGATTGCTTAGTATTGATGCTATCACTCTCAGAGGACTGCTCCCTCACCACAACATTATATTTCCCATCTCAATGTCTTTGCAAAGACTATCCCCTGTGCCTGAAATATATCCCTTCCTCATCTCCATCTCTTAGAATCCATATCTACTACAAAGTCGAGTTCTGTCTCCTAAAGCAAGTCTGTCTGATTCCTCTGGGAAGCTAGTATTTCCCCCACCTTGCCTCACAATTTTATTGTGTTTACTTTGTCCATATTTTGTATTAACTTGTTCAGGGCTGATCCTGACTCAGCCTAATACTTTGGCAGTTTAAATTTAATACTGGAACAAAATGAGACAATCATAGGACACTCAAGAGGAGGGAGAGATAGAGATGAGAGTGAGTGAGGGAAGAAGAGGAAGAGGAGGAGGAGGAAGAAGAGGAAGAAGAAGAAGAAATAATTTGCCAAAGTGGGAGAAACATATTCAATAAAGATGTGTATTGAGGATATCTCAAGTTGATTCAACTGAGCAAAGTTTCCCAGACTCTTGTTTATCCTGATTCACCAGTGAAGCATCAAAGTCTGCAAATTCTGTCACCCTGAACCACCAAAACTTTCCAGCTGAGTCAAGTAGCAGACTTCTGGAACTCCAACTAAGGACAGATATACAGACACAAACCCAGATCACATACTTGAAGACCTACAGATCGGGAAGGCAGCTATTAGACTCTGTCCTGGATCCGGATGCTTTGGGAGCACTGAAAGTTTACACGTCCTCGGTCTAAGGAGTCCCTGATATCCAGGAAGAACATAACAATGCCCTCAGAAAGCAGAGGAAGGATATAGAAAGACAAGAGGTTATCTCACTTGTTCTCTCAAGAAGTGAACAAATTCAGGGGCGGCTAGGTGGCACAGTGACCAGAGCACTGTCCCTGGAGTCAGAAGGACCTGAGTTCAAATATGGCCTTAGACACTTAACACTTGCTAGCTGTGTGACCTTGGGCAAGTCACTTAACCCCAACTGCCCTGACATCCCCCCTCCAAAAAGCAAAAAAAAAGGAAGAAGAAGTGAACAAAGTCAGGTTGCAACATGAGGTATGAAAAGAGGAAGTAGATTGAAAGAATCACAAAGTATAAAACCAGAGGTAGAGAATGACACACACACACATATGTGTGTGAATATATATTTGTGTATGTGTGTGTTTGTGTGTGTATACACATATACAGAAGTATCTATCTATCTACATGCAAAACTCCAATACAAACTAGAACAAAGCAAAAACTATAGCTTAGTTATAAGTGCAACTGGAATTCCTGAAAGTAATAAAGCAAGAGGTTGTTTTTTTTTTAAGAATTAAAAATTATTGGGGTGGTTAGGTGGCACAGTGAATAGAGCACCAACCCTGGAGTCCGGGGGACCTGAGTTCAAATCTGGCCTCAGACACTTAACACTTACTAGCCATGTGACCTTGGGCAAGTCACTAACCCCAATAACCCTGTCTTCCTCACTGCAAAAAGAAAAAAAAAAGAATTAAAAATTATTTTATAAATAACATGAGAGCAGTAGAGGAAAAAATTAGAAAAGAAATGAGAGTTATGCAAGAAATCACAAGAGAAAACCTCCCGGATCTCTTAAAGGCAGAAAGCAAAGTAAAAATAGATTCCACTGGTCATCTCCTTAAAAAAATCTCAAAATGAAGACTTTTAGTAATATTATAGCCAAATCAAGAGCTTTCAGGTCAAAGAAAAAATATTTCAAGCAGCCAGAACAAAAGAATTCAAATGTCAAGAAGCTACAATCAGGATCACATACAATTACACAGTTACTATTACAAAGGTGTAGAGAGCTTCTGGAATACAATATTCCAGAAGGCAAAAGATACAGACTTGTGGACAAGAATAACTTACCCAGAAGAAACCTAGTATAATCCTACAGGGGAAGATGAAGTATTCTTTTTTTTTTTTTTTTGGCTTTTTGGAGGGCAATTGGGGTTAAGTAACTTGCCCAAGGTCACAAGGCTAGGTATTGTTTGTGTGTGCGTTAAGTGTCTGAGGTCGCATCCGAACTCATGTCCTTCTGACTCCAGGGCCGACGCTCTACTCACTGCGCCACCTAGCCGCCCCGAAGATGATGCATTCTTAATGAAATAGAGGACTTCTAAACATCCCTGACAAAAAGATCACAGTTACATAGAAACCCTGAAAAGAAAGATACAAAGGTAAACATAATGATCATAAAGGGCTAAACAAGAATATACTATTGACATTCTAATATGGAGAAATGTAACATGTGTTCCCTCAAACCCTCATTTTCATCATCAGATATTATAAAGGGAATCTAACTAGATAGTCTGGGAATGGTTCTGTTATGTTTTGATGATCTCAAAAGAAGAATAAAAAAGAAGGGGAAGAAGAATACCCTTGGAGGTAAACATGGGGAAGAAGGATGAGAAAATTACTTCATATAATTGGGAGTCCAATGAGGAGGAAGAGGTGGTGATGCTCGCTGTCATCTGAACTGGTCAAAAGAGGGAAGAATGCATATATACACATATAAGAGAGAGGGTACAATGAGGGAGTAATCACAAGCAAAACAAACCTAAGGGTATACAAAAATATTTATAGCTTCTCTTTTTTATGGTGGCAAATTATTGGAGGCAAGGGGTGTACACTGCCTGGGGAATTGCTGAACAAGTTACACTGTATGAATGTGATAGAATACTATCATGATGTAAGAAATGTGAAGGGATATTTTCAGAGAAAACTGGGAAGACTGGTATGAACTGATACTAAGTTAAGTGAGCAGAACAAATATCATAAAGATAAAAGACTATGAAGGAGTTAAGAACTCTGATGAACAAAATAATCAATTACAATTCCAGTGGATTCATGATGAAATATACTATTTACTTTCAAATAGGTAATGAATTCAGAGTGTAGGCTGAGGCACATAAACACACACATACATACATATGCACACACATACAGGATAAAGACAATTTGTTTTATATATTTAAAATTTTTTTTATTTTATATATTTGTAATGGGGTTTTTACTTTTCTTCTCAACAAGGGTGGAAGAGAGATGGAAAAGGAGAGAAGACAGATTTTCAATCATTGAAAAATTAATTTAATTAAAAATATAAGTGAATGTTGGGCTTTGAAGTCAGGACTGGCCTGGTTTCAAATCTTACCACTGGATATCACCAGCTCTGTGGTTTGAGGCTTAAATAAGACAAAGACCACAACCTTTAAAGTGCTATCTAAATATCAGATATTGTTACTAATGTTTATCTCAAATAATTAGGCTTTTTACTAAAATTTGCCAACAAAAGCTCTTACTCATTACATTAGACAGACATACATCATCAACATACTTCACCGACTCAGAATTTGCAACCAATTTTAAGTGTTTCTTCCAGAGTCTTAGAAATTACTAGATGGTTTCACCTCAGATGATACCATTCCATAATGTTATTTTGGGTAAATGCTACTTTCCAGAAATCATAAACATACCAGTTGTCCAATTTTCAACCAGGATGTAGCTTTTCATTTGGTGAGGATCCCTGCCAAATACCACCAAAACCCAACTTCCTGTGGCTTCTCGACCACTAGCCACCCCAACACTGGATTAAACAGCAGGACAAACAAGGTTGGCTGAGTCCAAAATTTCACCTGCTAGAAGTATCACGAAAAAAACTTCTAAAGAAGCACTAGTTATATTTCTTCCTGTTTTACCATCTAAAGCATTATCCTGCTTTATCTTCAGCATAGCCACTGGTAATGATTCAAACCCAATGTCTAGATGGACGAAAGACTAGGCTTCCAGTTCTACTATTAACTCACACACACACACACACACACACACACACACACACATTAACTTCATACTGTCTATGTTTCTTGCTTTCTCAAAATTCAATTCAGTAACATTTTAAAAAATCATTTCCTTCAAAACTAGCGCTAGTTTTAAGGAATACAAAGGAATTACGAGACAGTTCCTGTCTTCAAGAAGCTTAAACTCTTTCTGGGGACATGAAGATTATACAAATATAATATAAAATAATATGCTGAAGTGAATTTAATGGGGCACTAGACTTGGCAATAACTTTGTAAGCACTGGTTACTATTCCTTCTTAAGAAAAACAAAACAAAACAACTATGGTATCTTTCTCTGTTACTTTCAACACTAGACAGTTCAGAGAATGGTGATCTATAAATGGTGTCTCTAGTCTTGTCTCTTCTGTCTAACATCTGAATGACTGTGGGCAAGTCACTTGAGCTTCCTCAGGTTCACCTTCCTTATTCAAAAACTGAATGGTTTGAACTTTATAATCTCTGAGATTCCTTCTAATTGATTCTATAACTCATTATGTGGGGGCAATAGACTATAGTAGAAAGAACATTGGATTTTGTTCCATCCCAGCAGCCCTGTGATGTTAGCTTTAATCCTAGTCACAAGGTCAAGTCCTTAATCTTTCTGAGCCTTAGTTTCCTCATTTATGAAATGATGGGGCTGGATTCAATGACTGGGGATATGACTTCTAGCTCTGAATCTATGATATTCTGTTCCTAAGTGTGAGTACGTATAGCATAGGAAACATGGTCCATGGTGTCCTGGGCCATCAACAAGAGAGACAAATCAGAATTGCAGGAGTTATTGACAAAAGCTTTACCAAGTGTGAGCTGAACCTTGAATGACAGGTGGGGAAGAGGGACACTCAAGGCAGAGGGAACAAGATTAAGAACAAGAGCAAGACTGATGAAATAAATGTGGAATGCACAGAGGACAATCAGGATGCATACTTGTAAGGGATAGAGGGCAGACCACAGACATATGGGAGACATCATTTCATAAATGAGGAAACTGAGGCCCAGAGAGATTAAGGGACTTGCCCTTGTGAGCAGGATTAGAGCTAACATCCCAGAGCTGCTATCTGAACCTACATTCTCTCACTCAAAATCCAGTGTTCCTTCCACTACAGTCTATCGCCTCCACATAATGAGTTACAGAATCATAATTCAATTAGAAGGAATCTCTGCAATTCTAAAGTTCAAACCCTTAAGTTTTCAAATAAGGAAGGTGTTTTTACTAACTGGATCACCACCCACATTAGTATTATATTTGTCCACCCTTCTGACATTTTTTTGATAACAACAGACATTTTTAGATGAACAGTGCTATAAGATGTTATAGTTCTCACTGATGAAAATACATGCTAGAAGCAGAGTTCTGTTAACCAAATCTTAAAGATTCCCTGTAGGCTGCACGATATTCCAAAGGCACAAAACAGTAATGCCATATGGCACTATCTTGGACCCTCATTCTCTTTTACATACATAGATCACTATCAGCTTTTATTGTCAATATCATGATGCAAATTCCATTATTACTGGATTACATATTATAAAATATCTTTCATTTAAGAGATAGAAAAGAGAGAAAAGAAATTCAGAGAAAAAAATAGAGTGGAAAGAGGAAAAGCAGATCCCTGCATTTGCAGTCCCAAACTTTCATGATCTAGCATTGGCATGAAGACTAACCAGAAATGTGACTTAAGGCAAGTCTACACATATCATGTTCAAATGAAATATTACAGATCTAACCAAATGGCACGTACAAAACACTGATTTTGTTGCACAGCTTGTAAAGTCATTACTGTGATTAAATCATGAACTTGGTAAATCTCCAGGGAGGGAGAAACCTGATGTTCAGCCTTCTATCATTCATTTGTACACTTAATGTGCAAATGTCCCTGTTTCCCATGAAGTCAATAATAAAATCATCACTGGGGGAAAAAACTCAGTTGAGAAAGACAGACATATTTTTGCATCTTGAATTTGTACTTTAAGAGAAAAAACATCCCACTGTTGAAAGGACTCCCAGGATACGAACTAGTTCCTTATCTATCTGTTGTTTTTTCTCTTGCTGAAAACAAACTGTTTAAACTTGCCACTTTATGTTCACTGAATAAAACAAACTAGTCTCCTCCCAAACCTGCACATAAAAATTTATGCTTTGGTACCTATAGTTAAAGTAGTTTCTGCTCACACATTTTAAATTTCTTATCTGTAAAGTAAGTAAAAGATAGGTTACTCTTAGAACACTTTAAAATAAAAATTGTATAGACAAAATGTAATTGTACATGCCATTGATAACTATTGAATGAACAGTGTAATAAGAGTAAAAAACCAGGCAATGCAAAGAAGAAACAAAAGGCCTGGAAATCTATTGCTATCCACTACATGAAGAACTGATCAATACACTAGTAACTAAGAACTGTGTGTAAAGATAAAAATATAACCAGCATGAAGACATTTTTCTGAATTTAATTTAATCAGCTCTCTCCCCTTCTCTCTACAAAGCAAGTATCACCTATTCTATGAATCAAAAAGTCAGTAGAAAATGGTCATTCTTTAAAAAGATCCAAATATTTTTAATTGCCAAGGTAATGTAGTTTTGTCCTCTTGCCCTCAGTGCCCCCTCCCCCTGAAAAGCTCGGGCCATAACAATTTGCCTATCTTTACAGTGAATAATAGGGAGGAGTGGTGATGGGGAAGCAGACAATCTAACTTGTACTAATCTATTGTTTTTTTGTTGAATCATTTCAATCTTGTCCAACTCCTTGTGATCACATTTAGGGTTTTCTTGCAAAGGTACTAATGTGGTTTGTAATTTCCTTCTCTAGCTCATTTTATAGAAGAGAAAACTGAGGCAAACAGGGTTAAGTGACTTGCCCAGGGTCACACAGCTAGTAAGGGTCAGAGGCCAGATTTGAACACAGGAAGATGAGTCTTCCTGATTCCCAGCCCATGTTCTATCTACTGCACCACCTAATTGCCCAAGCTATTCTTTTAACTACTGTTTAATTTGTTAAGGGGAAAAATGTGAAATAAATTCCTCTCCAGTCAAGGTGATGCAGTAGATAGAGCACTGGTCTTGTGTTCAAATTTAGCCCCAGACACTTAATAGCTGTGTGACCCTGGGCAAGTCACTTAACCTCAGCCTACCACAGTTTCTTCAACTGTCAAATGAGAATAATAACAGCACTGACCTCTCAGGGTCGGCCTGAAGATCAAATGAGCGTATATGCTCTTAGAGCAGTATCTGACATATAATAGATCCTTAACAATGCTTATTCTCCATCCTCTTTTTAGCATGTAATTCTATAAATGTTGCTTCTAGTCTAGCAAATTTTTTCTCTAAATTTCACATTACCAACCAGAGTGCTGCATACTAAAACAAAGTCTGTGCAGCCAAAAATGTAATTGTACATTCCACTGATAAATAACTGTTTGATGAATATTGTAACAAGAAAGAAATAGTCAAAAACCAGGCAATGCAAAGAAGAACAAAAGACCTGGAAATCTATTGCTATCCACTACATGAAGAACTGATCAATACACCAGTAACTAAGAACTGAGTGTAAAGATAAAAACATAACCAGCATGAAGACATTTTTCTGAATTTAATTTAATCAACTCTCTCCCCTTCTCTCTACAAAGCAAGTATCTCCTCTTCTATGAATCAAAAAGTCAGTAGAAAATGGTCGTTCTTAAAAAAGATTCAAATATTTCTAATTGCCAAGGGAACGCAGTGTCGTCCTCTTGCCCTCAGTGCCCTCTCCCCCTGAAAAGCTTGGGCCATAACAATTTGTCTATCTTTACCAAAAAAAACCCCAACATCCTGATCAAGTCACACTATCAAACTGTTGTCATAGCTATCACTCATTGAAAGCACAATGAAACCATGGACATACAAGGTGATGCTATTTTTAAAAGTTACATATTTAGTTCAGCAAATGGAAGAGAGAAATACTGGCCAAGAATTTTGGGGGGGAGACAAATATCATTCCAATGAATATTCTATCTCCCTGAAATAAAATGTCAGATTTCTTCCCCAGACACATATTTGTCATCATGTTCATACTCAGTGTTATTTCCAACTAATAAACTCATCCTATTTTGATTCACGGACAGTACAGAACATATTGTCAGATGTAAACCAAGATAGCAAGGCCCAGATACAAGGTACTTTTTGCTTTGAAGCATCTATATAATATTGCAAAGACTAATTTTGTTGCAATATCAAAGTAACCCTCTCTGACGCTACCAAAGCATATTCTTCTTCCTAAAGACAATTTGGGGACCTACTAGGAAATTTTGAGACTCAGATATAGCTATCCTGAGGAAAAAATAAGTGAAGATCACAGTTATTATGCACAAGTGGCCACTTTTCTTTCATATTGCTTACTGCTGGGGTTGGAAAACTTTTTGAGGTGTCATCACAGGCCTTCATTTTAAAATACTTTACTGGAAGTGGAAAGAAAAGTTGTTTTTTGAGGCAATAGCAAGGGAAGAAAGGCAAGAAAGGGCAGTGGGTACATGGGAAGCCCATTCGTGGGTGATGTCCATGAATGGCACTCTATACAGTGTCACCTAGTTGTCCCACATGACATACAGTAGGTACTTAGTAAATGTTACTTGAATGACTGACATTAAAAGAAGTAGAGGAAGGTTTCCATATTGTTGGATATATACATGTGGAGAATTTATGGAAAGACAGACAAGAAATCACATTGATGGGTTTTGATATGCATACACTGAGGTAGTACCCATCTTGATAAAATCATGAATCTATCAAAGCTCCCTTTCCAGGGAGATATGAAAGTCTGTTTCACACACACACACACACATTCAAAGGTGTACTGGAGCCAGCTCATACTGGCCCTCAAAACCAGATAGTTAAATTTTCAATGTGAGTATTTACACCTTGTAAATCAGCAAACACTACAAATCAGGGTTTGATGTAGTATTCTGTTTTATCTACAAGGGACTGTGAACCTGCAACCTGCAACAAGATCACATGTGGCCTTCTAGGTCCTTGGGTTCAGCCTTTTGCCCGAGGCCAAGTTTTGCAGAACAAATCATTTTATTAAGGGTATATTTGATCTGTGAAGTTTGGATTCAGTCAGAGGGCCACAATTGAGGACCTAGAGGGTGACATGTGGCCTCTAGGCTGCAGGTTCCCCATCCTTGATAATAAAATAAGTGAAAAGAAGTTAATAATGTAAATTAAACTTTTTTTTTTCCTGGAGAGCTGGTTGCTAAACATTTACCAGCACACCTCAGTATTTATGTATATTGCAAATAAATATATGTGTACATGAATTATATGCATATGTGTGTACATGCATATTGTATACATTTATATACATTATATATTTCACAGGCAGATTATAAAATATCTACGAAATGCATAGTTTTTGATAATTCCTATATCTCTGCACTCTCTTCCCCACCAGGAAATATTTAAAGAGTGATATTGAGGGAAATCTTTTTTATCTCTAGAGAGCATTCTGTAAACTTGAAGAAGTTAACAGCTATCAGGTAGAGGTTAAAAAAAATTCTCATCTTTGGACAATTATTTACAGAGAAACAGCCCCAGCTTTTAGTACAGCTTCTGGTCCATTGTGTTTTTATTAAATGCTTAATGAATTGAGTCGAATTGAATTGAAACAAAAGACTTCCAGCAGCATCTCCTAACATATAAATGGAAAAGATCCATGACTCTATATGTACATTAAACATTTAAAAATTTTTCTTTATCTATACTGAAATTTCATCCTGAAAAATATCAATCAAATAAGTTAGAAGACGGTCTAACTGAATCCTGGCAAAGCTTCCCAAGTCCAGCTGCCTGAACGCTTTCTTCCCAAGAGAAACTCTTCTGTGAGCATCAAAAATGCTGTCTCCCTAAATCTGACAACAGAAGAATGAGATCACTTAATAGAACTTTCATGTGATAATACTTTAAAACTAACAGCCACACGAAGGCACCTGGCTGATTTCTGGCTGCATGTTTGCTTTTGAGCACCCTGAAGTGACTGACGAATTAAGCCATGAAGCACCTGATGTCTTTTCTCACAATATATGCTTGCAAATATGGATTTACTGCACTTGGAGCATTGAAATCTAAATACCAAAACAAACTGGATTGGGAACCCGATCTAAAGTTGACATTTCCATTGCTTTCTAATCCCTGAAACCTTCAGAATGGCATCAGTCATCTCATTAAATGGACCACAATAATAAATCAGCTAACAGGTGTCCTGTAGCCTGTAGAAATGTTTTGTGTTTATGTATATTACCATTTTTCATATGTGTGTCAGTGATGTTGAGAATAAACCTTACCTTCATTTAAAAGCATTTCTGAATCTATAGTAATTTTCTGTCATCACAGATTTTCCTCATCAATAATAATGGTACAACTGATATCATATGGGGGAGGGTCAATTCATATTTTTGCTTTATAAGAGGGGGGTCTTGATACTTGAGAAGTTTGGGAATGACCATTTTACAGAGTCCTTAACATCCAAACGACAAAAGAACAATTGTAGAGACAGAGATAGGGAGAGACAGGGATACAGAAACAGAAAGGGGAAAAAGAGAGAGGGAGGGAGGGAGGGAGACAGAGAAAGAGAGAGAGAGAGAGACAGAGGCACAGAGACAGAGAGAGAGAGAGAGACAGACAGACAGAGACCTCGTGGCTTTCAAAGCCATCATAAGTTTAACTGGATTCTTTCAAAGAGCAGAAATTCTTTTCTCTTTTATACCAATGTATTCTGCCAAACACAATTCTCCTCTATCACAAGCCTTTTAAATCTAAAGCCTCTCCCCCTCAACCTCCCACCATACTCATGAAATTGATTTTTATGCTGGAGAGTGTTAGAAGAAATGTTTGTAAATGTAGGTCATGGCAAGCCTGTGGAGGGGTTTGAATGACAGGCTAAGGCATCTGGACTTGATCTTGCAGGCAATAAAGCACAAAAAAGGCTTTTGAGAGAGCAAATTAATAGCAATTCTTTAAGAAGATTAATAACAGTGAAAGTAGGTGAAAAATATTAGAGAGATGAAGAGACTAGAGGCAGGAAAATCAGTTAGGAGACTACTGAAATAATTCAGTGGGTCTAGACCAAGATGCCCACAGTAGAAATGGAAAGGAATTTCAGAATTATTGTCAAGGAAAGTTTTTAATTAAGAGGACATACTTTTGACCTCAACATTCTAAAACGACCTACATCACTGTGCGAAGCATAGGTGGCCATTCAGCCTTTGCTGAACCACTTCTAGCTATAAGGAGATCATTTTCTATCAGATAGACTTGGTTTTATAGCTTCAAATCAAGTCCTTCTATCCCTTCCCATGCCTTCCTCCCCACCCCCCCACTCTAGTTTTCCAACCTAGACAGTGAAAGATCTGAAATCTATGTTATACAAGAAAAGAATCAAAGAAAATTTTATAATCATATTATCTTTAAGAAATAAGTTATTTAGGGGCAGCTAGGTGGCACAGTAATAAGTGCACCTGCCCTGAAGTCAGGAGGACCTGAGTTCAAATGTGACCTCTGACCAGACACTTGACACTTACTAGCTGTGTGACCTTGGACAAGTCACTTAACCCCAATTGGAAAGGAGGAGGAAGTTATTCTCAAAAGAGAAATCTTATGTACTAGTTTTACAGATTAAATTTAAAAGTGACAAAGTATTTTATAAGTACTATCTTGAGGAAATGAAACAGAGGGTAAGAGATTTGTTTAGGGTCATACAGCCAATAAGTGTGGATCCAGTGAGCATTCAAAATAGTGATTGACACATCATAGGAACTTAAAAAAATGCTTATTCCATTCAAGTGACTGAGCTGGATTTGAACTCAGGTCCAGCACTGTAACCGCAGTGTGACTTAGCTTCAATCTCACAATGGTGAATTCATAAGAAGCCATTTTCTCTTTTCCTCATCCACCTAGAGTGGAAACACGTGCTCCCTGTTTCTCTGATCCCAAGAGACACCATATGTGTTAAAATACTAAACCTGAATAAGAAACACTATGTGAATTTTGCCTCTCTGAATTTTTAATCTCAGAAATTATGTTTGTTTATCTTTGGGAGTCTTCAGGTGCTTAGCCCACACTCAAATTTAGGGTTTTGGAAATTCATTTCTGGCAATAATTATATAGGTATGTACTTTATTTCATTTAATATCTCTTTCCTGCGTTTTATTTAGCTTTCACAACCACAGTCAGTATGCCATCACCATGACAGAGTGGTTTGTAAACCCCCTAAGTGCTACTTACCAGTGCTACCACAGACCAGGCCTGTTATAAGAGACCTCTTAAAATATACAGAAGAGGGCTGTACCTTATTCACTGCCACCAGTCCTAGGAATTCAGACCACTTGCCAAGGCAATGCTCTCATATCTTTTCACACAGAGAATAAGTGAGAATTCAGCAAAATAAAAATTATGAAGCACCAACCAGTCCAAAAAACTATGTTCCAACAATATTTTACTTTGCTTGATCCCAACACAAGTATTTCTATACGGAAGTACATATTCAGTTGGTAAAGGTAGAGAAATGAATCTCAAAAAATTATCCTTTCTTTTCTTTCCCCTTCCCAGAGGTAGCTAGGTATTGGAGGGCTTGGAGTCAGGAAAACTTGACTTCAAGTCCGGCCTTAGTCACTTACTAGTTGTGTGTAAGGTACTTCACTGCTATCTGCCCTTGGTTTCCCCATCTTTAAAATGGGGTTAATAATAGCACCTACATCCCAAGGTGGTTGTGAGGTTAAAATGAAATTATATTTATAATGCACTTAGCTCAGTACTTGGTACATAGCAGGTGCTTAAGTATTTTCCTTAACAAATATGTTTATTTCTCTGGCAGAATAAGTAGTTCCTTTTCAATTCTTATCTTTGAATATTGTCACTGACTAGGGTTAGCAAATGGGAAAGAACATTCTATACCACTTGCTAACTGCGTGGTATTGGGCAAGTCATTTACCTTTTCTAAGTCTCAGTTTCCTCATTCATAAAATAAGAAGGCTGGAGGAGATGGTTTCTGAGGTCTCTTGTAGCTCTAAGTTGGTGATTATATAACTGTGTGCTGGAACAAAAAAGCGGTTTCTTTTAGTGCATTACTTTTAACTGGTCATGACTTCAAATTTCCTTCAGGCTCTTTGGATGTGAGATCTGAGGAAACACAGATTTCTGAAATATTTGAAAAAAAATATGGAAATCTGAAAACACAGATTCCTCTTTAATATATCCTCCACAGACATTTCTATCTTGTCCCTTTCTTTCTTAAGTGTTTTTAGTTTGATATGGTGGCACAGAATAAGTACTTAACACACATACAGTTGACCAGTTCTTTGTCTAGCCCTCACTTCGTTAATATTTCAATACTTCAAAACATCCACAACTTTGCCAATCAACATGGACAATCTCTCTACCAATGCAGGTTGCTACCTCTCCTTGTCTTAGCTATGACCAACCTTATGGTAGTGAACTTCTCCCACCTGGTTAGACTGGTCCTTGGACAACAGACATAGAGTCCATTACCATCCAACAATTAAAGACCTTCCCACTTGGAAGGGCCTGCCAGAAGTTACGTTCTGTTGGCACAGTCTTCCAGAGCTCAAGATCTCCCTTCAGTAGAAACACTTCATTAATGGGATTTCTTTAAAAGGCATGCAAGAAGGCAATGCCTCAGTAAGTACCTTCTTGCTAATACAGCAAACATGTCAGTTTTATTTCCTGAAAGGAACCTTAAGAACTTTTTATTTTTTGAAAAAGGAGGAGGTGGAAACTGCCTGACTTACTTTATTATAGTTACAAGATAGCAAAATATCAACTCACTATCCTCTTAATTCTGGGGAGTTATCTGTTTTAAACAAGCCAGATAAATAAATGAAAGAATCTACAGAGGCATGTCAGAGTATGCCTTTTGGCATCCAAGTACAAGTTAAAACTAATGACTCAAACACAAGCAAAATGCCAATAGTACAGGTGGGGGGAGAGGAAATGTATTTTTAAAACTTTTGTGGATCAGATAGCAGATAGATAGAAATATAAAGCAACGATTGATTCACCTCATATTATTTCCTTTGCTTCCAATTTTAAGGAGTAAATACATTTGGGGGGAGAGGGGAAAGGACAGGAAGGGAAGAGATTCTAGCAGAATGTCATCAGATAATTTTCCCTCTCCATAACTCTCCCTTTGATGAGTAAAACATGCACCCTCTGAAAAAGGGAGTAAATTATATGAGTAAATTTAGTACGTATATTGTGCTTTGTTTTTGTGGATTTTAAATAATTACTGAACTTCAGAAGAAATTTTACTTTGATTTTATATTTTTAAAAGACAGCCATCAATCTTTCATATATTTACTTAAAAGGCAGACAAATATTTCTCTGCATTATTTTTTCCTTATAGCTACTTCAAGAATTATGTAACAGAAGCCAAAATACCCAGAGAGAAACTGGTGACCTTTCAATTTCAATGTTTATCAATTTATCATGAGCAAAACCATTACATATCTAGAAATATTTTTAAAGAATTTCTTTATATTCCCTCTCTCCAACATTTTCTCAATGCTTAGAGCATTAATTTAGAAGAATTTTTTAAAAGAAATTCATCAGCCTTTGATGCAATTACTTAAAAGCTGGCCAAATATCTGTCGGTATTATTTTCTTTTCCTTTCAGCCACTTTTAGAGCTGTGGAACAGAAAACAAAATGCCAATTAATTCTTTCCTTCCATTTTAAAGTCTATTGATTTGTCAAGAACAGAAACATTTCATATTTATAAGAATTCTTTGTGGCTTCTGTCTTCATCTTCCTCTCTTCAATGTTTTCTTAGTGCTTAGAGCATACTGTATATAAATCAAAGTATCACACTAAAAAATATGAAGGGAGAGGATTACACAGAACAAAGATAAGCAGTTGAATAAGGGAAGAAAGTACTAAAATAAGGTTTGCCACTGAAATTTAGCTGATCTTTAATTAACAGCAATGATTTCAAATTTCTTAAGCCTCTTCTACTCTGTACCAATAACATACATTATTTATAGAGGGAAAAACAACTGTATACTTTCCTTCCTAATTACAAAATCTTAACTACTATGTGTGAAAATGACATTTTTATTAGTAAAAATCTGGAGACACAACGTTAAAGTTGTTAGAAGGCAATGTAGGGAATGAGTGGGGCCATGACAGAGTAAGCAAGCAATGAAGGACGTGGTGAAGTTATTAGTTACAAGTCTAGAAAATAAGAAAGCAATTAAATAAAGCAATCAGCAGAAATTAAGGGGTACTAGTAAGGGATGGGGGGTCTCAACTCAGTACTTCCTTTTTATATATGAAGCCAAAAGATCCTAACATGAAAGAAAAAAAAAGTCACAGTACCAACTATACCTTTTCAAGGAATCCCTTGAGAGGGAGTTTGGGAGAAAAAGCACTAGATTTGAAGTCAGATAACCTATGTTTGAGTCCCAGTTCTGTTATTCATTAGTGGGCAAATCAAATAAGTCCCCTCTGAGCTTCAATTTCCTTATCTGTAAAATGGGAGTAATCAGATAATTAGAAGGAACCTCAGAGGCCATCCAGTCCAATCTTGGCATTTTATAGATTAAGACACTGAGGCCTGTGGAGGTGGAATGTGTTGTCCAATGTCACATGGGTAGTGAATGATAAGCAGAAATCGAATCTAGGTCTTCTAACTCCAAACCCCATCCTTTTACCGTGAGAAATAATTCATTTGGGCCTCTATTCCAATCAGCATTAATCAGTATGAAATTCTACATAAATCATATAAGGATAGATAGAGTCTGATAGTGGGCCTCAGCCTTTAATGTAATGCTCACTACTTGTTCACCAAGTTATGAGGCTCACTTGTGCAACCATGAGGATGCTGACAAAGACATCACCTTCCTGTTTTACTCAAATTCCATGTCCAAACCCAGCATGGGTAGGATGTCCTGATGCTTTATAAAGTCCCCCATTTTATTTTTGCACCTCCAGACCATTCTCTCTTGTCCAACAGAAGGAGGTGAACAGCTTATGACTACTTAGTCAGGGGAGATGCCCATGCTTCACCCAGCCTGTGACTCTTGGCTAATATATCATTTTTGGCCCTTAAGAGCAAGGTCTATCAGTTAATACAATTCTGTATCTTGCCATGCCTTTTTTGCATATTTGGATATCAAACCCTATAAACACAAGGTCCTAGAAGAAGAGGGCATCTCAGATCGTGAAGTCCCCTTCATTAGAGGGGATCATGGGCCCTTTAAAAAAGCACCATTGACTCAGAGTTCTGTCTCAGTCTCTTTTACCATAGGTTGGACAATTTTAACCCACACGTATAATACCACTGTACCATACTCCCTTCCATATCCATACTTTATCTCCAATTGGATGACTCAGAAGTTTGCTCTCCAACTTAACCTTGAATTCAACTCTGCCTCCTAAATCCCCACTTTCAGTTTGCCTCTCTAACAGATCATTGTTACGAAGACAGAGCCCTTACCTCCAGCTCTTTTAGACTTTGTTAACTCAGTAAAGGCCTCCTCCATACTCTCTATACAAGTTCTAGGTCTGTCTCCTGAATATTCATCAACCATCTACTGGCCTGGAGTGCTGTGTACCACAATCCCAGAAGACACTTGGGCATCAGCCTCTTCCTCTTCCATGTATCTCCATTTCTAGGTTAATGTCTCCATTTTGGGACTTCGAGGTACTGCCTGACTCTAGAGGTCTGATAGGATGCTCAGTGCTGGTCCGTTTGATGTTTTGATTCCCACTACCATAAATAAATAGAAATGAAGACATAGCAAATTGAAATATGTATACATGAGAATAAGAATGTATTTCCAAGATGACTAATATTGGCAGCTAGTTTTACCTACATAATACATAGTCAAAATACATAGCCCAAACACTAACAGTTGTCTACTAGTGTAGGATGATCTTGAAGAATTAATTTTTGAAGGCAGTGAAACCTGGAGAAAAAATTACCCTAACTTTCATATTTGATAGTATGTAATTGTATGTGATGGAAAATCAGTAAGAAAATTTACAGTAACAACCATTAGGAAAAGAAAGAAAAATGCATCTTTTTAAATTTCTGCCTTTCATATTCAAAGACCATATTATTAACAAAAATTGATATTTACAAGTGGGAAAGCATAGCTCGAAGGTCTGAGGTGTTGACCAACAAGTTACTGTCTGCCATAGAAATGTGATGGATTTTTTTTCAGGTGATGAAGACTCAACATTTATAACTCTGCCTGCTAGGAATCAGCATCTGGAGAGAGGCTATCTTGGCGATTGCTCTCCTCATTCTTGCCTTTAGGTTTCTCCACTATAACCAATGACAAACAAACAGAAAAAGTTGGACCTCTTCGATAAGTAGATTTCTCTCTAGTCACAACCAAGTGCCCTACATTAGTTCAAGGTGTGCAATCTTTTCCTATACCTCCAGTGTGGAAATAAAGTGATCATGTAAAATACCATCAGATGTAAGAGAGGCTCTATAAACAAGGGTTAATTTAATTTATTTTTTATTTTTGTAAAACCAAGTTAACACACACTCTGCCATAAAGGAATAATACAGTTCTGTGAGGTCACTCCAGTACCAACAACAAACTATGGCTAAGAAAAGTAACTGTTGACTCATAAATAAATCATTTTCACCCCCATTAAATAAGCATGAGCTTTTGGCCATCATTGGCTCAAACACATGTAAGATGGCAAGGATTGAGAATGCTGTCAAGCAGATGTTCTTTCTACACTCTGGACCTCTAGTAGTCCAAGGAGAAAAATAAACTAAACTCCCCAAAGTTGTGCATTCCACTATCTCAACACAGACTTTCAAATCAGTATTACTCATTTTAGCAAGTTACTGGCCAGACAACAGGAAAGATGGATTTCTCTTAGTCTTTTTCTGAAAGTAATTGTGCAACTACGGAAGCGAAAACATATGCCCATTTTTAAGCCAACCAGAGTTTTTAACATTACTTAAAATAGCCATAAAATTTTAAAGTACAAATATTTTCCGAGGACAAACTGATTGTTATGAACTTCCCACCCCACACTCATACTTAAAACAAATTTCAAGGCTTACGATTCAGAGGCAAACGACTGTCTAGAACCAGGCACAGTCTTGGAAAAGGCTCTAAGCTCCCCACAAAGCATTCTAGACTGCCAACACTCTAGGGATGCCAGTGAGACGCCCATCCTCACGGCAGGCAGTGTGCTCATTTTGCAAATGTGGCTAATGATCACAGAGAATAGAAATTGAGGGGAAAAAAATGATAGACTGAATCCTTCAAGCCATGCTCAGTTTACTTTACAACTTGGCTAATCTTTAAGAAACCAGTAGGAGAACTATCTGGAAGGGAAGTAAATGGTAAATATTTAACAACTGACTCTCCAGGGAGAAAAATACTTATGCCCATGAGACACTTTTAACTGTAATCTCCATTATTATAATTTTCTCCATTACTTTATTTGGTTTAGAAAATCAACAAAAGGGGTGGCTAGGTGGTGCAGTGCGTAAGAACGCCGGCCTCGGAGTTGGGATGACCCGGGATCGAAACCGGCCTCAGAAAATGAGCACCCACACATAAATAATGACTAGCCGTGTAACCTTGCTTTAACCCCAATTGCTTTAAAAAAAAAAAAAAGAAAATCAACAAAATTGGGGCAGCTAGGTGGTACAGTGAATAGAGTACCTGCCCTGGAGTCAGGAGGACCTGAGTTCAAATATGGCCTCAGACACTTAACACTTACTAGCCACGTGAACATGGGCAAGTCACTTAACCCCAATTGCCCTGCCTTCCCCCCTCCAAAAAGCAAAGAAAGAAAGAAAGAAAGAAAGAAAGAAAGAAAGAGAGAAAATCAATAAAATTAAGCCCTAGTTTATAGGGTTTGCTTTCTTTCTTTCTTTCCCCCTTCCTTCCTTTTTTTCTCCTTCCTTCCTTCCTTTTTTGAAGGGAATTGGAGTTAAGTGACTTGCCCAAGGTCACATGGCTAGTTTTTGTGTTAAGTGTCTAAGGCCAGATTTGAACTCAGGTCCTCCTGACTCTAGGGCTGGTGCTCTATTCACTACACCACCTAGCCACCCCATAGGGTTTGCTTTCTGAAGTGTAAATGGTCACATTGAAAATTTAACAATCAGCATTTGAACTGGCTCTAGGACACATCTGAATATAGCAAATAACTTAGGGAGAGGGAGAGTACCACCCCTATGTTCCATGAGTCAAAGACTCTCTGAGGAAATTTTATCAAGGCATTTAATTTCCTGAGTTTCAATTTCTCCAAATGGAAGAATGATTAGATAAAGTTTTAGTATATTTAAAAAACAAATTAAGAATGAAATAAGGAGGCACTGAACTGATTGTAGAAAAGGTGCTAAGTCTGAGGTACATAGCACCTGCTACAGCTTTGAATGTACCATCGTATTATTAAATGGATATTTTCTAGAGGCAACAAGATGGCCCATGGGGTAGAGCACTGGGCCTGGAGTTAGAAAAGTCTGAGTTCAAATATAGCCTCAGATAAATTTACTAGCTGTATAACCTTGGGCAAATCATTTAACCACTGCCTACCTCAGTTTCCTCAATCCTAATATAGCATTAATAATGGCACCTACCTCTTGGGGTTGTTGTGAGGATCAAATGAAATAATATTTCAGAAAATATCTCAAACTTTATCTTATTTGGTAAGCGCTTAATACACTGTCTGGCACATTTGCTGTTGTCATTCAGTCATTTCCACCATGTCTGACTCTTCATGATCCCATTTGGGGTTTTCTTGCCAAAGATACTGGAGAGGTTTGCCATTTCCTTCTCCAGCTCATTTTATAGATAAGGACTCTGAGGTTGAACTTGAACTCAGGACTCCAGGAACAGCACTCTATCCATTGTGCCACATAGTAGGAAGTTAATAAATGCTTCCCATGGTAAATAGTCTCTTGGAAAGGTGACAATGTTTTCACTAGAGCTGGTCACATCTCTAGTTTCCTCACCACCCACTTAGATTTCCTTTAGCATAACGACTATTAAACCCACACGACTCTGACCACATCCTCTGCCCTTATGTTATTAGTTTAAAAACCTCAGCTGAGTTCTCCTTTTCCTTCTTTGTCTCTAACCATTTTCTTAATTTGTGTACTCATTTATGAGCAGTGCTAACAACTGTGTATTTCACTTCCACAGTCATTCTCTTAATAGCAGCAGAGTGTAACAATGCCTGAGTTAGTTGGGATTCTACAGAATCTGTAGGGATATTAAAGAAAGGAAAGGCAGTATACCATGAGCTGGTATTAGAGCAACTCTTGTACTTGCTTTTCACAATATATAGAAATACATACTAGGAATGCATATACATATATGTGTATATTATGCTTATGTACATGCATTTGTAACAGCAGTATATATGGTCGGGGTTTACTCTCTGGATCTCAATTTTCTTATTGCACATCATCCACCATCCAGCCATACTGGCCTTCTTACTGTTCCTTGGACAAGACACTCATATTTTCCAACCCTGGACATTTTCACTTATTGCCCCCATGTCTGGAATGCTTTCCCTCCAAAGAAACCAGGTTTCCTTGGTCTCCTTCTAATCCCAGCTAAAATCTCATCTTCTCCAGGAAGACTTTCTATCCCCCTTCATTCTAGTGCTTTCCCTCTATAGATTATCTGCAATTTATCATACACACACACACACACACACACACACACATGCTTACATACACACATGCATATAACTATGGGTACATAAAACATATATGTATATGTATGTATATATGTGTACATACATGTCTAAAAATTTTGTACATAGTTGTTTGTGTGTTGTTTCCCTCACTAGACTGCGAGCTCCTTGAGAACAAGGATTGTCTTTTACTTTTTTTTTGTAGCCTCAGTGCTCAGTGTAATGCCTGATCAACATTTAATAAATGCTGGATTATTGGTAATAAACGGGACATAGACTAGATCAGTAGTGTCAAAAATAGGATTGGGGAGGACAGAGCCAAGATGGCAGAGTAAAAGCATAAACTGGCATGAGCTCCTGCTCCAATCACTTCCAACTAGGGGCAGCTAGGTGGCACAGTAAATAAAGCACAGGCCCTGGAGTCAGGAAAACCTGAGTTCAAATCTGACCTCAGATACTTAACACTTACTAGCCGTGTGACCTTGGACAAGTCACTTAACACCAATTGCCCTGCATTCCCCCCTCCAAAAAGCCAAAAAAAAAGACTCTAAACAAACTTTAGAGCTACAGAACCCACAAAGTGACAGAGAGAAACAAATCTTCCACTGAAGGAAGCTCGGCAGGTGGACAGGAAGGGTCTATTGCAGTGCACTGGGAGCCTAGCAAAGTCCCGTGTGAGCCCTGTGGTTCTGTCCCCAGGGTGGCACCAACCAGCAGTGGCCAGAGCAGACTTCAGGAGAGTGAATCACCAGCAGCTGTGGCAGTTTCCAGACTTCTCAACCCATAAACGCCAAAGACAAAGTAAAAGGTCAGTGTGGAACTCTGTTGGAACAGGGGTGGAAAGAAGAGCACAGTCAGGCCTCTGCCATTGAGGTGAGAAGTTGTGGAGGCATGGCAGCTGTTGCATGGCTGCCTCAGGAGCTCCTGGCCTACAGATCATAGGGTGACCAAGTGACCATTCAGAGGGTAATAACCCTTGCTTTAACCTGCTTGGATCTGGATCACTGTCTTGGGTGGTGGTCCTGGGGTGTGTGACCAGTGAACCAGAGCTTGTGGGGGCTGCAGAGAGGGTGCCCTCCTAATAGCTCCAGCAGCTGCAAAAACCCCAGAGATTTGGGACACAACTCTCTGCAATCTGAAAGCAGAGTTCTACCATGGCAAAGAGCTCAAAAGTCAAGTAATTGGCTGGCAATACGAGCAAGCAGAGAAAGAACAAACAGACCACAGAATCTTTTTGGGGGGACAAAAAGGATCAAAGCATGGAATGGGAGAAGACAATGAAGTCAAAACTCCTGCATCAAAAGCTTCCAAGAAAAATATGAACTGGATACCAGCCATTTTGAAAATCAAGTAAGAGAAGTGGAGGAAAAATTGGGAAGAGAAATGAGAATAATGCAAGAGAATCATGAAAAGCAAGTCAACAGCCTGCTAAAGGAGACCCAAAAAAATACCGAAGAAAATAACACCTTAAAAATAGGCTAACCCAAATGGCAAAAGAGGCCCCAAAAGCCAATGAGGAGAAGAATGCCTTAAAAAACCAAATTTGCCACATGGAAAAGGAATTTCAAAAACTCACTGAAGAGAATAACTTGTTCAAAATTAGATTGGTGCAACTGGAAGCTAATAACTTTATGAGAAATCAATATACAATCCAAACAAATGAAAAAAATAGAAGGCGATGTGAAATATCTCATTGCAAAAACCACTGACCTGGAAAATAAATCCAGGAGATATAATTTAAAAATCATTGGACTACCTGAAAGCCATGATCAAAAACAAAAGAGCCCAGACATCATCTTTCAAGAAATTATCAAGCAAAACTGCCCTGATATGCTAGAACCAGAGGGCAAAAGGGAAATTGAAAGAATTTACCGATTGCCTCTTGAAAAAGATCCCCAAAAGAAAACTCCTAGGAATACTGTAGCCAAATTCCAGAGTTCACAGGTCAAGGAGAAAATACTGCAAGCAGTCAGGAAGAAACAATTTGAGTATTGTGGAAACACAATCAGGATAACACAAGACCTAGCAGCTTCTACACTAAGGGACAGAAGGGCTTGGAATATAATATTCTGGAGGTCAAAGGAGCTAGTACTAAAACAAAGAATCACCTACCAAGCAAAACTGAGTATAATACCACAGGGCACAATATGGTCATTCAATGAAATAGTGGATTTTCAAGCATTCTTGATAAAAAAAAAACAGAGCTGAACAGAAAATTTGACTTTCAAATACAAGAAACAAGAGAAGCATGAGAAGGTAAACAGGAAAAAGAAATCATAAGGAACTTATTAAAGTTGAAATAAAATGGAAAAAATATTAACTGTAACTCATAAGACTTTTCTTAGTATGAGGATAGTTGAAGGGAATATATATGTGTGTGTATATATATGTATATATATATATACACACACATATATATAGGAGAGTATATGTGTGTATATATATGTATGTGTGAGTGTGGGCATATGTATGTTCACGTATACATAGGCATAGGGCACAGGATGAGTTGAATATGAAGGGATGATACCTAAAAAATAAAATTAAGAGGTAAGAGTGGAATTTATTGGGAGAAGGAGAAAGAGAGAGATAGATTATGGTAAATTACCTCATATAAAAGAGGCAAGAGAAAACTGTTACAATGGAGGGGAAGAGCAGGAAGGTGAAAGGGAATGGGACAGCCTAATTCTCACTGAATTTGGCTTAAGGAGGGAATAACACACACACACTCAATTGGGTATCTTACCATACAGGAAAATAGGGGGGCAGGGCATGAGAAGGGGGATGATAGAAGGGAGGGCAGATTGGGAGAGAGGGCAGTTAGAAGCAAACATTTTTGAAAAGGGATAGGGTCAAAGGAGAAAATAGAATAACTTGGGGTTGGGATAGGAGGGAGGGAAATATAGTCTTTCACAATATAACTACTATGGAAATTATTTGGGTAACTATACATGTACAACCTATATTGAATTACTTATCTCCCCAGTGGGGGTGGGTGAGGAGGGAAGAAGGGAAAAAATCTAGAACTCGAAGTTTAAAAAACAAATGTTTAAAAAATTGTTTGTTTGTTTTTTTTACATGCAACTGGAAAATAAGATATACAGGTATTGGGGTATAGAAACCCATCTTGCCCTACTAGAAAGTTGGGGGGGTAAAGGGGGATGATATAAGAGAGAACAGATTGGGGAAAGGGGTAGTCAGTAGGCTTGCTATTTTGGGGTGGGGGTAGGAGAAAGACAGGGAGAGAAAAATTATAACTCAAAATCTTGTGGAAAACTAAAAATAAATAAATTTAAAATAAAAAAATAGGATTGGATCCTTATGGGCAGCATATAGACTTAGAAAATTACAAATTAACATTATCTATGTTGTATTGTATATTTATTTAATTAAACATTTCCTAATTACATTTTAGTTTGGTTCAGGGCACATTTGACAGTGGTTTGTTTTTATTTTTTGCTTTTTGGAGGGGGGAAGGCAGGGCAAGTGGGGTTAAGTGACTCGCCCAAAGTCACACAGCTAGTAATTGTTAAGTGTCTGAGGCCAGATTTGAACTCAGGTCCTCCTGACTCCAGGGCAGGTGCTCTATTCACTGCACCCCCTAGCTACCCCCATATTTGGCAGTATTGTAAGCCTTTTACAGTCTGTGGCATTTATGATACCTCTGGACTAGATGAGGTCTTTTTATCACTCTAATAATCTGTGGCTTATGGAAGTACTTCTGCTGTCATTTTCTATCAACTATCTAATTGCATGTGGATGGGCATGAGGAAGAAAAGTGAGGTTCAAATACCATTCTGGCACTGCTAACTAGATTTAAATTTTTTTAAAAAATTCAAAATTCATGGCATTTGAATGATTTCAAGGGTTTGGGTCTGTGACTAATTTTCAAAATGTCATACAGTTTCAAATATAAATTGACTGTCCCTCAAGCATCCAAAATCTAATATTCTACAGGATTTATTTAATACTGTTACCATTCTTTCTCCTGATTTCATTCCCAGAAGAAAGTTACCATTTATTCTTAGCAGCAATTCTCTTATAAACTATTAAGTAAGCACAGAAGTCCTGAACTACAGAGAAGACATTTTCCCAAATTGCCAAATGTATCTCATTCAATTTGTTCTCATTTAATAAAACAGATAGGAGGCACATCCACAAGAATGGTTTTTTTACTAAAGAATAATTTAGTTGGGGCGGCTAGGTGGTGCAGTGAATAGAGCGCAGGCCCTGGAATCAGAAGGACCTGAGTTCAGAGCTGGCCTCCGACACTTAATCCCTACAAACAAAAACCTAGCCGTGTAACCTTGGGCAAGTTACTTAACCCCAATTGCCCTAAAGGGGCGGCTAGGTGGTGCAGTGAGTAAGAGCCTCGGCCTCGGAGTTGGGATGACCTGAGATCAGATCTGGCCTCAGAAAATGAGCACCCCCGAATAAATAATAATGACTAGCCGTGTAACCTTGAGCAAGTTACTTAACCCCAATTGCTTTAAAAAAAAAAAAAGAATAATTTAGTTATAAATTATTAAACTATTTAGTCATTTTCTTCTATACCTTTAAAATGAGCTTCACTATATCTGGGTCCTCAGGGTGCTAGGTCTACAGTTTAATAGTGTAGAGAACCCTTAACATAAAAAATCCACTAATAGAGACAGGCAATTCATCTGCAAGGGAAGGGGTCAAAAAGTGAAAAGCACAAAAAAAAGAAATATGACCCTCCTTTTCAGGGGTCAGGCTTCTCATAAGACTGAATCTGACCCTCCTTTTCAGGGGTTAGGCTTCTCATAAGATTGAACCCCATTTGACTACATGTATGAGTCCAGAACATCATGGCACCTTAGTCAAAAGGGAGAAGGTATGGTGTACAAGTATACCATTGGGCCCATCAGTAATTATTATGGTTTAATGTACCCATGAAGCAATATCTACAATAAAAAAAAATGTGGCATTCAACTTTGGTCTCGCTCCAAAGGGAGGTTTACAAAAGGCTTAGACAGATGCATTTCAAGATCAACCAAATTTAGTTCATGGTAACTATCTAACATTAATTAACTTGCTATAAATTTGTCAGTTTGGGGCCTTCTCCTTCCAATCAGGATGGATAACTTAGATTAAAAAGTGGCATAAATGATTTAAAATTCTATAAACTATCATTTCCCAAACTACACTCCACGGTATCCTGATTATGGAGTTCAATTGGTTTGGGGGTTTTGTGAAAAAAATGTTAATGCTAAAGATTTTTTTCTCTAAAATAGCATATATGCAAAATATCTTCTTTTCAAAAATGCACACGATTATTTTTCAGATAAAATCAACTTAAATTCCACTGTTTTGCTCTACTATTTCCATGTCACCCTGCCTTTTTCTAAGGGTATTCATAGAAGTGTAAAATGTTAGAACTAGAAGGGAATTTTGAGAACTTGTAATCCAACTCTTTAATATTTTATAGATAATTAAGGAATGGAAAGAGGAATTGACTTGCCCAAGGTCATATTTTAAGGAGTTAAGGGAAGACTTTGGACTTGAACCAAGGTCTTCTGACTCCAAGACTAGAGCCCTTTCCAAAATGCCAGGCTGCCCAGAAATTGCAAGCCTCAAAGTAGACTATTATCAAAGGAGTTTGTCAATTGCTGGTATTCACCCCACATCTGCACATTGTGGGGCCGGTAGTAAAACTGGATGGGGGATAAGAGTCAGGGCTTGGGGCAGAGAAGGAGGAAGAAGAGTTAAGCTAATATTGTTTGTTTAAAGTTGAAATCACACAAAATTAAATGGTAAAGCTACTTTTTAGTATTCTAAAAGGAAGAATACCATAGGTCAAATGTTTGTGGCCAATGCATTTCTTTTTCAAACATACTCAGAAGGTAGGAGAGCATGGAATCACAGATTATGATATTATATAGATATCATATCACACAAAACTCTCTCTCCCCATTAGACTAGGAAGTACCTCTAAAGAACTGAACTGTTTATCTTTGAATTCCATCTCCATAAGGAGGAATACTTTTCTGGTTGCTTTTCCCTGGAGGTTGGGGGTAGAGTGGATTAATATGTATGATACAGACAGTTGCATGGAAGAGGGGTAGACCAGCTTTATTACACCAGAAGTTGGGGGAGAAGGCAGAGCAACCATACTCTGAGATAAAGAATGGGGATGGGGCGGCTAGGTGGTGCAGTGAATAGAGCCCTGGCTCTGGACTCAGGAGGACCAGAGTTCATATCCAGCCTCAGACACAATACACACACACACACACACACACACACACACACACACACACACTAGCAGTGTGACCCTGGGCAAGTCACTTAACCCCAACTGCCCTCCAAAACAAACAAACAAAAATGGGGAGTAAGGAGAGGGAAAGGTAGTTTCAGCAGTGATATGCCAATTGGTCACTGAACAGAACTATGCCCTTCTAAAAAAGAAATGCCCACTGAATGCTGGAATCCTGGGACAAAATCCCACTTGTCCCATGCTAGCTATATGGGAAGGCAAGTACAATGGAGTCAAGTGGCTAGAAAAACAAACTATTAATGATTTGGAGGAAGCCCAGGAGGAGGAGTTGGGATATTGGAAGCGGTGGGATCCGACATCTAACCAAATGCCTGAAAGGCTTATCCAGTCGTGTTCATACTCTGTGGTCAGATCCTACTTCTTCCTTGGACTCTACCCCAATAAACAGGGAAACATTCTTCACCTGTTCCAAACTTAAAAGAGGATACAAGCCCTTATTGTCTCTTCTCCTCCCCACAAAAGATCAAACAGGAATCCTCCTTGCCCACCTTATTTCTAATACTACTCTTCAAAGGCAACAGTGACATCATATGCATGATTTATACAACTGTGTAACTACTAACAATCCAAACCAACAAACATTTCTAATCACTGGCAAAGTATCCACATAAGATGCTCACAGAAGGGAGACTGTAATCCTTGGTTTATAGAAGTAGCTAAATTTTACCCATATTAGAGATTATAATCACAACTTCCATGCTCTGCACTACTACCAATAGAATAGTAAAATAAAAAATAATTTTAAAAAAATCATACATCAGCCAAATAGATAAACCTGCCAAAACAACATCAGGTATTCTAAAGGTGTATCTGGTAGTCCTATACAGCACAGTACAAGCAAGCCTCATTTGCTTCTCTGAACTTTACCAAATATATAATCATTATCATTATTGTTCATGGGAGGGGGATTACATTCTCATCAACAAATCTTGAGTTTTTAAGGTTGCTCCTTCCCCTACCCTGGTTAAATAATCTTGCAGCCCCAAGGGCCAGATACTTCAGATCTCATGGCTCTTTATGTAGCAACTAGTTATGTGTACTTTTTGTGTTTTGGCAAGTGGTTTTTTCAAATGTTTTAGAGGTTGTCTGCAAGACTACCCATGTTATTGGCATCAGTTTTTTGTTGTTGTTGTTTTTTTTTTGCCTAACTTCCCAAAATATTAAGTTACTGAAAAAACGTTGCTTCCAAACTGGACATATCCCATCAAACTTCACCAGAGCAAGCACAAAAATAAACAATGATGGGTGTGTTAAAATTGACTGGTCTCTGAAGCTGAAGTGAGGAAGGAGCTTGTGGTGATTATGAAAGGAAACAAAGAAGCCTCTGCAAAGACTTTAGAATTGAACAAAGTAAAACAAAACACAATTTTAAAACACCCCAAAGCTATCTGGAGTATAAATAATACATGAAGCAATTGTCAGACCAAAGCCAGAGAGATTTCACTATTCAAAGTACAAAAAGAAAGCGGAAGCTTCTGGAAGGCAGTGCCAATGCCCCTTGACAAAGCTGTAATACCAAGGCCGAGTAGTGCAAAGTCTGAAGCAAGTCAGAATGTGAGCCTCTACTTTATCACTAGTTCATTCATTGTGGAACAGTTCTGTGCTTTGCTTTCTTCATTTATAGAATGAGAAAAAAAAGATTCCTTAGTCTTCTTGATAACTATCTTTCCCTACATATCATCATCATCATCGTATTTATATCAGAGCTTTAAGGTTTATAAGAATGCTTTATAAATCACCCCATTCAAACCTCACACTAACCCTGAGGTTAGGTGCTATTCCTGTTTTACAAATGAGGAAAGTGAGATTGAAAGAAATTAAATTACTTGTCCAAAGTAACACAGTTAATAAATTTCTGAGACAAGATTCAAACTCAGGTCTACCTGACTTCAAGTCCAGCATCAGCTACACCATGCTTTCTCTTGACATTATATCTTCCCAATGACTTTGGGCTGTCTACTCCTCCTCTCATGCTTGCAATTTTCACCTTCACCACTTTGAATGACTAGGTTCCTTCAAGGCTTAAATCACTGGTCATTTCTTACGAAAGACCCATCTTAATCCTCCTTTCCCAGTTGTTAGTGCCTCCCCCAACAGATTATTTTGTACTTACTTTGTATAGATTTTTTATTTACTCACCTGGGTATCTATTGTTTCCCACCAATAGAATGTAAGCTCCTCGAAAGTAGGGACTTTCTAATTTTGTCTTCATAACTCTGTAACTCTAGAGTACAGTGTCAAGCACATAGCAAAGCTTCACTCAATGCTTAATGAATGAATACATGTTCTAACTATCTTACAGGTTTGGTGCAAGAATAAAATCAGGCACAGTATGTGAAAGCATTTTTAAAAAATATAAAACATTCCACAAATGAAGGCTATGATCATTCTAGAAACTAGATAAAATCTAGGGGCTCACCCCCACCAACTGGGGGAAATATATATGGTTCTGTATGGTACAGGGTTCTATGCAGTGCTTCTCAACACAAGCATGCATCAAGAATGTTCAGTATTCTTGTAAATACTATTATATCATTGCTCATCTGGGGTCACTTTGTTGTAGTTTGTCCTTTTATGCATTGACATCCAAATCTCCTGGAGATGAGACTGAATATATTACTGAGGCTCTACTACTCTTGTCACCAATATAATACAACTAAGGGAGTAGCAGGTATTGTCTATCTTTAGGACAGTTTGAGAGAAAATATGATCTCTTCCTTTAGGACAGTTTGAAGCCTTATAACATATTTCCATTTTCCAAACACAGAGCATTTTGAGTATATCTTAAGGTCTCACTGCTAAGGAGATTAATGACAGAGGGTGGGGGGAAGAGAAGGAAAGAGAGAACTCCATGTGTACCAAAGTATACCTAAAACACTTTTTAAAGTAAATTTATATATTTTTAGTCTTTAATATTCACTTCTACAAGTTTTAAATTCTCCCCCTCCTTTCTCTTCCCCCTCTGCAAGAGAGCATGCAATCTGATATAGGCTCCACATACACATTCCTATTAAACATATTTTCACATTAGTCATGTTGTATAGAAGAATTAGGGGAGGAACCATGAGAAAGAAAAACAAAACAAAACAAAACAAGAAAATAGTCTACTTCGCTCTGCATTTAGACTCCATAGTTCTTTCTCTGGATGTGGATGATAATTTCCATCACGAGTCCTTTGGAACTGTTTTAGGTCCTTGCATTGCTGAGAAGGGCTAAATCTATCAAAATCAGTCATAGTACACTGTGGTCATTACTGTGTACAATGTTCTCCTGGTTCTGCTCACTTAGCATTAATTCATATAAATCTTTCCAGGTTTTTCTGAACTCTGCATGTTCATCATTTCTTATAGTACAATAGTATTCCACTGCTTTCATATACCACAACTTGTTCAACCATTCCCCAATTGATGGGCATCCCCTCAATTTCCAGTTCTTGGCCACCACAAAAAGAGCTGCTATAAATATTTTTATACATGTGAGTCATTTTCCCATTATTATGATCTCCTTGGGATACAGCCCTAGAAGTGGTATTGCTGGGTCAAAAGGTATACACCTGAAATACTTTACAGTAACAAAGTAGATGTCCATTGACTGAGGAATGACTGGATAAGTTGTGATATATGAATGTAAGATTACTGTACTATATGTAATAATGAGTATGATAAATACAGAGAAGTATAGGAAAACATATAAATTTATGCAATGTAAACAGAACCAGGGAAACAATATATACAACAACAAAAGTAGAAAGGACAACAAAATGAAGGAAACATAAAATTATAATGACCAAATTTGGCCCCAAAGAAAATATGCAAGAATATACCTCCCTCCCTTCTTTGTAGGGTAGGTGTGGCTGTGGCTGTGGAACTCTGTATATAGTGTTGCACTGATTGCTACTTTGGTTAGTTTTATTTTTATACTTTTTTATTTACATAGTATGGCTCTTTGAGAAAGGAAAACAATATTGGGAAATGTAGGTAATGTAAAAAAATGATATATGGCAGAAATACTATCAGGAAAAGACTCTTTTTCCTAAATGCTATAGACCTTGTATAGAGAAGATGATAGAAGGAAAGAGGATTATTCAGAGGAAGAAGATAAACCAAAGCTTGGTTGGCAGGGACAATCTGAAGTCATGAACCTATTTGGAAATTAGGCAACTTTTTGGAAATAGGATGAAGGACTGAAAACTCCCAGGGAAGAGCTAGGAGGTCAAAAATGGGCCAAATTAGAAAGACAGTGATGGGTCTATCTGTCTAGTAGGATCTATATGTCGCAACTAGGCACCAGAGTTATGCTGTCTTTCTATAACATCACTATGATGTAGACAAGAGGTTCGTACTCTCACAGTATGTTACTGTTGTAGAAATTGGCAACAAGGATTAAGAACTTTGTTCTAAAGTCACATAACAGAAAAAAGATTGGTGGTAAAAAGATAATTAGGATGTACGTACTTTGTGTTTGATGATTATTGAACCTTAAACTGTATGAGGGGAAGGACTGTGTTTTATCCACACTTTGTAACTCATTTAGCACCTAATATAACAGAGGTGCTAATTAAATGATTGTTTAATTATATAGGAAAAAATAGGTGTGTAGGTAGAGGTAGATAGTACAGCCACCAAATTATATGAGTCAACAAACACTTTTCAGACATCTACTCTGTGGCAGGCACTGTGTTTGATACTGGGGATCCAAAGGTAAAAATGAATAGTCCCTATTCTAAAGGAGTATGTATTCTACATGTACAAGGTGTAATTTGAAAATGCTATCTCAATCTTTATTTTAAAATTTGATTCCCTCATCTATAAAAAGTCCTAAATATAAAATATTGATTGACACTGCACATCCTTATGATAATTCTGTCAAATGATATGTTCCCTAGGTTCTCAGAAGTGAAATGTTAATCCCAACTGCAGCAACCACTTGGGGGCTTGAGGGAGGTATGCCTCTGTATTGTGATAGTACACAGGCATTCCACTGGGAAGAGTTAAGCATGAGAGAAGATAGAGGAAGCAATCTGGAACAGCATACAGAAAGGAAGTTTAAGGAGTCAGTTTCAAAAGGATAGCAAGGTATGAGACCAGAATACCAGAGTGAGCTGGGGCAGCCAAATGTGGTAAGAAGATGAGTAAAAGTACCAGGAAGAAGGCCAAAATCAGGTACATAATAATCAAATTAGGTAAGTACAAGGCTCTAGGAGTGTTATGGGAATAGGAATTTAAGATCTTCCCTGCTCCTAGGCCCTTTGATAGGCTTAAGTGACTCTGAGAACCTTCCCAGATTTGAAAATACACTGCCCCCAATAGGCTGAATGTGGTCACCTGGAACCTGTGTCAGGTGGCTTGTTTTTCAGAAATGCCCACAACTTGGTGCTCTGTGATTGCGCAGTGGGTCAAGAGGGTTGTGACATTCTCTGATCCAGGAGAAGGCTATATATACCCTAATGTGAGGTTTTGTTTTGGGGCTTACTTTGAGAAAAGTTATGTCATTTGACCAGATGAGACTCTGGGCAGCCATTGAGCCCCCTGGCTTTGAAAACCCAGATGTTGGTGCTTCCCTCTCTGGTAACTGACTAGGTATGGATGTAATGGTCAGACAGTTGGAAGCTTGTCTGCTGATCTGTTTCTCTGTCTGCATGTAACTTGTTTGTATTCTCTGAAGTTCAGGGTACTAACTTTTCCCCCCTGAACTAGGTAAATGACATGTTTGATTAAAGCAAGATTGTTAACCCATTTTGAATTGCTTTCCTTTAGAAAAGCAGATCTAAGAACCTGTGTTGGCAGCCACCCTGGATATGCTAGAGTGCTTGCTGCTACAAGGAGGAAGAAAATAAGATAAACTGCCACAGAATAATAAGTGTCATTTCAAGTATTTCTGAACATACTGGTCAAGACCCTCCTCTCCTGTCTTAAAGGAACCAGCCTGCCCAGAAATGAGAGCAGGACACATAATTTTTTTAAAAATTGTTGTATAAGGCTATTTGAGGCAGTGTGGTAAAATGACTTCAAGGATATTCTTGGAGTCAAGAAAACTTGGGCTCAAATTGGGCCTTTTACACAGCTAGTTATGTGACCATAAACAAGTTACTTAACCTCTAAGTGTCCCAGGGAACATTCTGAAAATGTAAGCCTCAGTAAAGGGTGTTTCAACACAGTAAGCTCCATAGGCTAATGAAATCCTGCTTCTAACCCCACCTCCCCAAACTGTTTCTTATGGAGGGTCTATACGGAGAGAAGATCTTCAAACTTCAGCTATGTCCTACCTCTATAAGAAATCTCTTCTAGTCCTTCTTAATCTTAGTGCCTTCCCTCTAAGACTATCTCCAATTTAGTCAGTATAAATCTTGATTGAACAGAGTTGTTTGCACATGGTCTCTCCCATTTGATTGTGAAGTCCCTGAGGGACTGATTGTTGCTTCTCTTTGTATCCTCAGCACTTCCCACAATGCCTGGGCACTCACTAGGTGCTTAAAAGTGCTTGTTGAGAGTATAAGGGAGGGATTTTTAGAGGCGGGGGATGAGGGAATAGGAGGGGGTATAGAAGGATGTTTAGATTAACAGGAATGGGGAGGTGAGGTAGGGATCCTTGTTGGGGGGGGGTGTAGGTTAAGTAATAGGAGGGCAAGGTAGTGGGTAGAAGTAAAATAGAAGAGTCAGGAGGGATAGGAAATAAGAGATACATACAAACATAAAGATCAGGAGTAGAATTTATTAGGGAAAAAAGGCAGGGGTAGTAATCATGATCTCAGACAAAGTTGAAGATAAAATAAGATTTAATTAAAAAAGATAAATAGGAAAACTACACTATACGTCAGCCATATTCATCAATATTGTTTTAGACTATTTAAAATAACTAAACAATATATGGCTAGAATATTTCTGTGGTGCAGGAAATGATGAGTTGATGGAATTGGAAAAATATGGAAAGACTTGGATTTAAGGAAAAGGTTATCCACCCTCAGAGAAACAGAGGACAAACAAGCATAGTATGGTCTTACATAGATGCATATGAATACATATGTCTATGTATGAATATGATGATAAGATATCTAAGTATACGCATGTGTATTATGTATGTATGTGTGTATACATGCAAGTTTGTATCTATATATGCATGTGCGCATATGTGTATATGTATATATGTGCACACATATCTACATATAATAAACACACACACATATATACATATACATATATATCCATGCTTACTTGTAGCCTTCTTGGGGGAGAGAGGGAGGGAGGGGGAAAATAACAAAGTAAAAAGTGCACAGCAGAGAACAAAAAACTTACAGGAAAGCAAAGATGGACGCTCTGAACACAAAGCTTTGTTTTTATTACACAGGCTTTCTTGAAGTAGAAATTTATTGCTGTATATTTTGAATCCTCTCCTAATATTCTGCTGTGTACATGGCAATGCTTTTTTCTTTTCTTATTTTGTGTTTAAGTTTCAATTTTAAAGTTTACAATATGCTTCTTTTTCTTATTATGTATTTACATTTTAATAAAGTTAAACATTTAAAAAAATTAAAAAAGGAGTATTTGTTGATTGCTATTTCTTGACAAATAGTACCATCTTATTAACATTCATATTCGTAAGTAATACAAGACAAATATATTTACCTTCTTGGTTATTATATATTTTTTATATCAGACTTTATTCTGGCAGTTCATTTAAATAGTTAAATGCCTGATTTTTATTGTCCTTATACCCCAGGGCTTTTAGACAAAGGACGCATTTTTTTAAAATGTCCAACAAATATAAGTTACTTTAAATGTAGCCCAAAGATATTATATTTCTTTAACTAATCTCCTAAGCTTTATTTTCCCACCACTTGTAAGAACATTATCAATTTTACCACGCTGTCTACATTTCAGATTGTTCTGTCTATGGAGAATTAACTCAAGTCCTTTGACCTTCTATCCTTACAAATAACACTTGATCAGTAATAAATCTGGCATTGAAAGAAACAAGAGTCAGATTTCTAGACCACATTACAATGCTCTTTTGTGGCATTAGAAACAAAGTAACAAAGTATCTGTGACACTCAACCTGTCAGACTCAAATTGAACAAATAGTGACTGGAACAGAAGTTAAGCCCCTGTTTAATTCATAAGAGTGAGTGGATTTTTCCATATCCCTTCTTTTTTTTTTTAACATATGGAAGCCGTTGGCAATTTCTTTTGAATGGAGATCCACTCCCCCCCCTCCACAAAAGACTCATCTTAGATTGCTGAAGGAAAGAATTTTGACTTTCCCTAATCCAATAATTTCAACTATGCCATAAAAAGCACATCCAGGCACACCCCAGCTACCTTCCTTATTTGTTTCCACAATAACACTATTAGGCAAAGTGATACTATAAATGGGTGGTAGGCTGAGTAAGTGAGGTTTCCAATAGAGATTTTATAGTAGTATTTAGTTATAATACAAGGTGTTTCAAAAGTCTTAGTGCTGTTTTAAACAATTAAAGCTTAATAAAGCTATTAATAGCTCAAATCATCACTAAGCCTCTTGGGACACCTTGAATTAAAAATCTTATTGAAGAACAATAGAGAGGCAGCCTAACTCAGAGGCCAGAGAACCAGCCAGAAAAATTTGGATTCAAGTCTTGCCAGGCTCTGTGACCCTAAGCAAATCACTTAAACTAACTGCTCTAAATAGCTACCTAAGACTGTAAATTGCAGAGAAGATGACAAACTTGTACTGATAGAAAGAATGTACTCAACTGGGTGTTCCCCATATGAACAAAACCACAATTCCAATCCCAGTCGTTTATTTCAAGAGCAAAACGGTTTGGAGCAACCTTATATAACCTCTTGTTTCGACCTCACTCATACAGGAGGATGCTATTCAAGATGGACCCTACAGTCCATTTTGTAGCCTAATGAGAAGAATGAACATACTTCTATTTTAAGAGATTTTTCAAAATAAATGAGCCCGCCACATTCAGTAACATTGCTATTTCTCATTTCGTGGTTTACTCTTTTTAGGCAGTCTTCCATTTGGTGATTCAGAATCACTTTAGCCTTGGCATTCCACTCTCAGTTGCCTATATTTCTTAATTTGAGCTATATACAGTCTTTGTCTTCCTTTAAGACCCAGCTAAAGCACCACCAACATGAAGCTTTTCCTGGTTTCCCCTTTCCTATTGCTAGTGTATCCTTCCTCTCAGACTACCTTGCAATTAATGACTTTGTATTTATTTATTTTTAGTGAATCATTACAGTTGTTGACTTTGTATTTATTTATTTTTAGTCTGCATTGTTGTTGGTTTTGCTGGTGTTGAATCCTTTTAGTTGTGTCTGACTCTCTGTGATCCCATTTGGGGTTATCTTGGCAAAGAGACTAAACCAATTTACCATTTCTTTCTCCAGCTCATTTTGCAGATGAGGAACTGAGGCAAACAGGGTTAAGTGACTTGCCCAGGGTCACTCTACTAGTTTCTGAGACCAGATGTGAACTCAGGTTTTCCTAATTCCAGGACTGGAGCTCTATCTATCCACTGCATCAGCTAGCTGTCCTTTAGTCTACATCTATAGATAGATAGATAGATAGATAGATAGATAGATAGATAGATAATCTGTTTTCCTAATTACAACACAAAACACCTTTCATTTGAAATTCTCTCATTATTTCTATTTCTCTACTGCCTAATACCACATTTGGCATTAATTAATATTAATAGGCTCTTAATAAATGTTTGTTGATTGATTGATACTTAGGTCCTACTAGTGTTCTATTGCTTTTCTCTTCATCTGAAGAACTTTAAAACTATGATGACTGTGAATAACATCAAAAGTCCCTGAGACAAGACTCCAGGGAAGTTCCATTTAATGGCTCTCTCTGGAAACACACAAACCATATAACAAAGACTATTTTCAAGTCAGCTTAGTCTGTGTATTCATGTCCTAGACAAAGCAGCCCATGAGAAAGCATGCATACAGTGAACTCTTTATTATCTGTGTATAGATTGCCCACACCACAGATTATATGCATCCTATGGGATCCTTAATATCTTTAGAGAATAATTAATTTTATTTACATTTTTAACATATTTGTTTTAAATTTATGGGATAAAACAAGAATTTCCATAATATAGCAGAATAAAAAAGATAATTGTACATGTAACTACAAATCTACTAGATAATGATTTATCTTAGTGATCTTTTTTAATGATTAGGTTTTTTTCCTGTTATAAACCTAAGATTTTTTTTTTTTGCTTTTTTTTTTGGAGGGGGAAAGGTAAGGCAATTGGGGTTAAGTGACTTGCCCAAGCACACACAGCTAGTTTTTGTGTTAAGTGTCTGAGGCCAAATTTGAACTCCGGTCCTCCTGAATCCAGGGCTGGTGCTCTGGATTGAGCCATTTAGCCACCCCTAAACCTAAGATATTATTAAAGCAGGAAATTCCTTGTATAGAGACTCCATCCATTGATGCATATAGCCAAATAAAGAGTAATGAAATGCCTTAGGAATTTTGTTGAAGTATTGAGAGATTATTTGATTGTTCAGGGTCACACAGGAAGTATGCATCAGGGGCAGGATTGGAACTAGTGTTTTCCTAATTCCAAAGTTGACACTCTTAGCTATTACACTATGATGTCTCTTTGGGGCAGGTTATTTGCTGTTTAAACCTATCCTCTAGTACACATGAGAGTTGACTGGAATCCAGCATTTTCCTCAGCAATACGAAACTGAAAATTGAGAGGTAGTTGAGTTTCCTGAGCAACATGCTGTCCAGAGATGTTTGGTTAAGACAAAACTATACATATAAAGCAGGGAGGAGGGGAGTTGAATGAAAAAAAAAAGACAAGGAAGCTTTTAAAGCTTTCCATAGTCCATAGAACATAATATCTATGTGTAATCAAATAAGCTACCATGCTGAAGGTTTACTATAAGAGGCACTATCCCATAGTTTTAAGGCTAAATGTAGCTTTTTGGAGATTAAAGAAAATGCTTCCATGAGATACAGTGATGCTATGATTAAAAGTAACATTATATCCTTTAGAAGGTGCTCAATAATATTACAACGTAAAGATACATAAGGACACTAACAAAAAGTAGTGCAAAAGTTTTCATAGTAACCACATTTTTTTGTATAAGGAAAAAAAACCAAACCTGGATCCTTTATTAATGGCATTGGTTAATTCTGATTCCTTCCCTGGGCTAGGCTGGCCAATGGTACTGTACAAGCTTCTATATGACTATCAAGTGTCATGTTCAATGTCTCCGTATCCATCACGAGAAAGGAGGGAACAAACCTTTATTACCTACTATATACCAGACACTATACTAAGCATTTCATTCTCACAATTCTGAGAAATCTGTGCTATTATTATGATTCCATTTTAGAGCTGAGGAAACTGAGGCATACAGAAGGTAAGTGATTTTCCCAGAAGAAAGAGGATTGATAATATGCTTAAAGTATAAATGGCTCAAAAACATGTAGAAATATGTTTAGAACAAACATTTTTAAAAGATGAAACAATAATAGTAGCAATAGGGATAATAATAGTAAAAATAACTGAATTTAGTTACATAGGGTAGTAAAATTTACAAAATTCATTACACATATAATGTCATTTAAGTTTCAGTTTCCTCATTTAAAGAATAAGAAGCTAGGGATTAGAGGGTTTCTAAGAATCTCCAGCTCTGCATCTGTGTTCCTGTAACTTATCCCAAGTCTTAGAGGAAGCCGGGTGGTGCAATAGATAGAGAACTGAGCTGAGCTAGAAAGACCCAATTCAAATCTGGCCTCAGACACTTAACCTGGGCAAGCCATTATTTCCTCAGTTTTCCCAAATGTAAAAAAATAACAGGGGGTGGCTAGGTGTCGCAGTGAATAGAGCACCAGCCCTGAAGTCAGGAGGCCCTGAGTTCAAATCCGGCCTCAGACACTTAAAACACACACACACACACACACACACACACACACACACACACAGACACACAACACACTAGCTGGGTGACCTTGGGCAAGTCACTTAACCCCAACTGCCCTCCAAAAAGCAAAAATAATAATAATAGTAATAATAACAGTACCTGCCTTGCAGACCTGTTATGAGGAACAAATGAGAGAATATTTGTAAAGCACTTAGTAGAGTACCTAGAGCATAGGAGGTGCTATATGAACACTTATTTCTGTTCTTCAATATCAATAGACAAATAAGTTAAAATTAACTGCTCTTTTCCAGAGACTTTTTTTTTCTTCTTTTTTTGGAGGGCAATTGGGGGTAAGTGACTTGCCCAAAGTCACATGGCTAGTAAGTATGTCAAGCATCTGAGGACAATTTTGAACTTAGGTCCTCCTGTCTCCAGGGTCAGTGCTCTATTCACTGTGCCACCTAGCCACCCTCCCCCACCCCAGGCTTCTTGCTAGGAAAATGACAAAAGGGAATGCATTGTGAAGTACAGTTATTCCTTCCATATGGCGACTTTCCCATCATGGTTTCAATACAGCATAATCTGCCATAAGAAATTAAATGGGAATTTGGGGGGAGTTTTGCAGAAGCTACAGATGACATGCAAAGACCACCAGATGACACAGGAAAAGTTTAAAAACTCATAAATGCAGAAAATCTACGCATAGAATTGTATAACATCAGCATATTTTATCTTTTCATATAGTAAATGCCCCATAAAAGAAAAAGAAAAAATTCAGACTTCTCTGGTATGAATGGATTTTCCAGATTGCAGGAATGCTACACCCCTAACCCTTATGACGTAGAAGGGATTACTATAGTTCTGTCTGCTAAGTGTGTCTCCTTTTCGTTGCTGTGATGGTCTTCCACCATCCTTCTCCAACTGAAATGTCAGTCTTCTCTTTCACCGGCAGCCAGAATAAACATGAGAGGACTAACAAGTCCCCCCCAGCTCCATTCTGTTCACCTTGGAATCCTACTTAGACCTATGTAAGGTTCAGCCAATGAGCTTTCCACCTCCCTTTGGTTTCTCCAAAATATAAAGTATGTATTGATCATACTTTGGGCCATTTCCAGTCCCAAGCACCACTTGCTGAGTATGTTGTAGATATAACTTCCTGCTTCAGGAAGACAAGCCTATAAGGTCCTTACAAATTTGGGGCCTATGAGTCTGTGATTCTGATTCCAAGCCAATCATATAGATGGCAAGGAAGAGATTGATCCATAAAGGCAAACACTACTCAAGAACGTGAAGCTACCTCTCTGTCACATTATTCAAGGATAAATTTCTTGGCCTCTTTTCCTTTTGTCTTTCCCCCAAAGTATAAGATATGTTATTATCCAGATGGAATCCCAGTATAGAGTCCTACTGGACAAAGGCACTCTAATGTGGTGCTATCTGATATTTCAATACACAGGCTAACCTTTCAAAAAAAAAAAGAGAAAGTCTTAATAAAGCTTTTATTTTTCACCCTTTTAAAAGTATATTTACTACTGCCAGTCCTCACTCCAAATTGCATTTGCCACACGATCAATTGCATGATGAAAAGAAAACCTGAGTAACAGGATAAGACAGCATCAGGCACTAATGACTGAAGGGGAAAATATAATCCCTCTCTAAATTATCTTTATCACAAAAATTTACAGTTCCCCTGTGGCTCAAAACACAGGAGTGTGACTGTTCTCTTTGTAGGCAATCAAATTGCTATTGACTTCACAGGGACTTAGGTTGTGGCCAAGGACATTACAGACATTCCTATTGCAGCCGGACTGGAGATTAATTTAAAAGATCTATTTCAAGGTTAGGGTTTTTTTTTTCCCTTCAGATTATTGATAATAAATTTTCTAAAGATTCTTTCAGGCTTTTCTTTGTCTGTATTCAGGTGAGGGGTGAATAGTGGAAACAAGGAAAACATTCATATTTTTGCAGTAGGGAAAGGCAAACAATGCCCCAGAAACTCCTCCGCCAAGAGGCAAATCAAACATTTGATTTTTCATTTTCATTTATTTGACAAACTGCAGGGGTTCTCTCCCTCCTTTTCTAAAACCAAAGGAAACTGTCCAAACCACTCTGTTGATTTAGGCAGATGCAGACACACTCCAAATTCATTCAAGAGATGAGGTAAGGTATATGAATGCTTAATATCTGCCCTTTTTACACTTTAAAAAAATGCCAATTTACTTAATTTGTTTATAAGTTAAAAGAAAATCAATCATATTCCCTCTCCATCCAATTTTATTTTGATTACTTACAACACATTTCATGTGACCACCTTTTATGCTCTTCCAGGGAGACTTTTCTTTTAAGTTCTAAATAAATGTTTTTGTTTTTATAATTCATGGTTACATTGCCCCAGCAAATGGGGGGGAGGGGGCAGTGGATCACTGTAGTCCAACTTCAAATATTAGAATTCTACACGTTGTTAAAGGAAGGGTAAATTCTTTCATACCAGGAGTGGGGCATTTTGTATTTTATGCTATGTATGCTAGCAGATATGAAAAACCCAAGCTCAGACATCATCAGATTTGGTTTTATAGATTGCACAGTGAATTTCCTTTCCTTCCCTTCCTTCCTTCCTTCCTCCTTCCCTCCTTCCTTTCCTTCCTTTTTTTCTCCACTGTCCTCATCTGTCTCATATTGTAACTATATAGGTCTTCTACCCCTGAGAAAGAGAAACAGAAGTCTTTCAGAAGTTTATTAAAAAAAAAAAACTTGAAACACCCACTAGGGAGATTATTAGTTGCTTGCTTATTGAAGGTTTTGAGGGGAGTACTAGAAGGTCTTCATCAGTAATTGATAGCTGTAGGCTGTTGGGTTGTTCTCCTTTTCTCGCATTGTCTATCCATTTCACTGTTTTAAGACCATGTTGGATCACCTATTTGTAAATAATGTGCTAATTTTACAGCTCAAGTTATACCTTACCTTTACCAAATCACTTTTTTTCTTTCCCATAACTACTAAATGAAGCATTTGTGGGGTGGGGTGTCTGGACTATGATTTTATCAGTGTAGGAGCTCACTGGTTAGGTAACTCCCTCCCTCTCCCAAAGCAGACTGCAGCTGTCCTTCACATTATAATCTCAGGGTTTTATTAGTATTATTAGCTCCATTTTGCAGATAAAGAAACTTTGTCTCTGATAGGGTCAGTGACTTACCTAAGGTCACACATATAAGTGGTGTAATCAGAATTCAAATGTGGGTCTCCTAATACCTAGCCTGAAAGCTCCTTCCAATGCACTATACTGCTTTACTAATTAAAAATTATAATTAAAGCTATCTATAGTCATATGAAAAATATTCTAGCTCACTATTTATTGGAGAAATACAAGTTAAAACAATTCTGAGGTACTACCTCATACCTATTAGATAATAGGACAGAAAAGGCAAATGACAAATGTTGGAGGGGATGTGGGAAAAGTGAGACATTAATGTACTGTTGTCAGAGTTGTGAATTGATTAAACCATTCTATAGAGCGATTTGGAACAATGTCCAAAGGGTATAAAACCATGCATACCCTTTGACATAACAATAGCACTACTAGGTCTGTACCCCAAAAGAGATTAAAGAAAAAAGAGGAAAAGGACTCATATGTGTGCAAAATATTTATAGTAAATCTTTTCTGGGGATAAAGAATTGGAAATTGAGGAGATGCCCATCAATTGGGGAGTGAGTGAATAAGTTGTGGTATGCAATTGTGATGGAATACTGTTGTACTATAAGAAATGATGAGCAGGATGCTCTCAGAAAGACCTAGAAAAACTTACATAGGTTGAAGCAAAGTGAAATGTAATGAGTAGAAAGTAACAGCAATATTGTAGCATGATCAGCTATGAATGACTTTGCTATTCTCAACAATACAATGGTCCATGACAACTCTGGAGAGCTTGGGATGAAAAATGCTACCCATCCCCAGAGAAAGAACTGATGGTGTCTAAATACAGATTGGAGCAACTTTTGTGGGCTTTTTTCCACTTTATTGATTTTTCTTGGGTTTTTTAAATATCTTCTTTCAGAACCTATCATGGATATGCTTTGTGTGAATACACATACATAATCTATATGGAATTGTTTGCCTTCTCAATGAGGGGGGAGATGGGGAGGGAAGAAGGGAAAGAATGTGGAACTCAGTCTTAAAAACAAATGTTAAAAACTGTTGTTTACATGTAACTGGGGAAAAACAAATACTAGATAAATACAAAAAAATATTTCTGTTTATTCAAATAAGATTATCTTTGGCAAAACTTTAGTAGCCTAGGGGAGGCTACGTGGTGCAATGAATAGAGCACCAGCCCTGGAGTCAGGAGGACCTGGGTTCGGATCTGGCCTCAGACACTTAACACAAAAACTAGCCATGTGACCTTGGGCAAGTCATTTAACCCCAATTACCCTCCAAAAAACAAAACAAAACAAACAACAACAACAAAAACAATTTTAGTATCCCAAAATCTGTAATTCAGACTTCTCAATAATGAAGATTAGTTTTATCTAAAATTTTTCTTAATGATTAATACTTTACTGAATGAGTATAAATAATATAGCACAAATAAAATATATAAACACTAGAGGAGTGTGAAGTCAAAGAATAACTCCTCATTTATTTTTGTTCAGGTTATAGTCAGATGAGATAGCCTCTAAGGTGTCTTGCACCTAGGATTCTATGATTCATTAACTGATGGTCAAACTACATTCACATAACCATTGTAAGAACTGAGGAAGCTAAAAGATATTATAAAGACATTGTCCTGGTCCTAATGGAATTCATAAGCTACACAAATATATAACATATACATAATAAATATATAACTATTATAATATACAATAAATAATACTATAATAAATATAATAAAACTATTATTACATTTATTATAGAATAAAATATAAGAGCATAAGGCAGTTATAGGGTATTATAATGTTTGGAGAAATTGATAGCTTATTTGTGACAAGAAGCAGATTTCTTGGAGGAGGTGGCATCTAAGCAGCATCTTTAAATATGGGCAGGATTTCAGAAGGAAGAATCATTAGTGCAGGATCACCATTTACAGGCATTGGGAAGTGTGTGAACAAAAGCACAAAAGAGGAAAGAATCACAGACGGGTTCACTGTTGATGAGTTGTGTCCAACTCTTCACAACCCCACGTGAAGTTTTCTTGGTAAGGATATTAGGGTCATCTGCCATTGCCTTCTCCAGTAGATTAAGGCAAACAGAGGTAAAGCAACTTGCCCAGGGTCTTATAGCTAGTGAGTTATCTAAGGCCAGATGTGAACTCAGGTCTTCTTGACTCCTGGTCCAGCACTTTATCCACTGAGCCATCTAGTTGTCTCTGATATGGATTTAGGGATAAGCAAAAAGTTCAATTACAGTAGATCATGGAACACACAGTGTAAGATAAACTTGGAAAGGTTTGTGGAGGTGGTTGTGGAGGACCCTGGATAGCAGACAAAAGAATCTAGATTTAATTCAGTAGTCATAGAGTGGTCTGGGTTAATCTAGTGGATGAATAAAATTGTGAAAACAAATTATTATATGTTATTACATTTATATGCATAGATAGTAAAGCAACTAGGTTTCAATTAATCCAAATAATAAGTGCTCTGAAGTTTTGCCGGCATTCCAATTAACACTCTTTGAAGATATAATTCTATCAAATATTTTAATTGTCACCAGCCCAATATAAATAGGCAATGTGAATTCAAATAAAATGCACCCACATCAGGGGTCATTATTCACACTAATCAGGAACTAGTAATAATGACTGCTGACTTTTATAAAGTACTTTAAGATTTGCAAAGGGATGAATTTATACAAACTAGCTCATTTGATCCTTCTAACAACCCTATGAGAAAGAGTCTATTACTTGTCCCATTTTCCAGATAAGAAAACTTAGGCTTCAGAGAAAGTTAATTATCTTGTCCAGTAAGTACTGGAGGTTGTATTTTAACCTAGTTCTTCCTGAATCTGAGTCACTCATTCCCATTCTGTAAAGTTTTCTGCCATTATTCTAAGTATTAATAATCTATTTCCTATGAACTCAAAAGAAATTATTTTATCCACTTGGCCATGCTAAAGGAGGAATCTTCTACCTGCCCTGTTAACTGGTAGAAAAATTTCTGAGGGAAGCTTCAAAGTTCACCTTGATAGTTTGCAACTTCTCTTTCAGTTTGGCTACCAGCCTAAAAACTTTTTAGGCTCGAGAGAATCAGAGAGTTTGCCCCGGGGTTAAGAGCCAGCCACCCACATTTGAAACATTTATGTCTGAACCTGCAATTTGCTGGCCACCCACACTCGCTCATTAAAACGTTGGAACCAAATTTGCTTTGCCAGCTTAATTATCAAAGCCAGGAAATCTATTTCTCATGGACTGAAACAGTGATGGTTCTCCCCCGGTTAAGAAGGGAGCTCTGCCCCCTTCTCTAGTTTGGTGAATGCACCTGTCTACTTTTAATGAAAAGTGAGATTCTCACAAGTTGGGTACACATGGGGAGCCAAATAAAGCGCCATTCCAGGTGTTTCCTTCACCCTAAGTCACACTTAGTAAATACAGTAAATTCAATTAGTCACTTTCTGAGGTCTGAAACACATATTTTGCCTCAAGACTTCTACTTCTTAACTTTGATGTTCCATTTTGAATAATGAACATGTTTTAATGTACTCTACTCTCGGTTTTTTTTTCCACCTGTAGCTAAATGGGAACAAACTCCTGAATGACTAACTAAATACCCAAGATGTCCAGTGAAGTTCTGGGAAGGTCTTAGAGAAATAACACTGGTATAAATCCAACACCAGGTCTGTGTTTATACAGTAACATTTTCTTGGCTCTGTTGTCCATATAGTAAAAATTGGTTTTAAACCAACAAGGTTAAAAAAAAATTTCAAGGAATTAACTTTAAGGTAATATAGTGCATGAAATACTGTATTGATTAATGGGGAAGCAAAGCAGAAAGCATAGGAAAAAGGAAATAGGAGGACCTTTCTAAAACTTTTTATAGATAGCTAATTCAGACACAAATTCCATTCAATTCAACACATATTTTTCAAGCAATATGTACAAGACAAAGTAAAAATAAAAAAGAAAACAGTCCCTTCCCTCAAGGAGATTATATTCTACAACATGTAATATAATATACCATTCCATGTCAGTATCATGTAATTATCTCATAGCCAAGTGCTATTGGTATTCCCTTTCCCAAATCAACACATCCTTTAGCCATTCACCATGCTTCTTTTTTTGCTAGAAAACACCTAACAAATTAGAGGACAGATTGGAGGGTGGTAAGGAAAATAATATTTTAATAAAAATATAGGCTTTTGAAGCTCTAGATTCTATTCTTGGCTTCTTCAGTGGCTTACATTGTCATTAAACTTTCCTTCACTATTTTTATCTGTAAACCTCTAGTTCTAAAACTATTATTCAAAATTTAAAGCAACCTTACAAGAAAATATAATAGTATTATATCTTTGTCATTATAATTCATCAACTGTTATGCCAATAGTTTGTCATGTATGTGTGTATATATAAATCTAGACATATAGACATGTGTATCTCTTTCACACACAGATTATCCCTGTCCAGTGAGTGAGAAAGGAGGTGCAGAAAGGAAGTTTGGACAACATCAAAGATGAATTTTGCCTATTTTTAAATTTTGTTGAGAAGAGACCCAGAGCCCCCCCCAAAAGAAGAGGAAACTCTTGTTCCTCCTTCCTGCTAAGGTCATGGGCCCCTCCCCACTTCTAGGACTGAGAATTCAGGCTAATTAATTCAGGCTAGATGCTGGAAATACAAAAACTGAAAAATCATTCCTTCCCTCAAGAAGCTTACCACTGCCAAACTCTGCAACATGCAACCTTGCATGCAACCTTGTTGCATCATCCCCTCTTTCCTACCAGAGCTTCCTCCTTCAGACATTTCTTCTTTCTCATATTAAATCTCTTCTTCCCTATCAGCTCCTTTCCCTCTTTCCAGAAACATTCTCAAATATCCCCTATCCTAAAACAACAACAACAACAAAAAAAAAAAAAAACCCTTTACCTTGACTCCTCAAAAATTAGGATACTATTTCTTCCTTCCCCATTCATGCCCAACTTCTAAGAAGTGGAGTCTGCCTCCATTGCTCCAAATTCCTCTTTACTACACACTCACTTCTCAATCCCTTGTGGTCTCCTTCCCATCCCCAACACTAGTGAAATAACTCTTTCCCAGGTCAATGAGGACTGACTGCCTTATTTTTCTCTTCATCCTCCTTGCTCTTCTTGCAGTATTGATTATCTTTTACTTTTTAATGGTCCTTTTCCTAATTTCTATGATGCTACACTTTCCCTACACTTTCCCTTCCACATGGTGCAATAAGGAATATTAAATTTGGAGTTAGCAGAGTAGGGTTTGAATTTCTACTGTACCACTTAAACCATATTATCTTGGGCAAATTATTTAACCTCTCTGAGCCTCAGTTTCCTCATTTATAAAATTAAAGGGTTGGACTAAATGACCTATATGGATCTCTGGCAGCTCTCAGTCTAGAAACAACTAGGAAGCACAGTGGATAGATCCTGGTCCTAGAGTCATGAAGATCTGTATCCAAATATAGCTTCAAATACCTACTAGCTGTGTGCCCCTGTACAAGTTACATGACCTCCATTTACTTCAGTTTCCTCAATTTTAAAATGGGAATAAGAAGATTGTTGTGAGATGTCTTAGCAGAGTGGTAGGCACATAGTAGTCACTTAGTAAATGCTTATTGTTTTCCCCTTCTTACCACTTTGACCATATCTTTGTATTCTTTTCTGGCTCTTCTCTTCACTCAAAGCATGATAGTCCATCAAGAATCAGAGTCTCTGCCCATATTTTCATTGCTAGAAGTCCTTCGATTTCTTTAAGAATGATCTCAGATTGCATCTCTTTCATGAGGCACAGCCCTTCATCCCAAGAGTTTTATTTTCCTCCTTTTATTTATCATTCTTTCTCTCACACAAATATATGAAGGACCTATGATTCATCAATTCAAGGAACTCCCACTATGAAAACTCCCTACACTAAGGAGACCACACCCCTCAATGATTTAGAAGACCTGAGGAAAAGAGATTTAGAGATGGAAAATAGGGCTTCAAGGTCATCTCATACAGCCCCATCATTTTAAAATTGAAGAAACAGGCTCAGAGGGCTTAAATAACTGTGAAAATATAGACATTAGAGTTGCTTAAAAAGTAGAAAATGGTTAAGTGACTTCCCTAGGATCATAAGGCTATTAAGTACAGGAAATGGCATTTGAACCCAACTTTTCCAGATTCTAAGCCCAGTACTTAGACCACTATACGCTACTGCCTGTGTCCTGTATATCTTATGGGGAGTTACGTGGCACAGCAGATAGAGTTCTGGACTTGGAGTAAGGAAGACCTGAAATCAAATCCTGACTCAGATAATTGCTAGCCATGTCTAGGAAGACAAATCATGCAGTCCTCTGAGTCTCAGCTTCCTTATCCTTAAGACAATGTTACCGAACAATTAAACAGTTATAATGGGAATCAAATGTAATAATAGATGTAAAAGACCACATCAAATATTATCTGAAATCATTATTTACATGTACAACTTTCCATTCTATTTTGCACCCCAAGCACCTAGTATAATGTTTTGCACACGAAATAAACATTTGTTGAACTTATTTAGATAACATTATTAGCATTGTGGTCCAACTACATTAAAATAGGCTTTTGTGGGCTAGCTGCAAATACAATTTGAATTCCAAATAACAAACTTAAAAGTGGACTCTTAGAAAACAACCTGTTTGTCCCCAATTGACAAATGGTCATAGGATATTAACAGGCAGTTTTCAGAATAATAAATCAAAACTCTCAATGGTCACATGAAAATGTTCTAAATTACTATTGATTAGAAAAATAAAAATTACAACAACCCTGAGATACTACCTCATGCCTATCAGATTGGCTAACATGACAGAAAAGGAAAATGACAAATACTGGAGGGGATGTGGGACAAAAGATACAATGATGAACTGTTAGTGGAGTTGTAAACTGATCCAACCATTCTTTTTTTTTTTTTTTTTTTGCCTTTTGGAGGGCAGTTGGGGTTAAGTAACGTGCCTAGGTTAGGTTTTTGTTTATGTGTGCGTTAAGTGTCTGAGGCCGGATCCGAACTCAGGTCCTTCTGACTCCAGGGCCCACACTCTACTCACTGCACCACCTAGCCACCCCTGATCCAACCATTCTTGAGAACAATTTGGAACTATGCCCAAAGGACTATAAAACTATGAGTGCCCTTTGACCTGGAACTACTACGTTGAAATTCCAAAGAGATCAAAGAAAAGGAAAATGGACCTATATGTATAAAAATATTTATAGCAGCTCTTCTTGTGGTGGCAAAGAATTGGAAATTAAAGGGATGCCCACCAATTGGGGAATGGCTGAACAAGTTGTGGAATGTGACTGTAAAGGAATATTATTATGAAAGGACAGGCAAGGTGGTTTCAGAAAAACTTGGAAAGTCTTATATGAACTGATGCAAAGCAAAAGGAACAGAACCAGGAAAACACTGTATGTAGTAACAGTAATATTGTAAAGATGACCAAGCGTGATCAAGACAATAAACTTAACTATTGTGATCAAGACAATGAACCAAAACAATTCTGAAGGACATATGATGAAAAAAAAATATGCTACTTCCAGAGAGAAAACTGATGAACTCTGAGTGTAAATTGAAGGACAGATTTTTCACTTTATTTTTTCGTGTGTGTGTGTGTGTGTGTGTGTGTGTGTGTGTAGGTGAATGTGTTTTCTTTTGCAACATGGCTAATATAGAAATATGTTTTGCATTATTTCACATATAAAATAATATATTGCTTACCTTCTCAAGGGGTGAGGTAAAGAGAGAATTTAGAACTCAAAAAATTTTTTAAACTAATGTTAAAATTTTTTAGTGAAATCGGGAAATTTTTAATAAAATTAATAAAAATAATTAATGAAAAAATAAATAAAATTATATGGTTGGACTCAGGGGTCTGCTGGAAAGTTTTTAACAACTAGCTTTCTTGGAAAAAAAAAGAAAACAACCTGTTTGGAAACTAAACACTACGTAAATATAATGATCAAGTTTGGATCTGAAAGAGAGAAAATATAGCTTTCTCCCTTCTTTGCAGACTCTGAGAACTGCACATAACACTGAATATACTTTTAGGCTTTGTTGATGTGTTGGTTAGATTTGCCGAATTACATTTTCCCCTTTGTTACAAGGAATACCTTTCTAAAGAGAGTAGGTGGTAGGAATATATTTGGAAATAAAGGAGATATAAAAACAAAAGATCAATAATTTTTTTTTTGGTTTTCTTTGGATGGGGGAAGGTAGGGCAATTGAGGTTAAGTGACTTGCCCAAGGTCACATGGCTAGTACTGTGTTAAGTGTCTGAAGCTGAATTTGAACTCAGGTCCTTCTGACACCATGGCTGGTGCTCTATTCACTGTGCCACCTAGTCACCCCAAAAGATCAATAATTTTTAAACCATCATAAATTAGGCTATGTTTATACAGTATGTCTAGTCTTGAGCCCAGGCCATCTACTGATTCACTTACCTCATATAACATGTCCAATTGTTATATTTTCACATATATCAAATCAATATCAATTTTCAGCTACAGTAATAGTATTAAAATTAAAACAGTAGTTATTACTTAAAGGACGAACAATTAAGATCAAATGCAATTATAATAGCTGTCTATTGTGATGTTATATATAATATATGCATTATATATATATTTTGTATGTGTATATATATACATGTATATATATTGTATATATATATATATATATATATATATATATATATATATATATATATATATATATATATATATATATATATATACACATTCCACATTATAATATGCTACTTACCCTCTGGAGTTATCGTGACCCGCAACTGAGCTATGTAGGTAAGTTCACAAAGCAATGCCAAAGCTATTTCTACAAATATGTAATTAGAGACCAAAGGTATTCATCTTGTATTCCACTCATGGAAAAGTTTCATTGTGAGAAAAAAAAGTGATGAACCCAGCAGGGATTTTAGAAATCTGCAAACTATCATCTTATTTTCCTGAGGCCTTCTATTACTAACTGCCCAGAACTGACTAAACTCCCAGCCCAGCCACCGGTGAATCAGGTCAGCTGCTCGCCTAATAGCTTACAGAATTATAAATAACTCCTGTCACAGATGGAGTTTAGTCCCAGGCTGTCATAAATTTACAGTTGATCTTAATTCATAGACCTCTTTTTCTTGGACATGATTTTGCAAAATAACATTAAGCATTCAGACTCTTTTCTCTTTTTTTGTCCCTATTTGCAGTTACCTGCCATATGCACATGCCTCTACAGGAATGAATGACTTGACATGTTTCCTTCTGAATCAAATATTCTCTATAGGTACTCTGGCAGCACTTCTAAGACTTAAAAAAATTTTTAAAAACCCAGGCCACCCACAGTCATTTGGGCTGAGCGTGTGCTAATCCTTTCATGGCTATCTAAAAAGTCCCCAGCCCCCTTTTTAAAGAGTCTATCTTACAGGCTGTAAGCACTGACTTTTTCTCTGTTGACCCAAGGTACCTCATTAATGCAAACACTGGGGTAGTTATAAACTACTGGGCTCCCTGCCTTATGATGTTATTTAACTTGGTGAAGATAATTTATTGAGCCACCTCAACATGGAAGGTGCTATAAAGTTTATTAAATTTTGAAATGATGGAAAGCGCATCATGTAAGTGCATCCAGATGTATTTCTGGGAAGGAAGAATGAAACAGTTTTCCACAGTTATTCACACCAGCCCCTCATATTTTTATCTCACATAAATGGCAAAGGAAGGTGTGAATTCACAATATGCAGGATTCATTTATAACGTAGTCAATTAGTTCCCAGATTACAATAAAGGCTTTAAAAGTCATCTGGCACAGTTATATAGCCTTTTCGCCACATGGGGTTATGATACCTATCATTTTCCCTCAAAATGATAGAATGCAACTTGATGCCACAAGGAGGGGAGTGGGGCAGGGTAGAGTGGGGTAGGCGCAGGCCATATTATAAACTGGCCAAATTTCCTCCCAATTACAAAGTCAACAGGAAAACGGTGAAGCTGTTTCTAGTATAAGAGATTTGGTAGTGCTTTACTTTTGTTCAGGATAAGGTTGAAAGAGTAGTCAGATTCATAAATACCAGCTACTTACTATTTTTGTGACCAAAGGAAGGTCATTGAACCCTTTGGAACACAGTTTTCTCATCTTCAAAAGGAGAGGATTGGACTAGGTAACCTTTAAATTCCAGAAAGTTATCAGACTGGTCTTTACAGTCTTCCCTTTTACTCCTCCAACTCTGTAACTCTGTTTCAGATCCCTTTTCCCCAAAGCATGTTCCATTAAGAATCCATCATGGAAGTCTTCCAATTTCTACCTGCTTTGCAAAATTATTTGAAGATTTGACTTTATTAAGTCTATCCATTTACTTTTTTTTTCCTTTTGTTTTCTGGAGGGCAATTGGGGTTAAGCAACTTGCCCAAGGTTACATGGCTAGTAAGTGTTAAGTGTCTGAGGCTGGATTTGAACTCAGCTCCTCCTGACTCCAGGACTAGTACTCTATTCACTACACCACCTAGCCACCCTATGCATTTACTTTTTTTTTTTCTTTTTGGATGGCAATTGGGGTTAAGTGACTTGCCCAAGGTCACATGGCAGTTTTTTTTTTCCCTGTGTGTGTTGTGTCTGAGGCCAAATTTGAACTCGGGTCCTCCTGACTCCGGGGCCAGTTCTCTACTCACTGCGCCACCAGCTGCCCCCTATCCATTTACTTTTGAGATTTGAGTGAATGGCCTTAAAAAAATCCAAGGCTCTTATCTGACTGAGCATCAGCAACATGAAAAGGAGCTTTCCCTCAATGATTTGATAGCTTCTTTTCATTTGTTTCAACTCAAAACTGGAAGAACCAAGGTTAGCGAAGGTAAGTTATGCCCCAGAGTGCTATCAATCTGTAGCACGTGTTAAGATCACAGGACTGGAGATGGAATGGACTTCACCACCTCATCTAGTCCATTCATCTCCTTCTATAGTTAAGAAAACTGAGGCATAGACAAATAAAGTAACTTGTCTAGGGTCACATAGCTAGCCAGTGCCAGAAGTGGAATGTAAACCCAAGCCTTCTGACCCAAAGCCTTGTTAGCATTTTTCTGCCACATAAGATAGCTTTTTTCATTATTACTTGCAAGACTACAAACTTAGATGACAACAGATGGTTTTTCCCCCCTGTGGCCCCCTAACCCTGAGAATGCTTACTACAAGTTATATAGCTTTAATTGAGATCATTTGCTTAACTTTTCAAATTTCACATGATGGTAATTAATGCTAAATACTAATCTAGATATAGTTATGAAGATACACTGCTATTCCTGCTATAACTAGAAAGAATAATGTGCTCTGCCTGTCTCCACCTCCCTTAACACTTGTTCACTAATCAAACTCTTATAATATGGCTTCCATCCCTATCATTCTCCTGAAATAGCTCTTCCCAAAGTCATGGATAGCCTTTTTACTGCCAAATCCAATTACTTTTTTTCCCTATCCTCACCCTTTTTTACTTTACTGTATCCATTGACATTTTTTGATTATCCCTTTCTTTTTGATGCCTTTGGTTTCCTTGGCTTCTCTGATTCTGAAGCCTCACTGTTCTCCTACTTCTCTAAGGACTTCCCTTGCAGGCTTAGGCTCCTCCTCATTCTCTTTCTTGCTTCCTCTTCTCTCTCTACACTCTTTCTCTTCATGATCTTATCTGTTCCCATGATTACCTCTGTTTACATGGTATCTCTCCCCTCCATCACTCCCCAGAGCTCCAAACCTGTACTTACAAATGAATGTTGCATATGTCTACCTTAATGGTCCATCATTTCAACATGTCTGAAGCTAAAATGATCATTTAAAGGCAATACAGTATATTGGAAAAAAAGGCTAGATTTGGCATGGGAGAACTGGGTTCAAATCCCAGTACTACTATTAACAACTACTATGACCTTAAGCAAACAGCTTACCCTGTCCAGGTCTCAGAGGGTTAGACTAGACTTTAACCCTTTGGATCACAGTTTTCACATCTTCAAAAGGAGAGGATTGAACTAGGTAACCTTTAAATTCCAGAAAGTTATCAGACCCTCAGAGAAGGTTAAACTAGATGACTTTTAAGTCCTCTCCTAGCTGTAAATTATGATTCTTTTGATTTTCCTTTATAATTCCTCTCTCTCCTCCTAAATTCTCTGTTCATGGTATCCTCCCAGTTACCCAGTCTCAAAAACTCAGGATCATTTGATTCAATTAAACAAATATTTATTGAGTACCTATTCTTTCTTGTTCTTTACCCCACACGCCCAATAGTTTGCCAAGGAAATCTCTTCTCAAGTCCCTCTAGTTTAGACCCTTATCTCTCTTTGCCTACTTCAATACCCTCAAATGCTCTCCTGGCTCTGCGGCTACTCTCTATCTCTCCATATGAGATATACTAATACTGATGTTACTTCTAACAATAACATGGATGTAAGGCTTGCCAGTTATTTTATACATATGATCAAATTTCATCTTCACAACCACTCTGAGGTAGATTCTATTATTAATAGTCATCATCCCACTTACATAGAGCTTTAAAGTTTACAAAGTGCTTTATGTATATTATCAGCCACATTTTATAAATGAGGAACTCGGGTCTAAGCAAGGTTAAATGACTTGCCCAGGATCATGCAGCTAGTGTCTAAGGCAGGATTTGAATTCCCTAGCTCCAAGTCCAGCATACTAGCCTCTCTGTCAGTTAGCCATCTAGAGCTGTGACAAAAACAAAAACAACAACAAGAAAAAACCAAACTGCTGGACTGAGTGAATGAGACAAGGGTTATGGGCAACAGAGAGGAAGCTAGCGTGTTTGACTTGCACATTGCTGACTTCCAAAATGTCCCAAGATACTAGGATGACCTTATTACTTTTCTTCCCAAAAACCTTAGGACCCTGATACTTACCAAGTAAAGTATAGTAGAAAGAATATAAGAATACTTACCAGCCATGTGACCTTGGGCAAGTCACTTAACCCCAATTGTCCTGCCTTCTCCCCTCCAAAAAAAAAAAAAAAAGCAAAAAAAAAAATTTTTTTTAAATATGAGACTCTGGAATTAGGAAACCTGGATTCAAATTCTGTCTCTGATTTTTACTACATGTGTGGCCTTGCACAAATTACCTATTAGCATCCCTAGACCTCAGTTTCTTCATCTATATGAGGAGATTGGACAATGGGATCTGAATTTCCTTTCATCTCTAGTCCATAATACTGTGATCTCGATTCTGGCATTCAAAGCTTTCCACAACCTGACTGAAATATACCTATACACCTTTATATCATACCATTTTGTATTTCCACTCCAACTCATTTATTCTCTGTTGCCCTCTCTTCTTCTGCCCTCTCCTATCTCCATGCCCTTAGTCATGTTCCCCTCCTGCCCACTCTATGACTCTGTGCTGAAATGTCTCTCTTCTGTGGCAGCTAGGTGGCACAGTGGATAGAGTACCAGAATCATGAGGACCTGGGTTCAAATATAGCCTCAGACATGTATTAGTTGTATGACCCTGGGCAAGTCACTTAACCCTGATTGCCTCTCCTCCCTCCCCCGCAAAATGAAGAAATGTCTCTTTCCCTTCAAGGTCAAACTCAAAGACTATCTTTTCTATGAAACCCTCATATGCCTTTCTGTGAAATATCTCATTATCATTTGATTCTTTCTGGCCCCTGTCATATTATTCTATTTATTTTTTGCCGTATTACCACACTTCTTTCCCTCACATTCAACTAGAAGCTTCTTGAGGGCAGTAATTATACCCTTTTTTTCCATTTAGCCATCCCCAGCTCTTAGCACAGTGCCTTGCACATAGGAGACGGTTGATACATGTTTGTTGAATTAAATTGTTGCTATTTGCCTGTCAAGGTGCTAGTGTCAGCAGATCACTTTGTGGAGCGAGCCCCTAATTCCTTAGTACCTGTGATGAATATGATCTTTGACATATAGAGTAAAGATGAGAACGTGAGGACAGTTGTGCAGAAATAAACACTAATGTGAAAGTGACTTTGTCCTTTGAATGTATTTGATAGAATAAGTAATTTACTTATGGACTCTGATAACATATCATCTACGGTAAATGAATATGGACATTTGACTCATCATATAAGGTAAAAATGTGCATCTTATGAATAGAGATGTAGCCATGGGCAAACCATTTAACTCTGATCCAATCCAATAAGTATCTGTTCAGCACTTACTCTGTGCAAGGACATATGCTAAGCATCAGGGTGATGAAGACAAAATGTAAAACAACTCCAGGCCTCAAGGAGTTTACATTATGCCTGGGAATGGAGATGTGTTAAAATATAACAAATAAACAGGTATGAGAATGCATCATAATTTGAAGGGGAGAGAGACCACTAACAATTCAGGGGGCTAGGAGAAACTGCTGTAAAAAGAACCATCTGAGCTGAATTTTAAAGAAAACTAGGGGTTGCAAGAGGCTTGGGTTAGGAAGGAGTCCATGCTGGACATGGGGGACAGCCTATGCAAAGGCACAGAGGAGGGAGATAGAGTTCCAAGTTCAGAAAACAGTGAGTGGAATGGCAGTGGAGGAAATTCCCATAGCTCCTAATTCACAGGTCCATACAAATCAAAGGTTATTAATATAAATAAGTAAATATCTGGCTAAATTTTTTATTCTCAAATGACAGTCTTGGTATATGATTATGACGGAATACTACTGTGCTATAAGAAATGATGGGCTCAACAATTTTAGAAAAACATGGAAAGACTTGCACAAAATAATGAAGAGTGAAATGAGTGCTCTTAGTTCTGCTTATTTCACTGTATAATAACAGAGAGAGAGAGAGAGAGAGAGAGAGAGAGAGAGAGAGAGAGAGAGAGAGAGAGAGAGAGAGAGAGAGAAAGAGAAAGAAAGTCTACTGGTAGTCATCTCTAGGGTGGAGGGGAGAGGGAAGAAAAGAAATTTACATGATCATTTCATTGTATATTTGAAAGGAATAGCAAGTTGTACATAGCAGATTTGTAGTTTCATGTACAATCATCCTTTTTATTGTACTATATTATGCAAATGTATATTTTATTCCATAAATTAAAATAAACATTTTTAAAATGGCAGTCTATAATGTCTCTAGTCCTATAAACAGGCATGCCTGTTACCATGTGGTATGATGGATAGACGGCTAATTTGTAGACAGAAGAGCCTTGGCTTCAGCAAAAAATCAAGGGAGGAGCCCAAAGCACTCATTTTGACCCTCTGCTGGTGAGCCCTTGGTGTCCTCGAGCAGTCAGACCCAGACATAACCAAAAGCCTGTAGGGTTTGATTTTACCCACACAATTTTACTTATAATAGCTAGGCAGTAATTACGTTTATGGGAAAAGTAGCCCAAACTACTGTGGTTGTCCATTTAAAAAATAGAAATAGAACCCTGCCTACATGCAATACTTATTTAACGAAGAGAAAACAAACCTGGAAACAATTTACATCAATACAGATAAAGCATCCCTATTAAAAGTAACCATAAAACTCTATAACTAAGTGTTTGAATGACATATTTCTGGGGACTAAATTTGATGGCATGTACTCCTCTCTTGCTACATAGCAATACCTCAAAATTTTCCAAGAGCAGTTGATCAAAATAAAAATAAAATACCTCTTGTGCTTCTCTCTCTCTTTTCCTGGACTCTTCCCACTAAGGTGACCAACCATAAGGCTGATACTGTGATCTGGCCTCAAAAACTATAGTTGTCAAGTTGCCCTCAGCTACCAAGTTTTCTGGTCTACCTACTCCATAAGGAAAGTGTCTCCTGTCATTGACTCTGGTGATAACTTAGAAAGGAAAATATTGTGATGAAAGACAGCTGGCTCTCCCTGCTGGTAGAGAGCACCCACTTCAAATCCAATGCAATCAAATCAAGCTGTAAGATCTGCCAAGACAATTCTGAAAGGAAACACGGTATTGTGGATAGGGCACTGGACAGGAAATGGGAAAGATCTGGCAAATCCAGCTTCAGAGATTTACTAAGTCATGTGACACTAGACAAGGCACTTAACTTTTCTTTGCCTCAGTTTCCTAATCTGTAAAACAGGTCTTTCTGACTCCAAGTCCACATCTCTATCCACTTTGCCAAAGCTTGCAAAACCGTGCAACATGACAGATGTTGTTCCATCATTTTCATCGTGTCCAATTTTTCATGACCCCATTTAGGGTTTTATTTTGTTGAAGATACTGGACGGGTTTGCCATTTCCTTCTCCAGCTCGTTTTACATGTGAGCAAACTTAGTTAAACAATGTCAAGTGATTTGCTCGGGGTCACACAGTTAATAAGTGTCTGAGGCCATATTTGAACTCAGGTCTTCCAGGCTCCAGGCTAGGCATTCTAATTCACGGAGCTACTCAACTGCCCTAACAACTCCTGTAAGATAAGTATCTCCTATCTCGGATCTCCATTTTGCAGATGAGGGAAACTAAAAGAGATGTTAAGGTACTTTCTCAAATTCACTCTTCTAAGTGGCAAAACTCCCACCCAGGTGATCTAAATAGAATAGGAAGGGATAAGACACTGCAGGTAAGAGAAATACATTGGCTATATCCCAATACACGTGGGCTGGCCTTGGATGTCCTCATTGTGGTTTTGTATAACATGTGGTTTGTTTTTTTCAATTTTACTGATGTGTTTTGTTTTTGCATCACAAACATCAACAAATTATTCCCACTTTGTTAGAGATTTATTGTAAGAAAGTAAAACAATTAAGCACGATTAAGAATACAGTGATTTCGGGAGGCTAAATGGCACAGTGAATAGAGCACTGTCCCTGGAGTCAGGAGAATCTGAGTTCAAATCCGGCCTCAGACACTTAACACTTACTAGTGGTGTGACCTTGGGCAAGTCACTTAATCCCAATTGCCCTGCCCTTCCCCCCTCCAAAAAAAAAAAAGCAAAAAAATTTAAAAATCATATATTCAAAATACAGTGATTTCATCTCCATTTCATCTCCAGTCACAGCTCTTCTCTTATCTAACCAGGAGCCAAAGCTGAACCTGTATTCTCGGTGGGTATAAATGAAAGACAGAAAATTGCCCATAACCTTGGCAGTTATTTTCCAAGCACAAACTTCAGGTTCCTGAAATAAAGTGACCTTCTTGCCTCTTCAGGGTTAGGTGTAAAGGGGGAATGCCAAGTATCCTCCAAGTAGAAAGGCAGGCTTTGGAGGACAGCATACCACACCCAAGGTCAGGGACCAGATGTCCTAGGAAGGTTGGGGGTGGGGATAGGGGTAGAAGGAAGAATGGGAGATTAGTACTGGATTAGCAAAAATGAGTCCCAAAAGGCCAGAGGCAAAGGGTGTATCTGTATAATCTAGCTGAGGGCAAGTGCAGGGTACTAAATGTGGGGGGGTGGAGGGGAAGGAGAGGGGAAAGAGCAAAGGCAAATCAAGGTCAGAAGCCAAACCAGAAAGTTAACAAGAAGGATGAAAGGAAGGCATGGAGAGCAGTTTCAAAGGGAATAAAGCAAATTGCTTTCCACAAGATGTCAGAGTCTTTACTGACTTTTATACTAGGGTCAGGGTACTTGGAATCTGGCGAGATCATATCTTGGAGTCAGGAAGAACCGGCTTCAAGTTCAACCTCTGAAATTTAAGAATAGCTAGAATTTATATAACACTCCTCCCCACTCCCAAGGCAGGGAGATAGGTATTATTATTACTGCCATTTTAATGAGGAGGAGACAGAGGGAGAAAGAGCTTAAGTGACTTGCTCTGGGTCACATGGCTAAATTTCCAAGACTGAATTTAAGGGTCTTCCTGCTCCAGGTCCAACTATGTACTTAGCTGCCTCAAAGGGCAATGGGTGGGTGCCTAAGGGCGTGAGGCAAATCACTTAGACTCAAAATTACACAGAAGTTGCTGAAACCTCTATCCATAAAGAGGAATGTCTACTCTGGGAGCTCCCTTTTTACAAATTCCACTTAATTTGCTGAATTACTGCAATGAGGAAATAGCCTCTAGTTCCCATTAGGTTAACAGATAAACCATTACCTTTTTCTTCCAAACCTTGTTGTGGTTCCCTTGTGTCTGACTCTTCCTGACCCCATTTGGGGTTTTCTTGGCAAAGATTGGAGTGGCTTACCATTTTCCTCTCCAGCTCATTTTACAGATAAGGAAACTGAGGCAAACAGTGTTAAGTGACTCGCCCAGGGTCACACAGCTAGTTTGAGTCTGAAGCTGGATTTGAAGTCACAGAGCTAGTCGTACTGTGAAGCTGGATTTAAACAGGTCTTTCTGACTCCAGGCCCAGTGCTCTTCCGCTGTCCCACCTAGCTGCCCTCTTCCAAACCTACACCACCTGAGAGACATTATGGCTAATTTGCAAAGGCAGGGCTAGAATAGGAAAGAGCTATACATAGAAAGAACTGTGAAAATAAATAATTCACTATTTCCCATCCCATAAGGCTTCCTCAAAAAAAAATTAGATTTGACAAGTACATGTTTATAGAAGACCCTCACATTATATGATGAAAGTGAAACCGTGCACTTTAACTAAACTCATTGTCATTCATTCAATTTGATAAGAATGATTCTGGCTATAAAAAGAGACAAAATGCTGCTTTCAAATGAAGCCCCTATACAATAGTAAACATTGAGAAAGAGAAAAATCCTTTCCCTTTGATTTCCCCTAATGTATATTTAAGTTAGCAAGGAAATATTCCTCTAGGTTCTGGGAAATTTAAGCCCATTTATTTTTACTTGAATAAACTCTATTAATTCTATGAGAGATGAAAGCAAAAGGAAGAGACAAGTTAGGCCTGTACACCTGCAGGAGGATTTGGCAGACAAAAACTGTCTTTCCATGGGCTCAAGGAACTTACCTCTAAGGAGAAAAGGTAAAATTCTACCATTATTAAACATCTCTGCTCGCCGCAGACCACCTTGGAATCAGAGCTGGTGCTTTTATCCTACCTTAGTAAGATTTATTTTTTTTAAAGTAGAGTTTATAGTACCAAATACCGAATGATTTTAGGAGAAGCATAAAGGGTAAAAAGAAAGAAAACAGACATCAAATGCTAGATTCTGTGTGGCACCAGGAAATTTCAGCAGGTTTCAATTTCCTCTGAACCCTGTTTCATTTGAAAAGATGAACCTCTCAAAGGTATAATCTCTCTTGCAAGAAGGTCATGCAGCTCCTCAAGAGAGAAATTACACAGGTAGGTTTTCAACTGAGAACCTTTCCCTGCCCACCCCCCATCCCCCATCATTTATTTTTACTTGCAGGAGCAAAGGTACGTTTTTGAGATGTCTGGGCTTCCTCCTTTCTCCTTCCCTCTTTTGAGTTTTCTTTATGCACTTTTCGTAACTGATGCATGCTCTGATTTTCCAACATGTGGGCCTTCTTCCAGTTGATTTTGGATTTCTCATCATGGAATCAAATGTGAAAGCAATTTATTCATTTCCTATTCTTTTTTAATTACTGCAGATTTATGGTCATTTCTAAGCAACATGATAAACACTGAAGTATGCTACCTTCCGATTCTCATAAGGACTTTTACATAAATATTAACAAAAACTTCCTTAGGTCTTTCAAAAAATAAACTGCAAAAATTAAACAGGAAATAAATGAAAGTTATCTGAAAGGGGGAAAAAGACCCAACAGATCATTTAATCCATCCCCCTCATTTTGCAGATGTGGAAACCAAGATCAAGAAAGACCAAATAACTTGTCCAGGATCACACAGCTAGTTAATAACAGAACTAAGATAGAAACCCAGGTGTTAGGATGCTCAGGCAGGTGTTTAACTTACCACACTAATAAAGCATTTTATTTTCTACTAAACTTAGCACCATCTTCCCACCCACAAGAGTCAAAACCTCATAGTCATCTTTACCTTTTCCATCCTGATTACCTCTCATTTAAAATCTGATGCTTTCAGTTCTACTTCCACAGTGGTTCTTGCTTTGGTCCCATATTTCCCATAAACACTCCCCGCCCCATTCAGCCCTTATTGCCTCTTGCTTAAGCCATCAAGTCTCCTAATTGATTGATCTCATTCCAATTTCTTTCATCTCCAACTTATACTGGGCACTCCCCCCAGATCAATTTTTCTAGAACATCAGTCCCCAGATCAAAAACCTCAGTGACCCTTTAGGGCCTATCAAATCAAGTGCAGCTCTTTTATTCACTTATCAAGTTTTTCATTATTATTTTGCCAAGTAAAATCTCAGTTTAGGGGTGGATCATGTCAGTTGTGCAAGATTTCATCTACATCGGTTTAAAGAGGCACCCAGATGGTGAAATAAATAATGTTGCGATGGAAGTCAACACTATTTATTTACTTATTTAGATGAGTTCAAATCTGGCCTCAGACACTAGCCATATGAACTGCCTCAGTTTCCTCAAATGCAAAATGGGGGCAATAACTATTTTCATTGAGTTATGAGGATTAAATGAGATAATATTTGTAAAGTACTTAGCACAGTGCCTGAAACAGAGTAGACATTTAATCCTCTCTTCCTTCCTTCCTTTTTTTTTCCTTCCTTCCTTACTTCCTTTTTGGAAGCATTTAAAAATGAGGATAATATAAAACCTACCTCCCAGTGTTGCAAAGATAAAATGAGATATTTGTAAAGTGCTTTGCAAACCCTAAGTATTATATAAATGCTAAGTATTATCATTATTATTATTGTTGTTGTTGTTTTTCCCCATTTAATAGATAAGAAAACTGAGACTGAGTGGTTAAGTGATTTACCAGCGTCACATTACTATTAAATGTCTGAGGTGGGATTCAAACCCTGGTCTTCCTGATTCCAAACTCTCAGCACTCTGGGCTGCGACAGCAGAACATGTTGCCTATTCTTTCTTGCCCAAGTATTCACCCCATGATCTATGTAAACATTTTGCCTCCTTCCTTCCTTCCCTCCCTTCTTACTTCCTTTCCTCCCCCTTTCTTCTTTCTTTCTTTCCTCTTTCCTTCCTTCCTTCCTTCCTTCTTCCTTCCTTCCTTCCTTCCTTCCTTCCTTCCTTCCTTCCTTCCTTCCTTCCTTCCTTCCTTCTTTCCTTCCTTCCTTCTTTTTCATTGTATGGATGGCCATAACAACTAATGAAATAATCTACAAAACCATGGAAAGGAGACAATGTGATACAGAAGGAAAAACATTGGCTCTGGAGACTAAGCATATTGATTTCAGTCCTGTCTCCCATCTTAACCAGTTGGGTGACTTTGGACATGTCACTTCATCTTCCTGGACCTCAGTTTCCTCACTGCAAAATAAGGAGGTTGGACTAGATTACTTCTAAGTTCCCATTCATACCCATATCTGTGACCCTGTGGCCTGCCTCTGTGGGGGATATGATGCAATTGTAAGTCTCTGAAGTTACTGAAAGTTAATTATGTTCTCCTCCTCAGCCCAAGTTCCACAAGAGTAACATCTATGTCTTATCTAAACTCTGCAGCTCATCTAACGACTAGAGCAATGCTTTCACACAATAATTACTGAATAAATGAATTAATTAATGTTCTCCAAAATACTTAATACAGTCACTTCCTCAATAACGATGTTAAATTGAGTTGAATTTATTGTTCATGGAAAGTAGCTCTTTAACTCAATTCCTGACAAAAGGGGGAGCTAACAGAAACTATTAAGAAATATACACTGACATCCTAGAAAACATATTGGAAAAATATATAAAAGTAAGAATTTCATGGTCATTCATTTCCCAAATATAATATTAAGACTCATTATAGTAATAGTTAAATCAACTTCCTTTACAAAAAGTGTATGGTCTTCATCTAAATCACAAAGATAGTGCCAATTTTGCTTTAAGATATAATTTTTCAATATTATATTATAGCTAATAAGAATATATGTCACTTTAAGGTTTGCAAAGCATATCTTATCTCCTTCAGACCTCATCACTACTCTGTGAAATAGTTGTTATTATTACCTCCTTTCTACATATAATTGAATTGAAACTTAGAGATGTTAGCAGCACATAGTGTCTAAGATAGGATTCAAATTCAGACCTTCCTTACTCCAAATCTCCAGTACTCTATCCACTATGCCACCTCTATCAGCTAAGAGATATTAAAATTTTGCTATGGTAAGTCTCTCTGAAATTGTACAGACTAGAAATACATACATTTCATATATATATACATGTATACATATACACACATGCACACATATACATAACATGTCTCTACATACATATCACACATATGTATATGTGTATATATTTAAATATGCCACCTATATTAGCTAAGAGATATTAAAATTTTGCTATGGTAAGTCTCTCTGAAATTGTACAGACTAGAAATACATACATTTCATATATATACATGTATACATATACACACATGCACACATATACATAACATGTCTCTACACACATATCACACATGTGTATATGTGTATATATTTAAATATGCCACCTACATTAGCTAAGAGATATTAAAATTTTGCTATAGTAAGTCTCTGAAAATGTACAGACTAGAAATACATATATTCCTATACATACATGTATACATATATGCATACATATATACATACATGCTTATACATACACACCACATGAATATGTATATGTGTATATATATTTAACTATAGATACAGACACAGCCTCCTCAATATAAGAAGGAATCACAATAAGTACAATTGTTGCAGGTGGGTGGGAGCAAGGTCATGACCACATGGTCCTCTATATGTGGGAGGGGCTCAGTGCCAAATATAAAGCATCCTCAGAGACTGAGTGGTACTAGATGCCAAGTCGTGACCTTACAGGGGAACGAGGGACCATGTATATATAGGATTCAGTTAAGAGAGTCACAGGAAGTCAGGCCAAGGAAAAGTGGAGGCAAGATGCAATCAGCAACAGGCAAGAAAAAGAATTTGCCTGCGCAGGGTTTGGTGGTCTGTGGGTTGTTTTTATGCTTAAGCATTTCCTTTTTATTTTGCTATTCTCAAATCCTCCCACCGCCACTTCACCCCCACCAAGTCCTGCTAATCCTCTGCACCTGTGTTTACTGTGGGGGGCCTCCTCCCACCCCACCATCAACCACACTATTCAAGGGAATGGTTCATTCCTTAACAGAGTTTTGTAAACAAGCTGAAAACATTAATGCCATATGTTGCCTGTCCCTGCTTTAGCAAAAGCTGGGAAGGGAGCATTGTGACAAAGGTGAAGTTCCAGGGACATATGCAAGCAAGGTTTTGTCCTAGAGGCAGAGTCTGAAAATTGCAAGTTCTGTTTGTCACTGTCCAAAAGAGTCTTTGAGCCTTCACTGTAATCATGAACTAGCTGCCCAACTTTGAACAAGTCACTCACTTTCTTCTGACATCAACTTGGTCCTCTGTCATCTGTCAAATGTCACAATGTTATACAAGATGAGAGCTGAGGTTTCCTTTCAGCTCTAACATTCCTTGAGCCCATGATTCTAATTACCTGCCATTAAAAATAAGTAGACTGGGGTGGTTAGGTGGTGCAGTGAATAGAGCACTGCCCTGGAGTCAGGAGGACCTGAATTCAAATCTGGCCTCAGACACTTGACACACTTACTAGCCGTGTAGGCTAGTCTTTGGGCAAGTCACTTAACCCCAATTGCCCTCCAAAAAGCAAAAAAAAAAAAAAAAAAGTAGATTATAAGACTAATAAGAGTATCCCTTATTGTCACTTCCACCCCCCAAATGTTATGCCCTAAACAGCTGCCTACTTTACTTACCCTTAGACACAAGTTGGAATGCAATAGAGTTCTCCCTCCATCAAGCAACATGATAACACAAGATTCATAGGTAAATGATGAGTGAGTCCACATTTCCTGGTGGTACAGCTCCTGCCACTTAGAAGTTTGTACACTATAAGAATAGACACATGATTTAATCAGTTTTCCCCTTTAGGGAAAAAGCAAGGCTTTTTAACTTTTGGGGTATTGTTGTTGTTCAATTGTTTGGTTATGTCTGACTCTTTGTGACCCCATTTGCGGTTTTCTTGGCAAAGATACTGGAGTATCACCATTTCCTTCTCCAGCTCATTTTATAGATGAGGAAATTGAGGCAGACAAGGTTAAGTGACTTGCCCAGGGTCACAGAGTTAGTAAGTATCTGAGGCCAGATTTAGACTCAGTCTTTCTGACTCTATGCCACCTAGCTGCCCACCTTGGGGTATTATAGACCCTCTTGAGAGTCTGGTAAACTCTATGGACCCCTTATCAGTACAATTATTTTCAATGAATAAGTGAAAATGCATAATATTACAACAGAAACCAATTCTATTGAAATAAAGATAGACTTTTTTCCATCCAAGTTCATAAACTCCCTGAAATTTATAACTAAACTCCTTAAGAGTCCATATACCTCAGTTTAAGACTTCCTGCCTTAAAGTGAAGAGAAGCATGTCCTCTATTCTTCCTTCCAGATGACAGATCTTGTTGCTCCTTAACTAAAAATATCCAGTGAATTCCTATTAATTACTAAGTAAAGTACAATGTGGTTAGGGGCATATCACCTCAAAGATCTGGAAAAATCCACATAAAAATTTTTTGGCCCTCCCTCCATACCAGAGAAGCAATCTGAATTATTATTATATTAAAAGATAAAATATGTTGATATTGTAATACTATACACATATTTTATGCATTTTTGAGTCTCTAAACTTTTTCTCTGTCATCTGCTGGCCACCAGGTGTGCTCTGTAGTTTCCACAAAACTCTCCAAATTCCCATTTAATATCTTAAGCTGACCCATGATATATCAAAACCACAATGGGGAAAATTGCAATGTGAAAGAGATAACTGTATAAACTTTTCACTGACATTCAAGGCCCTCTATAATATGGCATCAACCTTCCTTTCCAGTACAATCTTATGTTATCTCTCTTTCATGGTTCTAGTCAAACTGCATTGCTCATACCATCTCATATCCTACCTCCAACCCTGGAATTTCCATCTATTGAACTCCCTCCCTTCCTTCAAGGCTCAACTCAGTCTCCATTGCCTTCATGATGGAATACTACTATGCTATAAGAAATGATGAGCTTCATGATCTTCAAAAGAACATGGGTAGACTTGCATGAAATAATGAAGAGTGAAGTGAATAAAACGAAGACAACACTGTATACAGTAACAGGAATACTGTTTTACAAACAACTCTGAGTGACTAAGTCATTTTGACTATTATAAACACCCAGATTAACTACAAAAGACCCTATGAAGGGAGATGTGTATCCAAAGAACTGATTTTAGAATGTATAGAATGGTTTTACATATATATATATATGTATATATGTATATGTATACACACATATACATACATATTTGTGTGTAATGGTAGCCATCTCTAGGGTGGGGGGAGGAAAAAAAAAGAAAGTTACATGATAACTTTAATATATATCTAAAAGGAATAGCAAGTTGTACATAAAGATTTGCAGCTTCACATACAATCATTTTTTCTATAATATTATGTTATGGAAATGCTTGTTTTAGTTCTTGTTGGTTTTTTTGTTTGTTTTTGCTTTTTGGAGGGCAGTTGGGCTTGCCCAAAGTCACATGGCTAGTGTCCCAAGTGTCTGAGGCTGGATTTGAACTCAGGTCCTCCTGACTCCAGGGCTGGTGCTCTATTCACCGCACCACCTAGCTGCCCCTTTGTTTTCGTTCTTAAGTTCAGAATAAAATAATTTTTAAAAAATTAAATTAAGAAAAAATAAACCATTCCCTTTCTCCCAGACAGGAGGAAGTGCCCTTGCCCTTTGCTGATTTTTATAGTTTATTGACTCACTGGACCCATTTTTTGTCTTGATCTCACTCTCTCCTAGCATTTTAAAAAATTTGTTTCACCCCATTCAATTGTAAGCTCCTTTTGGGCAGGACTTGTGTTAAAGCTAGCTTTTTATTCCCAGCATCTGCATAGTTCCTTGCCCACATACATTCTGCTTAGTTGAGTATTGAATTGAATATGTTTACCACATTAAGTATGTTGTATTCTGAAGGGAGTGGGGAACTGTGTAAGACACAGAAATCTTGCCATGAGAATATGGAGATCTTGTTACTTAGATCATCTGGCCTAGTCCCACTTCTTTACAAACAAGAAAATGAAGACCTAAGGAAGTTAAAGAATTTGCCCAAGGGAACTCAGCTAGTAAGTGATAAAGCTGAGATTAGAACCCCAAGTTTCTGACTTCAGGTTCAGGACCCAATATACCTGCTTAGGTCCCTATGCTTTTGGGGCAAAGCAGAGGGTAATAATAATAAACAACTATATGAATTTATCTCGTTTTATCCTTACAACAGCCCTGGGAGGCAAGTACTATAAACATTATTAATATTATGGCAATAAGATAGTAAGGTGAAGAGAGTGCTGGAACTGGAGTCAGGAAAACCTGAGTTCAAACCCAGCCTAGACACTTACTAGCTGTGTAACCCTAGGAAGTCTCATAACTTCTGTCTGCTTCAGTTTCCTCATTTATAAAATTAGCATAATAATTTAACATGGGCAGCTTGGTGGTATAGTGTATAGAGCACCAAGCCTAAAATCAGGAAGACTCACCTTTCCGAATTCAAATCTAGTCTCAGACATGTACTAACTGTGTGACCTTGGGCAAGTCACAGCCTCAATTCCTCATCCGTAAAATGAGCTGGAAAAGGAAATGGAAAATCATTCCAGTATTTCTGCCAAAAAAATCCCAAATGGGGGCACAAAGAGTCTGATTCTACTGAAAATAACTGAACACCAATAAATAATCTATGACCCTACCTCCAAGTGTTACAAAGATAAAATGAGATATTTATAAAGTATTTTACAAACCTTGGGCATCTAAGGTGATGCAGCAGATAAGAGTCCCAAGCCTGAAGTCAGGAAGACTCATCTTCCTGAGCTCAAATCCAGCCTCAGACACTTACTAGCTATGTGACACTAGGCAAGTCACTTAATGCTGTTTGACTCAGTTTCCTCATTTGTAAAAAAAATAAACTGGAGAAGGAAATGGCAAAGCACTCCAATATTTTCCTGACCCAAATGGATCATGAAGAGTCAGAAATGACTAATACATGTGTATGTTGTAAACTTTAAGGTACTATATATAAATGCTAGCTATTGTTATTGTTGTTATTGTCCCCCCCCCCCATTTACTATATGAGAAAACTGAGGTTAAGTGTAATTAAGTGATTTGCCCAGGGTCACATTGCTATTAAGTGTCTGAGGTGGGATTCAAACCCTAATCTTCCTGGTTCTAAACTCCAGCATCTTATTCATTATGTGACTCTGGACCACAACAGCAGAATATGCTGCCTTGTCTCTTACCCAAGGATTCATCCCGTGACTTGTGTAGTAAACTTTTTGCATTTGCTGACTTTCAAACGTGTGCATTGCCTACAAGTAAGAGGATTCAGCTCAATATAATACAGTGATCATTATATCAATTGGACATTTTGTCATTGTGTTCATACATGAAACCTTTCTATGCAGACAAAATCTGCAGAGCTTATGCTCCATTGGAAAGTTACTTAGGGAAACCCTGATGCCATAGCAAGAGCATCAGAGGAGCTTTGTGGAGGTGCTTGTAATAATGGCACCTAAATAATGCTCTATATCTGTACTATACTTTCCAATGTATGAAGTGTGAGTGTGCATGAACACACACAGACATATGCACACACATATTAATGTCTTTGATCTTAATGGTAACCCCATGGAGTGGCAAGGGCATGATTTTCCCTATTTTATGGATAAGGAAAGTAAGGCACATAGTTGTGAAGTTACTTGAACAAAACCATACAGTTAGCAAACAGCATGATCTCTCTCTCTCTCTCTCTCTCTCTCTCTCTCTCTCTCTCTCTCTCTCTCTCTGTGTCTGTGTCTCTCTCTTTCTCTCTCTGTCTCTGTCTGTCTCTCTCTCCCCCCTCCTCCTCCTCCTCTTCCCCTTCCTCCCCCTCTCTCTTCCTCTCTCTTTCCTCTTGGACACTACCACTGCAGGTAAATGGAACCATATGGACAGCTACATTTGGGAATAGAACATTCCATACCAATGTCATTATATCTCATTAAATTCAAAGTACATTTAAACTGAAAAATGGTATTTGTAGGTATAAAGTCCACCGTTAATAGGGATGGGAAGGTTGAGACAATTTTAAATTTGGGACTCTGGGGGTCATTTAATCCAACAGACGAGGAAACTGAAGCCTAGAAAGGGGAAATGGCCTTGCTAAGGCCACACAGGTAGTAAGTGACAGAGCTTGGATTCAAACCCAAATCCTCTGGTTCCATACACAGTGCTATTTCCATTGCACCAGGCTTACTCCATCTTATAGAGTCTGTGGTCCCTAGCTCAGATGTTCTTTTCCAAACTCTTTTACTCAAAGCCCAGAAATGTCTAGGTCCCCTGAAAGACAAATAGGCATTCTATCTACTCTCCATCCTTTGGCACAGGAGGAACGATTCTGAGTGGCAAGGAGAATAATTGTGTGGCTTTCCTAGTTTTTAAACATGCAAACATTTAAAAGTGAGTCGTGTTTGGAACCCTTGTGATTGTTCAAGAAAAAAACACTATGCCACATATAGTGTGAAGACGCCTTGCCCATGCCCTTGACATTTTCCTGTATTTACTCTGAAAATATATGTCACTTCCTCTGATCAAATGTAAGCTCATTGAGAGCAGTGCTGGTTTCATTTTTGTCTCAGTATCCCTAGTGCCTAGCACAGTGTTTGACAGATAGTAGTTGCTTAACAAATGTTTGTTGATATTTTGGTTGGCCAGCAACTCAGCCTCCCTACTCAGCCGCCTTTCAGTTTCAGCCAGTGATTACATAACATTTTTAGATCAGCATCCCTTTTGGAAAGTTGGCTGACACAGGAATATAGGGGAGTCATCACAGGCCTCCGAGAGAACCAAAGGAGTCAGTGAGTCAAATCGACTGCCTGCAGTCAGATTTGCATTTCAGCTACTCAAGAAAGATGCTGGTCTACATAGAAAAAGGAAGGCAGAGACTTACTGTCAGGTGTGAAACTGCTGAGTCCACACATTTTCTCTAAAAGTGGATTCACCAGAAAGACTTTGTGGATGGTCTGGTTAATGTTTTAAACTCATGCAAAATACTCTGGTGTATTTCCCCATAAAATGTGGCATCAGAGTGAAGCAGCGTTTTTTTGGTTATCTGTGCACATATACACACTTGGAATGTGTGCCTGCTACATAGTAGACATTTAACAAATGCCTATGTATATGTGTATATATTTATTTATTTATTTATTTGGAATATGTTCCTGGAACACAGCAGACACTTAATAAATCCTTGTTCACATATGTTTCACAACTTTAACATGTGATAGATGTGTATGTATGTGTAAGTAAGTGAGTACATGGGGGTTGTGTGTAGCAATAGGGAGAAACAGACAGTGAGAGAGAAACAGAAAGAGACACAGAGATGGAGAGACAGAGAGACTGACAGAGGGAGAAGAGACTGGAGTTTTTATTTCAACTCTCAGATAAGGAAACTTCCTTTACCAATGAAGGCCATTACTTTCTTCACAATTCATTATTTTAGAAAGCTGACTAGAAAACTGAGATTTTAAGTGACTCACCCAAGGTCACACAGCTAGTATATGTCAGAAACAGGATCTGAATCCAAGTGTTTATGACTTCAAGGTCAATTCTCTATCTAATATGCTGTGTACTACCTTAATTATATACACAGACACATCGGCACATGTGTAAAACATGTACATATATGTAAACATTCATGAGTAAAAATAATATATCTCTATGTGTACATGTGTATATAATTTTCTATGTATTCAACATATATTCTAAATTCCAAGTATATGATAGCTATATCCATATCCAAATACATCTATCTATATGTCTATGGTTTTATCTATATATCCATATCTCTATAGACACACTTGGAATATGTACCTGGCACACAATAAGCATGTAATAAACAAACCTATATCACATATATACATGTGTCTCATTATCTTAATTATATAATAGACAAACACACATACACTCAAAATGCTAAGTTAATGAGAGGTTCCTCATTCAAATGCCACATTTTATGTGGATATATTTTATTTTGCATGAAATGAAAAGTTTTTAGCAAGCAGGTGATCTTGCAAAATATTTCTGATGAATTCACTTTTATGAAAAATATGTGGACACTACAGTTTAATAACTGATCATTAAAGAGTACACCAGCATCTTTCTGGAGTGTCAAAATGCAGACCTGATTCCAGCCAGTGGATTGGCTAGCTGATTGCTTCAGTTCCCTTACAGTCCTGTGATTATTCTTCCATATCCACGTGTCAGCTAGCTTTCCAAAAAAGACAGTGATCTGAAAACATTATGCAATCACTGGCTAGGACTGAAAGGAGGGTGGGTAAGGAGACTTGGTTGTTTGCCAAGCAAAGCAGCAAATACACTAGAAATATTAAACTTCTTCATATTTGGCAGTTTATGTCATTGTGAATTGCAGATGACAAAAATACCCCCGAAGGATACTAAGGGATCCCCATTTGGCAGTTCGTGTATAATTATTCCTCCATGTTTGTTATCACTTTAATAATAATATATGAACAAGATCTTGGTTCCATTACCACTGAACTGTTACTCCAGTACAGACTTGAAAAAAGCTGGCAAGAAAGTGTGTTCTTGCCTTCTCGAATTATGTGCAAAGATCAGATTCACACTTGCCATTACATAACAGATCTCAATGACAATAGGCAGAGGTAGGGGTATTCTCTGGGTCAGCAAAGTAGATATTTTGATCAAAAGTTCACAGAGACTCAGATCAAGAATCTTATTCTTCAGAGTGCTGGAAGCTCTGATTTGCTTCTTAAATGATTTTTCCAGTTTTAACTGAGTTACTTAGCTCCATTTTTCTTCATTGGTTATAAGATATATTTTATTTTCTACACTTTATCAAAATATATAACTATATATGTAATATATAGTTATATATAGTTTATATATATATCATACATGTATTTACACGTTATGGCTTTATAACCCCCTCCATACCCAATTCAATATTATATCCTATATATACAAAATTAAAGATCTGGTACAAGCACTATGGTTGTTGTTATTCAGTTATATCTGACTCTGTTTTCATTTAGGGCTTTGTTGGCAAAGAACTAGAGTGCGTTGTCATTTGCTTCTCCAGCTCATTTTACAAATCAGGAAACGGAGGCAAACAGGGTTAAATGACTTGCCCAGGGTCACACCTCTAGTCATTGTCTGAGACTGGATTTGAATCCAGGAAGCTGAGTCTTCCTGCATCCAGGCCTGGTGCTCTATCCACTGAACCACCTAACTACCTTAAGCTCTGTGGAGTATATGACTTATTTAGAGAAGAAGAGATTCAGAGAATAACAGTTCTTATAAGGAGAAAGCAGAAAGGAATAGAAACTCAAGGAAAGAAAGGCATGTAACAATGGGACACAGAGGCACAATTAGAAATAGCTGCAGTCTGCAGCAAGTAGAACACCCTAATGAAGATAATGGAGACTCTAGACACTATGAGGCTTGGGAAGACATCTTCAAGGAGATGGTGGTGATGGAAGGAAGCAGAGTTCACTAGGCCAGGTATAAACATTCAGAGGAGGAAGAACATCATCTGGTATATCCCTATTTTATTATTTTATTTTATGTTAATTAAACTTGTCCCATAATCTTTGTCATGTTTCCTAAGATTTCAAGATATTTATGTTTATTTACTTTTGTAGAGTAACTTGATGTGAAGAATATATTTCAGTTTATAACTGAAATAAATGCCCAATTTGGTTTTATTATAGAGTTAAATTTAATTAGACATTTGATTAATTCTTTTTAAAAATTATTATCCCCATGACTTCCCAAATAGAACAGTCTCTTTGAACAAATAAATATAATTGGTAGCTTCCTGCTTTAATGAATTATTCTTGTCTATTAGATACTAAATTTATTCATTACAATGGTGCTAAAGGATTGAAAATGCTGCCATACCATAATAGGATTATAGTATCATAGATCTAGAGCTAAGAGAGACTTTGGAAACAACTTGGTCCAACCCTCTCCTCTTGATTTCAGCACCCTGGACATAACCGTGTTTGCCCAACCTTAGCTAAGTTTCTGGTGAAACACAGAATACCAAAAGTCTTAAAAAAAAAAAAAAAAGTAAAAGGAGGGGCATGAAATTATTTGGTCCTACATTACCTAGCCAAATTTAGTGTTATTCACTCTACTCAACATGGTCTCTTTACTATTCCCTGAACAAGTCAAATTAATTTTCACCTCCATATATATATATATATATATATATATATATGTATATGTATGCATGCACATATGCATGTGTATATAACATATATAGTTTTATATATGTACTGTACGTATACAGTGAAGTTCTGTGAAGTTCTTCTTGATGACTCCTACATCACATAATATAAACTACACAATTTAGCATTTATATACCCTCTTGCACTGCCTTTTTTAAAAAAGAATTTTCTGTCTCTTTTGTTCCTCCAATTAGATTATAAACTTCTGTAGGATAAAAGTATCATCATATTGCTTTGAATCTCAAAGTGCCTTATGAATATTTTTATTATCACAATTTTTACTCTATATCCCTCCATATCAGTGCTGAGCGCTGAGCATAATAGATACTATAAGAATAATGACTGACTGATATGCACTTTAGTTTCTAACTCAGTAGAATAGCTATTATAAAGCCATATTTCCAAAAACAATCACTCACTCTGAATAACCCTCAGCTTCCATATTAGAAAGGTGCTTTCAAATCAGTTATATGACAATAGCACGGGCATTGTGCCCTTTTCATTCATGAGCCTTGACTTTACTTCAGTGGACCTGAGATCCAACCCTCTCCTCTAGGTTTTCCTTGGTTACAACTCCATCCCCCAGTGTGGCTAGTTTTCAGAGACCTCAGGACCATTTCAGGGGTGTAGGGAGGATGGGTCCTAGGATGGACATCCTGGGGAGGTACTGATGTGCTAAAAAGAACAGAGACTAATACTCAGGACACCTAGATTCTAATATTAGAACAGCCACTAATTCTATAGGATCCTGAGCAAATCGCTTTCCTGTTAGTTTCTTCATATGAAAAAGGAATTATGACACATGTAGTTTAATTCACAGGGTTGTTATGAGATGATGGTTGAGAAAGCACTTGAGAAAGTATTTTTTGGAGTCAGTGAATAAGCATTTATTAAAGTGCTTACCATGTACCAGGCACTTATAAGAGCTGGGGACACTACTGCTACTACTACTACTACTACTACCACTACCACCACTATTACCACCACAAATACCACCAGCACTATTACCATTACTACTACCACCACCACCACCACCACTACTATTACTACTACTACAATTATTAATAATAATGATAGCACTTATAGCACTATTATGTTCCAGGCATGGTTCTAAGTGCTTTACAAATAATATCTTATTTGTTCCTCACAACAACCTTAGGCTATTGTTGTTCAGTCATTTCAGTTGTGCTCAACTCTTCACAATGCCATTTGGGATTTTCTTGGCAAAGATACTGGAGTGATGGTCTGTCATTTCCTTCTTCAACTCATTTTATAGATGAGAAAACTGAGGCAAACATGGTTAAGTGACTGACCCAGGATCACATAGGTAGTAAACATCTGAGGCCAGATTTAACTCAGGAAGATAAGTCTTCCTGACTCCACACCTGGCACTCTATCCACTGTGACACCTGTCTGGGCCATAACCATGGGAAGCAGGTGCTATCATTATCCCCATTTTGGAGTTGAGGAAACTGAGGCAGACATAGGTTAAATGATTTACCCAACGTCACACAAGTGTCTGAGGCTAGATCTGTTCTTCCTGACTCCAGGTTCGACTCTCTATCCAGTGTATCATCTAGCTGTAAAGAAAAGCAAAAGACAGTCCCTGCCCTCAGCAAGATTACAGTCTATCAGGAAGTATAAAAGTGGATATGGGCTAGAGTAAATTCCCTGAACTCCACCTGATCTAGGATCATATACCAGGGTTATTCCTAGGGTCCTACAAAGTAAGTATGGGTATAGCAGTACAAGCCAGACAGAGTCAACCAGTGGTCCAACTTTCTCTACAATGTATGTCTTCATTTTGCTTGTTCCTTCCCCAGCAAAAACCAGTTGGCAGAATATTAACACATCCTCGAATTCCCTGGGAAACACATGAGCTATACACATAGTCTGAATTCAGACCACCATAGATGTGTGTGTGCATGTATTTAAAAATATATATGTGTGTGTGAGTTGTGTGTATGTATGTATGTATATACATATATATACATACATAATATGTATAAAATGGAATTTTAAAACATTTAAGTATATGAATGAATGAAAGGTCCATATCATTTTTAGAAAAGGCAATCCCATTTCTTTTTCCCATGCCTTAGTTCATGGTTTCTTCCTTTGTTCAAAACACCTGAAAGTCCTTCATTTTCCCCTCCATGAATCTGAATTCTTTCCATCCTTAACGGTACTGTTCATATCTTACAAAGGTATTATTAGTTATCCAAATGCACTTGCTATGAGATTCTTTTTAAAAGCTCTATTGAGTATTTGAAGTATACAGCTAAGACCTAATTGGGGCAAATAATAAATCCTAGGAAGCAGTTGCATGTATTTGAATTTACAGCATTCTAACTTATAATTATATGAAATACAGTAATCATTCCCAGCTTAGTGGAAATATGTAGTGCAAATTCTAATGATGTGACCACTTCACAGGATGCATAAAATGGGACCTGGCTATAATTCAATCCACAAAATTTCAGTTAATGCATAACTTTTCATGCATAACACAAGGGTTTCATCCCTATCTAAGTTATACTTTCTCTAACATGCAACAGAAAGCTCTTCATTCAGAAATTTCACTCCACCCTGGACTACTTTCTCACACTGGAAGTACTCCACGATCCCAAGACCTCACCCTCCAATTTGCTGGTTCCTTCCAGAATTTCCAATTCTTGGAGGTGGCTCAAAACAAAGAGGTCTTCATTTGTCTCCAGGTTATACTAGTAACTCCTCTCCACAGGACTTTCTCTAACACTTTCTGAGCACTTTCTCTGCATCCTCCCTGCCCCCAGCTTTTTAGTTTGCTTTTATGTGATGTCTTCCTTTATCAGAATGTAAGCTCCTTGAGGGAAGAGAAAATCTTAATTTCTGCTTCAATTTGTATTCCCAGTCTTTAGTGCAGTGTTTGGCACATAGTAAATGCATAAAAATCCTTGTTGACTGCTGACTGACTGAAAAGACCTACATGCGGACATATCCTAGGGAAGGCACAATCAATGGGACAGAAAATCTCATCTTTCTCCAAATTCTTCGTTGGGACCCACTTTTCTCTTTAATAGGGACTCCTGCTCTCTACTTAGCTTCTCCCAAAATCCACAGGAGTAGTTACATGGGAGTCTTTTTTTTCAAGCATACTCAATAAAAATAAACAATTGCCCACCATGCACTCCCTTGTTCTTAGGGAGTGGGTGAACCACAGTTACTTTAGGCCTATCCAAAATTAACATAACTGTAGATATTTTTTTTTTGCTGAATAGCATATGCAGGTACACTAGGGAGATGGCCTTTTACTTTATTTATAGGAACCACCTCTGTAAGTAAAACAAAATGAATGGCTGTATATCAGTGAAACCAGCCCACAATGAATAGGCAGGATGAATGAATCAATATTATTGCATAAACATTTGTCACACCTGACATAACAATTATCCAAATCTAGACTGCAGCATGATTTTGTGGCACTGCTGTAACAATAAAATATACAGAATGTGAGCAAGGGCCAAATGCTTTGGGAGAGACCAAACCAGAGGTTGCAGACTTCTAGGGACCCCTGGTCATCATGTTCCCAACCCTAAATGAAAGGGAGCTGTGACCTAATGCTAGAGACTGAAAGAATCCTTTTACTATGAGGCCATTCATTTGTGCTTGGTAGAGCAGACAGCTGCTTCCCATGGGCTGTGACCTGGGCTTAAACTGCACCCCAGGAGATCAGATGCAAGAGTCTGCAAGAAGACAGAAAGAGTAGGGATCCATCATAGCATCAATACAGATGGAAAGGTATCTTACAAGTCATTCATGCTAACCCTTTTAAACTCTGTGTCACAATCCAGAAGAAAATGAACATGAGAAATACTAATTTCCTTCATGCATATGGCACGAGAGTCATCAGGAGAGGGATAAGGACTGGGCTGGCAATTTTATTGATATTTAGGACTTTCAGATGAAGAAAACTGTCACTACCAATGCAGTTCCACACCTTCTCTAAAACATAAATTCTTAAGAGAGCTGCCTAGACCTCTGAGATCTTAATTAACATAGAGCAAACCAATTGGAAAGGATATGATTTTTTTCTTCTTCTACCAAATCTCTAATGTCCATTCTCTTCTCCCTACTCACATCGTTACCACCCTCATCCATTTCTTGCCTGGATAATTGCAATAGCCTTGTAATTGATGTTCTTTCCTCAAGTGTTTCCCCTCTACCTGATCCTCACAATTTCCAAGGTGATTTCCTGAAAGCCCAGGACTGACCACATGGATCTCCCATTCACTTAAGCTCCAGTGGCTTCCCAGTGCCTCTAAAACCAAGCAGAGAAATAAAAACAAAACCAAGTACAAGCTCTGCTTTGCCTTTAAAGCCCTTTGCATCTTGGCTCCAACCTACCTTTCCAGCCTCATACACTGCTCTCGTAAATGTGCTCTAGGTACATCTAAGTCCAGGTGCACTAGACTTCTTGCTTTTCCTCATATGCAGCACTGTATCTACCATCTCCCAGTTTTTTGTTCTGGCTGTCCCCCATCCCTGGAATGCATTCCCTTCTCAACTCTGCCTCTCCTTCAGAACTCAGCTCAAATGATCACTTTCTCCATGAAGCTTATTTTTTTCTAATTCTAAGAGTTGGTGGCTCCAACTCCCCACCCCCAAATTATCTTTTATTCATATTGTGTACATTTGTATACAGTAATATGTATATACATTGTTTTTCCTGATAGAATATAAGGGCAAGGATTCTTTCATTTTGTATTCCTAGAGCCTATCACAATTCCTACTATATATTATGCTCCTAACAAATGCTTATTGATTGATTGATTTCTCCCCTAAAACAGTTCCTTGTTTTGATCAAGACACAGTCTGTCTCTAAAATTTCTACTAAACTCCAAATGGTGTCATGAGAAACCAAGAACTCTTCCACTGTCCAGTGGCCCTGTCTTTCTTAGCCAACACCCTCACTATTGAATATTTTCTTTGTTCACATATTTGCTATATTTCATCTGGGAGCTGAAGTCAGGATATTACTGGTGCATTGAATTTTATACCACCTGATGGCTTAAAAAAAAAAATAGAAGGCAACATGAGTTAACATTTAGGATGATTGACTGTATTTTCTTGGGACACGGAAAAGAAATGTCAGAGGCAGGCCAAGTCTTTAAATAGGGCAATTGGTCAGGGATCACATGGGGACTGAAGGGAAAATTAAACTACATTAAGGAAAGTCAAAGCACTGTGGAGAAATCCACTGAAAACTGAAATGAGTTCCTTTAAATTTCAGCACTTCATTCATTCTCATAGACTTAAAGGAGAACATTCAGCTTAAATATGGACAGAGACTAAGAAACTCCAGGGAAAGGGTTTTCCCCACTTTGCTTCAACTTGTACTCAGCACAGTATAGGTTATAATAGTAATTCTATATCAAGAATGAACAGAGAAGGAAGACTATGGTATCTATTTTATAAAGCAAAGCAACCAGCTATTGCTGGTCATGGTTGCCAAGATTAGAGCATCTAAATATTAGGACACCTTGAGTATGTTTAAGACTGTGTCACCACCCAGATCCTAAATTCCAGAATTACCCTCTTTAATTAAATATCTGCTGGCCTTCTAACTTTCCCACGGCCTAATTCCTCTTGAACCTGCTCTAATGCTCTCACATCTTCTGTTCAATTCAACAAGCATTTTTTTCTTTAATGGTATACTGCATACACTTTCCTACATTCTGGGGATATAGTATTGGGAGTAGAGGCAGGAAGACCTGAGCTCATATCTGGCCTCAGACACTAGCTGTGTGACCTTGGCAAAATCACTTTAACCTCTGTTTGCTTCAGTTTCCTGAACTGTAAAATTGGAATAATAATAGCACCTACCTCCCAGAGTTTTTGTAAGGATCAAATGAGACTATATTTATAAAGTTCTTGGTACACAGTAGACCTTATTTAAATGTCACCTATTATTTTAATATTAGGGAAGCTAGGTAGCATAGTGGGAAGAGCAGTGGGCTTGGAATCAGGAAGACTCATCTTCATAAATTCAAATCCAGCCTCATATACTTACTAGCCATGTGACCCTGAGCTAGTCACTTACCCCTGTTTGCCTCACTTCCTTATCTGGAAAAGGATCTGGAAAAGGAAATGATGACCTCTCAAGTATCTCTGCCAAGAAAAACCCAAATGGGGTCACAAAGAGTTGGCTACAACTGAACAACATTTATTATTATTATTAGTAGCAGCAGCAGCAGTTGTAGTAATAGTAGTAGTAGTAGTAGTTGTTGTTGGGAGACCAACCTGAAGGCTATTGTAATAGTCCAGTGTAGCACCAATGCAATATTCACAGCACCCACAGTCACTATAAATATACCTGCATGGTGCTCAATCACAAAATATAACAGACTCTCCATATAAAAGACAGAAGTGAAACATTTATTCAGACACCAGAAAACTAAATCCCCAAACCAGTAAGTCAATTCCATCATAGTAGCAAAGAAGTTAATAAGTCACAATAACAAAGAGACACAGTATCCTTTAGCCTTCTCACAAACCAACACAAGACTAATATTTACTTACAAGCCTATTTGTCTCCCTTGGAAGCATCTTCTCCTCCCAATTGTCTAGTTTGCTCTAACTCCCAGCTTCCTGTGGGGTCTGGTCTACCCTTCAGAAAGCTCCTCCCACCACAGGCTCCACGTGATCACATTCAGCCTATTAGGGGGCAAAGTGTATTTTCAAATCAGGGAATGTCTTCAAATTCCCTTAATCTTATTAAAGGGCAGGAAAGACCTTCAAATTCCCATTACCATTATATCCAGACAAAAGGTGCAGAAGGCCTGTACTAGGGTGGGGTCTATGAGAGTAGAGAGAAGGAAAGTAAAAGAAAAACATCATGAAAGTATCTTTTTTTAGATCTGTATTTATTTATTTGTTTGTTTGTTTATCTGTTTGTTTGAGAGGGAAAAAATCAAGGCAATTGGGGTTAAGTGACTGGCCCAAAGTCACACAGTAGTAAGTGTCAAATTTCTGAGGCTGGATTTGAACTCAGGTCCTCCTGACTCCAGGGTCAGTGCTCTATTCAATGTGCCACCTAGCTGCCTTTTTTTCTTTTTTGGGTATGAAATAGGAACTTTATTGAATATTTGCTCAAATTCTCAGCCAAGGTTCAAGTCATAAGTAACATCTCTGCGGTGAGTTATTTAGCCACTCTCACCACTAAAAATAAACTATAAAATGAACTGGACAAGGAGTGTGCCACAATCTAAGATATCTCTCAAAGCAGAGACTATGCCCCATTGCAGATTAGGGTTCAGTCCCCTGATTAGAAGACACATGGCCCTTGACCATCACTATAGGCTAGAGATTGTCCAGAAAACTAGACAGATAAGGCAGTAGTGGAGAGAGCTCCTGCCACCATGCATAGGTGGGCATCAGAAAGGACAGAGAAGAGAGCAGGAAACCACCCATCATGTTATAAAGTTCCATCATTTGTAGGGTAAAAATTCCGGGCAGATGTTGATCAAATAGTAGGCATCCCCCTGATCTTCCTGATGACTAAAGAATTCCCCAATGAAAAGATCATTTAGACTGAACAGCTCCAGCAGGCTCTTTACCTTTCCTCCACATAGCAGACTCCATTGACTAAAGGCCAGAAGGGTTTGGAGATCCCCGGGTATGATAAGATTTGACAATAAATTGGATATGTTAAGTGTGAGTGTGAGGGTAAGTGAGGATCTAAGGACAATAAGGAAATTGTCATCCTAGGTAATAAGGAGGGCTATGATGCTTTTGATTTCATAGTGTTGTTGTAAGGAAAGTATTTTGCAAATTGTAAAGCACCATATTTCAGTGTGACATCAATAAAGGCTCTCTCTGCCTGGGATTTAAGGATCTCCACAATCTGGTTCCACCATTCCATTTTAGCCTTGATTACCTTTCACACACATTGTGTTTTAAATCAGCTTGACTCCCAGCTGTCCTCAGACTGCCCTGTGTTGTTCATATAATAGACACTTACCATATGTTTATTGGGTTAGACTGGCTTGATTCCATATTTATTTATGTGAGTTGTCCCCACTTCCTGGAAAGAGTTCCCTCCACCTCCCTGTCATTGAAATCCTTCTCTGGTATAGCTGCTATCTCCTCCAATAAGGCTTCCATGATCCATCATGCCAGCTGAGAGACCTCTTTCCCTACACAAATTTTCTTGGATCCCTCCTCTTCGTTTTTCATATTCTATCTTGCATCACATGCTCCCCAATTAGATTCTCATCTCCCTGTGCCCATGATAAACACACTTATAAAATGTCTCTTCAACCAAATTGAGCACCTAGTTGCAAGAGCAAGAGTTCTAGTCTCTTAACTGATCAAATGAGATGTGCATAAAGTGCTTTGCAAACTTTGAAGTGCTAATAACTGTCCGTTCTTATTACTCTTTTTATTGCTACTCTATAAAACTACTCATATAAGTAAAGTATTTTTTGCCTTGTCTTTTTTTTCCTTTCTCAGTTCTGTTTCCAAGACATGTATTCTATGGTCTTTATTAGCAGCTCTTTATTAACCTCCTTATAATTTATCAAGGGTTTCCACTGTTTTTGTGGGGAACATGAGTAAAAAAAAAGAATATCTATGAAATCACTGAATTTTTGGCATCTTCCCATAGGCCAGTCTATAAATTACAAGAGGACTTTCTGTACTTACCATAGTGCTGTAGTTTGTTTGGCCTAAAAAGATACTTATTTATGTAGTAAGCTGATTCTGCCATGGCTGGGAATGGAGAATTCTGGTTTATCAAATATTCTGCTCAGTAAAGGGGTATCTCATGAAATACAGCCAACTCCATTCATTATTCCAGGTAAAGGGGAAACGCTTATTCCAAATTATCCAGGGCAATAGTTCAAATTTGTCTAACAATTTAAGACTTCAAAATGCTCTACTCACAACCACCTTGATATTCATAATGCAAATGTCATTCCCATTTTACAGATCCAAAACTTAGGTAGCTCAAAACCTTGCATCTGCAATTGCATTACTAATCAATTTCGCCAAAAAAAAAAAAAAAGTGGTCACAGTGGGGCATGACGGAAAAACAGATGGGAAAATATGACTCAGGTTTGAGAAACAAAAGGGAGACCACAGATTTGCACATTACTCAGAAGTCTTATGCCTGTGTATCATTATACTTCCTTTCAGAAAAGAGGCAAAAGGCACTGGGCAAAGTGAACACAACATCTCAGAAAATGAAACGAATTGTCTTAACTGTCAATAAATCAAACACAAATAATTGTTACCTATAAGATTTCATGTACTTAGGATATAAAGATAAAACTAAAACTGTCTTTGCCCCCAAGGGGCTTACATTTTCCTGGGAGAGATGACATGTACACATTTAGTTCAATACAAAAATAAATACAAGTTAAGAGGGGAGTTGGGGAGATCAAGGCAAGCCTCATGTAGGAGATGGCATTGGAACTGAGCTATGAAAGAAGTTAAGGGTTCTCATAGGTAGAGGTCAGAAGAGAGCATATTACCAATGTGGGAGACAGCCCCTGCAAAGGCATAGAAATTGGAGGTCAAGGGTCATGTGTAAAGGGGGAAAAAAAAGGAAGGTTAGTTTTCCTGGACCAACTATAGATTATGTGAATGATAACAATGTATAAAACTGGAAAAAATAGGTTGAAATCAGGCTGGAAAGATTTTAAGTGCCAAAGAGAATTTTTACTTGGTTTTCCAGGCAATGGGGAACTACTGGAGTATGAATGGGGTGGGGTATTTTGGTTAGACCTGTGCTTCAGAAAAATCACCCTTTGTTGGGAGGATGGATTGGAGAGGGGAAAGTATTTGAGGCAGGGCAATAGATCAGGAAGCTATTTCAATAGTCCAAGAGAGGAGGGTGATAAGAACCTGATGTACAATGATGGCCATATGAAAGATGTGGAGACTGCTGCAAGTGGACCAGAAATAACAGATGATTGTTATGGGAGTCATAGCTTAATTATTTGAGTGCAATTAGAGCATCAGCTTATTAGAGCAAAGTTTGAAATCTACACCACATTATTTTTTTAAAAGCTAAAGATGAGAAGACATAGTGAAAGACTGCAATAGCTAGGGGCGGCTAGGTGGCTCAATGAATAGAGCACCCACCCTGGAGTCAGGAGGACCTGAGTTCAAATCCAGCCTCAGACACTTGACACACTAGCCGTGTGACTTTGGGCAAGTCACTTAACCCCAACTGCTCTCCAAAAAAAAAAAAAAAAAGGAAAAAAAAAGACTGCAATAGCTTCAACTTGACTGCTTCAAATGAGTCTCAGATATTTAAAAGTGGGAAATGGAAGAAGACAAAGTTCTTGATTTTATTTATCATTATTTACTATCAAAAAAGTAATCAATATAAAACAGCCATCATAACAATGAAGTCAAAAGAGCCTTTGTCAGCAATCATTTGATCTTGACAAGTGGTGAAAAACTGGTACCCAAGAGCTCAAGACCACATAAATTCACTTGTTAAACATCAGGGAGGAGGATGGGCAGTCAGTATTACATTTTAAGACATCCAAAAGTAGTAGGAATTATAAAAACTCCACTAAAAAACCTAAATGAAGAACTTTAACCCAAAATCATTAATGGATAAAACTGATAGGACAAATATAAATGCAAAATGGAACAGATCTGGAAATGTACCTATAATGTTCAATATGCATCACCAGCAATAGAAGAAACTACCTCTGTCAACACCTTGTCTCTGTTGTTCGATATAGGAAGCTCAGGTGACACTTAGGAAGACTGAGCTGAGAGGAGTAGCTGGACCAGAATAAATAGGCAACTGAGGAGATCTATGCTGGACATGATACTGAAAGCAACTATGGAATTGCTTTGTGAGATTTTTCAGGGAAGGAAAGATTCTAAAGAATAGGAATAATCCCACACAATCCCCTAAAGAAAGGTCACTGAGTAAATACAAATAATAACAAACTCAGGTGCCTAATTTCTTTTTTCTTTTACTTTTTAAATTTTATATTTGTTATAGAATAAAACAAACTTTTTTATATAACAGTACAGTAAAAAGATGATTGTATATTTCATAAAGCCTTCATAAGAATAGTCTGCATATAGAATATATATGATGAAAAATATAAGAAGACAGGTAAGCTTTCACAAATAATTCTTTAGAGCAGACCACATCTTTACAAACAATTATATAAAACCTGCAGAGAATGCAAGCACCTGCTGTTTACTGTTTCTTGATTACAGAAAACATTTGAGTAGAATAAAAACACAATTAAAAGCTTTCTTTCCATAAGGAATTTCTTACGCATATGTTAAGATCATGAAATATTCCTTGTTAAAGGCAACCACACAGGTTTTCTTTCCATTTTGATCATCAAGGTTGTGGGTCATAAAGCAAGGAGATGTATGTTTGCTAAAGGTGTTGATCATTACCAATAACTATGTTTTGCAAGAGGAAGAGCCCCTCCCAATTGGCGCTAAGGTCTTCCCAATTGGCAGTGAGGTTCTTCCAGATCCCTTTTTTGTGGTTGATGCATCAAGGAATTCCTCAATGAGATTCAGAATTATTAAAAAGAGAAATGCCTAACAATTAATACAGGCCAAACTCAACACATGCAAAATATTTTGCATATAGACTCTGACATCCAGTTGTATGGCCAGTTCACTGAATTGGTACATTAACCTATCTACTGGGATAAACACTATAGTTGGACAGGAGTAGGGTCTGGAATTCAATAGAAGAAAGAAAGCACTTTGGATTGTATTTGGGAAATTCTGCTGTGCTTTAATAATACCAAGAACTCTTTGGTTCAAAGGTCCATTTTTCCCCTAACACAAATAAAAGTTCTCCCAACAACAGTGCATTGATGTGGATCTCAGAACACAGTAACCTAACTGGATTCAAACTAATGGCAAAAAAGACAATGAAACACATCTCCACTGATGACCTGTGTTCAAGAAGCGGCATGAGAAATATCGTAGAGGAAATTTATAATCAGTAGTCTTATTAGTTTTAATTGTTTTGCCTTTTTATGAGAAGTGGCACTAATCTGTAAATGTTTCCAACATAAAAAGCAAGAAAAAAATCAGATAAAACTTAAAAAATAGAAGGAAATATATGATGGGAAAAGGAGGTGGACTAGTCATGTCGTAAAAAGGAGAGAAGATAGATGGATGACCAGAGGATTCTGTTGGTACCTACAAAATATGAGTCTAAATTCTTTTATTTTATATTGTTGGTGAATATTCCTTAGAGGACCTATAAAATATTGACAAGAATCGCACAAGATGAAAAGGCACAAAAGGGCTAAAATCTGAGAGAGCACTCACGTTGGTGGGATCATGAACCCACTGAAATATTAAATTATACTATACAGCTTTAAGACATATAGTAGTAGTGTTAAATGTGTGCTGGGTGAAGATGTGAACAGCTGGTGATATGACAGGGAGAAACTGAAAATGATTATTTTTATTTCCATCTCTTTTGTTGTCTCATATGGATAAAAATGAATGAAGTTTTACAAAAGGTAGGAGTGAGGTAAGCCAATCAATAAGCATGATTAAGTACCTACTGCAAACCAGGTACCATGTGAAGCACTGGGGATACAAATAAAGGTGAAAGATAGTTCCTGCTCTTGAGGGATTCACAGCCTAATGATCAAGAAAGGGACACAGCTTGTCAATAAAGTAGGTAATTCACATCTTCGACAGCCCTTTTTTCAGAGAAAAGTTTGTACAATAACCAGTCTTTAATATGATGATCTTTTGGCAGTGTTTATATTAAAAAATCCCTCTGACAGTTGGGCACACATTTTTTACCAAATTTATGAAATTATTTCTTGTTTTTAAGGATGCATTGCATACAATGGGGGAAAAAAGTAATGTTTATGTTAATTTCTAAACTACACAGAAAACAAGTATCAAAAGTCATATTTCTATCCCCGTGTGATGTTTTTAGTATATCTAGGATTTTATTTTTTAATGGCACCCCAGGGAAAAAAATTTGTAAAGAAGCTAAACCACAGGCATTTTTATAAAAGTACATAATGCTGACTACTTTATACAGCTGTCTCAATCTGAAGGACAGGTTCAAGGAATTGTGTGTAGTATCCTTTAGACAAAGGGTTCTTAATCTGGGATTTGTGTAATTGTATTTTAATATGAGTAATTTCCCTTTGTAATCCCATACAATTTATTTTATGCATTTAAAAATATTATTCAGAGAATTCATTTGCCAGGCTTAAAAAGGAAATTCATTAGAGGTCTCCTGCTTTAGACATAAGCTGATGACAGAACAGTGGCATATACATGTTGCTTTATGTTCAGACCTGCCTTGGCAATTCTCTTTTGGATAATTTTGGAAGGTGCTCTTGTTTATTCTGATAAATATCTATGAGTCTCTATATTTTAAACACAATTTACTTTTTTGGGAGGGGGGGTTAAATTCAGAAACCTAGGACATAAGGAATGGAAAAAAGAGCTCTGTAAGATCACATTGCTAACACAGGCTGTGCTCTCTAGAAGCCTCTATAAAGCAGGACAAGCTCTACTCTTCTGGTTTATAAATTCTATATAATTTGGTGACCTAGAATTAGTTTTTGGTTGACACTGTGCCAAACAGAATTTACTCATGTGTAGAAACCTTTAAGAAAAGCCACTAATGGGAAACAGGTTGTCCTCTGGGTCTGCATCCGCAATTAATTCCAACATCCTGAGATTACTTGGGATTTTTAAAAAGCCCTCAGAGAAAGACAATACCACTCTGCCTTTCAGCTTCTTTGCTGACTCCCCCTTGGGGTCTTATCATTTTTTAGGCCACCTCTGCCTCCCCTTTCCTTCTTCCAAGAATCTTAAAATCTGTTTGTTGTCTGATGATACTTCTCTGGAACCAAAGGAGATTAACTCCTAGAGACTGTCAAGGATCCTGAGCTAATGCTACAAGTTTAGTACTGGCATCAGCAACTGTGGGAAAAGTTCCAGTTCTCAGGGCAATGGGTACAAACTCATCTTTGGTAAATGAACCTCCACTCAAATGACTAATACCTTCATTCAAGCTCTTAGAGTTCATCACCACACTCTAAGACTCTGGTAATAACTGCCTGATTGGTCTCCCTGTTTCCACTCTTTCTTTCCCAATCCTCCACATAGCTGCTGAAATAACCTTCTTAAGGCATAGATTTGACCTTGTCACTCCTGCTCAAGAAGCTTCAGTGATTCTCTATTGTCTCTAGATCAGTTACAAACTCCTCAGCCCATCCTGTAAAGCCAACTTCAATCTGTCTCCAGGCTAACTTTTTAGATTTATCTAATATCATTCCCCTTTGCATCTTCTGTACTCCTGGCTAAGGAGGTCTACTTGCTGTTGTGTGTTCAGCATCCATCTCATACCTCTGTATCACAGGAGGCTCTCTCCCATTCCTTAAATGCAATCCCTCCGCATCTTTGCCTCATCTTTGCTTCTTAGAATCCTTAGCTTTCTTTAGCTCAGTTGCAATCTCCTGCTCCACTCGCTCCAGATTTCCCCTTCACCAAGTTGTAAGTAGTATCTCCCACAAATTACCTCATATTTACTTCTCTGTTTCTGTGTTGTATCCCCTTAGAAACATGCTATGCCCTTGAAAGCAGAAACTGTTTTGTTTTTGTGTTTGTATATCCAATACAAAACCTAATGCCTTGTTAGCAATAGACATTTAACAAATATTTGTTGAATTTAATTCAATTCAACTGAATAGAATAATGGCAAAAGATGGAGATCCATCTCATGTTGCATAAAATTTCACATGCCACTGCTACATCCTTCACAGTTGGTATAATGGTGACAAAAGGAAATGTTATTAGTTTCTTTTATCATGAGTCCAATGCAAGAAATTCCAACAAGAAATCCACTACAAATCATAAAGTGTAAGGTAATGGTATATTATATTAAAACGAGTATTATCTGTGGTTCTTAACTGTCATAAACAGACTACCTAATTCATGATAAAATGGTATATAACCCATTTCCCCTGGCAAGTAAGAGACCACAAATGTGGAAATCGAGTAACATTTCTATGGTTCAACTCATTAGTGTATGTTGGGGACCAAACTTCCTAGCCCATGAAGCATGCTCAGCATTATCATTTCTTGTTTGGGGAGAATTTGTGGAAGTCTTGAGATGGGGGACAGTCTGATTCCCAGCATGCTTGACTCATTGAGAAGCTGGTGCTGTGAGATGACAGAATCCTCAATTGCCTGAAGATACACAAGAGATGATGAGACAGGTACTATCCCCCCATACATTCCTATATTCTACAGTGAGTACCTTTTTACTATTGCTCCTCTTTTTGGGGATGAGGGAGTCCCTAGTCATGATTCATAAGTATAAACTTCCCTGAGATGCCTGATTGGGGAAATGAACAAACCACAAAGTTTTAGAGGAACTGCAAACCAGACATAGGGAACACCTATGCACCAAAGTGGGACAAGGCATATTGTATATGGGAAGGAGACCTGAGCCCTAAGAAAGAACAGTGGGGCAGGGCAGCAGAATTCTTATTCATCTCCCATCTACACAACCAAATGATGTCAAATCACTGAGTGATCTCCAGATAATACACATTCAATTCAATAAACATTTATTAAGTGCCTACTATGTACCAGGCACTGTTCTAAGGGCTGGGGGATACAAAAAGATTTCATATAGGGCTGAAGAAGTTGAACCAAAAAAAGTTGCAGACATAAAAGGCCATGCTCCAATGCACTTACCTGGAGCAAAAAAAGAAAAAAAAAGTGGTGGAGGAAGTCCCCACCCCCATCCCAGGAAAAAAAAATAAGAATATTCAAAATCTTAAAACATCTTGAAACCTTTGTGTCTGAGAAAAAAAGTAATCTCCCATATTAAGTTGTCTACTCTGGGCTATATTTATTTTGCAAGTCACCACAATAGTTGGGACATTTTCTTTTGCCCTAGCTCTAAGTTCAAGAACTCTTATAAAATGATGAACAATCTTAATTGTGAAGAGGCAGATCAAAGAATCATAGAAAATAACTTTGCAAGTCACTGAATCATAGAAAAAACAAGAAAAAGATTGCAAGGAGAGAGCTCAGTCACTGAATCCAGCCTTTTCCAAAATGAAAGGGAAAGGAAAGTTGTGCATCCTGGAAAGTAAGATTAAATAGAACCAAGAGATGGATATTGTGTAGAGAAGAGAGTTTGTTTATTAAAAAAAAAAAAAAACAATAACAAGTTTGCTGAGCTAAGAGTAAAGGAAATGCCCAGTAAAAACTTTCAACAAAGCAAACTAACTTTCTTCAGCATTTAAACTCCAGCATTACCTGACTCCCACTGGGTCTAAGACAGCTGTGTGTAGGTACTATTTGTTGGCAGGCCTAGGTTGCTACATGGCCTTTGGAAGTATTATTTACTGTATAAATACCACAAAACAAGAGCTGAATAATCCTGCTCTGTGTGAAAGCAAGCCAGCACCTAACCACGGCATTTTTCTGAACTAGGAACTAACATTCAAAACCATACACTTTCAACCTCTAAGTCAAGCCCTTAAGTAAAAACAATTTGCTAAAGAGAACATCAGGTTGATTAGATAACAACTGAACTTTGCTTAACATTAAAGAAAATATTTTCTCTTAAAGTGAAAACAAAACAAAACAACAGATCTAACTTAACTAAGCCAATGATCATTTTCTCTTAACAGTTTAAGCAAGATGACATTTTTAAAATCTTTTGCAAACCTTAAAGCTCTATAGAAGTGTAATTTGATATTATCATATTTTAGAACACTGGCATCACATCAACTTACATCATGCAAATTTGTAAAATGTTTTTTGTTTTTCTTCCACAAGGCATTTCTTATGTCTTCCTCCTCCCCCACACTGACTCTCAAACTCATATCAACACTTTTCCTCTTAAAATTATTCTGTGTGACTTCATATATATTTGGTGCTAATTTACTTGTATATATGTTATATTCCCCAGTTCAATGTAAGCAAAAGCTGCCTTGTGTATGTAAGCAAAAGCTGCACAGTGCCTAGCATATAGTAGATGCTTAATAACTGTTGAATTAAATTTATTTTAATCATCCCATATTTTTAAAAAATAATCATTAGAATGATCTTAGAACACTGAACTGGGAATCAGGTGATCCCAGATTCTCTTTCTAGTATAGAATTTCCTCAACTATAAAATTAGGAGATTGAACTAAATTACCTCCAAGTTCCTTTCTGCCTTTAAGTCCTATGATCTATTTTAGATCATATCCTGAAATGCCCAACTCAGATGCAAAGCATTATTTTGTTGTTACTCTTCAGCTGTTTCAGTTGTGTCCAATTCTTCGTGACCCCACTTGGGGATTTCTTGGCAAAGAAACTGGAATGGTTTGACATTCTCTTTTCCAGTTCATCTTATAGATGAAGAACTGAAGCAAACAGTATTAAGTGATTTACCCAGGGTCACACAGCTAGTAAGCATCTGAAGCTGGATTTGAACATGGGTCTTCCTGACTCTAAGTCCAGCTTTGCCACCTAGCTGTAGAGCATTATTTATTCCCAGTTAATTAAAAGTATAATATGTATACAGCACATATTTGAGGAGAGTGCAGGCAAAACATAAAGCAATCTAGAAAAATTACCATTAAATTAATGGCTTAAGGGTTAGGGATCACAGCTTCCAGTTTTTATTCTGTAACCTTACAAAGACTATGTAATTTTAATGACCCAGTTTATTGATTCTTGAAATCAGGAATGCTTCTGTTTAAGGTAAAGTGCAGTAGAAAGATCCGGAGTAAAAAGACCTGACTTAGAATCCTAGCTCTGCTCTGCTCCTTATGATTCTTATGACTTTGAGCAAATCACTTAATCTCTTCCAACCTCAGCTTACTTACTCATAAATAAAATGGGTATAGTAACAATTCTAATAACTTCCTCACTGGATCACTGATGAAGCTCAAGTGAGAAATAAATGTAAAATATTTTATAAAGCTATTCTTAAAATATTTAACAAATGTAACATTTCAAGATGTTTGGTGGGAAAGTTTGTATTTCATTAGATTTAAAAATAAATCTAAAAAAGAAGATTTCTAGTTGTACTTCACTACTTCACTATATATATATATATGTATATATATATATATACATACATATATATATATACACATACACACACACACCCACACACCCACACACACACACATATATATGTATATACATATGGTCATCTTCAACTGGCACATTCCTTTGTCCTGGAAGGTGACTACTATCCAAAGTGCTCAGTTAACTTGAACATTCCATTCCCCAATCACTGGATAAAGGAAAGACAAAAAGATACACAACTGAAGTCCTTTCTGGTAACTTATCATGACATGGAATTTACTTTGGATTCTCAAAGGATGTGTCCAAGACGAGTAGTCTCTGGCAGGTCCTTTTACACACACACACACACACACACACACACACACACACACACGTATTATTTTATATATTTATTTATCAGTTCCTTCTCTGGATGCAGATAGTATCTTTCTTCACATGTCTAGTTAATTTGGGTATTCATAATAGTCAAAATGACTTATTCACTCAAAATCATTCTTAAAACAATATTGTTACTATAAACCAAGTTCTCTTGGTTCCACTCCTTTCCCTCTTCATTATTTTATGCAAGTCTTTCCATGTTTTTCTAAAATAAATGAGCTCATCATTTCTTATAGCACAGTAGTATTTCATCACAATCATATGCCACAACTTGTTCAGTCATTCCCCAGTAGATGGACATCCCTTCAATTTCCAGTTCTTTGTCACCACAAAGAGAGCCACTATAAACATTTTATAACATATAGGTTCTTTCCTTTTCCTTTAATTATCTTTGGAAATAGACGTAGTAGTAGTATTGCTTGGTCAGAGGGTAAAGACAGTTTAATAACTCTTTGGGTATAATTCCAGATTGCTCTACAAAAATAGTTGGCTCAGTTCACAATTCCACCAACAATTAATCAGTGTCCCAAATTTTCCACATCCCCTCCTGTAGCAGCAAGCACCCCAATATCCCCAGGGTAGCTGCCAATATAGGTTCTTAGATCTGCTTCTCAAAAGGAAAGCAACTCAAAATGGGTTAACAAGCTTACTTTAATCAAACAAACATACATTACCTAGTTCAGGGGAAAAAGGTCAGCACCCCAAACTTCAGAGTTACAGAACTTACAGATCAGACAGGCTTCCAAACTGTCCCAACATTACATGCATCAATACCAAATCACAGTTACCAGAGAGGGAAGCATCAACATCTGGGTTTTCAAAGCCGGGGGGCTCTCAACAACGGCTTCCCAGAGTCTCATCTGGTCAAATCACACAACACTTCTCAAAGTGAGCCCCAAAGCAAAGCCTCTCCTCAGGGTTTATATAGCCTTCTCCTGGCTCAGAGAATGTAACAACCTTCTGGACCCACTGCCCAATCACAAAGTATCAAGGTGTGGGCTTTCCTGAAAAACAAGCCTCCCATCACAGGCTCCAAGTGCACTTAAGCTAGGGGCAGGGAAGATCTTTAAATTTTCATTTCCATTACACCTCCACATTTGTTGCTTTCCCTTTCAATCGTTTAAACCAATTTGATAGGTATAAAAAAATATCTCAAGATTGTTTTAATTTTCATTAATCAATAATGATTTGGAACATTTTTCCATATGACTTAAAATAGTTTTGATTTATTCATTGGAAAACTGCCCATTCATATCCTTTGACCATTTATCAATTGAGGAATGACTTATATTCTTATAGATTTGATGAAGTTCTTTATATGTTTGAGATAATGAGACCTTTATCTGAGAAACTGTCTATAATGCCCCCAGATTTTCTGCTTTCCTTCTGACCTTGGCTACATTTGTTTTATTTGTACAAAACCATTTTAATTTAATGTAATCAGTTATTCATTTACACTGAAATTTGCTATCTCATTTATTCATAAATTCTTTGCCTATTCATAAATTTGATAAGAAATATATTCTATGTTCTTATTTTTTTGTAATACTTCTCTTTATATTTAGGTTATCTATCCATTTTGACATCATCTTGGTAAATGATGTAAGATACTGGTCTATACCCAATTTCTGCCACACTGCTTTCCAGTTTTCCCAACAATTTTTACCAAATAATGAATTTTTAACCCAAAATCTCAAGTTTTTACTCTTGTCAAATGCAAGGTTATTATATATATTTGCTGCTGGAAATTGTATGTCTACTCTGTTCCACTGATCCTCCTTTCTATCTCTTAGCCAATAGCAGATAGTTTTGATAATTATTGTCTTATAATGTAGTTTAAGATCTGGTGCTACTAAACTTCCTTCCTTTGCATTTTTCTGTTAGTTCCTTTGATATTCTTAACTTTTTATATTTTCAGTTAAACTTATTATTTTTTCTAATTCATAAAATAATTTGTTGTAATTTAATTGGGATGGTACTAAATATGTTTATTATATATTAAATATATAATATGCCATATTATATATTTAAAATAATATTATAGATTCTATCTGTATATATAAAATATATATGTATTAGGTGTGTGTATATATATATATATATATATATATATATATATATATATATATATATATATGTAAATATCCTGTATAGTCTTCTAAAGCAGTGGTATCAAACTCAAATAGAAATAGTGGCCACTGATCTCTATATAAGGTTGCCTGTGACTGCATATTACTTGTTTTTTAAAATGTAATGTTATGGATGTTTATATATATATATATGTGTGTGTGTGTGTGTGTGTGTGTGTGTGTGTGTGTGTGTGTGTGTTTTGTTAAATATTTACATTTTTAATCTGGTTTGGGTTGCACTCAGGGATGTTTTTGGTCCCAAGAAGTTGAGTATTTGTCACCTCTGCACTAAGGTATAGAAAAGCCATGATCTACATCTCTGTCAGGGAGCACCCATAATGAGGAAATCACAAATCCTTTAAATACTGAAATATGTAAATTGCAAGAAATTAGGAGTAGGTTATCATCTTAAATTCCAATATGTTATTTGCCAGAATCCCTTCCAACTCTAAAGTTATGTGAAAGGATGAATCTTTGATAATTTTTCCTTTTAAAAATACTTTTATTTTTAAAATAAGGGACATAGGGACACTGCTCCCAATTACTAATTTTACTTTGTAATTGGGGTATATTGGGACTGTTAGGTGGCACAGTGGATAGAGCAGTTAGAACTGAATTCTGGAAGAGCTGAGTTCAAATCTTGCCTTAGGCATTTACAAGCAGTTTCCCTGGGAAAAGTCAGTTGGTCTCTGTCTACGTCAGTTTCGTCATCTGTAAAGTGGGGATAATAACAGCACCTGCCTTCCATGGTTGTAGTAAGGATAAAACAAGAAAATATTTTAAAACATTTTGTAGACTTTAAAATGCTATATAAATGCTACTATTATCATTATTACTACTACAGGCTGGTGCTTTTTGAATAGATACTTCAGAGTAACCTTTATGGGGTCAAATTTAATGACCTATCTTGACCTCCACTGTTAGAAGATATTACTGACTATTCTCCTTGCTTAACTCGGTACTTCTGCCTAAAATGAAAGGCAGTTGAGCTGAAGCTCTGTCAACTGGACAGAAGCTGGAATTTTTTTTAATTCTTTTTTTAAATAAAGAACTCCAAATTGGAATACTCTTTGGAAAAGTACTATAGAAAAGATGGATGACTTGTGACTTCTTATTAAAAACTGCAAGAGATTACATCTAAATTCCTGAAAGCTTCTTGAAAGCTTTCATTTTTTCCCTAACTAATAAAACCAAAATATTCCTTAGACTCCTATCAGTAATAAAAATATCCATTAACACTAAATCTTCAGTAAGGCAAGAGTAGGTAAAGGGAACCAAACGCTGTAATGATCTTCTAGCAGCTAAAACCCCATCTTTCCAAAACTAAACTCATTATCTTACTCTAATTCAGCTCTTTCTCTATACTTCCTTATGCCTGCTTGATAAAACCAACATTCCCTGAGCCACTGAGGCATAAGATATCAGTAGACTCCTCTCTTTCCCTCACTTATATTTAATAATTTGCCAAATCATGTTGATATTCCTTCCAAAATATCTTTCCAGTCTGGCTCTTTTCCATTTTCATTGCTACCTTCCTAATTCAGGCCATTTTATTTTCTGCCCCTTCTCCCTCCAATATACACATACACTTCTGCCATAATGATCTTCATAAAGTACAACTGTGACACTTGCCTGCTTCAAACAATTGAGTACTTTCTTATTACCTAGCAAATAAATTCCATATCCCTCAGTCTGTCATTCAAGGCTGCCTACAATCTACTGGAATTTAGTTCATTCTCATATCACACTACACATAACCTCTATAATGCAACCAAAATGGATAATTTATCATTGACCAAATGCAAAGGCAGCTTGATGGCACAGCGGATAGAGTGCTGGGGATGAAGGCAAGAAGACTGCTTTCTGAGTTCAACTCTAGCTTCAGATACATATTAGCAATGTGATCTTAGGCAAGTCACTTAATTCTGCCTTAGTTCCTCATCTGTAAAAATAAGTTGGAGAAGGAAATGGCAGAGCGTTCCAGTATCTTTGCCAAAAAAACCCCAAATGGAGGGGTCACAAAGAGTCAGACATGACTCAAATGACTGAACAACAAAAATAAAATGCAAATAGACCTTTCTCATATCTGAACCAATCTATATTCGTTGCTCAACCCCTATCTAGCCAGTAATAGCCTTCCCTTTAATTCTGCCATATAAATTAATGGCCATCCTTTTTAAGGTCCAGATTAAATATCGCCTCTCAGCGGAGCATAGAATTTAGAAGGAGAAGGAATCTTACTTGCAAATCATCAAGAAAAAAATGACTAAAAGTAGGAAATTCTGCTTTTAAAAATAAAACATATAGATAGACAAATCATTTGGAGAAAAATGCCCTCTCTATCACCGACAAAAGCAGTAGTCATATCAGGTAGGAGCTTACGTTATGCCTTGCTCTGAACCTACCCGTGTTTTCCAATGTGTTTTCTTGGGTTAAAAGTCTAAAAAAATAGAATCCTAGTGATAGTAGGGCCCTTAGAGGTCACTTAGTCCAACCTATCCATAAGCAAAACTACTTTGCATAGCACCCCATATGACTAGTTGTGAAGCTCTAATTGAAAATTTCCACTGATGGAGAATTCATTATTTTCTGAGATGGCCTATTGTAATAGAAGAAAAAATATTAACATTTTTGGAGAAGAATTCACATGCTAATAAAAGAAAGGGAAAATTACAAAGCATATATCAGAAAATATAATAACACACAAATATCTCACCTAGCTAAAATTTAGCTATTTAAGAGTTTCACATACATGGAATACAGCTGAGAAACAGGAAATAAATCCAAAAAAGCTTCTGGAGGCCCCAGAAAAAGAAGATGTGCCAAAAATTGGATTTGCTTCACAATTCCCTAAACATGAGTTCATTTACAAGGTTCTTAGGCACATGTAATAATTTAATAGCTTTTCATAATGTTTCACACTTGATCCTTATGTTAATTCCCCAAAGAAATAATGACTAACTGAAATATATATTATTCAAGAAAAAATGTTTAGCCATTGGAAGTACATTGATGCTTCTGTAATAACATTTTCCAGTAATTCTTAAGCAGTACATTTTTGGTTAAAAAATATTCCACAAAGTACATTCTTTGGTAAAGTTAAAATTATTAAAAAGGAAAAATGGAAGTCCTATGAGGATACTCATAACCACAGAAGAAGCTGTCAGTCCTGTAATACATTCAGGGTCTGGATTTAGAGATTTGCCGCAGAGGGGTTAAATGGATATTTTTCTAAAAGGTGAAAAGGCCTGACTAAGCAAAAATAAGATGTAGTGTGTGTGCTTCTCTGGGTGGGTACAGATAGAGGGGGTATAATAGTACAAATGAACACTGCTCTGGTAGGTAGTTGGGTTCTGGGATTAGACAGACAGCAGGATGTAGTAGAAAGAGTACTGTGTCCCTGAACAGTCCCTAAAGGAGGCTTCCCTATTCCTCTACCACTTCCTTTGAAAGTGACCTCTGACAGTTTATGCTGAAGCATTCTGAACCTCAGTTATTTTATCTGAAAAATGGGCACAATAACATTGTACCTTACTGAAGATAAGAGACTGAATGAGAGGACTTCTTGAAGTTCCTTCTGATGCTAATGTATCTGATTCCATGATGCCTGGTCTTGATCTCAACACATGGAAAGTGATCATCAGATTTTGAGAAGATACTAAGTGCCAAATCATATTGTTGAGAGGAAAGAAATAGAAAAAAAAAAGGTCTTCCCTGACTCTATTGCATCAAGGTTCACTGATATTTTTTACTGGAGTTATTTGGGAAATAAGAACTCCCAAGCCATTTATAAAAAATAAAAATAAATCCAAAACTTGAATTTGTTCTGCGCTAGGAGATCTCTAACAAAAAAGAATAGGGTGACAAACCTCTGAAAGCCTATTTTGCTCACTTTATAAATTTTGGTCCTTCAGAGATCAGTCAAGGAAATCACTGAAAGATCCTTATAGGAATTATAAACCTTGGGAGAAAATATATATATTATTAAGTGAATGAAATAGAATGCCTTGTAGGACCTGGCAAAGTGTCTGGCACACAGTAGGTATTTAAGGAATGTTTATTAGATTGAACTGAGTTCTTGAAAATCCAAAATAGTTTTTAAAAATAATTTTTTGAAAAAGCCCTTCTAATAGCTTAGTCTACTATCTTAATGTGCTGGCCCCAGGAAGCAAAACTGAGACCAATGGTTGAAGGTTATAGACAGGAAGATTTTGCTTCACTATGAGGGAAAACTGCCTAACAACTTGGTACAGAAATGGAATGGGCAGTTTTCCATATCACACAACAAAGAGAGACGGTCATATCAGTAATGTTGTGGAAGAGATTCGTGTCTTGAGCAGAAGTTGGACTGAAGGTCCTATGGGGGTACTTCCAATCCAAAAACTCCATTAGTCTGTGATCCCTTCTGGCTGTAAATTTCTAAGACGTATGCCAAGACTCTCCCACCATTTCTTAGGCCACAATCAATATCTTCTTCTCTGAACTTGTTTTATATATCTGCTAGTAGGAAAACCTGAACAGTAATAAGACTAGAGGAACCATCACTGAATACATTTAAAATAATAGTTTTAGTGTAAATTTATGACAGGTGAAGAAAGCTTAGGAAAATACAATAGTATTTTATGTTTATTTGCTCTCCTATGCAATTATACGGAAGGAATTAAGGGTGGTGATTTCAGTAGCTGGAATCTAGTAGCATACAAAGACTTGACATACCTAGAAATTAGTTGTGAATCACCCAGCTACAATAATGGGACTGAGAACCAAAAAGTAAGAAAAACAACAAAAAGCCCAAAGTGAAATTCCAAATCTGAGTGTAAAAGTTTATGCTTTGTGGGAAAAGGACCCATATGTACAAAAATATTTATAGAAGCTCTTTTTGTGGTGGTAAAAAATCGGAAATCAAGGGGATACCCATCACTTGGGGAATGGCTGAACATGTTGTGGTATATGAATATAACGGAATATTATTTTGCTATAAAAAATGAGGAGCAGACGAACTTCATAATAACCTGGAGAGACATATATAAACTGATGCTGAGTGAAGAGAGCAGAACCAGGAGAACTCTGTACGCAATTATAGACACATTGTATCTGTGATGACTAACTTAGATAGACTGGGCTCCTCTCAGCAATGCAAGGTTTTAAGATAACTCCAAGGGACTCATGATGGAGAGGGCTATCCACATCCAGAGAAAGAACTACAGAGTCTGAATGCAGATTGAAGCAAATGACTTGGTCTCTCTCTTTTCTGTTTTGTTTTGTTTTGTTCTTTCCGTTGGTTATAATTCTTTACAAGTATTTGTAGAACCTATATCGGACTGCATGCCATCAAAGGGAGGGAAGGGGGAGGAGAGGAAAGGAGAGAAAATTTGGAACCCAAGGGATTGTGGAACAGTGTTGTAAACTAAAAGTAAATAATAAAAAAAATTAAGTTTATGCTTTTTACTCAGCAAACAGTCCTTGTGCATTCATCTGGGTCTTTTTTACTCTAACTTTACGACAGTTTCAACAAGATTAATGATAAGATTTCCAAGCTCACAGAAGAATAGAAAAGGAAATTAGAAGAATAAGTAAGTAGACACACTAGTAATACTGAAATATAATAGCTGGCAGCCTCACAGGAAGAGATGAGACTGGATAAAAATAAAATGTAAGAATTCAAAAGTAAAGGAATCTGGAAGTCATTCAATGTGACTGAAAATAGTTTTAGGTGTTAGTATATTATAGCCCTAGTTCAATATTTAATGTTCATAATGATCCTGAATCATCAAGAAAAGGTTAAACTGTATTCAACATTTAAAAAAGAATCTATGCCAAATGAGTAAAAGGAAAGTTTTACTGCTTAAAAAATTAATCATCGGGGTGGCTATGTGGCACAGTGAATAGAGTACTGGTCCTGGAGTCAGGAGGACCTAAGTTCAAATCTGCTCTCAGACACTTAACACTTAGTAGCCGTGTGACCTTGGGCAAGTTACTTAACCCCAACTGCCCTGCCTTCCAACCACCCCGGTAAAACAAAAACAAAAATTAAGCATTTATTGAGTGTCTACTATGTGCCAGGCATTGGGCTAAGCATTTTACAAATATTATCTCACTGAAATCCTCATTACAACCCTGGGAGGTAGCTGTTATTATTACCCCCATTTTATAGTTGAGGAAACTGAGCAAATAGAAGTTAAGTGACTTGCCCAAGGACACACAGCTATAAAGTATCAGAGGCTGGATTTGAGTTCAGGTCTACCTGACCCCTGGTCCAATCCTCTATTCACTGAGCCATCTAGCTGCCCCTTAAAATGTTCCACCTTCAGTTTATCAGTTCGTCATTTCTTTAAGTTTACAGATGCCTGCAACCTTAACCTATGTTTTTCCTGAATTTAAGCCTCTTTGCCCACCTTCATTATGTTCAGCCCTGTCATTTATACCTACTGTTAATTTTTCAAGCTTTAATTTATTTCAGAGAAATTACAAAGCATATAAAGAATAAAGAAATCTCCACACAAAAATTGCAAGCATTCTACTAGTCAGTCTCTTATTAAGTCCCTAAGATTTTAGGTCCCATCCACTAAAATTCTAGTTTCCAGCCACATAACATCCATCCAAAAGAGCAGGAGGTGACACCTGAACTAAGCCTTGACACAAACTAGGGACTGTTAGATTCGGAATTCAAATAGGAGTACATTCTAAGCATGGGAGTTGTCTATGGAAAGACAGAGAGACTAATCATGTAATGAGTTATTATTGCTGAAAAAAATATTCCTCTTATGGCGAGCCTTCTAGTAATGAGTCTTTCCACCTTTAGTGAGGTTTGTCCTTAGACATAACCTGCTGTGTGACCTTTCTGTGAACTTGACTATGCTTTGGAGACAGTTGACAACTTTGTCCATAGGATTTGCTCTCTCCATAAATGAAAGGTTGCTAGCATAGTCCGGGTTCTGACGTAGTAGAAAGCATGGATAATGGCTGAGGCCACAGAAGTTCCATTAGCCTTGTAATTGTCTGGTTCTAGAACTCTAGAATTAGAAATGCAGTCACTCCTACCTCTAGTCTCTCACTACATGTTTATAAATAGTGCCCAAATGATGGTTTACTCTTTCACACAAAAATGATCCAAAGAGCCATGTGCTTCCACTTTGCCACTACTCTTAGATCCCAGTCTAAGTCAGGCTCTGGGAAAGGAAGCCATATACATAATTCTAATCCAAGAAATTGGTTCTATCCAGACTTAGACCTGTTTGGATAAGCACCAAACCAGTTTATATCAAAACAACTTCCTTTTTAATCACCCATCCCCTTTTTAGTGGACAACACTTTCTGACTGTAACCATGGTCAGAGGCAATATGGCATTCTAGAAAGGTCACTGAATTTTGCATCAAAAGACCTAGGGCTGAATCCCAGATCTGGCCCTTGCAAATTTAAGTAATTTGCTTTACTCTCTACTTCAGTTTCCTCATCTGTAAAATCAGGGAGTTGGACTAGGTAACCTCTGGAACGTCTTTTAGTTCTAAATGTCTATAATAAAGCTTAAAGAGAAGATCCCATTCCTACTGATTTAAATAAGGAAAAGAAAATTCACAGAATGGCTAAATGAAAAATAGTGGACATGCCTCTACTTGAAACCAGGACATAAGGATCTGAAATAAACCTTACTGCTGTTCTAGTTTAGAACAGTAACATTCGTTATTTAAAGATAAGATCTTGATTTTTTTTCCCTGTGGAAGGATGAAATCTTTTCCTTCTCTACTACCTGTACTAAAATATATGGAAAGGAAAAAAGGAGGAAAGGGAGAGAGAGAGAGAGACAGAGAGACAGAGAGAGAGAGAGACAGAGACAGAGAGAGACAGAGACAGAGAGAGACAGAGAGACAGAGAGAGACAGAGAGACAGAGAGAGAGACAGAGAGAGAGAGAAGGAAAGGAGGGAGGGAGGAAGATCAACAGACTTCTATCTGTTGATAGAATCATACCTGGAAGCATGACTTTAAATGAAAACTATAGCAGAAAATGAAATTATATATTAGATGCAAATGGAATTTTTCTAATTTAAAAAAAATTGATTTCTCCCCAGGACCAAATGTACAAACCATCTATATTATTTCAAATGTGCAAAAATAATGGACTGACACTTATTAATCGTTATATAACTAAGGCTCTTTTAGATTTCCCATTCTCATTAAATGAAAAATGTTCACCTACCATTACCTATAACTTTCAATCCTAAGACTTTGGATAAAAAAACACACTGAATTGACATTCTATCAAAGGTTGAAACTGGAAATTATTGATAGCATTTAAACAATGCTTTAAGGTTTGCAAAATATTTTGCATATGCTACCTCATTTGATAGACTATATAAATTTTCACTTTTAATAATTTAATAATTTTCACTTTTAATCATTCATGGAATATTAAATGTAGTTTCTTTTCAAGTTTTTATTTACTGAGATTGGCAAACATTGTGCTAGCTGCTGTGATACTACAAAAGGAGAGCTAAGATTCAGTTCCTTGTTTTGGAGAATCTAGTTGAGGAGGCAAGGTTTATACATATGGGATAGGTAAATAGTAATCTGTTGGGAGTATGGGCCAGATGAATGGTACTGCTGAGAAATGTTAAAGAAGTTCAGAGGGGACAGCTAGGTGGTGCAGTGAATAGATCACCAGCCCTGGAGTCAGGAAGACTGGAGTTCAAATCCGACCTCAGCCACTTAACACAAAATTAGCCATGTGGCCTTGGGCAAGTCACTTAACTCCAATTGCCCTGCCTTCCCCCCTCCAAAAACAAAAAGCAAAATAACAATAATAATAATAATAATAAATTCATTGTTTCCCCTTGAAATATGCTTTTTAAAAGTTCAGAGGAAGAAGTACAACTTGAGCCAGAATGGTCAAGAAAAGGCATATCTGAAAGACATAGGACTTGAACAATACTAGACAGAATGTTGGACCTGGAAACAGGAAGACCTGAGTGCAAATCCTGCCCCAGATACTTATTAGCTATGTGACTGAGAGCAAGTCATTAAAATTCTGTTTACCTCAGTTTCCTCATTTGTAAAAATGGAAATAATAATAGCACCTACTTCAGAGGGTTATTGTGAGAATCAAATAAAATAACATCTAAAGTACTTTGCAAACCTTGAAGATTTATATCAATGCTAGCTATTATGAGTGGGTAGGATCTATATAAACCAGGAACAGAGGTGAGAAAACAGCATGAGGAAAGGCAGAGAGGCAGGAATGAGTAATGGACCAAGAAGAGTAAGAGGACTGGCTCGAATGGAGTCAAATATTCAATCTGTAGTTGAGCTCATATAGATAGTGAGGAAAGTGTAGTGGTGATGAAGGCACTGAACATGGAGTAAGGAAGGCGTGAATTCAAATACTGCCTTAGACACAGACTACAGTTATGACCCTGAGCAAATCCATTAACCTCCCTTGACCTTGGTTTTTTCCTCTGAAATGAGTATATTAGACTCGATGACCTTTTGAAAAGAATAAAGCTGAAAGCATTTTAAAGAGCCTTGGCTTCCATGTCAACGATTTCTACATGATCCTCTCATTGGTAGAAAGGCACTGCAATACTGTAAGCATGGGAGTTCCATGAAAAGTACAATGTTTTAGGAAGATCACTTTATTGTCAGTGTAGGAAATCACTGTAGTCGGGAGGTCAGATTAAAGATTTCTACAATAATTGAGTGGTGAAGGTATAAGAAGACCTAGATTGGAGTAGTAAGAGAACAAAGGAAGAGCTACACAATTAGACTTCAGTATTTTAAAGACCCCTAGTTTCACCCATGGAAGCAATTCTTCTAGCAATATAAACAATGACTCCTCTTCAACTTGGCAGACAGCCTTTGAGTATGGCTGGGGTCAAAAAATTAAATACTCAATACTCAATAAGTGAATGATAGACACAGAGATAGTATGAAGAGTGCTATGATGATAGAGGGTCATAGAAAACAAGGGGAAAGTTTCAAGGAAGGGAGAGTGGTGGGGATAGTGTACGATGTCAAATGTCAAAGACCAAGGAGAGTAAGAGCTGAAAATGAAATTAAGAAATTCTTGGTAACTTGAGAATTTTGTTTTAGAAGAATAGGAGGGGAAGGGCAGGAAAGCCATCTTCCTAAGGAATTAAGAGGAAAGCAGATATTGAGGTGAGGGACCACTTATTTGAGTTTTTTTTTTTTTTTGAAGACATCATTAACTAAAGGGACACAGAAGAATTAAATGAAGATTGTTCCCTGCCCACCCCCCAAAAGAAAAATACTGTTTATTTGAGGAAAGAAGTGAGAGAGACAGTAGAGAAGGAGAAGAAAGTATGGAAGCATGGTCCCTCAGGAGTCAGAAATGAATGGGGGTTGGTTTAGAACACAAATGAAGGAATTCATTTCAGGGAGATGACTTAATCTAATACATGAATAAAGGATGAGGAGACAGTTGTGGAGAAAATGCTGTACTGAACTGAAGAGGGAGAATGAGTTTGATCAGCCTTGTTGACTGAAAGGATTAAGCCTCTGACCTCTTCTTAATCAAAGGTTTAAAACAAGGACCAACAAGGAGATGGAATGCCCCCAGCAGAGATTAAGAGAGTTTACAAGGGTAGGGATATCAGGAGTCCATTCGCCCCTCTCACCTGACTAGCAAATGTAAAATAAAGGCAGTATCTGTATGTACATGATTTCTATGTATAACTTGCCTCTCAAAATAGCTGCTGAACCCTGCTTTCCCCACCCACCAGCCCCATAAACACAAATACCAACATCCAAGTTCGCTGGAGACACCACCATTTTTTTTACCCTCAGAAGTGTTCCCTGAGCCAGATTCTTTGACCCTAGGAACTAGACTGAGAAACTTGGCTGTTATTATAAGTACACAACTTCAACTTTCCACTTCCTAAGGTTTTAAAGAGGAAAATAATATGTGTATTACAAAAAAAGAATAAATAAAAATAGATTCAATCATAGTATTACCCAAGGGGATAAGGCTGAATACTTCTTTTCCTGCATAGTTAGGGAAATGTGTTCTTTGCTATTTTCGTAGCCCACTAATTCATTTTTACTTGAAAAATAAATCAGGCACTTAATATTTATGCATTTTCATTCCAAGAGAAAAAGAGGAACATTTAAATATCAATAAGTTAAGTAAAATGAAAGGATATGGAAAGAATTTTAGTTCCCCAATATAATTTGTCCAAGATCCATTTTTAACTAGTTGTCTTTGCTTTTTAGGAGGCTCAAAAATGCAGTTTTAAAAAGCTGAGGATATGGGGCGGCTAGGTGGCACAGTAAGAGCGCCAGCCTCGGAGTTGAGATGACCCGAGATTGAATCCGGCCTCAGAAAATGAGCACCCACACATAAATAATGACTAGCCATGTAACCTTGAGCAAGTTACTTAACCCCAATTGCTTTTAAAAAAAAAAAAAAGCTGAGGATACAAAGAAAGGCAAAAGATAGCCCCTGCTCTCAAGGAGCTCACAGTCTAATGGCTCCAGCAAAGTTGGCCTGCAAAGCTAATTTCTCTAATGTAAATCTGACTTTCCTAATGATCCTCCATTGTAAACATGGGGAATGTGTTCCTATTTCAATATTTCATGGGTCTGTGATTTTTAGTACGTCCTTTGCTAAGATAGAGATCACAACTCTTCCATCATGGAAGGAATTCCATGGAAGCCAACCAGGAAGTGACCCTGGGCTCTTAAAGACTAATTCTACAAAGCAAGGACTTTGATGTCCTTACCAAGGTAGTAGGGCTGCTAGGACAGACCTGATGTTGACCATTTTCTCAGAAGAAAGTCTGTTGGTAGATTTTTTTCTAACCACAAACTACTCATGACTCATGATTGTTCAAGTTAGCTGAGTAGGACATTTTTTGTGACAAATTCTGAACTTTTTATCACTATCAACTTTAAGATCTCTCTTAAGTATCCTGTTATGTCCATCCTTGTAATAAGTATAAAATGATTTTTTTTAATCCTATAAAATGTAAGGTCCTTGAATGCAGGGAGACAGTTACACAGCAGAAAAAATGCTGCATTGACTTTCGAAGTCTATGTATGCTACTTATTACCTGTGTGATTTGGGAAAATCATCTCATGTCTCTGGGCCTCAGTTTCCTTATAAAATCCTAGATGACCCTACTGTCCCTTCTAGTTCTAAATCTGTGGTCACATATGTTTCATTTTTATCCTTTCATTTATGAAACAGAAAATATTTGAAAAATCTTGAATGAAGGAATAGGTCACTTGACATCATCCTTGAAATCTTGTTCATTTCCACCCTTTTTTTTCCTCATCTGGGTATTTATAAACATAGGTTTTTAGTATCACATGCTCCAGTAGGAGCCAATATTCAACACGTTTTACTTTCTGCACTCAAAATTCCTTAAATTCAAGTTTTTGGTTAGAGTATTTAAAACAAATAAATTGCCTACTTTATCAATTATCAGAGTTTAAAATACAATACAATAGTTTTCATTAAATGAGAAGCTTCTGTACTATTCACAGAAAGTCATGTAATCTCAGTGGCAGCAAAAATCTAGGGCAATAAACTTGGTGCTTATACCTGGCAGAGTTAACCACCAAACTCCTGGGCTTTCACGCCCAAGAAGAAGCTTCACTTGGGAGAGAAGTCAGTCCCCATCTGGAACCATGTATTTGATAGTCATAGGTTATTCATCTCTGCCTACCTAGTACTTGATGCACACAAACTAGGGGATAGTAACTGGAAATATTTTGGAACTAGAGGAAAAATTATTTAATTCAATCATTTCATAGGAGAAAATACAATTCGAGGGGGAGGGGAAAATAATCAATTTAGAGACAACAAGCCTGTGATCAAAACCTGGTCCTGTTATGTCATACCTATGCTATTTTGGGAGGCCATTTGTACTCTCTGGGTCTCAGTTACCTTATTTGTAAAATGAGGTTATCTAGGATTCTTAATGTGGGAATCATGAATTAAAATGCATATATAATATATCCCAATGTAATTGGTTTCCTTTGTAATACTATATATTTCTTTTATGCAAACATTATTCTAAAAAGTTCATTCATTTCACTGGACTGCCAAAGGGACCCATTACACACAAAACTTGTTAAGAATCCTTGAAGGATATATCTCCAATGTCTCTAAAGCCATGATTTTACAAATTAGGAAATTACTGCTAATTAGGTACTAAATAGTCATAGGAGATTGAATTCCAGTCCTGATTGTCCAGTTAAATCATTTAGTTTGTCTTTTCCTCAGTTTCCTTATTTGTTAAATAAAGAGTTAGTACTAGGTTATTTCTAAAGTCTCTAAAAACTTTAACATTCTAGGATTCTAAAAAAATGGAACTATTAGCTGTGGTACATTTGATAAATACAGTATACTACTCCAGCTAGAATCAACCCAATTTCCTTTTTCTCTTTGGAGCAGTTAGTTTATAAGTTCTGGTTGACTTTTAAAAATATTCTTACAAAATAAGAGTTCTCAAACTTTCTTGACTGGAGGGTAGGACCATGGGTTCCAATGTCTTTATCCAAAGAAGGGGCTCAGCATAGTTTTTCTCCCCATTTCTTGCCAGCTAAACTGCTTTTGGACTTCTCTAGGACTCTCTACCATGCTCCTGCACTGTGTACCTTCCCTCCAACTCCTTTTCAGCTTTCTTTTATATGTTGTCTTCCTTCATTTGACTGTCGGCTTCTTGAAGGCAGGGACTCTCTTTCTTTTTATTTGTATTTGTATCCCCAACATTTAACACAATGTATGGCACATAGTAAGTACTTGATAAATATTACTGACTGATTGACTTTTGGCAGTATGATGGAGCCTATGAACCACTTTTCAGAATAATGTTTTTAAAAGCATAAAATAAAATATTACAAATGAATTACAAATGAAAATCAAATATTACAAAATAGGTTACAAATTAAACCAATCATATTAAAATAAAGTTATCAAAAAAGTTTTTAAGTTCATGGACCCCAGATTAAGAACCTCTGCACTAAAGGGAATCATTTTCCCCTCTAGATCTAGGCACAAAAGTTAAATACACATGCCAACAATTGCTATTCAGAACAAAGGCAAACTTAAGAGTGTTCCCTCAACTCCCAGGTTTATGAGAAAAGGTGAAATGAAATACTTCCTTTGATTTTAACAGCTATGACAATACTAGGAAAATACCTTATTTTTTCTTAATCATTTTGGTTTCCACATAAAAAGATAGATTGTTAAAGTATGGTATCCTTTTGTTATACATCAGAATAAATGGTTTGGGAGAGTTAGAGGTGAGAATGCAAAAAAAAAAAAAGGATAAAAGAAAGAATAAGCTATTTATTATCTGTATTGCAATCAAGCCATAAGAACTAACTGTTCTGACAGTGCAAAAACCATACAAAATGTCCAGCGCTGCCTTAAGCGGGATGTGTAAGGACACTATTGTCTGGCAATGGATTCCAAAATGCCTCTTTAAAATTTTTACTAATGGGGCAGTGAATAGAGACCCAGCCTTGGAGTCAGGAGGTCCTGAGTTCAAATCCAGCAACAGACACTTGACACTTACTAGCTGTGTGACCTCCAGCAAATCACTTAACCCCAACTGTCTTACCCTCCCTCCCAATTATTATTATTATTATTATTATTATTATTATTATTATTATTATTATTTTGCTTTTTGGAAGGCAATTGGGGTAAGTAACTTGCCCAAGGTCACACGGCTAGGTTTTTTTGTTTGTGTGTTTAAGTGTCTGAGGCCGAATCCGAACTCAGGTCCTTCTGACTCCAGGGCCGGTGCTCTACTCACTGCACCACCTAGCCGCCCCTCCCCCCCCACTTTTTTAATGTTTTATTATGTTAGGGAAACATGGGTATCTGAATGGAACTAGAAAGAAGAAAGGATGAGATATCGTATGCTGACATGGACAGAGCTCTAAACCAGAAGTTAGGAAACCTGGATTCTAGTCCAGCTCTGGTCATAAAACAGCTGTGTGATCTTGGACAAATCACTTGTTCTCTGTTTCTTCAACTGTAAAATATGGGGATTAAGACTCCAAGGTCCCTTCTAGCCCTAAAATATGAGTATAAGCAGACTTAGGAAGACTTTTCAGATTTCTCTTGTTTGATTTAAGTGATTGTAATCTCCTGGTTTAAATCAGCTTTTCTTAGTACCTTACTAACTTCAAATACATATTTAAATGAAATAATAATCCTGGAATAAGAAGATTGATTTACTCTGGGCTCTAATAGTCTCCCAGAAACAGAAGCTAAGTAATTAGACTAACATGTTAGTGACTTTACAAATTTATTAATGGTAATCCTGAAAATTTTCCCAATCTTAAATAACAATAGCTAGCATGGTAAGATTCTCAAAGTATTTCATCTATGCTATCTTATTTGATCTTCAGAAAAATTCTGTGAGGGTAGGCACTGTTAGTACTTACATTTTATATATGAAGAAACTAAAACAGATGTTAAATGACTTGCCCAAGGGGATACAATTATAGTAGGTATCCAAGGGAGGATCTGAATTCAGGTCTTCATGACTCCAAGTCCAATCCTCTGTCCCATATGATAGGGATTTCAAATGTTCATAAGAAGGACTTAAAACATTTGAAATAATTGAAACTAGAAAACTAAGTAGCTACATATAAGGATCTTTTTTTCCACAAGCAAAAACCACTTGAGAATCCCATGTGAGTCATTTGGAAGTGAATTTTTAAAAATGTTGTTTGGCTTAATAAATGTGAGTGGTATACTGGGTATTTTTTTTACATGCTAATGAATTAGCCAATGTCTACATAGAAAAAAGATTATCTAGTAGTCTAAATGTTATTTATACTTGGTAATTATCTACCAGAATTAGCTAGCTGAATATTTTTCTTATTGTTTGAAAAAACTGTACATGTGAAAAACCAATTGAATATTTCAGCTGATACATTTTTATTATAGATTCTTTCATTCATTCCACAAACGCTCATAATTAAATTTGTGTAGGACTCTGTGGCAAGCACTATAGGAGACCCTGCCCCTTAGGGAGCTTACAGTCTGGAAGATGACATAAGAACCCAACACAAGCAAATGTAATGCAAGCTTGATGACCTAAACTAGGTATGAGAAAAAAAAATTACTAAGAAAGTTCTAAAGAAGGAGAAATTACTTTTTCGTGGGGAGATAACAGAAGACTTCACGAAGGTGGGAAGTGATATTTATGACATTAAAAGTGTGATTAGAAAACAGGTGGAAATGAGGGGAAGGATGTTAGAGAGTGTGTCTGTAAAAAAAAAAAGCATTTTGGCTTCCATATAGACTGATGAGTAATACAGAAGTCGGAGATAAGGGTAAAAAGTGAGATTGAGGCAAAGAGAACACTGAGTGCCTTGAATACTTGCTTAAGGAGTTTATACACCAGTAGAAAATGAGGGATTGTTTTTGGTTTTTGAGCAACATAAGATTGCTTTATGTAAATTAGTCTTATTGTAGTGTGCAGAAGGATTTGGAGGGGAAGATAGGAAGTAGGGAGATAAGTTAGAAGGAAATGGCAAAAGTAGCAGCAAGAAGTAATGTGGTTCTGAATTATAGTGATGCCAATAGGAATGAATTGGAAGATGGCTATTAAGAGGTCACTTGCATAGATAGGTGGCACAGTGAATAGAGCACTGGCCCTGGACTCAGGAGGACCTGAGTTCAAATCTGACCTCAGACACTTAATACTTACTAGCCTTGACCTTGGGTAAGTCACTTAACCCCAATTACCCTGCCTTACCCCTCTGAAAAAAAAAAAAAAGCAAAAAAAAGAGGTCACTTATTTTCCTTCTTAAAACTCTTATTTTACTACTTTTTTATTTGCTAGGTTTTTGATGTGACTTTAAATGGGGTGAAATTCTTACTAATAAAGTCAAAATTTGTGAGTTCCCATTCAGACATCCAAGTCATGTACATTTCAAAATGGTAGTCAAGGAATTCTACTGAATTAACATGCTTTGGTTTGGTAGAAAGAGTACTGGATTTGGACTCAGAGGACCTAGGTTCAAATTTAATTCTTTTTTTTTTTTGCCTTTTGTTTTGGGGGGGGGGGAAGGCAGGGCAATCGGGGTTACGTGACTTGCCCAAGGTCACACGGTTAGTAAGTGTTAAGTGTCTGAGGCCACATTTGAATTCAGGTCCTCCTGAGTCCTGGGCCAATGCTCTATTGGCTCCACCTAGCCACCCCTCAAATTTAACTCTATTGCTTACTTCCTGCAGGGTCTTCAGCCAGACACTTCACACCTCTGGCTTCAATATCTTCGTTAATAACTGTCACGGTAACAACAACAATAATAACATACATTGATATAGCATTTTAAGCTTTGTAAAAAGTACCTTGGACTGGATGTCCTCTAGACATCCTACCAGCTCTAAATCTATGATCATATGATACTGTTAGACATCAACAATATGCTAAACATCCTATCAAAATTGCTTCTATTTTTATGGATATACCAAAATCCAAACTACAAAATAAATTAGAGGGTAACTAACAAGGTTTCTGCAGGAGACCTCATGCATTTAAGGATTTGTTTATCATTTTACCCATAACCGAGGTACTGAAGCTATTTTGAAGTCAGTCACTGGAAATTAAAGCTCAGTCATAAATGAAGATTAAGTATCTCCCAAACTAAAATGTGTCAGTAGGCAAATAGAATTCCATCCACAACAACATATTCCTACACAGGTTTTAATAAACAAATGGGTCACACAAATTAAAGTGCACTGGAATTAAGAAACTCCCCTTTACAAATTCAGTGACAGCAAGAGGTGGATCAATCAAGAAATCCAGAAAAAAAAGAAGATAGGAGAGACTAAGAAGAAAGGTAGGAATATGAAAGCAATAAGAAAACATGTATTTCAATATTCCTTTAATTCTTCCTGGAACAAAATTGTGAGCAGTATGCTTTATGAGAGTGAGAAACATAAGTTATGAAAATATGTTAAAGTAACCAATTGTTCTGATCAGGAAGCCAGAAATAACAGGGAGAAACCAATCTGTACATATATCTGGCAAGATATCCTATTCTGCCACGATATAAATGAAACTTGAAGCCAGCTAGCCTACCCAGCATCCAGAAGGAGTTTTCAGCCAACATAGTCTTTCTGCCAAGCTAGGAAACACCTAACAACATACCTAAACACATACCGTATACACTAAAACTCTAGCCATCAACAGAAACATATTCTTTGCACTATGTAATGATCCAAAATGTATTTAGACATCATCGGTAGAAAACAGCGCCTACCTTTATGAAATATAAGAGTGGATCACCTTTGGAGCCAAGAATATGTAGGTTCATTTCCTGCTTCTGACACATACTATCTCTGTGATACTGGGTGAGTTCCATCACCTCTCAGTGCTCTAGATTCCTCTCTAAGACTATAAATTGCAGAGAAGGGGACAGCCTGCACTGAAAAAGAGTGTTTCCTGGGTCCACTCTCTATTCCCATATTTAGTCGATGTGAAACAAAGCTTTTAAAATAGTTAAATTGTTAAAAATTCATTTAACTTCAAAAGTCAAAGATGATAATGATGTTCACAACTCTTAATGATTCCATTTGAAGTTTTCTTGGCAAAGAGACTAGAGTGTTTTACCATTTCTTTCTCCAGTTCATTTAACAGAGGAGAAAACTGAGGTAAACAGGGTTAAGTGACTTGCCCAGGGTCACACAGCTAGTAACTGTCTGAGGCCAAATTTGAACTTAGGAAGATGAGTCTTCCTGATTCTAAGCCCAGTGCTCCATTCACTTGCACAACCTAGCTGCCCTACTCAAAGAATTTAACTATTAAAATTTCAGCCTTCTTAAGACCCAGGAAGATGGTTCAACAAGAAGTAGTAGTTTGAGTTCGAAAGGACATTAGATGAGAAAATTAAAATATCACAGTATCATTGTTATTATGCTAAAAAGATTTTGCTCTTTGGTCTTTCTTTTACTTCTTCAAATTTTTCTCTTTCTTATTAACCTTTTAAATGGCTTTAGTATCATTCATTAGAAAAACACCTCTGCTAATCTCTCTACAAAGTACATAGAACATTTTCAGGAATGATAGGTATTAAGCAAAAATTATATAAACTAGTATAATGGTGATGTCAACATTCTTCTCCCTTTGAACAGCTGTTCTGAGCAGAGACTCATCACTGGAACCATCTGCCAATCTGCCAATCTGGCAGAGCCAGGGATGTGAGAGTGCCCAAGCACCATAGTTAAACATATCACTTCCCTCTAAACTCAGCATTTCATTGGCTCCTCAACAATGATCTCTTCTACTGTTTAAGTGGTCATAATGACTTCCTCTCTGGGTAAATAAATGCTATATGTGACTTTATATACTTTTCCTGCCAAACACTGAGAAGTATGTTTCTGACACAAGTTCCCTAAAGTTGAATTAGGTCTATTATCATGAGTCTATTTTCTTTAACATGTATATTTGCTTCCAAGAAGATGAGTCAATTTCATCAGTTTTTAGAGTTATTAAAAAAATCTCTCCAGAGAAGAATTTGCTTTATAAGCAAAATATCAATTACTTTTGTCAAGTATCTCTTACCAAGCAAGACTTCTAGTACTGTAAGCAGCAACATCTCACAGATGGGAAGATGCAGAGTAGAATAAACATTTCTTTTTATTGTGGGTAGGCATGATGGGATGACTAAAATCATTTAAGAACCGTAAATGTGCAGCAAGTGAGTTCCAATGAGGGTGGGAAATGGGGTTCAGTTCAAATACCAGTGTGGCTTTGAGAAGGGAGGAACTTTTGAACCCAGGTCCTGGGGTTACAGGGGCACCCTTAGAGATGGACTTTCAATCTAAAAGTCACCTCAATTTGAGCAAGATGAGAAGAAGATATCTGTCTTCCTAGATAGGAAGGAAGGTTTCTGTAGCATTGTCAAAGTTATTGACCATGACCTGCTTGTGTTGATTATGAGGAAATGAATGAAAATTATTTTATTTTATTTTATTTTTGCCTTTTGGAGGGCAATTGGGGTTAAGTAACTTGCCCAAGGTCACAGGGCTAGGTTTTTGTTTGTTTGTGTTAAGTGTCGGAGGCCAGATCCGAACTCAGGTCCTTCTGATTCCAGGGCCGGCGCTCTACTCACTGTGCCACCTAGCCGCCCCGAAAATAATTTTAAATGAATAAAAAACAAAATTGAAATGTATTTCTAAGACCCACATGGGAAAGTGAAGGATTCCATGTGGACAGTAATTGTTATTGCATCTTCTAATTGAAAAAAGAGAGGTCTATTAGAAGTGAATAACTGATTAAAAGATGTAAAAGAAAAGGATTTAAAAAAAAAATTGTACCACTGCTTAAAATAGTCAAATAATGAATACCTGTTGAGAGACCTCCTCATAAGAACTAGGAAACTCCTTAATAATATATATATGTCATATGAAAGAGTATATAACCTCTAAACATACATTATCTCTTTTGACAGTCAATGACAAAACTGTGAAGTTCTTAATGTCTTATTACCTTCATTTTATAGATAAGAAAGCTATCAAATTAATTTTCCTAAAAAGCAAATCTGACCAGCTCATATCTAGTCAATAAACTTTGCTAGCTCCCTATCACCTTTAGGATCTAATATAAAATCCTATATTTGGCATTCAAAGCCTTTCACAGCCAGTCCCCCTACAACCTTTTCAGTCACCTTATATTTTACATCCCTGACCTACTCAGCAATCCAGTAACACTGACTTCCTTGCTGTTCCAGAAACAAGACATTCCAGCTCCTGATTCCAGGTATTTTCCCTGACTGCCGTGCCTATAACACTCTTCATTCTCATCTCCTCCTCTTGGATTTCCTAGTTTCCTTCAAGTTTCAGCCAAAATCCCAGCCTCTACAGGAAGCCTTTCCTGATCTCTCTTCATTCTAGTGTTTTTGGTTTTTTCTGTTTTTTGGAGGGCAATTGGGGTTAAATGACTTGCCCAAGATCACACAGGCTAGTAAGTGTTAAGTGCCTGAGGCCGAATTTGAACTCAGGTCCTCCTGACTTCAGGGCCAGTGCTCTACTCACTTCGACACCTAGCTGCCCCCCATGCCTTTTCTCTTTTCATTATCTCCAATTTATCCTGTATGTATCTTGTTTACACACAGTAGTTTTCAAGTTATCTCCTCTGGGTTGTGAGCTCCTTGAGAGGAGACACTTATCTCCTGTATTCCTCTGTATCCTCAGTGGTTAACACAATGTCTGGCACATAGTAGGTGCTGAAGAAATGCTTGCTGATAAACTGGCCCAAGTTCACATACTAGCAAGCAGCACAGCTAAGACCTGAACGTTTGTCTTCCAAATATAAGCCTAATATTCTGTTCTATGTCAGGCTGCTACAACATGAACACTGACATATCCCCAACAAATCTCATTCAATAGCATTTGTAGTTTAAATCTTTGAAGAAATATAAGTTGTAGAACCAGGACTCAAACCCAGGTCTTCTGAGTCTATATTTAATGAGTTTACAGATATCTAAATTCTCACCTGTAGAGTGTCCTTCCTCCAGCAGGCTCAGCCTTCAGCTCTACATTACTCATTAAGTAGTTGGGAAGGACCAACAGAGCTGAGCAGAAGAAATGAAATGTGTTGGAGCATCAGGAAGCAGGGAGAAGGACTCTCTCTCTCTCTCTCTCTCTCTCTCTCTCTCTCTCTCTCTCTCTCTCTCTCTCTCTCTCTCTCTCTCCCCCTCCCCCCCTCCTTCTCTGCCTCTGTGTCTATCTGGCTCTGGCTCTTCTTCTGTCTGTCTCCCTGTCTCTCTATCTCTAGCTGTCTCTGTCTTTCCCTCTGTATGTCTCACTCTCTCCTTTAATGTACTAAAGGCTTGGTAATATATCTTTGCCACAGACTAGTACAAGTTTGTGAGCTGACAGCTGGGAACCACTGATCCAGTAGAACACATTAAAACATAAATTTCTTAAGGGCAGGGACTATTCCATTTTGTTTGTATCCCCAGCACCTGGCTCAGTCCTTTGGACAAGGTATGTACTTAAGAAATGTTTGCTGAATCAAACTAAGCCTTCTAGTTTTACAGATGAAGTAACTACGGCTGAAAAAGTTTTGCCCAAGTAACACCAATATTAAAGATACTGAGTCTGGACTTAAAGGCTTTCTGACTCCAGTCCTGTGCTCTTTGCACTAATCAATAAGGCATAAATATTTGTTTCATGTTTCACTGTAGTATCTATAGTATTGTTCCCTCATACTTCAACCCCTGGAGAAGCTAACTCAGGTTCAAAGCACCCACTCAAAATCATAGCCCACAAGTCCCCATTGATAACACATTAATTCAAAACAAAAACGCATTTTAATCAAATAGCATACAAATTGTATACTAAGAAAATAGCCTTCCCCCAATGCACAAATGGCTTACACTCTCCCATGTGTTGCTATGCTACTAGTTGAGAAAAAGTAATCTCGTATGTCCAGGGAATATGCATGAAAGGGCACACACCATGAACGCTGGTGGTTAGGGAGTGTGTGTGTTGGGGCAAATTCTACTTCTGACCCTGTAGAGTTGGTAGTATCCTCTGGTGATATAATAACACTGCTCTCAGGCATTATGGTTCTAGTAACCCTTGCCTCACTTCTTTTCACCACTTTTCACCTCTCTCCTCTGCTGAGCGTCTCTGCAAGTGTCATTGTCTCTTTGAGGTTGGGTTTCAACTCTTAAGATCCAGAACCTGTTGTCTGCTCCAATCTCCTGAGGTACAATGGCTAGCAAACTATTCTATGGACCTACCAAGAGTAGGCATGTTTTTAAAGTGAATAGCTACAGCTAAGAGTCACAACACCCAGCTAGGGGAATCAACATAATTTCCCAGACTAAGATTAAGCCTTTTTTGCTTTCTGTTCTTTCTTGTGGTATGCTGATTCAAGTTCTATGATCCGTGACAGTTATCTGACTTTGCAGATAGAAAATTCCTAGTAACACCAGCTAAACTCCTGAGCATAACTTTGTTCCAAACCCATTTTAGGGACTCTGCTAAATACTACCCCCACTCACACATACACTGTGTGGGAGACTGCTTGAGTGTGACCTTGAGTGTGACCTTGGTTACAAGATCCTTTTTGGCATTAAAATACGAAGCTAGGTACCAGAACAAAAGTCTGCCTTTATTTAGACATATACCCATTGTGGCTAGCCTCAAAGCTTGATGATCTTACAGGAGCACTTCTTATTTGGACTCAGTTTTGATCTACTAGTTGAGATCCTAAAGGAAAGCATTTATTCACTTCAAGATTGAAAACCAAAAACGATTATCATATGAATGATATCTTCATAATGGCAAATTGTGGTAAGCATAATCATCTATGTCCAGAAACAATATATTTAAATTTTAAATATTCATAGCACAGAATCTGAGAGTTGCACATGGTCTCAGCAACCATCTAATCCATACCCAAAAGGAATCTTTACTATAACATCTGACAAGTGGTCATTAGGCTGCCCATTGGGGAAAACTACCACCTCTTCGAGCTACTCCATTTATTAGGAAGTTTTTCCTGATATAAGTTTGAAATGTGTTTCTTTGTGGTTTCTACACATTGCTCCTTGTTCTGCTCTGGCCCTTCAAATACTTAAAGACAGTTATAAAATCCCCTTGCCCTGACTTTTCTCTAGGCTAAATATCCTCAATTTTTCAACCAATAAATTTCTATAATTTAAATCATACAAAATTAACCTTTTTAGTTCTTCATCTAATAGACTGTTTCTGTAGATTTCACTTTGTAGGTTTCATATCACTTAGACTCATAGCCCTTTGTTCTCCTGGTTACCTTCCTCTAGACATTCTCCAACTTATCAGAACCAGACACAAAATTCCAAATGTGGTCTGAACAAGGCAGACTCAATAATAGAGTGGAAAGAGTGTGAGACTTGGAACCAGAGGGTTTAGATTCAAATTTTGCCTCTGTTACTTCCTAACTATATAGTCACAAGCAACCACAACCCCCCTTGCCTCAGTTTCCTGAATTGTAAAATGAATAGATTATATAAGATGACCTCAGAGATATATTCCTGAAAGTTTTGCCTTTCTTAATGTAGCCCATTTAGCTGTCATCACTCATGCTGGGTTTATAATCCACTTCAGATCCTTTTTAAGCAAACTGCTTTCTATGATTTTCCTAGTCTGTGCTTGTGAAATTAATTTTTTCAAATGCAGATGTAAATGTTTAAACCAAATGTTAAACTATTTCCACTGAATTTCATCCTTTTATATCTAGCCCAATACTCTAGCCATAGGCTGAATAAAGCATTCATTTAACATGGTTAATAAACTTATAATTACTTCATCAAAGTGACAGTTAAAATTTCAGAGTGCTTTAAGGTTTGGAAAGTGCTTTACATATATTATCTCATTTTATCCCTTCAATAACACTGGAAGATTGGTGCTGTTATTATCCCCATTTTAAAGATGAAGAAACTGATGCAGGCAGAGGTTTAGTAATTTTTATAGCCTAGTAAATGTCAAAGGCAGGATTCTAACTCAGTTCTCTCTAATGCCAACTCCAGCACTCTACATACTATACCACCTAGTAACTTGTAGCAGTGGTAATAATGCATATATCTATGATTTAAAGTCATGAAGTAAGATTAGTTCAGTAACTTTCTCAGAACAAGTTCAAATACTGGTGAATTAAGACCTAATTTTAATGGCATTCCAGTCCTGTATCCTATGATAAAAATCTAGTTATTCTGTATCCCCTTTGGAATCATTAAATGCTACACTCTCATTTTCCTAAGAAGCTTAAGGCCACATTTGAAATGTGATTTAATCTGACACAAATCACTGCCTGAATGAGGCACTGGACAAGGCTGAGAAATAAACTGTTATTCTTCTCCATCCTAAACTGGTTACTCTCAAGGTCAGGGTTAAGAGGAATGACAGGAAATAGGAAGTGGGAAATTAACAACTCAAGGTTTAGAATGAGTTTTGGCATTACAAATTACAGGTAGGGTTATGGAAATTTAGGTCTAAACTCCCCCAAAGTGGGGAACCTTTAAACCTTGCATCAGGACAAACATTCACATAAATGAAAGAAGAATCAACATAGAATGTGTGTTGATGCTTGACACTGAGGATGAATCAGTGCAACATAATGGGAAAAATCTGTGGTCTGGGTTAGAGAAGAGGAGAGTAAGGCAAATCAAAGCTGTACCAGTTATGGTATAAACTTGCTTGATTCTTTATGGAGAGATTTCTTACTTCCTTCTTTATTCATACAGCTAATGAGTTCTTCACAACAGAACATGATTTTGCAGGATGGCAGGTAAAAATTGTGTCAGGAAATTAATTCATTCAACAAATGTTAACTGAGTACCCATCATCGAAAAGACAGAGCATCGGATGCTATAGGGAAAAAATTATTTCCTTGCCCTTGAGGTGTTTACAATCTAATAAGGGCAATAAAATATGGGAACAAATAGCTATGATACAAGGCAAAAATGAGACATGGGAAGTCCAAAGCACTGCTGGAATTGAGGCAAAAGACAAAAGATAATGTTTTCAGTCATCAGCATAAAGGAAAGAGTTGTAGCTGGGGAAATAGATGGGCTCTCTTGGGAAATTAGAGCTGAAAGGGTCCTTAGACATCATTTATTTCAACCTCCCATTTTTCTTGAAGGCATCTGGGTGGCACAGTGGATAAAGTGCTAAGCCTGGAGTCAGGAAAACTCATCTTCCTGAATTCAAATCTAGCCTCAGATACTTAATAGTTATGTGGCCCTAGGCAACCCTATTTGCCTCAGGTTTCTCATCTGTAACATGAGCTGAAGAAGGAACTGGCAAAGCACTCTAGTATCTTTGCCCCAAAAAGCCCTAAATGGGGTCACAAAGAGCCAGATACAATTGAACAACAGCATCAGCAGCAACAACAGCAACTTTTCTTGAAATGAAGCTGTACTAAATATATACCTGGCCATTTTGATGAATGTACTGTTACAAATCATTCACAGGATTAGAGATTTATAGTTAGATGGGAACATCAAGGCCATCTGGTCCCACTCCTTCATTTCATAGATAAGAAAATTCAAACTGAGAGCACATCAGGCTGTATGTAACTAGCTGGCATCCTCCTGACTTTTTTTCCCCTACTTCCTATGAAGCTTCTGTTTGCTGTATCTGTGTGTACTCAAAATACTCAGCCTACTGAAAATCAATTCATCTCAGGAACCATATTAATACATCCTCTCTGAATAACATGTAATTGTAATAGTAACAATCACTTATTATTCAAGCTCTTCTGAACATAATGTTGCAAAGTAAAATCTACAGAAATAGTCTATTTGATCAAAATCTTCAAATGAATCCTACAGGAATTTTAATCATATGAAACCCTCTGTTTCTCTATGTTCTCAATCATAAAGGGCCTTACATATATATATTTTTCCTACTGTGTATATCTACTCCATTCTAGTTAGTGAATCTGAAGGCCTTTATTTGTACATAAACAGTTCTGGAAGCAGCATGGTACAGTTGAAAGAGCATTGGCTCTAGAATCAAAGGTTTTATTGTTAAGGTTTTTTTTTTTTTTCAGTCATATCTGACTCTTTGTGATCCAATTTGGGGTTTTCTTGGCAATGATACTAGAATGGGTTACCATTTCCTTCTACAGTTTGTTTTAAAAATGAGGAAACTGAGGCAAACGGGGTTAAGTGACTTGCCCAAGGTCACACAGCTAGTAAGTGTCTGTGGCCAGATTTGAAGTCAGGAAGAAGAGTCTGGCACTCTATCCACTGTTACCACCTAGCTGCCGAATCAGAGGACTCCAGTTCAAATTCTAACTCTGATGCTTACTGCCTACATAACTTTGAGCAAATCATTTATTCTTAGTGACTCTCATTTATAATGAGAGAGCTGGACCAAATGACCCCTGAGGTCATCTCTGGCTCTATGATCCTATCACCTGTCTTTAAGCATTGGTTGTCCTCATACCCAGCAGGCATTAATTCTGTAATTTTTAAGACTTCTACAAAATAGGTAAGATATTTTGTCACTCCCTCCCATTTTACAAGAAATGAGGAAAAGAGAAACTAATCATAAATTGTCATGTCTGACCTAAATGCACAGATCCAACAACTTGTTTTTTAAACATGCCAATGGTCATTCTTTGAAGATATCCCTCCCAGCAATTAGTTACTATTATTTTAAAATGCATGTTGATGATTTACTACCTAGGAAAGGAGAAAAAGGGGCCAAGAGAGATTGAGCGTCAAAGAATAAAAGAAGTTACAGGAAGAGTACCTGACTCTGGGGAATTAGAGAGAGCAAAACACAAAACAATCACAACAATAAGATGCTCCCTCAAGGACAGTCAATAAAACATACCACTTCTGTGGTACTTCATGAATTTCTACAGAATTCTTATGTCTACAAAGGATATTTTGAGCACTAATACTAGAAAGGTTTTCAATCTTTTATTATTTTCTTTTCTGACATCCTTAAGGCTTACTGGATATCTAGGATATCACTGGTGCTTGAGTTGAGTTTGTATAATGAAAAATAGGCCTAAGTAAAACAGAATTCCTCATGGCCAATTCTGATATATCATAAAGAACAAGAATTACAAAGAAATCTATCGGAGAGATTTCCCCTACTATAAACTCATTTATCATATCTCTCATTCCTCCACACCAGTGTATCTTTTTCAATTATACATCATTGACATGAACACAGCTGGAGGGCAAGCTACTGTTGCTAATAATTCAGCTTCTACAGGGGAACAAAAGATGCTGTTTCTTTTAGGACACAAAAAATATTGTTTCTATTTTATCATCTCTGAAACAAACTCCCCAGTGTTTTAAATCTGGACTGATGGCAAAAACCAAGGCCCAAGAAGGGTAGTATCCAGATGATTAACTTTAAATTAAATGTATTAATACAGTTATATTAACTTATGAATTTAATTATAAATCAATTGTATTAAATTGTAAATTAAATATATCAACACCTTTTAAAGATATCCTTACAAAAAGAACCTTATACTCCAACTAATGAATATTGCAAACATTTTTCAAGTCTAGTGTTTTTCACCATTCAAACTAGTATTTCTTTTCTTCTTGGAAGCCCCCTGAAATTGCATTTCACTCTCTGACCTTGCTTGAATGTAATTCTACTGTATTCATTTCCAATACCACCATATTTAAAACACAATAAATTTTATTTTTATCACATAAAAAATTCCTTTACATAATTTCACCTCTTCTTGCCTTTTATTACTTAGATTACTCTTTTGTCTCCAAATCACTCCATTAAAAACAGTGTGGGCGTAGTGAAAAGAAAACTGGAGAATAACAGATTCGTTGTGTGGCCTTCAAAAGATTATGCCTACTCTCTGGATCCATTTCCTCAGTTGTAAAATGGTGACCTAAATGTGTGTTTGGTAGGGGGTAGGGTGGGGGTGGTTACTAGATACTGTTGAAGGTTGCTCACAATTCTAAAGGTCTATGATCTAAGAATCTGAATTTGGAGATATGGACACATTGTTTTCTAACAAAGGCTGAAATCTACATTTGTGCATTCTCCTTTAATTAATCAAATTAGGTGTTCCAATCTTGCTAATTTAATGATACCATTCAAGATTTTTTTTTTTTAATGTAGTTTGTTTGACTCCACATTGTGGCTGCCATAGTAATAATTAAGTCAGATTTTTTATATGAACAGAAATATGGTAATGTTGTAAGCTTAATGAGAGTTTTAAATAGTTCACATTAGGAATTAAAAAGAAATTATGTAATTTTGAACATCAACTCCATTCAGGAAAACAAATTTAATTTACAGAAAGGCAAATTAGGCTTCTAAAGCATGATGATATTTAAAGCATGCCAGTCATCTAAAATCAGTAGTAAGCCATCTGGCTAACTATATTTATTTCAATATAATGAATCTTACACAAAGATTTTTACATTTTTGTAGATCATGCATAATGAAGCTAGCAGCAAAAAGACTGCAACATCATCAACTTAATTCTGGAGAAAACTTCATTTGTGGTTTCTTATCAATATATTTAAAGCCTTTCTAAGTGTTACGTTTACCGTATACTTCGTAATATGTGCCTTCCCTCTCCTATTTGGGAAAGACTGTCAAAAAGAACATTCTCTGTATGTTCTCCCCGAGCTCTTTTCTACTTTGAAATAGCAAATGCTGCCAGCAAAACTTCTTTTTTTTTGAGGGGGGAAGGTAGGATAATTGGGGTTAAGTGACTTGCCCAAGGTCACAGGACTAGTTTTTGTGTTAAGTGTCTGAGGCTGGATTTGAACTCAGGTCCTCCTGACTCCAGGGCCAGTGCTTTATTCACTGTGGACCTAGCTTCCCCCAGCAAAAAGTTCTTTAAGAAAAATATATTTTAAAAAAAGACCTTTTCTGGACAGTTACTGGCTGTGGTAGAGGGAAAGAAACTTGTTAGTCCTTGCTTTTCTCACTTCTTCTTTATCCTCCTTCACCACTTAGTGGCTTGTACCCCATTCTCTCTCTAGCTTTCCCTCCCTTCTATATGCCCTAGTGGGGGAAAGGGAAAGATAGGAGAGAAAGGTGCAGAACTGTCATTTTTGTTTTTAAGTGCCTTTTCTCACCTGTGGGGCACCTGCAATAAGGAGGAACCTAATCCTTCTTCCCTTGGATCAAACATTCTGAAGTCCCAAACCTGATGCCTGAAATGATAATAAAAATAACATACTTCTATGCAAAGATACACACATTATCTTATTTGATATTTACATACACCTTTATATATTTCACCTATACCTTTACTCTATTATTCCACTTGTTTCTCCAGGGAGGTAGGGCAAGACTATCACTCTTTTACAGGTTAAAACAAACAAAACAAAGGTCAGAGAGAGTAGACTATTTGCCCATGATCACAGTATTATAAATTAGCTCCCTCTCCTCCTCTATTTCCTTTCTTTTTTCCTTTTTTTTCTTGAATATGCATGAAACATTCCTTAAAGTATGCTTTTCTCCCCTCTCTAATGAGAAAATGCCAAAGAAAAATTGTCAAGGGATTCAGATAACTTTAGTAAATAGAGGGAGACATCTCAAAGATAAAGAAAGCTGAGTGGAGCAGAGAATCGGAGTTCAACCAGTATTCACTATTAGAAACATTATTAGATGACCAGGTTTTGCCCTAAAGACAACTGTTGACTATGCACCATCCCCTCTTCAGTGAAGAGCTGGAGGATGCTGAGTTTAAAATATCAAACATAGTGTCAGATATGGTCTGTGTATTGGTTGGTTTTGTTGAACTATCTTTTTCCTTTTTAAAATCTTTGTTGCAAGGGAAGTCTTGCTGGTTAAGGAAAGAGTAACAATATATTAAGATATAAATGAAACACAAAGACAACAGGCATCAATAAAAACATTATAAGTAATAGTAGCATTGGTAATAATCTTACTATAATACTATAAGGTATTACTAATAAATACCCTGGAAACATCATTTCATGAAAAAAAAATTGTGCCCCAGCTTACAATAGAGAAAGGTGCCTGTCTAGAAACTGTTCAACTGGAGAAACTGAGACAATGTGTGCCAACTACAAATTTTGGTTTTATGGAACCAAAAAAACAAAAACAAAAACAACTCAGATTCTGAAATGATAGAGAAACCATGGTTTAAAAGGTCATTCTGTAAAAGGTCATTCTGTGACCTTATATTATTAAGGATATATTTTTGAAACTCTTGAAAACCACAAGTCCACAGTTCCCTACAATCATTTTATTGTGTGTTAAGTCATATTTATAATGATGCTGAACAAATTTGGCTACAAGATATATTGTTTGTGATCCTGTCAGTATCAGGTTTTTTTGTTTGTTTGTTTGTTCTAACCTCTAAGCCCACCTATATTGGAATCTTAATTATAAATTAGTAAATGACAACACCAATCTGCACTATAGTCAACCTTTCACGACTCCTAGCCCTTTGAGTAAATAATGCTGTTGCCAATTCACTTTGCCCAACTCAGTTGCTCCTAACTACTCCCAACTAACTAGTTTCTACTAACTATCCCAGTTTCACATTTAATTCCTTCAATCACATATTGAAAGATACTGTTAAAAAATTTACACGATAATTTTGCTATATATTTGAATGGAATAGCAAGTTGTTCGTAGTAGATTTGCAGTTTCACATACACTCATCCTTATTATGGAAATGCTTGTTTTATTCCATAAATTAAAAGTAAAACTTTAAAAAGAAGGATATTGTTGCTATAAAATAATGACTGTCAGCATTTCATGGCATATACCGACTTTGCTTGATTCTCATACATATTCTTTTTGCTATAAAAGGATCTCTGCAGTTGCAGTGGTTCTTCATCTTGAGTCAAAATAATGAAATCTGATGCATAAAAGAGTCCCTAGAAGTTGGTGCCAACTCTTCATTTAACAGGTGAAGACACTGTGCCCCAGGGAAGTTAAATAAATAATTTGGCTATGCTACATAACTAGTCCACAATGGCAGGGACAGGACTGGAATGAGTCAGTTGACTCAAAAGTCCAGTGCTCTTCCTTCACCCAACATTCTCTTTAATAGAGCTTTTCTTTTCTTTAAATTGTCACCCTTTTACATCTTTTTACCAAATCCTTGGGAGAAAGATCTTTAAGGCTCAAGAGCACTTCAGCATTTTATCAAGCTTCACTTTGACTGTTGATAATGAGACTATGACTGTATAGGAACCAACAGGAGTCCCCAAAGCTTTTCAAAACTAGAAGCGACGCTTAAAATTCAAAATTAACTGATATTTGCCTCTGGTCAGAGGTAACTCTCCTAGTTCCTCCATACATTTATGGGGTTGTTAATCGAGATCGTATTATGGAATCCTAGTTGCACAGCTGTCATTTAACCTGCCCTAAACATTTTGAAGACACCTCATTATCATGATGATACAGAAAGAAAAGCAACTTTTTACAAGATTAATTTCCATAAGCAAGGCACTCAACATTTCTCTTTCATTATATTTAATAATGGGCTACAATGGTTAGCGAAACGACGTACCTAATTTCCTGCTGGCTATTTTGTTTCCCCTCCTAGCCTCCCAAACAGGACTCTGCCCTGTGAGTGTGGCTTTTACTCAGAATGAATGTAGAAGGAAGTGGAAACGGGGAATAGAGGGTAACCAAGGAAGTTAAGTCAGCTAAGACATTTTTGCTTATTTCAGGTCAGATTTTTGCTTAGACTTTCCCTTTATGTTTCTTCCGATCATCAGTCATTACACTGAATATCTTGCTTTGCTTGGATTTATCATTCTCCTGAGTTTACGAGAAGCTAGAGCTCTCACAGCTTCCTCCTCCCCTCAGCCCGACCTCCTCTGACCACATACTTTGCTGGAGACTCACATTCCTCCCTTGCACCAGTCCAGAGGAAGAACTGAGCTCCAATGGAGAACTGAACTGTCCCCGAGAAACTGACAAGAGAAGGCAGGACTGGGCAAAGGCGCAGCGTGGGAGGCTGAGCCTGTGGGAGGAAGCTGGGAGGGCAAACACACTATTAAAAAAAAAAAAAAGCTCTTTTCGTTTTTCAGAAACCTTTCCCCTCACGTACCAAGGAGTCTCTTAAAACAACCAAGAGATTCTGTCTTGTGACAAAGTGAAAATGATCCAGGACAAAACATAGTCAAAGCTGCAACTGATGAGACAGACATACGCTCTACTGGCCGGAGGCTACGTCCTCTGGAAGCCCGAAAAACAATAAAATGAAGTAAAATAAAAATGCACCCCCAGGCGTTGCCAGTTTTAGCCTGTCAAATTAGCTGATCGGAAGAAGGATGTCCAGATCGTGCGATAGCAAGACCCGCAGCGGCAAATTGCAACCACAGATGAACTGGAATCCAACATGTAAACTGCATTCACACAGCCCGGCTCGGGGGGAGGCAGCTGGGAGCGGGAAGGTGGGAGGGAGGGTAGGCAGTGAGGCTAAAATGCGGAGAACGCGCAAACTAGACAGTGGAGAGTGGGTTAGAAACACACACACACACAAACACACACACACACACACACACACATTCCGACTCTAGACCCAAACAATGTGAAGGCGGAACCCACCCTCCTCCTTCTGCACAACCTGGCCACGAACACACAGCCTGCACTCCAATTTGTGGGTGGGGAAGGGTTCGCAGTTCACTGCTCCCTCCCTTCTACCCGGCAGTCAACCCAAACCACCGCCACCCTTCTCACCCTCAGTGAGGACAGCTGCAAAAGAGGAAGTCCCATAGTCGGTTGCTATGGCATACTGATGCTCTTTGGCTTTCACACCTGGCGAGCTTTAGGGGGAGGGGTGTAAGAGTTAGGCGAAGCGGGGAGTCATCCCTGTTGCACCCCATTCACAGTCCCTTTCCCTCCCCTCTCTAACTTTGTCAATCGAGCGCCCCCCTCCCCGTCCTTACCCAAGTACTGCCGCAGGTCGAGCAGGAAGCGAGGGGGTCCCCCGTTGAGCTGATAGAAGAGGGATCCCAGACAGAAGACGAAAAGGGTGGCCATGCAGAAACCGTAATCCCGGAGGGAGAAGCGCAGGAAAGGCAGCAAGGAGCCGGGGCGTTTCCAGCTGCCCGGCCCCGGAGGGGCTCCCCCCAGGGGGGTCACATGGGTCCAGGGGTCGGTGCTGCTGTGGTGCTGCTGCTGCTTCTTCTTCATCGCCTGTTCCGCCGCCTCAAACAGCCTGCCCCTGCCAGGAAAGGGTCACCCATCCGCCTGCGAAGAGGAGAGCTTCGGCCGGGAGGCTGCACATGGGGAAAGACGCAAGGCGCGCAGGGAGGGAAGCACCGAAGGGGAGAGGCCAGGGAAGCTTGGGCACCGCTGAAGTTTGCTGGTGCTACTCAGGAGACTTTCCTCTCCATCGCTGCCGCCGCCGCCGCCGCCGCCTTCCCTGCCAAGAGTGTCCCTGCACACTCAGGCTCCGGGGCGCTGCTGCCTTCCTTCCGAGGCTCCTCTGCTCCGTCCTGGGCGCGGAGTTCCCGACCGGCTTCTCCGGCCCAGGCGCTCTGTTTCCTGACCCGCTCGTTCCTATCCCCAGCCCCAGCCCCCAGGGCTCGCCTCTATAGCCAGCGCCAGCGTGTGCCCCCCTGCTTTGTGTCGAGTTCAGCGTGTTTTGTCCCCGTTCAGGCTCCTCTGAAGAACGGCAGGGAAGAACAGGAGGCGGACACCATCTCCCTCGCTCCACCTCCTTGACAGGGGTTTTCCTTCTCCTCCTCCTCCTCTTCCACCTCCCCTCCTCTCCCTTCTCCCCCTCTCTCCTCTCCCAGCTTGTGTCTCAGGGCTCCGTTTCGGTGTCACATTACTGCCTCGAAGCAGGGGAGGGGGGGACGTCGTTTTTCCGCAAGTAAGAAGAAAGTTTCTCGGGGTTTTGTTGTTGTTGTTAGTCCCCCCCACCCCCACCCCACCCCTTTTCCTTTCCCCTTCTCCTCACTCGGATCTTGGTTACTGCGCCACCAGCGACCTCTTGGGGGCTTTGCTGACTTCCCTCTCATAAACCGTCTTGGGGAGTAAGGGCCGCAACTTCAAAGAGGAAGAAAATGTTTTTCAGACCCAAAAAGTTCATTCTCTTGCCTATCGCCTGCGAGTTGCCTGAAAGGTTGAAGAAAGAAGACCAGAGACGGGCGGAGATTTCGTTACTGGCATGGAGAGAATAGAAGAGATAGTCAAGGATTCTGGGCTGTGGTTAAACATCATCCTGTGGGGGATAGAGGTCATGAGGTCTCGCTGGAAATTCCATGAAGAAAGGGAGATGAAGGAGGAAAAGAAAGGAATTAGAGGCCTTATTTTTCCTGTACCTTTCCTATCTCCTTTCACCTTCTCGGTCTTCGTATAGCTCCTCCGCCATGCAGCGACAAATGGGAAACGGAAGTACCTTGCTCTATCATATGGAAGCAAAAGGAATAGAAGGCCATGCATCCCCAGCCGTCAAAACGTGCGCCTCTATCTCTCCGTCAGTCTTCTCCTTTTTCCCTACGTAGGAGAAGGGAAATACAATAGTAAGAAAAACAGAGGGAGATGCCACACCAGAAAGTCCATTCAAGATAGACCACATAAGTAAGAGAAGGAAGAAATCCTACAAACCTAAGAAATATCCAATTAGGGAGTCTTTCATGAAAAGACCATTTTCAGATCATCACCAGTTCAAGTGAATTCTTTGGATTCATAATTTGGAAGATAAGAAGACAAGCTATATGATCATTGGTTGATAGGTACTTTAGTTCACACAATGTACAAACAGCAGCTTCTGCTTTCAGCCTCCCTTCCAATCAATTTTCAAATCTACTTTGTTCTTTGTAGCGGTGATGACTTCATATATACCCATATATACCATATATACTTCATAGCTAATGACTTCATATGTACCCTGGAGAGGTAGCATGTTTCGTGGAGAGAACAATTGACTTAGGAGTCAGGAGCAGTAACAAGGGAGGGAAACTCTGGCTCAGAAAGTTACAGCTAAGATTTATGGGGCCATAGGGAAGTAGATCAACATACTCTGTGCAGAAAAAATGACAGTTATGCCACTTTTTGCATGTAGTCATCACTGAAAATATGCTACAACTGAGTGATGTCCACAATACACCTCTTCCTTGTTCTTTGGGTTTCCTGAAACTGATTCTTTAAATGTTGTGGTCTTCCAAGATTCATATCTATACTGAACCGCTGGACATTTATGTCAGAAAGATGAATTGTTGTGATAAGGAGAAACTTGGGATCAGTAAAAGTAAATCAGTAAAAAATTGTGTGATTTCCCAAACGCAATTCAAATTGTTGTCTTCCTCCTATTTTTCTCTGAGCTCAATTCACTGTCCACCTAAAATGCCTATCCCATGTTTCTTTATTAATGCTCTAACTTGATGGTCTAGTCATCCAAGTACATCTTAAAGTCTCAACAAAAGAAATGTTTCTGTAATTCTCCCTCAGACTTCCCTTGCCCAGTTCATACATAGTATCACTGAATAATTTGGTCTCCAGAAGGGTAGTAGTTACTATTCTCAGGATTCTAATGATAATCCCTTATTGACAGCTAACCTCCCCAATGTGAGCCCCCACCAGTGTGACCCTTAGCAACAAGCTGATAAATTCAGTTCTGTAGCAATGTCATGTAATCAAATGGCATAGTAAGAATAGTAATTGCAAATCATTTCACCCAACACCAAGGGCATATTTTCCCACAAATATATCCAGGTTCCAAAAGCATGTCAGAGTGGGCAGGAATCCAGATTACAATGGTAATGAAGCATGTGTATGGGGGACCAACAATGCCAAGGCAATTTATAATTCCTAAACTATAGGACCTTCATGTCCTATCTCTGGCTAGAGGGTCCTCACAAGTAACTCTGCTATTCAGCTAAGCTGGATTCATATGGCACAGTGTCTTTGATAGGCTAAAATTCATCTGAGCTAGTTCCTTCTAAGGTATGATGTCTCTACTGAATACCCCAATCTATTGCTGAACAGGGTTGGTTAGATCACTCAGTGACTGTATTAGATCCTGACCAAAGATCCAAAGCTGCTAGACCTGGCCTTTGGCAACTCAGCTGTTGGGTAGATGGTACCTGGATGGCCAAAGCAGGTGGCTTGGCTCTGTGCTAATACATTGATCTGCTGGTCTTCTGGGCAATCATTTTCCTTCCTCAAACTACTAGCTGAGATAGGGGGTACTGTACTCTCTTCAACTGGAATATCAAGTGGTACAAAGCTTTTTTAGTCAGGGAAATGACTTTTAGTATAGGAGCTGCTGAAGCTTCTTTCTTTTCACTTCCTTAGCACCTGAGTCCTAATGTGGTTTGTTGCCTCTAGCAAGAGATTGAAGGGGACTTGCCTCTTCTTTTGAAAATTCTTCCTTGCTCAAAGGATTCATTTCTCTGTAAACCACTTCATGGTCCCTTAGGGTAAGTAGTTTTCCCCCTCCCTCCCCTCCCCAATCATACTATTTGGGAATCTTATGGTAGATAAGAGGCTAGGGACTACTTTGTGAATATAGCCTATGCTCTGGATACATGTTTACTGTCTTGCTGTCCTCTTCATAAGCAATTAAAGTATTCAAACCACCTAACCTTTCTAGGCTGGGGAATGTCTATTTTGAATTACCTTTCAAATGTCTCAATATTTTAGCCTCAGTAAACTTTCATTTTTTGCTGAAGTCTTCCAGGGCACACCACTTTCCATTTATTTATTTTCTTCCAATCCAATTGGGCCAATTTCTTTTGAGTGATAGCAACTACTTATATACCACTTTATTGTTTTCAAATAACTGTGTGTTATATATACACACATATACATATATACATAATCTCATTTGATTCTCACAACTACCCTTTAAGGTAGTGATGACTAGTCTAAGGTGTCATCATTAGTTTAAGGTGTTATCATTAGTCTCATTTCACATGTGAACAAAATGTAGACCAGAGAGATTAAATGATTTGCCTAGGGTCACACAGTTTGTTTTAGAGGCAGGATTTAAATCTAAAACCCAACAGAAGCCCTGGAATCTTGTGGTGTTTGATTCAATCATCAGAGTTTCATTCATGACTGGGAACATACAGAGGATTTCACTACCTATAATAGAGGTTCTTAAACTTTTTAATGCAATGGCCCAGAAGAAGCCCATAGACCCCTTCTCAATGTTTATAAATAATTTTTTAAAATATCAAATTTCAATTAGATGTTAGCAAAAATAAAGTTGCAGTTTTTTGCCATCCAAGTATATGGACTTCTAGCAGTTAGAGCTGTTCAAAAGTATATGAGAAGTTAGTGGGCTTCCCCTTAGTGTAAGTCTATAAAAATTGTGGCCAGATGAACACTAAGTGGGAGATATTTTGGATAATATTCACATTTTGGGTATGGATTGTATAAGATTATCTCTGAAATACTTTCCAGATTTGAAATCCTCTGTCTATGAGGGGATACATCTGAGAAAATGAAGGTGGTCCAAGCCATGATCTAAAATGGAAAGAAGATCCTACACCAAAGTCAAAGAATTCCAGAGATGATCAATCCAGGGGGCCAGACTAAGATTCATGGAAGGCAATCTATTGCACGTATGGACTCTGGAGAATTGAAAGAGTTATGAGAGGTCTATAAGAAACAAGGCCAGAAAGGTTCTATTGAGGCAGAAACACCTTGTTTGATAATAGTTTGCCTCATATTACTTCTTGACCCTATACAGTCATTTTTATGGCCTTTGCCCCCATCCTCTTTTCCTTCTGTATGTATGACCCATGATTTTACATTGTCCCAATCCGTTCAGGGAATTTGACATCATCCCAAACCATACAATTTTTTCTTCTCTTATGAGACAAAGATACAGACAAACTAACCAAAACAAAATCTGGATTGATGAGGAAGAAAGGAAGAGGAGGTAGGAAGGGGGGTAAGAGAGAAGTTACATATGCATGCCCCAACTTTTCCCTCCAATTTCCACCAAAAAGACACAAAATCCAGAGCCTATTTTCTAGGGAAAATTTTGACTTACTGTTAGTGGTATAGAGGCTGCCCTGATTATACTCTGGGATGTGATGTTTATTTACTCCTACAGTTTTTTGTTACCCTTCAAAAGTGCTTTGCCAAGCATTGACAATTTTTCTGTCAGCAGTTTGAAGAGATGTGCGGCATGCCTATCAGAGACTAATGGCGTCGTTAGTTGCTAGGAGAGTTAGAGTATTCAGGAATTACATCAGTTTCAACATGTGTCGTAGGTCATAATACAAAGCAATGACATTTAGAATGATGAATGTACTAGCTTAACATTTTTAACTGACAAGGGCTTTAGGGAAGAAGAATTGGGATGGGTTAAAGATTCAACTCCAGAACCATTGAGCTTGAAAATCACTTGAGGACATGATCTTAAGGCTTTTCCTTTTAATCTCAATTAATGGGGCACCTTCTGTGCATCACATGTTATAAAATTTATGGAAAATATTTAAGACACTATTCCAAAATAGTCAGTTAGAAGGTCAGTAATAACATGATAAGTAGGATAAAGGAATAGGCTACTCAATGCAATGTTCAGTTTATATTTTCTTTTCTCAGATTTTATTTCAACACTGGATTTTCAAGAGCTATGGCATGGGTATGGCTATTTTCCAAGGCCGGGAAAGCTTAGTAAAGACAAAACTGGAATAAAAACCATCAGACTTATGGCCATCCCTAGTCACTTAGTAGCTGTGTGACCTAATCTTCAGTTTCTTCAACTATAAAACCAGGATACTGAAAATTGAAGTACCTATTTCACACAGCTGTTGTAATCATTCTATAGGATAACATGTGGAAGTACTTTGTGAAGTAGAAAATGCTGAATGTTATTTTCATCATATCCAGCAGTAGGTAAAGAGTGTCAAAGTCTATTCATTCCCCAACTTATAATAATTAAACCCTTCCTGTAGTTTTCCCCCAAATAAACAACTTTCCTCACAACTCTTATGTATTTAGTCAATTCAATATGACCAACTAGATAAGTACCATAGTTTTGTTTTTGTTTTTTTATTTGTTTGTGTTTTTTAGAGCTAGAAATTATTTTAAAGGTCATCTAGTCCAAGACTTCTTAGTTTTTTCCCCACTGGAACCCCTTTTTTGGTGGTGTTGCATGGCCTGAGGTGCAAAGTGCACGTGCTTTGTATTCAGAACCAAGGCTGCCTTGAAGTTACAAGCACAGCCAGAAACACCTTGGATTCATCACACATTTAATTTCTTTTTTTTAATTTTTTTTATTTTTTTTAAACAAATGCTTTATTAATTTCTGTTTTACATCATTCATTTCCGCCAGATTTTGAGTTACAATCATTTTCCCCCCATTATTCCCCTACCCAACCTCCCAGAACAGTAATCCCACAAGATATCGCTTCCTCCAATCTGCTCTCTCCCATACCTTCTCCCATACCCCCATCGACTTTTCCATTAGAGAAAGGTGAGTCTTTGCATCCCAATGCCTGCACATCTTATCTCCCTATTACAAGCAAAAGAGTATTAATAATAGTATTTATATATATTTGAAACATTTAATGTTATGACCTCAAATTTCAGATCCATTTCCTTCCTCCCTTGTCACCCATTCCCTCTTGGGAGATAAGTAATTCAGTATATGTTGTACATGTCTAGCTATGCAAAACATTATCATAGTAGATATATTGTACAAGGCTGCTTATAATTCCCTCCCACTCATCCCACCCCCCACCTGGTCCATTCCCTACATGATCCTGTCCCTCTTTTATAGTGGGTACATTCCAACCTCCCCTCACCCCCAAGGATGCCCTCCCATCCATCATCCCTCCTCCCATCCCCCTTCCCCCTATCCTGCTGCAGGTTGAGATATCCCATTTAGTATGTATGTCATTTTCTCCCTGAACCAAATTCAATGTGAATGTGGTTTTGCCTTTTTAGCCTTCCTTATTCTCCCCCTCTTTTGCAACCACTTCCCCTTGCTTCTTCTGCATGGGATAGTTTACACTACCCTGTCTCTCCCCATCTCCTCTTGCCACTTTCCTCTCTCACCTCATAATTTCATCCCTTGAGTATTCTCCCTTCCCAACAAATTCAACTTATGCCCTCTATCCATATATAACTGTAACCATATACACACACATTCACATATGTATTCATATGACCACACCCCCTTCTTCCATTATTTTCATAGTGAGAAAGATATCATCAGTCACAATTGTTGCTTTTCCATATAGGAATGTAAATAGTTCAACTTTGATAAGTTCCTTTTGATTTCTTTTCCCTGATTACCTTCTCAGGCATCTCTTCCTTCTTGTGTCTGGGTGTCAAATTTTCTATTCAGTTCTGGTTTTTTCCTCAAGAATGCTTGAAAGTACTCTATTCCACTGAATGACCATATTTTCCCCTGAAACAAAATACTCAGTTTTGCTGGGTAGGTGACCCGTGGGTTCATTCCCAGTTCTTTTGCCCTCTGGAATATCATATTCCATGCCATTCGATCCCTCAGTGTAGAAGCTGCCAGGTCCTGGGCTATTCTGATTGTGTTTCCACAATATTGAAATTGTTTCTTCCTGGCTGCTTGTAGTATTTTCTCCTTGATCTGGGGATTCTGGAACCTGGCTATAATATTTCTGGGAGTTTTCTTTTTGGGATCTTTTTCAGGAGGTGATCGGTGGATTCTTTCAACCTCTATTTTGCCCTCTGGATCTAAACATCAGGGCAGTTTTCCTTGAGAATTTCTTGAAGGGTGATTTCTAGGTTCTTTCTTTGATCATGGCTTTCAGGTAGTCCAATAATTTTTAAATTGTCTCTCCTGGATCTATTTTCAGGTCAGTGGTTTTTCCCATGAGATATTTCACATTGCCTTCTAATCTTTCATTTGTTTGGATCTGCTTAACAGCATCTTGATTTCTCATAAAGTCATTAGCTTCCATTTGCTCCAGTCTAACTCTGAAGGAATGAATCTCCTCAGTGAACTTTTGAGATTCTTTTTCCATCTGGCAAATCCGACTTTTTAAGGCATTCTTCTCCTCATTGCCCTTTTGGGCCTCCTTTGCCATTTGAGGTAGTCTATTTTTTTAGGTGTTGTTTTCCTCAGTCAGGCTGTTGACCCTCATTTCATACTTTTCCTGCATCCTTCTCATTTCTCTTTCTAATTTTTCCTCCACTTCTCTTATTTGATTTTTAAAGTAAGTCCTTCTTAAGGTCCTCTATGGCCTGCAACCCACTCATGTTTTCCCCTGGGGCTTTGGAGCAGGACTTCTGACCTCACAGTCCTTTTCCCGCTCTATGCCCCCAAAATAGGAGTCTAGGGTTGCATTTTTCTATTTCCTTTGCCTTGGCATGTTGCCACTTAATTGCTTGACTTTTGGGCTTGTTGCCACACTATGGCTTTAAGGCCAGATAGAGGAATTTTTGTCCTGAATGTGTGGGGGGCAACTTCCGTTTCTGGCAAGCTGTAAACCCACCCACGACTTTCACCCTAGATCACAATCCAGATCCAGGGAGGTTAAAGCAAGAGCGATTACCCCCCCAAGACTGATCGCTGGATCTCCCTACAAATTTGCAGGCTGGGAGCGGGCGCTGCCTCTGAAAACTACAAAATGGCGTTTGTCCTCAGCGACTTCTAGCCCCCAGGGGAGGGAGCCGACGCATTCCCTAATACCAGTCCCAAAGTCCATAGGACACTAACCTCTTACTTTGTCCCAGGCAAGTCTATGTTGATAATTCTGGAGTCGCCACAGCTCCTGGTGTTCTGGGGTCTCTCCAGCCAGCTGCTGGCCCTGCCGCCCTGGGGCTAAAACCTCGGCTCGGGACCTGGGCTCGGCTTGGCTCGGCTCCTGCGCTCTGCGCACTGCACGCTGCCAGGTCCCAGACCACTGTGCTGGTCCTTCCTGCAGGGCTGCTGGGCTGTCCTCAGCGGGAGTTTAGCTTCTCTGTGTCGTTCTGTGGGTGCTGGGGCTCCAGAAGTTGTTCAGAGTCCCCTTTTACATCATTTGGGGGGAATGTGGGGGCAGAGTGGCTTGGATGAGCTGTTTCTACTCCGCCATCTTGGCTCCGCCCCCCCCCACATTTAATTTCTAATTAATTTTTGGTCATTGTGCATTTAGAAACCTTTTACTGTTGTCAATTATTTTTTTTTGCAAACCTACATGGGATCATGACCTACAATTTAAGAAGAGCTGATATGTTCCAGTCTCCTCATCTTAGTAAAGTGACTTGTCCAAGGTCATATGTATAGAAGCTGAGCCAAGATTCACATTCATATCACCTGATTGCAAATTCACTATACCAACTGGCTAATTACACCAGCTGTACTTCTGAATGGTACATAAGGTCAATATTGGTGTCTTTCCTATTGCTATATGCTATGGGGGAAAATGAAAAAATGTACCACATGGTCTTGGCCCTCAAGAAGTTTGCTAACAAGCTTACTTAAATGATCCTATACAGTCTCTTTGGAACTCATTCTATTTTTGATCCTTATATCATATAAATGCAATCTTGGGCTCCAATTAAGATGTGTCCAGGACTAAGAAGGGAAGAACAACAGAGCTGTAACCAGGGTGAGCCACCCAGGAATTGGCCCAGGGTTCAATGATTAGAGGATGTAGACAACATGTTTTTCTTTCTTTCTTTCTTTTCTTCCCTCACTAGGAACAGTGGGATTTAGCAACTAGCTAGCAAGAACTATTAGTTAAAATGGGGAGCTATTATATGAACAGACTGGAATAAACTCCTCCAGCCTCCTCCCACTCCTTTGGTAGCAGGGTAAATGTTTAAAAACTGGTTCTTTGAGGGGAAATGTACGTGTAACATAAATTTTAATTTAATTTGCATTATTAACATTTTCTCCATCAATCAATCAATATATATTAAGCACCTACTATATATCAGGCACTGTGCTAAATGCCAAAGACAAAAAAAGGAAGCAAAAGATAGCCCTTACTCTCAAGGAGCTCAAATTTAATGGAAGAGACAACAAACAACAAATATATACAAACTAGATACATGATAAATAGGAAATAATAGAGGAAAAGCACTAGAATTAAGAGGAGTTGGGAAGAGCTTCCTTTAGAAGATGGGATTTTAGTTGAAATTTAAGGAAGTCAATAAGCAAAGATGAGGAAGGAGAACATTCCCAGCATGAGGAACATCCAAAGAAAATTCCTGGAACCAAGAGATAGAGTATCTTGTTTGCAAAACAGCAAAGATGCCAATGTCACTGGACCAAACATTATGTAGCAGGGAGTGAGGTGTGACTAGAAAGATCATAGGAAGGGACTAGGTAACAAAGGACTTTAAATGCCAAACAGAGGATTTTGTATATTATCCTGGAGTTAAAAGCAGCTGGAGTTTGTTGAGTAGGAGGTGATGTGGTCAGACCTTCCTTTTAGGAAATCACTTTAGTGGCTGAATGGAGGATGGATATATAATTATGATGGAATACTACCTCATTGTGAGAAAAGCTGAGCTCGATAATCTTAGAATAACATGGAAATGGGGCGGCGAGGTGTCTCAGTGAGTAGAGTGTCGGCCCTGGAGTCAGAAGGACCTGAGTTCGGATCTGACCTCAGACACTTAATGCACACACAAACAAAAACCTAGCCGTGTGACCTTGGGCAAGTTACTTAACCCCAATTGCCCTCCAAAAAGCAAAAAAAAAAAAAAAAAAAGAATAACATGGAAAGGCTTGCACAAAATAATGAAGAGTGAAATGAGAAGAACCAAGAGAACATTGAATAAGGTAATAGCAATATTGTTTTAAGAATGATTTTGAGTAAATAAGTTATTTTGACTATTATAAATTTATAAATTAACTCCAAAGAACATATGAAAAAAGACACTATCTGCATCCAGAGGAAAAACTGATAAATAGAAATATGTATAGAATAATTTTATATATATGTATCTATTTGTGTCTAATGGTAGCCATCTCTAGGGCAGGGGGGAGGATAAGGAAGAAAAAATATAGGAAAAAAAGAAATTTACATGATGATTTTATATATTTGAAAGGAATGGCAAGTTGTATATGGTAGATTTGCTGTTTATATATATACACTTCTATTCCCTTCAACTATTCTCATATTGAGAAGTTTCATAAGTTACAATTATTGTTTTTCCATATAAGAATATAAGTAGTTCAAATTTTATAAATTCCTTATGATTTCTTTTTTTTAATTAAACAAATGCTTTATTAACTTCTGTTTTACATCATTCATTTCCGCCAGATTTGAGTTACAATTTTTTCCCTGTTTTTCCCCTACCCACCATCCCAGAATAGCTGCCTCACAAGATATCCCTTCCTCCAATCTGCTCTCTCCCATATCTTCTCCCATATCCCCTTCGACTTTTCCATTAGAGGAAGGTGAATCTCTGTGCCCCAATGCCTGTACATCTTATCTCCCAATTACATGCAAAAGAGTATTGATAATAGTATTTATATATATTTGAAACATTTAATTTTAAGACCTTGAATTTCAGATCCATTCCCTTCCTCCCTTGCCACCCATTCCCTCTGGGAAGATAAGTAATTCAGTATGTGCTGTACATGTATAGCTATGCAAAATATTACCATAGTAGATTTAATGTACAAGGTTGCTTGTAATTCCCTCCCACCCATCCCACCCCCCACCTGGTCCATTCCCTACTTGAACCTGTCCCTCTTCTATAGTGGGTACTTCCAACCTCACCTCCCCCCAAGAATGCCCTCCCATCCATCATCCCTCCTCTCATCCCCCTTCCCCCTATTCTGCTGCAGGTTGAGATATCCCATTTAGTATGTATGTCATTCTCTCCCTGAACCAAATTCAGTGAGAATGTGGTTTTGCCTTTTTGCCTTCCTATTCTTCCCCTCCCCTGCAGCCACTTCCCCTTGCTTCTTCTACATGAGATAGTTTACCCTACCCTGTTTCTCCCCATCTCCTCTTGCCACTTTCCTCTCTCACCTCATAATTTCATCCCTTAAGTATCATTCCTTCCCAACAAATTCCAACCTATGCCCTCTCTCCATGTATAACTGTAAACATATATACACACATTCACATATGTATTCATATGACCATACACCCTTCTTCCATTATTTTCATACTGAGAAAGGTTTCATCAGTCACAATTATTGTTTTTCCATGTAGGAATGTAAATAGGTCAACTTTGATAAGTTCCTTATGATTTCTTTTCCCTGTTTACCTTCTCATGCTTCTCTTGCTTCTTGTATATGAATGTCAATTTTTCTATTCAACTCTGGTTTTGTCATCAAAAATGCTTGAAAGTGGGGTGGCTAGGTGGTGCAGTGAGTAAGAGCCCTGGCCTCAGAGTTGGGATGACCTGAGATCGAATCTGGCCTCAGAAAATGAGCACCCACACATAAATAATGACTAGCCATGTAACCTTGAGCAAGTTACTTAACCCCAATTGCTTTAAAAAATGCTTGAAAGTCCTCTATTCCATTGAATGACCATATTTTCCTCTGAAACATGATACTCAGTTTTGCTGGGTATGTGATTCTTGGTTTTAATCCCAGATCCTTTGCTCTCTGGAATATCATATTCCAAGCCCTTTAATCCCTCAGTGTAGAAGCTGCCAGATCCTGTGTTATCCTGATTGTGTTTCCTTCCACAATATTCAAATTGTTTCTTCCTGACTGCTTGTAATATTTTCTCATTGATCTGGGAATTCTGGAACCTAGCTATAATATTCCTAGGAGTTTTCTTTTTGGGATCTTTTTCAGGAGGTGATTGGTGGATTCTTTCAACCTCTGTTTGTCCTCTGGCTCTAAAACATCAAGCAATTTTCCTTGAGAGTTTCTTGAAGGATGATTTCTAGGTTCTTTCTTTGGTCATGGCTTTCAGGTAGTCCAATAATTTTTAAATTATCTCTCCTGGATCTATTTTCCAGGTCAGTGGTTTTTCCCATGAGATATTTCACATTGCCTTCTATTTTTTCATTTCTTTGGATCTGTTTAATAGTATCTTGATTTCTCATAAAACCACTAGCTTCCATTTGCTTCAATCTAATTCTGAAGGAATGATTCTCTTCAATGACCTTCTGAAATTCTTTTTCCATCTGGCAAATTCAGCTTTTTAAGGCATTCTTCTCCTCATTGGCTTTTTGGGTCTCTTTTGCCATTTGAGTTAGTCTATTTTTTAAGGTGTTAATTTCTTCAGTGAGGTTGTTGACTCTCATTTCATAATTTTATTGCATTGTTCTCATTTCTCTTCCCAATTTTTCCTCCACTTCTCTTATTTGGTTTTCAAAATCCTTCTTAAGGTTTTCTATGGCCTGTAACCAGCTAGTATTTTTCTTGGAAGCTTTTGGTGCAGGAGTTCTGACTTCACTGTCTTCCTCCTATTCCATGCTTTGATCCTTTCTGTCCCAAAAATAGGAGTGTAAAGTTGGGTTGCTCTGTTTGCTTTGCTTCCTTTGCCTGCTCATGTTGTCACTCAATTACTTGACTTTTGGGCTTTTTGCCACAGTAGGACTCTGCCATCAGACAGGCGAGCTTCCTCCCAAATGCTGGGGTTTTCTCAGCTGTTGAAGGTATTAGTTGGCTGCCGTCTCTGAAGCCTCAACATGCTCTGGCAAACTGGTCACACACTCTAGGACCTCCACCCTAGACAGCAATCCAGATCCAAGTAGGTTAAATCAAGAGCAATTACCCCTCTGACTGGTTGCTTGGTCTCCCTACAATCTGCAGGCCAGGAGCTAAAGCTGCCACGTGATGGTGCCTGCATGGAGGCAGCACCTCTGTGGCTTCTTGTCTTGGGGGCAAAGGCTGACCACACTCCCAACTACTGGATCCCAAAGTCCACACTGCACTGACCTCTCACTTTGTCCTTAGCATCTGTGAGTTGATAATTCTGGAAACCACCACAGCTGCTGGTGACTCCTGCCGGTGGCTGGTCACCCCTTCTCTGAGGCTAAAACCTCTGGCTCAAGCAAGGCTGGGGTTGGCTCCTAGAGCACTGTGCTGGCCACTTCCTGCCAGCCTGCCAGGCTGTCCTCAGTGGGAGGTTAGCTTCTCTGTGTTATTTTGTGGGTTCTGTAGCTCCAAAGTTTGTTCAGAGCCACCTTTTATATGAATTGGAGGAGGTGGGAGGCAGAGCCCCTTGGAAGTCTTATTTCTACTCCAGCATCTTGACTTGCAGTTAAAATCTTGAGTCTTCCATGAACTCTTCTCTGATTTCTCCAGAATCCCCTGTCTCCCTCTCCTTTAAACTACTGAACTACATATAACAAGCATCATTCAATTTGCCATTTAATCATGTACTATTTTATAACGGTCTCAAATTGTTTTTACATTCTAGTCTTATCTAACTAAATTGGGAGATATTTTAGGGCAGAAATCATGGACTGTCATATGACTTTTCCCACCATAACACAGTAGTGGACTCTCAGTAAATATTTGCTGATAAGATGAAAGTAATTATATTGATAAATAAGTTGATCAGTATAGATTAGGATCTAATAAAGACTATCTGGAAAGAAAAGATAACTGGAAAAAAACAGTTATGGTTTATAACTTCTCATTAGTACTATGAATTTTAATAATCTAACCCGGCCTTACTGTTCAGTTATGTGTAGCAACAGAAGATTTTATTTTTAAAACAAAGTTGTATTGATATATTCTGTTTTAATATTCCTTCTATTTCTTCTTCAAATCTCTACATCCCTTCACAGAGAGCCAGCCCTTATAGGAAATGGAATAAAAAACAAAAAGAAGGGAAACAGTTCAGCAAAACTTACCAACATATAGAAAAAAAGATGTGCATATTATGTTCAGTATTCTTCAAAGAAAATGGAGGAGGAACAGTTTCTTTTCTTCTTTAGGGTCAAATTTGGTTATTATTTTGTAGCATTCAGTTTTGATTATTTTTGCTGTTCTTTGCATGTACACTTTATTTATGCTTTTCTATGGTTGTCATAGTCACAATTTCTTATAACATATAATATTCCATTTCATTTATGTGTCACAATTGTTTAGCCATCATTTCCCAAATGTTAAGCATCTATTTTATTTATAAATTTATAAATATTCTGATACATAGGAGACCTTTCTCTCTATCATTGACTTCCTTGAGGTATATGCTTTCCAACAGAGGTTTTGGTTCATAGTGGAAGGATATTTCAGTCCCTTTCTTAGTACAATTTCAAATTGTTTCCCAGGATGGTAGGACCAATTCACAACTCCATCAATAATGAATTAATGTACTAGCTTTCCCACAAGCCCTCTAACATTAAATATTTTCATTTTTATATATCATTTTTGCCAATTTTCTGGGTGTGCACTGAAACTTCAGAGTTGTTTTGATTTGCATTTCTCTTATTAATGATTTTGTAGCATTCATATTATTATTGATAATCTGAAATTCTTTTTAGAACAATTTTCTCTTGTCCTTTAACACCATTCTATTGGAGGATGACTTTTGGCTATATACTTCTGTTATTTGCCTACATATCTTAAATATAAGATATAATAATATGAATATAAATGAAAGACTAAAGACAACCAGAGAAAAAATTCCAGTAAAATGACTTAAGATAGTAAAACTATAGGTATTTTAGAAGTATAGAAAAAGTATTTTTACAAAGTACTTCTGGAAGTTATTATATTCAAATTATTTTATGAAGATCAATCTAAGGACTTAAAAAAATTTTCAGAAGAAAAACAGTTGTCATAAGCCCTTACCCTTTTTAAAGATAGAAAGAAACAAAAAAAGTCCCCAAAATTAGATCTTCACGGAAAGGGCTTCAAAAGAAGGTAAATGAGCAGAGAGGCAAAATTGAAGCCTTGCTAGACATAATCAGGTGGTCTGGATTTAAATCCCACTTCTGAGCCTTACACGCTATAACTTTAGGCCCATTTCTTAACCTCTCTGAATCTCAGGTCCTCATCTATAACAAGAAAACAATGTTTGCTCTATAACCCTCAAAGGGTTCTTTTGAGGAAGGGACTTTTTAAATTTTAACATTCTTTTTTAAAAAAAACAAATATGAATTAAGTGGAAGGTTTTTAATTGCACCATTTTATTTCCTTCCTGCCTCCTTTCATAAAAAATGTTTCTAAACTGATTCTGTCTAAATGATATTGACTCATGGTTAGATCTCAGAGTAGGAAGAAATCTTGGAGGGTACGTAGGCCGACTACATTAATCCAGTGATTTCTCCTTCCCCTGCACTAAAATATTTATTTTCTACACCATGGTAAAGGGTCAGATCAACTATAGGCCCGTGCCCCTTTCCTTGTTGTCATCTAAAGGGCACCAAAATGATATCTGTTCAAAAATCTTATTTTTATTGTCCCTCCATGGGATACGAAGCATCCATCATTACCATATTTTTTTATTCTATGTTCTCCAGTAGGCCCTTAACCTCGTTGAGTATAATGTTTTTCATCTATAAAGTGGGGACAATAATACTTGCACTATTAGAGGGTAATTTATAGTTATAATAATCAATAAATGATATTTCTAAAGTTCTGTGACCTCACCAACAAGAGAACTCCCTGCACTGATATAGATCACAATCTGTCTCTTTTGGAGGGGGGGTGGAGAGGGGAGCGAGTGTGAGGCAGTTGGGATTAAGTGACTTGCCAGGGACACATAGCTAGCAAGGATTTGAGGCAGGATTTGAACTCAGATCCTCCTGACTCCAGGGCCAGTGCTCTATTCGTTGTGCCACCTAGTTGTCCTTACAATCCATCATTGCCTGCCTATCCTGTGCACTGAATAACATCAAAAAATGCAATTGATCATATATTTAAATTATTAAAATTGTCGATATATTTTGTTTGATCTACATTTCATGTTTTTATTTTTCTAATCTGAGCTTAAATATCATCATGTTTATTTCCATATACAAAGTAGAAAAATTTTAAATTACATATGAAACCACAAAACTCTTTCATAGCCTGCTTTTTAAAAGCATAAGTGATGACTTTTAAAAGTTGTTCTACTTGTTTGTGCTTTCTTCTAAACTTCTATCTGTTCTCTTCTATGCATTTTTAAAAAATATTTCAATGTTTGGATTTTTTTCTCTTTGTGGTGGTGGTGGGGCATTTGTGTTAGCTTACCTCTTCCCCTGAAATCTATCTCAATCAAATAAAAAAAGACAACCTTGTGTAACTCAGGCTTATAAGCTTGGGGGTATTTTTCATGTTCTAGAATATACAGGAGACTCCTAATTAGTAAAGAGAATGTTGACCTGATGCTGTATGTCTTCCTGAGGGGCAGAGGTGCTATGAGAATTTTGGGGAGGAAACAGTCCTCAAAAGAAACATATGTGTTTCCAGACAGTATTTGAGGGGAACACCTGAGCTTCCAGACATTCTTTAAGATTGACTTAAGAGGGGAGGAGAGGGAGAGGGAGAGAGGGAAAGAAAAGGGGAGGGAGAAAGAGAAAGAGAAGGGCAGAGGGGAGAAGGGAGGAGGAAAAGAGGGAGGAGAGAGAGAGAGAGAGAGAGAGAGAGAGAGAGAGAGAGAGAGAGAGAGAGAGAGAGAGAGAGTCTATAGAAGGTATAGTCATGAGTCATGTAGGGGAAGCCAGCTCTTCAATATGTCTCAAATTTACAGCTTGTCTGCCTTGAGATTTCAGAGAATTTCTCTATGAATTAAATTGAGCTCGCTCTCTCTCTCTCTCTCTCTCTCTTTCTCTCCTTCCCTTCCACCCTCCCTCCCTCCCTCTGTTCAAACTTGGTTCTGTCTCAGATCAGAAGGGATTATTCCTTCTTTTTCTATTATGTTTTAATTTGTATAACTACCTAATTTATTTCCTATTTTTCATAAATAAATAGGTTTAGCCATTATTTACTATTTGTGACTGTCTTCATTTAGCCACTGTTTAGTGAAGATGGTCTTCAAAAGTTGTATTTCTTTCAATGGTGTTGTTATTGTACACATTGTTCTCCTAGTTCTTCTCACCTCACTTTATATGAATTCGTATGTCTTCCCAGGATTCTCTAAACATCACTGCATTTTAATTAACAAGCATTTATTAAACATTTACTATGTGTCAAGTACTGTGTTAAGCACAAAGAATAATATAAAGAAAGGCAAAACATCAAAACAGTTTCTGTTCTCTAGGAACTTACTAATTAGGAAGACAATTTGTGAATTGCAAAAAAGTATGTACATACATGATAAGACACAAAGTAAAATGAAAGTAACCTTAGAATGAAGGAGTCATATGACCAAGGGGGTTAGAAAGTTCTCCTACAGAAAACAGCATTTCCCAGTTTATCGTTTTTCCATCTACCTAACTGGGAGCCATCTCTTATAACAAATAATTTTTAAAAAGAAAAGCGGTTCAACAAAATTAATCAAAGCATCAATCAAGGCAAACAGTGTATGGAGTGTTCCCCATCCATACCTCCTTCTTCCTCCCACATTTCTACAAAGAAGGGCAGAAGACATGTTTTCTCTTTCAAAAAATTATTGAAATATTTTGTTTTTTAGATCACCTCCATTTCTCAAACTATACTTTCTTTCCCCACTCTCGGAGAACCATTGTTTATAATAAAGAACAAAATACAGGGGATGATAGTTCCACCAAACTAACATAATGAAAAAACCTGAGGTTATGCACAATGTACCACACTTGTAGACCACCACCTATGCAAAGAAGTGGAAGGGAGAGGTGGAGATCTTTTTAATGTACTTTTTAAGGCCACACTTGGTCATTCATACCAAAAACTATGGTAAACTTAACTATTTCCCTTCTGGAACTCTTCCATAGGCCCTACTATTCAAAGTGCTTCTCAGCCTGACTCCAGCCATATTTTACTCTCCAACCAGGTTATCTTCATATCAACACCCTTGACAACACTCCAGTAGTATTGGTCAGTCACTCATCAAGCATATATTAAGTGTTTTCTATGGGTAAGCCATTGTGCTAAGCACTAGGCATCAAAGAAAGGCAACATCACAGTTCCTCCCCACAAAAAGCTTACATTCTTTTTGTAAAAGTATTTTTTATTTACTTCATTATTTCCCAATTACATGTCAAAAAATTTAACCATCATTTAAAAAAAACAACTTGAGTTCGAAATCCTCTTTCTCTTCCATCACTCCCCCCTCCTTGAGAAGGCAAGCAATTTGATATTGATTATGTATGTGAAGTTATGCAAAACATGTGTCATATTACAAAAGAAAATGAAAAATAAAAATAAAAAAATTTAAAAGAAGTATGCTTTAATCTGCATTCAGAGTTCAACAGTTCTCTCTCTGGAATTGGATAGCATTTTTCATTATGGGTCTTGGATCATTTTCTTTATCAAAGCAGCTAAGTTTTTCAATATTGCTGTTACTGTGTATAATGTTCTCCTGGTTCTTCTTACTTTACTTTACATGAGTTCATGAGTATCCCCAGGCTTTTCTGAAAGCATCCTGCTTGTTATTTCTTATAGCACAATATTATTCCATCAAAATCATATACCATCACTTGTTCCGCCATGTCTTAATTGATTGGCATCCCCTTGATTTCCAATTCTTTGCCATCACAAAAAATAGCTGCTGTAAATATTTTTGTACAGCTAAATTCTTTTCCCTTTTATTTGATCTCTTTGGAATACAGATTTAGTAGGGGTATTGTTGGATCAAAAGGTATGTACAGTTTGATTGCTCTTTGGGCATAGTTCCAAATTGTTCTCCAGAATGATTAGACTAGTTCACTGCTTCACCATTAACAATGCATTAGTGTCCCAATTTTTCCACTTTCCTTCCAGCATTTGTCATTTTTCTTTTCTTTCCTGTTAGCCAACCTGATAGATGTGAGATGGTATCTCAGAGTTATTTAATTTGCATTTCTCTAATCAGTAGTGATTTAGAGCATTTTAAAAATGTGATTAATGATAGCTTTAATTTCTTTTTCTAAAAAGTGCCTAATAAGGCACTTATTTGACCATTCATCAGTTGGGGAATGGCTCTTATTTTTATAAATTTGACTCAGTTCTATATACATCTGTGTGTATGTAAATATATAATATATGTATGTATGTGTGTATATGCATATGTGTATGCATGTATATGTGTGCATAATATATGTACACACATATATGAGAAATGAGACCTTTATCAGATAAACTTGCTATAAATTTTGCCCCATTTTCCTGTTTTCCTTCTAATTTTGATTGCATTAGTTTTATTTTGTGCAAAAGCTTTTTAACTTCATGAAATCAAAATTATCTATTTTACTTCCCATAATTGCCTCTATTTCTTGTTTTGTCATAAATACTTCCCTTATTTGTAGATCTGACAGTAGATTTTTCCACGATCCCCTAATTTACTTATAACATCACCCTTTATGTATAAATCATTTATCCATTTTGACCTTATCTTGTTATATGGTGTGAGATGTAGATCAATGTCTAGTTTCTGTCAAACTGACTTCCAGTTTTCCCTACAATTTTTGTCAAATGTTGAGTTCTTACCCCAAAAGCGTGGATCTTTGAGTTTATCAAACACTAAATTACCATGGTGATTTTCTACTGTGTATTGTGTACCTGATCTGTTCCATTGATCCACCACTCTATTTGTTAGAGTATAGCCAGTACCAGATAATTTTGATGATTATCACTTTACAATATTGTTTGAAATACGAAACTCTGAAGTGAACTTCCTTAACATATTTTTTGTTGGTTTCCTTGATATTTTTGACCTTTTGTTCTTCCAGATGAATTCTGTTACTATTTTTTCTAGCTCTATAAAATAATTCTTTGATAATTTGATGTGGCACTAAATAAGTAGAATTGCAATTTTTATTATATTGGCTTGGACTACCCACGAGCAATTAATATTTCTCCAATTGTTTAGATCTGCCTTATTCATGTGAAAAATATTTTATGATTGTGTTCATATAGTTCCTGGATTTGTCCCAAGTATTTTATATTGTCCACAGTTATTTTAAATGGCATTTCTCTTTCTATCTCTTCAAGAGCTCACATTTTAATGGAGAAGATAATATAAAATTTTTATGTTAAATCATTTTTCAGTTGTGTCTGGTTCTCTATGACCCCATTTGGGGTTTTCTTGGGAGAAATACTGGAGTGGTTTATCATTTCCTTTTCCACCTCACTTTTTACAGGTGAGGAAACTGAGGCAAACAGGGCTAAGTGACTTGCCCAGGGTCACACAGCTAGTTGGTGTCTGAGGTCAGATTTGAACTCATGAAGAATATTTCTGCCTCCAAGTAAGGTACCTTACTCTAGTGCCACCTAGCTGCCCCACTATAAATGTAATGTATTATAATGTAAATAAATATAATGTAAGTAACTACACATGTACAGTGTACATAGAAGGTAATCTCAATGAGACGAAACCAGGAAAAGTGAGCATAGTATAAAGAAGGCAAGAAGGAGCTAGAAAAGCTTTCTTGCACGAGGTAGGTTTGAACTGAGTCTTGAAGGAAACCAGGAGACTGAAGTGAGAAAAAAGAACTTTCCAGACATGGGTAACTTATTTAGAATACCCACTGTGGTGGCTATGTGGACAGAGATGAAGAAACAAAAATTGATGCATTCCTTCATATTTACCAAAATCAGGGAGGAAATTGACAACAATGGCAAATACAATTTAAGCACCTTTTGTCCCCTGTTCATTGTGAGCCAAGAATATAGCTGCCACTGGTCATGGGGTTTAGAACTGAAGGGCATCTTAGAGACCGTTTAGTCCAGCCCTCTCATTTTATACATGAGGAAATGGAAGCCCAGAGAATTTGAGAGATTTACCTAAGGCCACACAAGTAGCAGAAACTGAACTGGAACCCAGATTCTTTGACTCTAGAGTTAATGTTCTTTTCACTCTACCACAGAGTCTCAAGTATTTAATACCTGTGATTTAAGGTTCATTTTTATTAAAAATGCTGTTTTACAACAGAACTCTCTCTAATTATTAGTGAAACATTTTAAGAAGTGGGAAAGTTTTTCCATATTCTTGATAATTGTATTATAGTCTATTCTGTGGTGGTAAAGAAAAATGCAGAGGTTCCCCCCCACCTCCCTCCTTTCTCTCTCTCTCTCTCTCTCTCTCTCTCTCTCTCTCTCTCTCTCTCTCTCTCTCTCTCTCTCTCTCCCTCTCTCATTATTACATAAAATTGAAGAAAATAATCAGAAATGTTCCATATCATTGTAGGTAATATTTACTATTTGATAAAAATCAAAGACAGATTTGTGTTTTACACTCATATATGAAAACGTTAGGGAGAGATGGCATGGCTTGGTGGACAGGCAACCAGTGTGGGAGTTAGGAAGACCTGAATTCAAGTCCTGTCTTAGAGGCTGTGTCATCATTAAGCCTTTATTAAGTACCTACTGTGTGTTAAGTGCTGTGTGATCCTGAGCAAATGACTTATGTTTCAGAGCAGGTGCCAATCTTGGTAGCAGGAATTTTCTTATTGGGAAACGTCCCTACACCAATGAAATCATAGGTCTTGTGACATATAAAAAGGTTCAAGAGACATAGTTTCTGGGTAATTTAATAATTTCATTAATAATGCCTGCATGTTTATTAATATAAAGAATGGTTATTTGGCTGTCTCTCTTAGACCAAAACCCCTTCATGGTAGGGGTTCACAGTTTATATGCTCTTGGAACAGTAGGTGTTCCCAAAGATAGCAATCACTTCTGATTGGTTAACAATTCATGAGAAAATGAATATTACAGTGAGAAGCTGTACTATATTACAATGAGAGTCTTTGACTATGTGACTTGGATCACCCAAATCTTGGTCAAAGAGACTTATCAATTTCCATGTCACTTATCTGACAAAAGGGAGAATCAGCACTTTCCCAGACCTGCCTGAGTAAACACAATGAGCAAGAATGTCCCGGTTAACTTAAATTTAAATTTTCTTTTATTGTCTTTGATTAGATTTCAAGCATCATGGTTGGGTAAATCTTTTAGAAAGATTTCCCACACTGGTTGATTTCTGGATGAGGAAGTAGAAAGGGGGAAAACCTTGGTCCTAATTCAATAATTAGTTATTAATATAAGAGAGAAATAATCACTTGTCATAGTCTGGACCAATAAAATAAAAAGAAATGTAAAAAGGCTGTACTGAGAAGAATTTCATCAGATCTGGGTTCCTGGCCTCTACTTTAATCTTTTTTTTTTTCCTGAGTAAGAAAGGGGAACTCATAAATCCTCAAGATTGAATGTTTATATATCACCTGAGATAAGTAAAGTCAATATAAATGTGTACCCAAATCATATGAACTTTAGTTCATAGCTAATTTAGGCAGTTTTGACCTGAGAGTTTTGCTTTCTTCGATCAGTTTCGGGCATCCTTGTGGTAGCTGTATCTGTCATCCAATGAAAGTAAGGAACCATTGTGACTCATTGCCCTCCCTTGAAGTTGTCATAGCAACTGGGAGCCTGTGCTGTAAGTCAAAAAGTATTCACTCCATGCATCCCTGAACCTATTCATTTCAAACTGAACCTCTTAGATGCAGGTCAGGATGACTATGAATCTGGGCTTTCTAAGGATGTCTGTTTCATCCCAAACTTGTTTATGGAATCTTTGATTTAATAGGAACTTCAGAGGGCATCCAGGCCAACCTTCCACTTCATGTAGAAATCTTTACAATATCCCTACTGCATATTTAACCTGTCCCCGATCATTTCTAGTAACAGGGACCTCAGAATTTCATAAAGCAACCTATTCCAGTTTTTTTTTTTTTTTGCTTTATGGAGGACAATTGGGGTTAAGTGACTTGCCCAAGGTCACACAGCTAGTTTTTGTGTGTGTGTGTTAAGTGTCTGAAGCCAAATTCAAACTCAGGTCCTCCTGACTTTAGGGCCAATGGTCTATTCACTGCACCACCCACCCCCCTATTTCAATTTTTAAACAAATCTGTTTTAAAGAAAGTTTTCCTTAATAGATAATTTTTCATTTTTCCCCACAAATGCTAGTTATACCCTTTGGAGCTCTGAGGTAGAGTAGAAGTACAGCAAGGTGGTGACAGAGGACAGAGCATTGGTCCTAGAGTCAGGAAGAACTGAGTTTAAATCCAGCCTTATACAGTTAATGGCTGTCTTAAGCTGGGCAAGTCACCTAACCTCCATCTGCCTTAGTTTCCTTACCTGTAAAATGGGGATAATAATAGCACCTACTTCCCAGGTTGTTTCAAGGATAAAGTAAGATAATATTTGCAGAGTGTTTTGCAAGCTCTTATTATTAATACTCATTTGAGATTACAGTCCTGTGTATATCTGAAGATGCAAAGATATCTGTGATCTTCCTTCTTTTTGTTTTCTGACTTGTCAACTGGGAGAAGCCCGTCCTTTACATATAGAGGAGTTCAAGTGGAGTTGAAAGCAGAAAGGTTTTGTTAGAAGAAAAATTAGACACTAGTACTGGAGCAACCTGGTAATGGGGACCAAAGCCTAGGAGAGGCAGGGATACTTTTTGCTTGAAAACCACCATGAGGAGGTTTGGGGAGGAGTTAGGGTGGAGAGCGGACAATGTTTTCCAAGAACAAGTGGGACACAAAAGCAAGAAGTTTTGTAGCAATGGGTGACCATGAGACTGGTGTAAGCTGGTTTGAGGTGCACAATATAGCAAGATCAGTCAACAAACACCTACAAAGAAATCTGGGAGTGAGCAAGACTTTTGGATCACTACAGACTCCTGATAGGCTCCTTTCAGCAAACAGTCTTACTCTTTGTCCACTACTCCTGTATAGTGAAGTAACTCATGGAAAACAGACATAATAGTCTCGGAAGCATTTTCACAGACTGAATGTCCCTATCCCTTTCAGACCCTTTATCATCCTGGTTTCTCAATTCTGAATGATCTAGACTACGAGATCTTAATCTGGGGTCAATGAACTTGAATTATATTGCAATATAATTGTTTCCCTTTGTATTTGACTTCATAAATTTTATTTTTTTATTATTTTTTATTTTTTTTAATTAAACAAATGCTTTATTAACTTCTGGTTTACATCATTCATTTCTACCAGATTATGAATTACATTTCCCCCCATTTTTCCCCACCCACCACCCCAGAATAGCAGTCCCACTAGATATCCCCTCATCTAATCTGCTCTCTCCCATATCTTCTCCCATATCCCCTTTGACTTTGCCATTAGGGCAAGGTGAATCTTTGAGCCCCAATGCCTGGACATCTTATGAAACATTTAATTTTAAAACTTCAATTTTCAGATCCATTCCCTTCCTCCCTTGTCACCCACTCCCTCTGAGAAGATAAGCAATTCAGTATGTGTTGTACATGTATATAGATATATTGTAAAAGACTGCTTATATTTCCCTCCCACCTGTCTCACCTCCCACCTGGTCCATTCCCTACTTTGATCCTGTCCCTCTTTGATAGTGGGTACTTTCAACCTCCCCTCCCCCCAGAATGCCCTGCCCTCCATCATCGCCCCTCTCATCCCCCTTTCCTTACTCAGGGGAGTGAGTGAGGATAAGACATTCCATTTAGTATGTATGTGATTCTCTCCTTGAGCCAACTTCAATGAGAATATGCTTTTGCCTTTTTGCCTTCCTGTTCTGCCCCTCCTCTGCAACTACTTCCCCTTGCCTCTTCTACATGAGATAGTTTACCCTACCCTGTCTCTCTCCATCTCCTCTTGCCACTTTCTTCTCTCACCTCTTGACTTCACCCCTTAAGAATCATCCCTTCCTTGGGGCGGCTAGGTGGCGCAGCGAGCAGAGCACCGGCCCCGGAGCCAGAAGGACCCGAGCTTGGATCTGGCCCCAGATCCAACACACAAACAAAAACCCAGCCTCGTGACCCCAGGCAAGTCACCCAACCCCAATTGCCCTCCAAAAAAAAAAAGAATCATCCCTTCCCATCAAATTCAACCTGTGCCCTCTATCCATGTATACCTGTGAACATATGCCATGTACCCTTCTTCAATTATTTTCAAAATGAGAAAGGTTTCATCAAACACAGTTATTGTTTTTCCACGTAGGAATGTAAATAGTCCAACTTTGATAAGTTCCTTTTGATTTCTTTTCCCTGATTACCTTCTCAAGCATCTCTTGCTTCTTGCATCTGAATGTCAAATTTTCTATTCAACTCTGGTTTTTTCATCAAGAATGCTTGAAAGTCCTCTATTCCACTGAATGACCATATTTTCCCCTGAAACTCAGTTTTGCTGGGTAGGTGACCCTTGGCTTCAATCCCAGCCCTTTTGCCCTCTGAAATATCATATTCCATGCCCTTCGATCCCTCAGTGTAGAAGCTGCCAGGTCCTGGGCTGTTCTGATTGTGTTTCCACAATATTGAAATTGTTTCTTCCTGGCTGCTTGTAGTATTTTCTCCTTGATCTGGGAATTCTGGAACCTGGCTATAATATTCCTAAGAGTTTTCTTTTTGGGATCTTTTTCAGGAGGTGATCAGTGGATTCTTTCAACCTCTATTTCCCCCACTGGATCTAAAACATCAGGGCAATTTTCCTTGAGAATTTCTTGAAGGGTGATTTCTAGGCTCTTTCTTTGATCATGGCTTTCAGGTAGTCCAATAATTTTTAAATTATCTCTCCTGGATCTATTTTCCAGGTCAGTGGTTTTTCCCATAAGATATTTCACATTGCCTTCTAATCTTTCGTTTGTTTTGATCTGCTTAACAGCATCTTGATTTCTCATAAAGTCATTAGCTTCCATTTGCTCCAGTCTAACTCTGAAGGAATGAATCTCCTCAGTCAGCTTTTGAGATTCTTTTTCCATCTGGCAAATTCGACTTTTTAAGGCATTCTTCTCCTCATTACCTTTCTGAGCCCCTTTTGCCATTTGAGTTAGTCTATTTTTTAAGGTGTTATTTTCCTCAGTCAGGCTGTTGACTGTCATTTCATACTTTTCTTGCATCTTTCTCATTTCTCTTCCCAAATTTCCCCCCACTTCTCTTATCTGCTTCTTAAGGTCCTCGATGGCCTGTAGCCAGCTTGTATTTTCATTTGGGGCTTTTGGTGCAGGAGTTCTGACCTCACAGTCCTCCCCCATGCTTTGAGCCTCTTTGCCCCTAAAATAGGAGTCCAATGTTGAACTTTTCTGTTTATTTTGTTTCATTTGCCTAGGCATGTTGCCACTTAATTACTTGATTTTTGGGCTTGTTGCCACAGTAGGACTCTGCCACCAGACAGGGGAGCTTCTGCCCAAACGAGGGGTCTTCACAACTTCCGGAGGTTGGGTGGCCTCTGTAAGGCCTCCACCCACTCTGGCAAGTTGGATACCCATCCCAAACTTCGCCCCCAGACCACAATCCAGATCCAGGCAGTTTAAAGCAAGAGCGATTAACCCCTAGACTGATTGCTAGATCTCCCTACAATTTGCAGACCAGGAGCTAGAGCCACTACTGGTGCTGCAAAATGGCTTCTGTGCAGCTGTTTCTTCAGCAGCTTTTCACCCCCAGGGGAGGAAGCCACGTGTTCCCCAAATATTGGTCCCAAAGTCCATAGGGCACTAACCTCTCACTTTGTCCTAGGCATACCTGTGCTGATAATTCTGGAATCGCCACAGTTGCTGGTGTTCTGGGGTCCCTCCAGCCGGCTGAAGGCCCGGCCGCCTTAGGGCTAAAACCACGGACCTGGGCTCAGCTCTGCACACTGCGCTGTCAGTTCCTAGCACACTGTGCTGCCTGCTCTCTGAGCGCCGTGCTGGCCGCTCCCTGCAGGGCTGCTGGGCTGTCCTCAGCAGGAGGTTAGCTTCTCTGTGCCGTTCTGTGGGTGGTGGGGCTCCAGAAGTTGTTCGGAGTCCCCTTTCACATTGTTTGAAATTTGTGTGGGGCAGAGCACATTGGAAATGCTGTTTCTACTCCGCCATCTTGGCTCCGCCATCGACTTCATAAATTTTAAAAGCATTATTCTGAGACTGAGCCCATGGGCTTCATCAAACCACCAAGGGGTCCATGACACATAAAAAAAATAAGAAGGCCTGATCTCTAGATTATCAATGCAGTGTGGGAATCCATTTATCACTAGAGATCACAGCCCTTCCACACCTCATCCTGTGCCATTCTTGTTCATGTCTTCTTTTAAATCCTCTATAAGACATCTACCAGATGTCTACCAGTCACTTTCAGAGACTTTTCTATTGCTATTTTAACATTTGGTAGATACCAGTGTGGTACACAATAAAACTGGTATGCCCTTTCTTTCTTTTTTTTTTTTTTTTTAAAGCAATTGGGGTTAAGTAACTTGCTCAAGGTTACACGGCTAGTCATTTTGATTTATGCGTGGGTGCTCATTTTCTGAGGCCGGATCTGATCTCGGGTCATCCAAACTCCGAGGCCAGCACTCTTACTCACTGCGCCACCTAGCCGCCCCTTTAGGGCAATTGGGGTTAAGTAACTTGCCCAAGGTTACACGGCTAGGTTTTTGTTTGTGCGGATTAAGTGTCGGAGGCCGGCTCCGAACTCAGGTCCTTCTGATTCCAGGGCCGGCGCTCTATTCACTGCGCCACCTAACCGCCCCGTGCCCTTTCTTTCTACATCATAAAATTACAGAAACTCCAAGTTGAAAGTAACCTCAAAGATCAAGCAACCTAAAATACTTAATGGGGAACCCCTCCAAAATATACCAACAAGTAATCAGCCAGTCTATTCTAGAGGGTGTTCCAGGTCTCCAGTGGGAAAACCCAGTCACTTCCAAATCAGTCATTCCATTCTTGGATGGCATTAATTGTTAAAAAAAGTTTGCCCCACCCTCCCCTTATACTGAAACATCTGCCTATCTACAACTTGTATTCATTATTCCTGGTCTTCCCTGTGGAGTCAAGCAGACTAATCCTACTCCCTAAGACACATTGTAGCCCCTCACATATTTGAAAATGGCTATCACCCAGGGCAGAGCCAAGATGGTGGAGTAGAAACAGGACTTCTGCATAGCTCTGGCTTCCACCTCCCCCAGTATATGTAAAAAATGACTCTAAACAATCTTTAGAGATGCAGAACCCACAAAATGACAGAGAGAAACAAATCTCCCACTGAAGGAAGCCCTGCAGACTGGCAGGAAGGGTCCATCGGAGCTGGTCCATTCCAGCATGCTGGAAGATGAGCCTAGCCTGGAGTGAACCCATGGTTTTAGCCCCAGGGAAGCCCCTAACAGCCTTGGCTGGAGCAGACCTCATAAGAGTAAGTCACCAGCAGCTATAACAGTTTCCAGACTTCTCAATCCACAAATGCCAGAGACAAAGTAAAAGGTCAGTGTGGAACTTTGTTCAAACAGGGGGAGTGTGGTCCAGCTGCTATCCCTGGAGCAAAAAACTGCGGAGATGTGGTGGCTGCAGCTTCTGCCATGTGGCTGCTTCCGAGCCCCTGGCCTGCAGATTGTAGGGAGACCAAGCGACCACTCAAAGGGTGAGCACTCTTGCTTTGACCTGCTTGGATCCGGATCAGGTCTTGGGTGGTGGTCCTGGGGTGTGTGACCAGTGAGGGGGAGCTGTAGAGAGGGCACCCATCTAATAGCTCTAGAAGCTGCCAAAACCCCAGCAATTTAGGACATAGCTCACTCCATTTTGGAGAGTCTCTCTACCATGTCAAAAAGCTCAAAAGTCAAGTAATTGGCTGCCAATATGAGCAAGAACAGGAAGAACAAACATGATAGAATCATTTTTGGGGGACAAAAAAGGATCAAAGGAGGAAGACAGCAAAGTCAGAACTCCTGCATCAAAAACCTCCAAGAAAAAATATGGGCTGGTTACAGGCCATGGAGGAGCTCAAAAAAGATTTTGAAAATCAAGTAAGAGAAGTGGAGGAAAAATTGAGAAAAGAAATGAGAATGATGTAAGTAAATCATGAAAAGTGAGTCAACAGCCTGCTAAGGGAGACCCCAAAATACACTGAAGAAAATAACACCTAAAAAAATAGACTAACTCATATGGCAAAAGAGGCCCAAAAAGCCAGTAAGGAGAAGAATGCTTTAAAAAGCTGAATTTGCCAGATGGAAAAGGAATTTCAAAAAATCATAGAAGAGAATGACTCCTTCAAAATTAGATTGGAGCAATTGGAAACTACACTGCACTATTTAGCTGCCTTTACAGTTTCTTTTACCAATCTTTGCATGATAAGAATGCAGTTCTTTCACAACCCTTAATATTCTCCTCTCTGTTTTTCAAGTTTACCAATGTCTTTCTTAAAATGTGGAACCCAGAACCAAAAAAATACTCCAAATGGGGTATAATCAGAAAAGAGAACACTGGAAGTATCACGATCTTCATTTTAGACATTATTCCTTTTTTAATGTCCACTGAAGTATTATAGCATAAGTTTGTAGTGCCTCTAGTACCACAAAAATAAATTTAAACTTTATTTGATAGGCTTTAGAGAGCTAGTGAAAGATTTTTAGCATAGTGATCAGCCTGCTTCACAATAAAAACAAGTATGGTAACTGTATGAAGAAAATATTGACAGTTAATTTGGGGTAGGCAACAGAGAACAGGGTGGTAGGGACAACTAATAAGAAGTTATTGCAGTAGTATAGATGGGCAATAATGAGAGTCTGCAATAGTAGGATGGCAGTAGGAATAAAGAGATGGGGTTAAATGGGAGAGATTCTGTAAAAATAGAATCAACTGGACTTGGTATATGATTAGATATTAGCAGTAAGGAAGAGAGGAATCAAAGCAAATCTCCAAGTTTTGAACATAGTAAATTAGATAAATTGAATGGGGTGGGGGCGAAGAGGGCACCTGAAAGAAATAGTAAAGTCAGAAGAAAGAATGGGTTTTCTGGTGAAAGATAATAAATTTTGTTTTAGATATATTGGTTTTGAGATTCTGTTGACATATCCAGGTGACAATATCATATAGGTAGCTTGAGATGTGACCCATGAACTTAGTAGAGTGGTTGCAGATAGAAATAGCCTTACTATAATCCATCCTAATTAGTCCACATCTGGAATATTGCATATAGTTTTGGATTGTTAGCAAAATAGACTGTATCCAGATGATGATAACCAATGTGGTAAACAGATATGAATCCATGAAATCCAAGCATTGGTTTTATAAAATGGGGATTTTATTCTATAGAAGAAAATATTTGGGGGGATAGCATAATAGATATCCTAAGATGTTTGAAGAGTTATAATTTATCTCTGTGTCTTTTGATAATGACTGCTTAATCAATGCTTGCAAGATTGAATTGAGGCAGCATCGGATTTGTTCTAGAGGCAATTAGGTGGTTCAGTGGATAGAGCACTGGGACTGGAATAAGGCTGTCCTATTTCTATGCTTTTTCTTTTTCTAGCACTAATGATCTCTCCCTTATCTGCAATGAATCTGAAGTTGAAAAGTAGAAATCACAGTTTAAGGCAAATCAGGTTTCTGTGGTATAGATTTCTGTGGAAGGCAAGTCACTCTTCTCCCAGAGCCTCTATCACCAGATATGTCTTGTATGTTCATAAGTGGGGACCACTTTGACACTCAGGAAATAGTCAATACAATACAGTGGGTGTGGGTGACCCTGGACATTATGGTAGTTGGAGTCCACATTACTGTTGCCTGCCCAATTTGTCAGACATTTAACCAACACTCCTGAAATGTTGTCTTTGGTGGCCTCCCCCTTGCTTCTCCCCATTTGAACATTTTCAAATTGATTTCATAAGCATGCCCAAAGTTTGTCTCTATAAAGTTTGTCTTGTTATTGTTGACCAGCTCTCTTGTTGGGTTAAAGCATTTTCTGGTCCTAAAGCTATAGCTAAATTTGTTGCTAAAATTCTTCTTTCAGGAGTGAAATTCTACAAAAGGTAGACTGAAGCATGTTCTTTCTGAGCAAGATAACAGTTTATTAATAGGGTTCCAAACTGATTAGCAAAAGGATCAATGGTTTGCCTAGGTTTCTAGCCAAAAACAAAGAATTGACAATGCAATTCATAGGGGAGGCTAGTTGGCATACTGAATAGAGCACCAACCCTGGAGTCAGGAGGACCTGAGTTCAAATGCAGCCTCAGATACATAAAACTTATTAGCTGTGTGACCTTGGGCAAGTCACTTAATCCCAATTGCCCGGCCCTCCCCCCTCCAAAAAGGAAAAAAAACCCAACAACAACAAAAAAAGAGAATGCAACTCATTTTTATAAGCATAGAGCAAGGAACAGAACAGAAGCCATACAATTGATCAATGCATTCTGTAGCATCATGGGATGAGGTTTCATGATTGGTTACATTAAGGAAAGGAATTTACATGCATATGTGGGATCTGGACCACCCCTCTGTTTCTTAGATGCTTTTTGGATTTTTGAGACCCAGCTTCATTCTCAAGTCATTGATAATGGACTAGGAGTAGCAAACTCACTGGCACCTGAGAGTGAGATAAGACCTTTAATTGGCAAAGATGAGGCTAAGATGGGACAAGGTCATCTTGTCTGCTCTCAAGGATAACATAGATGTCATGGAATTTCTCAGGAGCTGGAGTTATGAAGGATAACAAGCTTCCTTGGCACAAATGATTGGCTGCTGGTGCTGAAGTAACAATTCTCTTAGAATTAGAGTGTTTCATGAGAGTGTTCAACCTCCAAACTTAGTTCAGAGTTTTTTTTTAATTAAAAGTGGTAGATAGGGAAGCTAAACTTTTGGCATCTAACTCTCCAAGAGGAAGACTGAACTTACAAAAGTCTAAACTTTTTCATTCAGAGACAAAGAAAAGGCCTGGAAAAAAAAAGAAAAGGCCTGGGTTTTTATATCAAACACAGAAGAGAGTATCAGAATAGAATATAAAGCATAGAAATCAATATTTAAATTTCACACTTCTTAAAGAAATTGAGCCCAGGTATGGTCCATCAGCACATACAGATTAGCATAGGGAGTCTTATTTTGCTGATTTAATATTCTCCCAAATTTATTCTTATCTTGGGATAACTCTAAAGTTATCCCTTATCACTCTAGATTTCAGGTCAGTTTGAGCATATTTTTGAACAAAATTTTGTTTTGAAATTAAATTTTTGAACAAAATTAAAATTTTTGAACAAAAATTTAAAACTATGATTGATACACTGTGCTGAAACCCATTGATTTATTTTATCTGTAAAGCAAATCAAGGCAAGAATTATACCTCTCTCCCTTTGAAATGTTTGGACACCCTCCCATAAAAGCAAAACCTTTCTCCTCCACATATACATCATTATTAGGAAGGAGATATATCTGTTGCTTCTTATGTACAGGAAATGCAAAGCAGATTAAAGGAACTCCATGAAGCATGAGCTGCTGCCGACTGGGCCTTTGGACTTTTCATTTCATGACTTTCATCCAGGAGATAAGGTCTATATTAAAAACTTCCAGCACACCAGTGGAACACAACCTAGCTGGGAAGTCCCATTTCAAGGAC